>JAVJIX010000129.1:0-600000 GCA_036785185.1 Paratrypauchen microcephalus
AGTGCACATAAAGCTCGTGTAATCAGATAATGGTCAGCGACCTGGCCGGCTCCGCTACGCTATGTGGTGCTGTCGTCCAACTACTTCCGGGTGATGGCTACTCAATAAAAACACAACAAACTATGTGGCGGTATACAAAGATGGCGCTCGAGGAGTTTCACGGAGCAGCACTGGTGTACGTGTTGTGCATTCTTTCTTCACAGCCATGATTTCGTCTGACTTTTCCGGCAACAATCGCTACTTATGACGGCGTCGGTGCCTCCTGCCACTTCCTGGCGAAAATTCCCGCGTATGCACAGTACGCCAATCCGATCCGATATCGTGCACAAGGCGGCACCAAGCGGATTACTGTCGGCCTAAGCCAGGGGTTCCAATCGGATTTGGGAAACCAATCCCTATACAATCCTTAGCCTGTGGACATGAATTCAATACGATCCCAATCCGTTTGTGATCAGATTACACTCGTCCATGCGCACACAGTGAATAAAGTCGACTTTGAACTTGAACTTTTGATATGGGTTTTTCCATGGCCCATGCCAATACCAATTGTTTAGAGTCCAGCGCAATCGATAGCCGAAGCTCTGCCGATATTTTTAGGCTGGTATGTAGGGCCGATTTTACTTATTTATGCCCTTTTTTTTTTTTTTTTAATTTACCGCAAACTCACCTACAGTTCCTTTTCACCACCTTCAAAAGGGCGATGCAGTCACTTTTTGACCAGTTATCTCTTTGCATTCAAGTATTTATCATGGATTCTACCTGGACGACTGAGGGACTCTTCACGTATTCATATAAAGATTTATGCGTATTCTTTTGGCAGCGGGTCAGCCAAAACAAAATATCGGCCTTTGCTGGAGCTTTAAGGACGATAGCAGATTTGTTAAAAAGTCAGGCAGCCGATATACCGATCAATCTCTGCTCGATTGTAACTGAAAACTTGATAAATGACCATGTGTGTTATATCAAAAAGTGCATTTCTTCAGTTGCATTTTTATTACACTACAGCAATAAATACTTACTCAGCTTTTTCTTTTGTTTTGTTTTGTATTTCCAGATGAGATCACAAACAGTTTCCGTCGGTTCGGACACTTGGTGGTGGACTGGCCGCACAAAGCTGAGAGCAAATCCTACTTCCCTCCAAAAGGTAACACATTTTCACACACGCTGCATTCTTTCCCACCTGACACACTATCCGCAGTAACAAACATCTCCACGGGAGGCGGGGGCTCAGGTATCGCAGGACTCGTAGCTCCTGCAGGGCTGTGTGGAGGGTCGTGTTGATCTAAGTGGACTCCTGAGTGGGTCCAGCCTTAAGGTAAAAAATCACTGGGTTTCAGGTGGCGTCACAACATTCTCCAGGCCTCTTATTTACTATCGGGCAGTGGTTTCATTGTGAACTTTTATTTTCCCTGGTGATACTCTGGATTCTCTTGGCTGGTCAAGTTCAGACCTGGTTTAGTCTTGAAATAGTCCTTCATTAGACCTTTTTTAGGCCCCTTTTACAAGTACACTGGTAATTTTAAAAACTGATACATTTCCCTTCGTTTGTACACATCTTTTACACACAAACCTCTGAAGACGAATCTTTCTAAAAACTCCGGCTAGAGTGGAGATTCTAGAAAACTATGGTTTCGTGTGTTTGCGTGTGAAGTGAGATGCAGCTGACGCACCAAAAGTTTGATTCCAATTGGCTTGCAGAGTGTTCTCCTTTTCCTGCACTACCGCCCATAGACTTGGCGTAGTTATGACGGCACTCGATGGCGTATTTATGCGGGTGGGTAACGAAAACGATGTTATGTGCACAATGTTATTTTGGAAAATGGAGGGAGAGAAATATTCATTTCTCAGCATACCCGGCTATGTGTAAACGTAGATTTTAGGGCTGTCAGTTTAACGTGTTAATTAGATTAATTATTACACTGCAAATTAACGTGGTATAAAAATTAACGCAGTTAATTATGAGCAACAATTCAATGCGTGTGCATTTTAAATTTGGCGCGCGGCGAACCAATCGCTGCCAGCGCCTTGGAATGGCAACTTTATTTATAAAAAGAACGAAGATGGGACGATCAACAAGAACGCCGTGATTTGGAGCTTTTGTAAAAAAGAATTTTCCGATCACCGAAGCTGCTCCATTTGAATGATAAACATGTCCGGACAAGTTCCATTGTTACCGGCCCTAGGCATTCATCAGGCATTTTGCCTGATGAAGGCCTAGGGCCGAAACGTTGCATGTCTTAATAAATTTCTCATTTTGCAAGTAAGACGGAGTGCGGGATTGTTTTCTCCTCGTATGTTCTGGGTCTGCTCCCTTGCCTCCAACGCACCCATCTGAAGAGATTGAAGTGCGAAGTTCTCATTTTTGGATGCCATTTGTGTTATAAATTATAAATCAGATCCTTCACCCAGTTTTTAGTACAAAATTTTAGCTACCTTTATCTGTGTCATTTTTTGACAGGTATAAATATGAACCGAGCTCATATCCATGTCCTCTCAAACGACCTCTCCTCTAGTTCTTCTCATGTCAGTCTTTTGAACCTTCTCCCTGGAGCTACAGCAGAAATGTGAGCGAGGTGGAGACTGGCACAAACGGCTCACACCACCTGCTCCTGGAATGCAGAGCGCTTCACGGATTCACTGATATGACAAACTATCAGCCCCGAGCGCCTGGAGGAGTCAGGCGAGCCCGGGAGACGAGCGAGGCGGAGGAGTTCCACATATTTATCATGTTATTATGCGAGATCATCAGATCCTGCTGCCCAGATATGTAATTTGATATCATAATTTCAGATTTCAGACGGGGGATTTAGTTTTCTGTGGTAGATTAACTGTTTTTGAAAGAACTATCCAAACTTCTCGTCCACAAATGTTGAACCGTATCATTAGTTTGGGATTGGCTCCACAAACTTGTCATATTTATCTTATGGTTTAAAGAAGTCCTTTCAACTGACAGTAATAAAGTTTTTGGGGTTGAGTAATGGCAAACCTGAAGCTATTGTGAAAAAATGATTTTATCTTTTAAACTAATACAAGAATCACATTGCAGAACATGTTTGTACAGATCGAGACAGACGGGTTTGTTGCTTGTGGAGGAAATTATGGTACTTAAAGACCTATCGTGCTTGTGTCTGCTGTAATCTATGACACTCGTAGATCATTATGTTATAATTTGCACATTCTAAATCACAATATTCATCTAAAATTGCTTAATAAAAGACAAGTCCATTACAAAATTACAAAACTGCGGTGAATGGAAGCTGACGTCGCCGTAAACGTCGTCACAACAAAGAGCCGTGAAGTTGTCACATCAGGCTAGCAAACCCCAGTTATATATATTTTTTTTTTTCATTTGTACCAAAATGACAATTAAGAAAATTTAATAGGAGAAAGAAGTAAGTAGAAAGCAGTGGGTGTATGCTGGTAGCAGTGAAATGAATAAATGAATAAAGTTTGCTCAAACATGCACAAATCACTCCAAATACAACTTCCAAAAACAACTATAACGCGGTTAAAGGTCCCATGTAGGGATGCAAATTATCGATTAATTCATTAGTCTATAGTTGATTGACCTTATCGATCGAAGCGGCATTTTTCACCTGAATTTTAGTGTTTCAATAGGGTTTTTAAGAATATAAGCTATAGTATACATAACACTGAGTCATAAATATATCATAGTATTATTATATTGTATATTCCTCAATTAATTATTCCTTAGTAAAAAGCAGACAAATGTATTGATGCTGAATAACAAAATACAGTAATCCCTCGCTCTATCGCGGTTCACTGTTCCTCCCTGTTTCGCTGATTTTTTTTTATTTTATTTTTTATAGTGTAACATTTTTTTATAGTGTAACATTGTGTTCTGCGTCCTGATTGGCTAAGAGACTAGACCAGGACTAAACGTGGACTAAACCAGAACTAAACCAGGTCTAGACCAGGTCTAAACGTGTCGCGCACTTCTCCAAGGGGTTGGTGTGTGTCGCGTCCCGGGACATGGCAGTGCTGTTGAATGAGCGTGGTGCGCCCAGCCTGAGACAAGACCAGGTCTAAACCAGAATTGCGGCTCTTTGCCTTGTTTCGTGACCACGCGCAGCATGTAAGTTACATGCTTTTATAATTTCAAAAATGTATGGTTCTAGGTTCAGCTCTACTGTGAGTTGTATGGCAACATCCAGAGAGGAAAGGGTTACATGATGTAACGCTGTGGTCTTTCTCACGAGTGGGTTTGCATCTCGTGTTCACATTCCAGAGTAGCGCCCTCTAGCGATTAGTTACAATTAATGCATTTTGTTCGGCCAACGTCTTGATCGACAATTAATTGTAAGTCGATTAGTTGTTGACATCCCTAGTTCCATGGCATGAAATTTTCACTTTCTGAGGTTTTTGAACATTAATGTGAGCTCCAATACCCTGTTTAGGGCCCCCAAACGAGCTACGCAATGCAAGATGCATTTTTTTATTTGCCTGGAGACACGTGAGAGTGTTTCCAGGCTCGGATGTCCTTTATCCGAGCCTCCGAACCTCTGAAACAGCAGTGGTTTAATTTTATTTTCTGTGGAAATGTGTTTTTTTTTAATGGAACGCGTCTCATATTTTCCTCCGCTCTTAAAACACGGAAGTGGGTGACAGCGACAGCGCACCGCTAATCCAGGAAACAGCGGAGTATTTGGCCACAACCCACCCGCTGCACTGGCCTGTCTCTGTCCTCCTCATTACATTCAAGCAATAACGCCCAGAATAAAGCGTTTCAGACATAATTATGACTCTGACTGTCTTCATGAGGCTCTCTCATCCACTGAGGCTTGATTTTGAAGAAGGATTCATTTACAGTATTAGGGAACCATTAAGGCGCCATATAAAAGCATCAAGAAGTACCATGTCATGGGATCTTTAAAAGCTCTAAAAAGCCGATTTTCAGAATGTGTTTCTTAAAAACATTGGAGCTTTTGTGATTTAGTAATAGCGTTTTTGATTTGATTGCGTTTAATCTTGCAGCCGTTCTTATGACAGTGCTGTAAAAGAGTTCGAGCTGACTCATTTTGGCACACGACAGAAGAGTTACGGTTGTTTTGGTCCTGGTCTGGGATTCAGCTTTTCCAAAGATTGCTCTGCCAAAGCAGTAAATTGTGGTTGTGTTTTGGAGAATTATGTAAAAATAACTGTAAAAGATGATTCATAGTTTCTCTTGTAAAAATAGGATCTTCAAATATGTGGCAGCGCACAGGGTTCACTCTCGGTTCTGGTTTGGTTTGGCCCTGATGTGGACAGTGTGTGGTTCTGTTCTAGGACCAGGTTCTAGTGTTGAAACTAGATTTGAGCAGGGATCAATACTAAAAAGTCCAACTGAGAGGAACAGAAATGAACCTTTCCTGAATGTCTTTAGAACGATCTGGAGCTGATCAGAAGAATAAGAGCACAGAGACGAGTATACGTCCATGGACCTGGTTTAGACCTGGTTTAGACCTGGTTTAGACCTGGTTTAGACATGATTTAGATCTGGTTTAGACCTGGTTTAGACATGATTTAGATCTGGTTTAGACCTGGTTTAGACATGATTTAGATCTGATTTAGACCTGATTTAGACCTGGTTTAGACCTGGTTTAGACCTGGTTTAGATCTGGTTTAGACCTGGTTTAGATCTGGTTTAGACCTGGTTTAGATCTGGTTTAGATCTGGTTTAGACCTGGTTTAGATCTAGTTTAGACCTGGTTTAGATCTAGTTTAGACCTGATTTAGACCTGGTTTAGATCTGGTTTAGACCTGGTTTAGATCTGGTTTAGACCTGATTTAGACCCGGTTTAGATCTGGTTTAGATCTGGTTTAGACCTGATTTAGACCTGGTTTAGATCTGGTTTAGACCTGGTTTAGATCTGGTTTAGACCTGGTTTAGACCTGGTTTAGATCTGGTTTAGACCTGGTTTAGATCTGGTTTAGACCTGGTTTAGACCTGGTTTAGACCTGGTTTAGACATGATTTAGACTGATATATGGACCGTAAACGCGTACACGACGTCAGCAGATTTGACCAGAGTTTTGCGTCTTGGGCAGTGTAGACGAAAACGCTACGGCGGAGCGTATTCAAGTTTTCCACTTTGGAGGGCGGTTTCAGTTTTTTGCGATTTTAAGCCCCCAAAATGCCGTCACCGTCTAAACGAAAGGCACTTCCAAGAAAATACTTTGTCGTTTTTACCCGTAAACAGGCCATAATATACAATTCATTAACAATATTACCATCAAGACAAATGTCATTAGTCAAACACAACAGAGGACAATAAGGCTGCAACGTTAATCACACTCAAACTGAAATTGAAATTTGATGCATTTTTCCTCCACAAACAACAATATATCCTGTTTTATTCTGTGTAAAATCTGCTAACCTATAGTTTAGTTCAGTGTTTTTGTCGATTCTTGTTTAAAATGTGAACAGAGACCAATAATTAAAACATAAATCGTTGTGTTCTGTGTCGTGGAGGATGAGTTTGGTGGATGGGGAATGATCGAAAAGCAGTAATTGGGCTCTTTTCTGAATCCGTTCCCCGCTGTCATTTTTGTGTCGTAGCGATGAGTTTGAAGGAAGAGGAAGCAATACAGCGTGCCCATGAATGGAGACGTTAACTTTAGCTTCAGTCCAAAATAGCATGTCATTTCCGCACATCGAAACTCTAAAGCTGCTCTTTTTCAGCGGAGGAGATCATTACCGGCCTCATAATGCCTAAAACGCAACAGGGAAATCACATTCTTTTATAATTTAGCTTTATACAATGTCTTTATAATAGCTCCTAGAAATAGCTTAAAGAGGGGGGGGGGCGTTATGCAAAATTGGTTTTATTTCAGCTTTTTACCGTGTTATAATGTTGTTCTCTCGTCGAAAACGTGCCAGAAGAGGTTTTAGAAGTCATCCACGCATGTTTTTTCTTTCAAATCAGGGATAGTTTTATTTATACGGGCACATGGTTTAACATTCAAATCATGCAAATACATTTCACCAGTGATTCCCAAACTTGTTATACTCTGTTTTTTTTTTCCTTAAAAATAAATAAATAAAAATACAAAGAATATAAAAGATAATGATAGCAATAATAATAATAATACCCCATCATTCTTAAAAAAAATAAAAAAAATAATTATAAGAGTAATACTATGACTATGACTACTACTACTACTACTACTACTACTACTACTACTACTACTACTACTACTACTACTACTACTACTACTACTACTAATAATAATAATAATAATAATAATAATAATAATAATAATAATAAATAACAATAATCATAATAATACCCCTATCATTCTTAAAAAAAATAATAATTAAAAAAAAAAACCCATCCATGCATGTTTGAGTAATTTAGGGATCTCTCCTGGGCCCTATTTAGTCCTTGCCTGGTTTACACCAGACCATATCACAGTGAGATATGGTCTGGGGGCCACCTTCGAAATATCTCGTAGTGGAGGTGTGGTTTACGATCCCCAACGGACGTTTATTGGGCGTTACGAATGTCTATCATTTGGCGTATACGTAGCCCAGAGCCAATCATGTCAGTTGTCAGTTCAAACTACAAACTTCCGTTTGTCACGTAGTACACGTCACCGTCTTTCCACCCCTCCCCGCTCTCTGATTGGCTCCCAGAATCGGGAGAGCTCGCTTGCCATAGTCGCCAGGCTGTCTTTCAGATCGGAACGGACGAAAGCAGCCTGGGATTTCCCAGGTTAATTTAGACCCTCCTTATGGTTAGCTGTAATATTAACAATCCATAAATGTACAAAACTGTGAGAGAAAACTGTAAACACCAACTCGAACTTCACAAGTCTGACAAGGGAAACTGATTTTGGGCATCAAAAACGAAAGTGAAACTTAAAAAACATGTTAATACGTTGTTGTTATTTTTTTGTTGCATTTTCAAAACAATTAAAGGGAACATGGTGATCTAAATATGTTACGTGTTAGCGGTTAACACCCCATAGAAGTAAAATACCACATAAAATTTCACATTATGACAAAAAACTGTAAGAAAACAAATGAAATACAGCCCTCCACAAACTTGTCAGCCCTCACTGTCAAAAACGATTTAAGAAAAAATGCTTAAAGAACAAAAATGCTAAGAGCGCTAATGTCGGGTGACCAGATTTTCAAATTCAGAAACTGGGACAGCCCCGGTTTGTGGTGGTTGGTAATAATAAAACTGTGAAACGAGTGCGTAATTAAGGAAAACTTTTCTGCACTCGGCCCATTTATGACTAACGTGTGAGTCAGTATAGTCACATTTTCTTTGTGTTTTGGTCATTTTTAAGCAGTTTTTCTGTGTTTTACCTTAAGAAGTGACACATTTTGTCTCTGTTTACTGTTGGCAGGGGTAAAACTGGTCAAAAATAGAGACACCTGGGACATTTCTTGTATAAAACTGGGACAAATCACTGGTTTTGGTTAAATCTGCTGGAACAGGGGACACAGGGCTCAAAACTGGGACTGTCCCAGACTGAGGCACAAACCCCTTTGTTTACCTAAACAAATCATAATTTTTGCCTCTCTTTACTGTTGGTGGGGATCAAATTGGTCAAAAATAGGGACAACTGGGATATTTTTTGTATAAAATTAGGACAAATCAGTCGTTTTGGATCAATCTGCTGGGACAGTGGACACAGGGCTCAAAAGTGGGATCAATCAGAAACTGGGACATCCCCGGTTTGTGGTGGTTGGTATTAAATTGTGATACGAGTGCGTAACTAAGGAAAACTTTTCTGCACTCGGCCCATTCATGACTAACTCATGACTAACGTGTGAGTCAGTATAGTCACATTTTCTTTGTGTTTTTAAGCAGCTTTTTTGTGTTTTACCTAAACAAATCACAATTTATGCCTCTGTTTACCGTTGGTGGGGATCAAATTGGTCAAAAGATTCAAGATTCGAGATTCTTTATTGTCATTATGCAAGCGTAACGAAATTTTGACGGACTCCCGGCTACACAAGTATAAAAATACAACAAGCATAAAGATCAAAACTATCATAAATAGATTTTTAAAAAAGCATCATAGGGACAAAAAAATAAGGACATCTGGGAGATTTCCTTTGTGTTTTGGTAATTTTTAAGCAGCTTTTCTGTGTTTTACCTAAAAGATAATCACAATTTACACCTCTTTTTACTGTTGGCAGGGGTAAAATTGGTCAAAAATAGGGACATTTCTTGTATAAAACTGGGACAAATCAATGGTTTGGGATAAATCTGCTGGGACAGGGGACACGGGGCTCAAAACTGGGACTGTCCCTGGTAAACGGGGACGTCTGGTCACCCTACGTTACTGCTAACTCGTTTGTGAGTAGTTTTATGTGTGAGAGAGTTATTTAACAGCGTAAATAATCTCACCGACTAAACCAATTCTTTCTGGTCAGACTGTATTAAAAAAATAAAGCTCAAATTAAAGTCTAACAAGCCTCAGATAGAGTAGTGCACCCCGTGGGAATTTCGATGACATCAGCTGCAAGGAATCAAAACTGTAAAAGATTATAGCCAAACAAACAACATTTCCACGGAAACAAGGCCAAATAAGAGTCAGGTTTGTGGACACGCGAGCCCACTCACAGTAAGAACGCATGCTTTTGTACAAACAATAACGAAAACACATTCAATTATTTTAGTTTTAGCTTTATTTTTGGCCAAATGCAGTCCTTTTTTTTGTGTAACTTTCAGAATACACCCCCATTACAGCCAATCGGATTTGGTTATTTCCCGAAGTCTTGCGCTGCCCATAAACCATTGAATATATAATGGTCACTCTGGTTTGATTTTCCATTTTAACCATGCATCTGTAAATCATTAGGTCTCGAAAGTGGCCACTCCTCCTCCTCCTCCTCCTCCTCCTCCTCGGCTTTATAAGAGGCTGAAGTAGGTAATGCGTTTCCAGTACTTAGTGATCTCATGTTCATTTTGTACAGTGCAGCTAAGGTAAATTTACTCCTGTTGCATCGGGGTTTTTTGGCAGTAGCCGGAGGAAAAGCTGAGTGCCGCTGAGTTCTGTTCGCTGCGAATGGGCAGTGTGTAAACAAAGATCCTATGGTGGAAAGTGCAAGGCTTTCTGGGTATGATTTATGAACGGAAACTTAATTGTTATTGATATTAGAACGGGGACATGCTGCGATGCTGTTGTTTTAATACTAGAATTTCAAACTTAACAGGGATTTTAAGGTATACAACTTGATATTTGATGCCAGTTTCAGTACCATGGCAAATAAAACACCATTTATCACTTTAATTAAGTATGAACCGTAGACTAGATATATAAATATACAGTGCCGTGAAAAAGTATTTGCCCCCTTCCTGATTTCTGTGTTTTTTGCATATTTATCACTCAAAACATTGTCAGATCATCAAACCAATTTTAATATCACACAGAAACAACCCAAGGAAAGACAAAATTCAGTTTTTGAATGATGATTCCATTTATTAGTGCACAAAAAAAATCTAAACCTATCTGGCCCTATGTGAAAAAGTAATTGCCCCCTTAATCTAATAGCCAGTTGAGCCTCCTTTGACAGCAATAACTGTAACCAAACGTTTGCGATAATTGGTGATGAGTCTTTCACACCGCTGGGGAGGGATTTTGGCCCACTCTTCTATGCAGAATTGTTTCAATTCTGCCATATTGGAGGGTTTTCTTGTATGAACTGCCCGTTTAAGGTCACACCACAGCATCTCAATCGGATTTAAATCCGGACTTTGACTTGGCCACTCCAAAACCTTAATTTTGTTTTCTTTGAGCCATTCAGAGGTGGACTTGCTGGTGTGTTTTGGATCATTGTCCTGTTGCATGATCCAAGAGCGCTTGAGTTTGAGGGCACGAACTGATGGCCGGACATTCTCCTTCAGGATCTTCTGGTAAACAGCAGAATTCATTTTTCCGTCAATCACAGCAAGTTGTCCTGGTCCTGAGGCAGCAAAGCAGGCCCAGACCATCACACTGCCACCACCATGCTTTACTGTGGGCACCATGTTCTTTTTATCAAATGCTGTGCCATTTTTACGCCAGATGAAACGGGCTGCAGACCTTCCAAAAAGTTCAATTTTAGACTCATCGGTCCACAAAATGTTTCTCCAAAAGTCTTGAGGGTCATCAAGGTGCTTTTTGGCAAAGGTGAGACGAGCCTTTGTGTTCTTTTGTGAAAGCAGTGGTTTTCTCCTGGGAACTCTTCCATGGATGCCATTTTTGGCCAGTGTTTTTCTAATGGTGGAGTCATGAACACTGACCTTAACTGAGGCCAACGAGGCCTGTAGTTCTTTCGATGTGCGTCTAGGTTCTTTTGTGACTTCCTGAATGAGCCGTCGTCGCACTCTTGGAGTAATCTTAGTTGGTCGACCACTCCTGGGAAGGGTTGCAACTGTTCCCAGTTTCCTCCATTTTTGAATAATGGCTCTGACAGTGGTTCGCTGGAGCCCCAGAGCTTTGGGAATGGCTTTGTAACCTTTTCCTGAATTATAGACTTCTATCACTTTTTTCTCATTTGTTCTTGAATTTCTTTGGATCGTGGCATGATGTGTTTGTTCTTGAGATGTTGTAGCCAACTTCACTTTGTTTGACAGGAACTATTTAAGTGATTTCTTGATTCAACACAGGTGGTGACAATCAGGTGTGGGTGTGGCATGTAGAACTGAACTAAGTTTTCTCAAAACTGTGGTTAGTCACAGTTAGTTTGTGATTTAACAAGGGGGGGCAATTACTTTTTCACATAGGGCCAGATAGGTTTAGATTTTTTTTGTGCACTAATAAATGGAATCATCATTCAAAAACTGAATTTTGTCTTTCCTTGGGTTGTTTCTGTGTGATATTAAAATTGGTTTGATGATCTGACAATGTTTTGAGTGATAAATATGCAAAAAACACAGAAATCAGGAAGGGGGCAAATACTTTTTCACGGCACTGTACGTCGACTTGGGCTCCAATTCACATTACATTGAAAAATTACCCCCCTTCCCTCTGTCTGTAACTGCTGCGGTAAGCCTCTTCATTTTGGTGGGGATCAAATTGGTCAAAAATAGACACACCTGGGACATTTTCTTTGTCTTTTGGTCATTTTTAAGCAGCTTTTCTGTGTTTTACCTAAAAGATAATCACAATTTATGCCTCTTTTTACTGTTGACAGGTGTCTGATTGGTCAAAAATATGGATATTTTGTGTATAAAACTGGGGCAAATCACTGGTTTTGGATAAATCTGCTGGGACAGGGGACACAGGGCTCAAAACTTGGATCAATCAGAAACTGGGACAGCCCCGGTTTGTGGTGGTTGGTAATAATAAAACTGTGAAACGAGTGTGTAATTAAGGAAAACTTTTCTGCACTCGGCCCATTCATGACTAACGTGTGAGTCAGTATAGTCACATTTTCTTTGTGTATTTAAGCATTTTTAAGCAGCTTTTTTGTGTTTTACCTAAACAAATCACAATTTTTGCCTGCTTACTGTTGGTGGGGATCAAATTGGTCAAAAATAGGGACATCTGGGGGCATTTTCTTTGTGTTTTAATATTGAAAAAGTGCGTGACTCAGGAAAACTTTTCCGCACTCCATTCTTCCGCCCATTTATGACTAACTCATGACTAACATGTGAGTCAGTATAGTCACATTTTCTTTGTGTTTTGGTCATTTTTAAGCAGTTTTTATGTGTTTTACCTAGAGTCAGGTTTGTGGAGATGTCATTTTGATGTCTTAAAATGTTTCATTTTGCTGTTTTGTCCGTTAATAAATTCCTATTCCTAATATGGAAGCCTCGGTGAGCTTAATTTGACTGGAGCCGAACGCTATGGGTGACGTCGCACTCCCGTAGTCCACTTCTTTACGCAGTCGATTATATGAACGCACTCCAAACGGTAAAATATAATGTAATTTTTATTATTATTATTTTTTTGTAATTTGAGTATTAGCTTATGATCAATCTGCTTCTATCTCGCTCTGATAGGGCTGAACGATCTAGGGCTTTAGACCGAAAATTGCGATCTCAGACAACACGATTTTGGGATGGTTAAAGTCGCGTTTTTCCTAACTGGCCGCCTCCCTGCCAGGCTGCATCTTGCAATTAGTAAGTATAAATATTCTAGGCAGGCAGGTCGAAAGTGAAATTGGCTGAATTTAAATCTAATTTTGAGCCTAATTGTGATCGGTGTGAAGTTGAACCTGGAACATTAACTCATATGTTTGGTCGTGTCCAAAGCTAGCAAAGTTCTGGGAATTTATATTTAAATTTCTCTCTGACGCAAGATTAATATTGAACCGGTGGCCATAACAGCAATATTTGGCATTATACCACAACTGAATGCTAAAAAATATAAAGATGTGATTGCCTTTACCACGCACATTGCCCGCAGACTCATACTGCTTAAATGGAAAGAAAAATATCCTCCATCTTTTAAGTTATGGTTTATTGATCTTTTCCATAATTTAATATTAGAGAAAATAAGATGGGTCAATAGGATGGGTCAACGTGTTTTTTTAAAATCTGGCAACCTATTTCCTATTTTGGATCAGATTAAAAAGGTAGAACAATTCATGCATAGCTGTACTTTTTTTTGTGCAACAGGGTGGGGTTGTTCTGGGGGGGAGGGGGTTCATAAACAACAAAAATATGACTGTATATTTTTATATTTTTTTCTGTCTGACTTGATTCGCAATAAAAAACACTTTGAACAAAACAAAAATATTCTAGGCAGGCAAACGTTCATCCAAAAGCGTTCTTGTACAGTTTAATGTCATGTATTTGGCGTTCCTTTCACCTATAAACATCGTCTCGTCTCATTGCAAAGTTGAGTCCAAATGGATTCATCCATTTTCCTTCTGCGGGGGCCGGGTCGAGGAGGCTGCAGTCCGAGCAGGAGGATAAAAAACCCTTTGCAGTGGGCCGATTATACACGGTGTAAGCTGTACTTATGTGAGGGCACTGGGTTCAGATGCAGAGACCTTGTACAGAATTCCAGGAGTCAGAAGTTTTCATCGCGCTCTGCAGAATGTGTCACCTGTGGTTCATTTAGAGTCATGTGCCTGTTTATCACTGAACACTGAGCCTGGAATTTGGACGGGAGAAGCACTCACATCTGCTTTTCTCAACATTTTAGGTGATTATTTGTTTGAAATGACAGAAATACATACACTGCTCCAAAAAATAAAGGAACACTATGAAAACACATCAGATCTCAATGTGAAAAAAAAAAATCCTCCTGGGAAAGTGTATCTAAATTATTATTATTATTATTTTAATTTTCTATTTGGAGGTAAATGAACACCTTCGTGTTTACGTTTTGTTAATTTTATTTTTATTCATGTTGTAGCATGTCCTCTGTAATGGACTGTAATAGTGTTAAATCCATGTAAAGTTAACCTAACCTAAACCCAAACAAAAACATTTTTCAGTCGGTTCTGCAGTCGCCTCAAAAAGTTTTTAGACTCCCTTTTAATTTCTTATTTAATTGATTTTTTTAAAAAAAATTTAAATTTAATCTATTATTTTTTTATGTTTTATTTTTATGTATTATTTATTTATTTACTTATTTATATTTATGTATATATATTTTATGCATTATTATTATTATTGTTATTATTAATAATAATAATATTTATAATATTTATTTATTTTATGTGTTCTATTATTATTTTTTATGTTTTATTTTTATGTATTATTTATTTATTTACTTATGTATTTTATTTATATTTATTTATAAATATATTTTTATGTATTATTATTAGTATTATTATTAGTATTAGTATTTGTATTATTAGTAGTATTATTATTAGTGTTATTAATTTGTTTATTTATTTATTTTATTATTATTCTTTTTTTTAATCATAGTGCAGCCACAAACTAGAGTCTATCTCAGAACTTAAAAGATGTCCACTATAAAGGACACAGGTCTCAGGAGGATATATATTAATACAAATGTTGTTGGAACAAAAGGGTGCCACCTCTTTTAATGGAAATGAACAATCTCCAGAACATGGAGGAGATTTCAGGAGACTTACCAGACCCTCCAGGAATTCGCGATGTTGCGATTTGCAACTTCAACGCAACTTCTGCCAATCCCCGCGAATTCAGGGCGGTGTTGCAATTTTGACCAATCACCGCAACTTTCCTGCAATTTTTACTATTTTTTAACAATTCTGACCAATCATCGGTGACATATTGAACGCCGACCAACTTCCTTCTGCCTTACTTCCGTGTGACAAAACGAAACTGCGGCCGTGTCCCAGTTCCCAGAGCGCACAGCTCGGAGCGTGGCCCGAAGGGGGCTCAGACTGCAGTCAAGGCGGTGCACACTTGCTCAGCCCCGACTGCAGTCCGCGGACCGCTTAACGACTGTGGTATTCGGACCACGTGTTAACTGCACATGGGACAAAAAAGAAGTGGGACAGCAGTCGTCGCGCCGGTGTTCTGACGAAATGTGTGACTCACATGCCCTTCGGGCCACGCTCCGAGCCGCGCGCTCTGTGAATTGGGACACGGCTTCTAATGGCAAAGAAACATGTCTGCGGCGCCATTTGCCCACAAAAATAACAGCAAAAGACCGGGCGAAACAGTTCCCCTCCTAGTAGTAATTTATTTTCGATGTTGGTAAGGTTGTTTTAGGACCATATCTGTGATCTCTGTGTCTTTGTATTATTCTTTGTCAGTAATAACTCAGTATTCAAAATATTACTTAATATTAATTACAAAAAGGGAAAATCGCACCTATTTATCGCAACTTTCACTTCCTCCCACAACAAAATCGCAACAAAAACCTTAAAAGCACCGCAACTTTCATCACAACTTTTTGGAAAAGCTCCCGCAAATTCAGGCATTTTAGCCCGCAACAATCACAAAAAATGCCCGCGAAATCCTGGGGGGTCTGACTTACTCTAGGAGAGCTGGACGGGGTCGCAGAGCTGGACGGGGTCATAGAGCTGGACGGGGTCGTAGAGCTGGACGGGGTCGCAGAGCTGGACGGGGTCGCAGAGCTGGACGGGGTCATAGAGCTGGACGGGGTCGCAGAGCTGGACGGGGTTGCAGAGCTGGACGGGGTTGCAGAGCTGGATGGGGTCGCAGAGCTGGACGGGGTCGTAGAGCTGGACGGGGTCGTAGAAGGTGCTCAGCCCATGAGCAGGACCCATGTCTGCTCCTTTGTGCAGGAGGAACAGGCTGAGCACCTGGGCCCTGCAGAATGACCTCCAGCAGGACACTGGTGAATGTCTCTGCCCAAACAATCAGAAACAGACTTCATGAGGGGGGTTTGAGGGCTCCACGTCCTGTAGGGGGCACTGTGCTCACCGCTCAGCACCGTGGAGCTCTGTGCTTTTCACAGATGAGAGCAGGTTCACCCTGAGCGCCTGTGAGAGACGTGAAAGAGTCTGAAGAGGAAGGAGAACGCTCTGCTGCCTCAACATGGTTCAGCATGAGCAGATTGATGGGTCAGTGATGATCTAGGGAGGCACAGACCTCTACCAGCTACAAAACTCCCGTCTGACCAGGGGACTGAGGTATCACGATGAAAATCCTTGAACCCTCTTGTAAAGCACTATTCGGATGGGATTAGTTTTATGGGGTGAAGTAATAATTACCAGGGAATTTAGTCCTGTCTGAACGCGCCATGTCCGTAAACATAACGGAGTATGTCTGTGAAATTTACAGCGAGTTTCACCTTCTGTAAAACGGTCTGGAGGAATTACCACAGGTAATTCAATTCAATTCAATTTCTCTTTATTGTCACATGTGCATATACCTACAAGAATATATAGCCCAGATGAAATTGCGCTCCTCTCCCACCTCAGTGCAAACATTCAAGTAAAACATTCAAGTAAAAAAAGCGAAATGTAAAGACATACTGGACTAGACAAAAAAAAAAAAGGCAAGAAATGTGCATTCAGGTAGAGATTACAGATATACAAATATTTGAAGTAAACAATTTGATAATAATATTGGTAATATTATGGTATAATAATGATAAATAAACTTTGTCCAGTTGACAAATTGAATTTCTCCTTTTACCATTACTCTACTTCCCCCTGTGAAACTAATCCCGTCTGAATAGAGCTATAGAGGTGCATCTTTTTGTTCCTCAGACATTGCCCTGTTCATATTTGTATAAATATTCGTACATTTTATTTTCTTAATCTGTGACACACGTAGGATTTAGCAAAGAAACAAAATCCTCTACTCACCAGGGTGATGTGCAGCTCTCCATCCGAGTTTGTAAAATATAATAAAAAAGTTAATATTGTGCATGTTTCATATGATTATAATGATTTTCTTTTGTTCCGTGTTTCATAAAGGAGAAGGTTAAGATGAGGAAAAGTCCTGACAAATATGAAACTTTAAAAACACAAATGTGATGTTACAAAGGCCGAGGCTGCACTCTGCACACTGTGACAGAACACACAGAACACAGAGAACACAGTGTACTCACCACGACTCAGAGAACTGGAACAACACGAACGAGGAGATGAGAGGAGGAGGAGGAGAGAGGGAGCAGAGGAGGAGGAGAGGGAGCCGAGGAGAGGAGGAGGAGTGAGGGAGCAGAGGAGAGAGGGAGCAGAGGAGGAGTGAGGGAGCAGAGGAGGAGAGGAGGAGTGAGGGAGCAGAGGAAAGGAGGAGGAGTGAGGGAGCAGAGGAGAGGAAGAGGAGTGAGGGAGCAGAGGGGAGGGGGAGTCAGGGAGCAGAGGAGAGGAGGAGGAGAGAGGGAGGAGAGGAGAGGAGGAGGAGTGAGGGAGCAGAGGAGAGGAGGAGGAGTGAGAGAGCAGAGGAGAGGAGGAGTGAGGGAGCAGAGGAGAGGAGGAGGAGTGAGGGAGCAGAGGAGAGAGGGAGCAGAGGAGGAGTGAGGGAGCAGAGGAGGAGTGAGGGAGCAGAGGAAAGGAGGAGTGAGGGAGCAGAGGAGAGGAGGAGGAGAGGGAGCAGAGGAGAGGAGGAGTGAGGGAGCAGAGGAGAGGAGGAGGAGTGAGGGAGCAGAGGAGAGAGGGAGCAGAGGAGAGGAGGAGGAGTGAGGGAGCAGAGGAGAGGAGCAGGAGTGAGGGAGCAGAGGAGAGGAGGAGGAGAGGGAGCAGAGGAGAGGAGGAGGAGTGAGGGAGCAGAGCAGAGGAGGAGTGAGGGAGCAGAGGAGAGGAGGAGGAGTGAGGGAGCAGAGGAGAGGAGGAGTGAGGGAGCAGGAGAGGAGGAGGAGTGATTAAGCAGAGGAGATGTGAGGAGAGAGGAGTGAGGGAGTTAGATAGATTTTCATTTTAAATTGTATAATACATTTCATATTGTATTGTATTAAATTGATACAGGTGATTTTGACTTAACATATTACCCTGTGTATTACTGAATTATTGAATGATTATATGGACTTTTTGTTATAAAAGCATTTACATTTTAACAAAGTACCTTCTAATTCTGACCTGCCCTGAATCTCCACACCACGGTAATGACAGTGATGGGGGAGGGCTCATCTTAATGTCATGCAAATGAGTTCTGAAGGCCTGGAGTTAGAGAATCTTTAAAGGTCCCATGGCATGAAATGTTCACTTTGAGGTTTTTGAACGTTAATGTGAGCTCCCCTACCCTGTTTAGGCCCCCCCATGGCTAAAAGTTGCGGAATGTGTAAACTGAGCAATTGTGATCCTTTTCCGCATTTGAAAAAAAGACAGCCCAAACGGGAGATTCTGAACAAGGGAACTTTCTGACGTCACACTCGGGGAAAGGTTTCCACCCCCGTCTGGATGTCCACCCACCGTCTCTGGAAATCACGCCCAGAGAATTTGGACCGCGAACGAGCTACGAAATGCGAGATGCAGTTTTTTATTTGCCTGGAGACACGTGAGAGTGTTTCCAGGCTCGGATGTCCTTTATCCGAGCCTCCGAACCTCTGAAACAGCAGTGGTTTAATTTTATTTTCTGTGGAAATGTGTTTTTTTTCATGGAATGCGTCTCGTATCTTCCGAAGTGCTTAAAACACAGAAGTGGGTGACAGCGCACAGCGCACCACTAATCCAGGAAACAGCGGCGTATTTGGCCACACCCCCACCCGCTGCACTGGCCTGTCTCTGTCCTCATTTGCATTCAAGCAATAACGCCCAGAATAAAGCGTTTCAGAGACATATTTATGACTGACTGTCTTCATGAGGCTCTCTCATGCACTGAGGCTTGATTTTGAAGGATTCATATACAGTATTAGGGAACCATTAAAAATATTAAAAGCATATATAAAACCATATAAAAGCATCAAGAAGTACCATGTCATGGGATCTTTAACGCGTTTTTTCCTCAGCTCGTCGTTTTCAGAATGTGCTGCTTTCAAATGGCCACAAATTCTTCAGATGTTGTCAGATTTCCATGTGTAAGGCATCGTAGGAAAGCTTAGAATCTACACGTTCAGAATCTGTGAATAACTCAAAATGCCTCCGGGATCACTTGTGTCTGGTTTTGCTGCGGTCGTTCACATTATTACTCCAGTTTATCAGTTCGTCTTTACCTGAAGTGACTTTACATGAAGACAGATCTACTTTCTGTGTCCAAAGCACACAGGTAGCAGAGCCGGGCTCACTCATCACCGATAATGACTCTCAGGGGGAAAACTTTGTGTCTTCTTCAGTTGTCCTCCTCTGTGATGGATGCTGTCTGGTGCCTTCTCTTGTTAATAGCTTTGACTTGAATGGGCCCCTGCTCCCACTGTGCCAGCGCTGAATAATTTACAGGTGCAGAGTGAATGCCTTTCTTCCAAACTTTTCACCTGCCTAAGTCCACCACTCTTTTTCTCTTTTCCAATGATGAATTTTACATGGAGCGCTACAAGAGAGGAGCACTTCAGGACGTTTCATCAGAGTCTGAGACGAGCGAGAGAGAAAGAGGAGACGAGGAGAAATAAGGACAACAGACAGATTTGAAGTTTAATGGGAAAATAGACCTATTGTACTTCTGTCTGCTATAGTTATAATCAATGGCACCCGTGGATCATTTATAGCTATAATTTGGACAGTTTAAATCGAAATATTGATCAAACAGCCTTTTGTTCTCGTGTTAATTAGCTTCTGCTTTGATAAAGAATGGACTTTAAACAGAAATAAAGTCCAGATAATTTACTTAATCAAATAGAAGGAAGCAATACTTGTGCAAGGAGTCTGTGTTGACATTTCCACTCAAAAACTCAATGTTTATGCCTATACAATGAGTTTTCTACGCAAAATATAGTAAGAGGCTATGGTGGTTTAGACTTAGTTCAAAGTTAGCTTCATTGTCAAAAACCATATGTACAGGTTGCACACACAGGATTTGAAATTGCAGCGCCCCCTAGGCCCACAGTGAACATAAAACATCTGATAAACAAGACAATAAACACCATGACTAAACATCACATATACCCGTAGCAAAAGTACAGTAAACTTGTATATAATACAAACAGGTAAAACACACAATGTGCAGCGTAATAAAGCTCAAATGGTGTCATTTAAGCAGCAGTGTCAGTGTCATTTAAGTGTCATTTAAGCAGCAGTGTCACTGGGGGAGGGAGGGCAGGAAGAGAGTTGTTTGTATTTTAACTCTGCTTTTAACTGCTTTTAATGAATATTGTACTTGTTGTAAGGCGACCTTGAGTGTCCAGAAAGGCACATAATAAATAAAATGTATTATTATTATTATTATTATTAGTTGAGCATCCTGACAGCTTGGTGGATGAAGCTGTCTTTCAGTCTGCTGGTCTTGGCCCTGAGGCTCCTCAGTCTCCTTCCTGATGGCAGCAGACTGAAGAGGCAGTTGGATGGGTGGGTGGGATCACCCAGAGGGCTTTGCGGGTGAGGCGGGTGCAGTAGATGTCCTGCAGGGAGGGGAGAGAGACACCCACGATTGTCTCAGCTGCTCTCACTACTCGATGTAGCGCCTCAGACTTCATCCGGGTGTTATCTGGGTAACAGGTCAGGACATCATTCCTATCAATAGTTCCTGTCCTGTTTAGTTTGTTATTGCGAAGCTGCCGAATCCTACATGTATCACAGATTAAGAAAATTAAACTGGAGAATACAGTAAGTGTTCTGCAGTAGTGAGCAGTGTTGTATGGCTGGTAGAGGTGAAAACGGGAGTCGATGGGCAACATGGCGTCTTGAAATTAAGTTCTTAAAGATTACACAAACATGCACAAATCACTCCAAATACAATTTTGGATGAGTAAATGGTGAGAAGAAACAACAACAACAGAAACTAGAAGAAACTATAGCATGGTGAAAAGCTCTGAAAAGTCCATTTTGCATAGCAGGACTGCTTTAAGTTAGGGTACCTGATTTTTATTTAAATTTGTGTAACTCGTCTGTAGTTCTCACAAAGCCTTTGGTGCACTGTTAATATCCACATGTTCATATTAAGGGCAAGTGAAACTGGGGTGGACCTCGAAGTTCAATATACTCTTCATGACGAAACACAACATTTACTCTTTCATCAAAAAAAAAAAAAAAAAAAATTGACCTATACGGTTTTCATTTTCATTTTTTTAAATTATGAGACATTTGTGTGCAGATAAACAATAGAGGAGCAGGTCATAATCTCCTGTGATCACTGATTGTGAGTGTAATATTTGAGAAGTCTAAATCTAACCACAGAGGCCGAACAGTGACATAGATTGGGTATTTATGTTAAAGATCCCATGACATGGTACTTCTTGATGCTTTTATATGGCTCCTTAATGGTTCCCTAATACTGTAAATGAATCCTTCTTCAAAATCAACACTCAGTGCATGAGAAACAGAGATAAGATGAGAAAGAGTATTTTTTCTCCCTCAGAACAGGTCATAATGGGCGTTGTTGCTTGAATGCAAATGAGGAGAAAAGAGCTGGCCAATAGTAGAGGGTGGGGGCGTGGCCAAACTCTCCGCTCTCTGCTCAGAGTCCTCAGCTGATCCATTTCCTTGTTTTTGCACGGGGGGAGAGATTTGAAGTGTTCCATTGAAAAATAAACACATTTCCACAGAAAATAAAATTAAACCACTGCTGTTCAAACGTCCAGAGGCTCAGATAAAGGACTTCCGAGCCTAGAAACACTCGGACGTGCCTCCAGGCAAATAAAAAAACGCATTTCGCATTGCCTAGCGCATTCGCAGTCCAAACTCTCTGGGCGTGATTTACAGAGACGCTGAGTTCAGACAGACGGGGGTGGAACTGCATTTGCATTTCTTTTTTCGATCTGACGTCAATAAGGTGCCTTGTTCAAAATCGCCCATTTGAGCTCCGATTTTTTGTAACGCAGAAAAGGATCGCAAATGCTCAGTTTAGACATTTCGCAACTTTTAACCATGGGGGGGGGGGGGGGGGCTAAACAGGGTAGGGGAGCTCACATTAACATTCAAAAACCTCAGAAAGTGAAAATTTCATGCCATGGGACATTTAATAATATGTTCTATGATCTCTCTATTTAATAAATATAACACATGGATTGCAGACATTGGGATTTCCGAACTCTCAAATTGTGACTTTCAGAACGATCATAACGATTGTGGACGTAGACTCCTCGTCCTCTCGTGTCTTCCGTTGTGGACGTAGACTCCTCGTCCTCTCGTGTCTTCCGTTGTGGACGTAGACTCCTCGTCCTCTCATGTCTTCCGTTGTGGACATTGACTCCTCATCCTCTCATGTCTTCCGTTGTGGATGTAGACTCCTCGCCCTCTCACTCTCCCCTATTCTTGTGTTTCAGGTTATGCGTTCCTGCTGTTCCAGGAGGAGAGTTCGGTTCAGGCTCTGATCGACTCGTGCATCGAAGAAGAAAACAAACTGTACCTGTGCGTGTCCAGCCCGACCATCAAAGACAAACCGGTGAGACACATGCACCACAGAACTGCTCAAAGCCCCACTGCGGAACCTTTCAGCAAAGAGAAAAACTACACATGCACTGCCGAACTGCTTAAAGCCCCACTGTGGAATATTTCAACAAATCAATCAATCAAACAATATTTATAAAGCGCTTTTCATACAAAATGGATTGCAGACATTGGGAACACAAAGCGCCTACACCGACACTGCAACATGGCACTTACATTTACTCGGGGACAAAACACAGTCAGGTTTTAGCAAAAATAGTCCCTGATCAGGCTGTTACCATAATAAAATAAATAAAAATGTGTAGTAAATGAGCGGTTCATTCATAAAACCATCAGTCTTACACAGTCATCTTATTTAAACAGACGCTCTCTCAAAGCACACACATAATTTTAATGTAATTGTATTTTCATCTCATTTATTCTTTGAACAGGACCGCGCACAGTCGCAGAACGCCCGAGAGGAGAGATGCTCGGGCCAGATTCTAATTTAGGACGCTCATTTCCATCTGCTTCTTAGACTGTCTCATAAAGAACCTTTTGTACTTCTATAAGCCACGATTTATGTTGACATTATGAATTCTTAGACCACTATTTGTCCACGGACTAGTTTCATTTAAAGTTTACGGTCCTGCAATGGGATTTGAGCAACTCTGAACCAAGTGTAAAAGTCTTTGGCTACGTTCAGACTGCAGGGCTTAAAGCTCAATTCGGATTTTTTTGTGAAATTTTTTGCGAGGTTGTTCACATTTTCAGTTAAGTGCGACTTGTCTGTGATCTCCAGTGTCAACTTTAAACGCCCCAAAAGTGTCCCGAATGCACCTTGGAGGACACGACAAGGTCACATGCACGGTTTACGGAAGTCGCCTAAACATGGACACCAGAATTGAGCGCCTGGAGATTTTCAAGTTGCTGTCGTTCCGGAGACAGAACATGAACAACTTATTTGTTTTAAGGAAGAGATTGAGAAGGTGAAGGACAAGGTTTTTGGCCTTGGTGTTTTGTGGGTTCCTCTTCAGTAACGCAGCTACACTATATTACCAAAAGTATTCGCTCACCTGCCTTGACTCATACTATGAACTGAAGTGCCATCCCATTCCTAACCCATAGAGTTCAATATGATGTCGGTCCACCTTTTGCAGCTATTACAGCTTCAACTCTTCTGGGAAGACTGTCCACAAGGTTGAGGAGAGTGTTTATAGGAATTTTTGACCATTCTTCCAAAAGCGCATTGGTGAGGTCACACACTGATGTTGGTCGAGAAGGCCTGGCTCTCAGTCTCCGCTCCAATTCATCCCAAAGATGTTCTATCGGGTTCAGGTCAGGACTCTGTGCAGGCCAGTCAAGTTCATCCACACCAGACTCCGTCATCCATATCTTTATGGACCTTGCTTTGTGCACTGGTGCACAGTCATGTTGGAAGAGGAAGGGTCCGCTCCAAACTGTTCCCACAAGGTTGGGAGCATGGAATTGTCCAAAATGTTTTGGTATCCTGAAGCATTCAAAGTTCCTTTCACTGGAACTAAGGGGCCAAGCCCAGCTCCTGAAAAACAAGTGATTAGGACACCTGATTCTGATCATTTGAATGGGTGAGCGAATACTTTTGGTAATATAGTGTATCTAGCAATTCTGTCTCCTAAAATACAGTCCAGTTCTGTTTAGTTTGCGCCTACTTCAGAGCAGAATAGTGCCGTTTGCTGATGACGTGTAGGTTGGATGAACGCGACCTGGCCCTTCAGACTGAAGTCGCATGTCAAAAGATCGGATATGTATCGGTTTTAGGACCACATATCCAAGTGGCCTGGGTCACATTTGAAAAAATCGGATCTGTGTCGTTCAGACTGTCATTAAAAGATCAGATACAGGTCGCATAGCGGCGAAAAAATCAGATTTGGGTCACTTCAGGCTGCGGTCAGAAGGCAGCCTTGGATATGTGGTCCTAAACCGATACATATCCGATCTTTTGACATGCGACTTCAGTCTGAACGGCCAGGTCGTATTCATCCGACCTACACGTGATCAACAAGCGACAAACGTCACTATTCTGCCCTGAAGTAGGCGCAAACTGAACAGAACTGTACCATATTTTAGGTGACAGAATTTCTGGATAGCTGCGTTACTGAAGAGGAACCCACAAAACGCCAAAGCCAAAAACCTTGTCCTTCAGCTTCTCAATCTCCTCCCTGAAACAAATAAGCTGTACATGCTCTGTCTCTGGAACGACACTTTAAAATCTCCAGGCGCTCAATGCTAGAGTCCACGTTTAGGCGACTTCTGTAAACACTGAGCACGCTCGCTGCACGTGACCTCGTCGTGCCCTCCAAGGCGCATGCGGGACACTTTTGGGGCGTTTAAAGTTCACACTGGAGATCACATACAAGTCGCATTTAATTGGAAATGTGAACGACGTCGCAAAAAAATCGTATTTCACAACAAACAAAAAAATCCGAATTGAGCTTCAAGCCCTGCAGTCTGACCGTCGCCTTAGAGAATTCAGACAGTGATGTGCCCTCAGGATCTCGCTGTGGGACGGGGGCAGATGGATCTTCTGACAGGGCCACGACTCCTGTCAGACATTAACACAGGTGTGCAGGGATGGAGGGAGGGAAGAGAGAAGAGAGAGGAAGACAGATGGAGAGAGAGAGGAGAGGAACTTTCCATTTAGTGATTTTGGCCAAGCACAGTGTGTCCAGAGCTGCAGTCCTGTACTCAGAGGAGCTGAAACATCATTACACAGCAGCAGCAGCAGCAGCGTCGCAGTGGAAAAACTGAATCACATTAAACAGGGTGTGAAAGAACAGGTGAGGGGCCCAGGAGCAGATGGTCCTGAGTTATGTTCTTCTTTGGCCATAAACTGTTCGGTGTAAACGTGTTCTCATGATCAACACGAGTATAATGACCACAGACTGACTGTCACCTCTTTGTCAGTCTGCCCTGAGGCGTCTCTGGCCTTAAAAGTTTGAATTTACCCCAGAGTGGCTGATGTTACGCAATCATTGTCGTTAAAACTTTATTTAGACTTAGACTCAAACTTTACTGACCCACAAGGGAAATTATTTGGACACAGCAGCTCACACATCACAGTATAGTATAATAAAGAGTAAAAAATAAATGATAATAAATTCTAAATAAGTAGCAAAAAGAGAGCAGTGTCAAATAAGACATAATTCTATAAATAAATGTAAATGTACAAGTCAAAATAAAATAAAAAAATAAGTAATAAAATTAGGACTGTCAGTTTAACGCGTTAATTAAATAATTACACTGCAAATTAACGCAATTAATTATGAGTGGCAATTCAATGTACGTGCATTTTAAATTTGGCGTACAGCGAAATTTGGAATCGCTGCCGGGGCCTTTGAATGGTAAGTTTATTTATAAAAAGAACGAAGACAACAACAGATCAACAAGAACGTGGTGATTTGGAGCTTTAGTCGAAAAGAATTTTCCGATCACCGAAGCTGCTCCAGCCTGATGGATCATTTGAACGATAAACGCGTCCGGACAAGTTCCATCGTTACCGGTGATAGAGCGAGCGTGAGCGCACTTCAACAAACCACCAAGCCAACAAACCACGCTCACAGAATTTGGGAAATGATTGAGCAAAGCGACCGCAGAAAAATTGACAAACTCAATCGCAAAATTGGGTTCGTTCGCTCGCTCACTCACAATCCCTCTCACACTATTAAAATGTGATTAATTAGATTAATTAATTATAAATCCTGTAATTAATTAGATCAAATTAAATAGATTTTTTTTTTATCGCCTGACAGCACTAAATAAAATATAAAATCACAGCTGTAAACAAGAGAGAAGAAAAACGATGATTGAAAGGACATAAGGTTATCCATTACTTAGGATTGATTTGTTGTACAGTTGTAGGGAGTATTATCTGTTACATAAAAGCAGTAGCGGTTCTTGGGGGGGGGTGAGTGGGGCAATTGCCCAGGGCGCAACTTCGTGACGGGCGCCGTGCCGAGCGCTTGAAAAAAACCTCTCTCCCTCTCGCTCTGCCTGGTTTGCCTCAAACCTTTCTCTGCTCCTGCAGGAGTGCTTACAAACTGTTTCCTGCTCTCTGGACTCTGATCCCCTCATGCTCTCCCGACCTTCTCCTCCTCCTGCTCTCTGTTTCAAGGGCCAAACTGCGGCACTTCCTGGTCTTGTGAGAAACAGCGCAGAGTGGTGCGCTAAAGGGGGCCACATTAAAGGGGGAATCACTAATGTTAATTTGCGGGTTTATTTTGTTTTCTTAAGTCTCTTAGTTAATTAAGTCATACCATATGGGGGTTATTTAAGTATTTTCTTTATTATGTTGAATTGCAGGTGTTTTATCATTATGGGGACCGTTATTTATAGTTGGATAAGGATGTGAAATTGGATATGAAGATGGAGATAACACATGAATAACACATGGTTTGATTGTTCAAACTGATATAATAATTGCTGTCTATGGTTCTATATGGGCTTTGGCAATGATATTGAAAAATAATAGCTCGCATCAAAGTATTGGGGGAAAAAAAAGAACTATGAACTAGTTCATTTTTTGGAACTATGAACGAACTACTAACTATAAACAATTATGAACTATGAATGAACTAGTTCATTTTGAAATGTGTGAACTGAACTTTGAACTAGTCCATGTAGAAAATGAACTTTATATATCTGATTGTGTATATTTTTGCCACTTTTATGTGTAGAGTTTATTATATTTTTGTATTCATTGTGTTTTTTTTAATATTATTTTTTATTTATGTTATTTAAGTTATGATTTGTGATAATGAGAACCACTCTATAGTGATATTTAAACATGGCTGCTTGTGGTAAATGTTGTGTTTTTTTTTTCCATTCCTTGGGGGGGGGGGACTGCATAAAAGTGAGTTTTTGTGCAGTAGGGAGTATTATGTCCTCTGTTTCTCTATGTCAGGGGTGTCCAAACTTTTTTCATCAAGGGCCACATATGTAAACACAGATGAAGCAGAGGGCCGATCGAGGGCCATAGACTGAGGCTCAGGACAGTCAATAATTGAAATATGCATGTTTAACACATTAGAATGAGCCATCAGTCCTTTATTCGTGCTCAAAACCACACAATAAATATTGTCTTGTCAAAGTAGATTTTCAAAAAACTTGCAGTCAAAAGTTCTGCTCAAGCTAATTTGGGACAATTCACCTGGAAGACTGAGGGCCAAGAAAAATTTGTCTGAGGGCCGCATTTGGCCCACGGGCCATAGTTTGGCCGGCTCTATGGTCTGGTACAGTGGGTGAGCAGGAGTGTCCATGATGGAGAGCAGTTTGTCCAGTGTCCTCCTGTCCCTCACTGTGACAAATGTCTCCAGCTCACAGCCGATCACATGATCAGCTTTACCGATCAGTTTGTCAATCCGTCCAATGTCCCTTTTACTGGTGCTGCTCCCCCAGCAGACCACAGCGAAGTCCAGGACGCTGGTCACCACAGACTGGTAGAAGGTCTCCAGGAACTCACTGCACACACTGAAAGACCTGAGCTTTGTCAGGAAGTAGAATTAAAGTCGTCCCTCCAGTCCAGCCTGTTGTTCACATTTCAGACACTTAAACGGTCCAAACAGCTGCAGTTATATCAGCCTTTTTCAAACTGTGGCCGGGGTCACATTTGGTCCACAGATACATCTTCTTTGCCCTCAGACTTTTGGGTGAATTTGCTCAAACTTCCTTTAACAGTTCTTTTACAACAAAGTTTATAATGTGTCCCATTGAGGATCTAAGCCTGAGTAAAGGTTCAGTGACCCAGTTTCCCCTGTGCCAACTGCGGATTTATCCACTGCACTGACCACAGGCTGACGTCGCAGGCTCTTCAGTGTGTCCGCTTCCAGAACACACAGAAATACGCAGAAGGACACCGCTGCGTTATGAGTGTGCTGCTGTATTGTACATGACCCATTTAAACGTGCGGTGTCGTCCCCCAGGTCCAGATCCGCCCGTGGAACCTGAGCGACAGTGACTTTGTGATGGACGGTTCTCAGCCTCTGGACCCCAGGAAAACCATCTTTGTGGGAGGAGTTCCACGGCCGCTCCGAGCAGGTCAGGACTAATTTTTAATCTTTGTCTCCTGAGCTCATACGGGTCTAAAAAATACTATTATTGTTGTCCAAAAAGCACTATTATCACAGTCACGTTTTAGGATTTCATTCACATGACTTCATGATTTTGACGTTTTCAGGAACAGATGTTGGTGGAATATAATCATGGTACTAAAATTACAAATTTGATTTTAATACAAAGCAAAAAAGTTGATAGCACAATTATAAAATGAGGTGTTGAATATACCGTACTTTTTGTGCTATAGAGCGCACCTGACTATAAGCTGCACCAACCAAATTTTTTTAAATTAAGATTTGTACATATATAAGCCGCACCTGACTATAAGCCGCAGGTGTCCACATTGTAACTTGAGATATTTACACAGAAAGATGGTACACAAAAGGATTTTCTTTTTTTAAATTAACGTAAATACCGGTACGTGCTTTTTTCGAACAGCGCCTACGGCAGTAACACGGCAAAAACACGGCAGTAAAACAACTGTAAAATGGCCAGTCTGTAGCCTCTGGAAGCCTTAAAATAAAGTTTCAAGTTTAACTTTAAGGGCAAACCCCCTGAACTCAAGCTCAGTCTCAGTCTGTGTAGGTGGTTTTAAGTGGCTAAATTAAAACAAGGCTTCATTAATTCATGAACTCTCCTCAGTTATTTACCGTAGGTATTTTCACCTACCAGAAAAGTCCCTGATCGCCCCCTTCTTCTTCCTCCTGTGCACTGAAACCACTGAAGTCGTCATCTTCAGTGTCGGACTTGAACAGCTTCAGCATATCTTCATCACACACGTGCTACATTCACTGTCCTGATAAACCAGTGCTTCTCAATAGTGGGGCGGGCCCCCCTAGGGGGTGCGTGTGACCCTGGGAAACATGCTTTTTTGCCGTACTGTACTAGAACTAAGTGCAATTGCACATCAACAACAGTAGTTGGCAGTGGCGCTCTCGTTGTCGCTCTGGGGCAGGGGGCGGCAACCTTAAATACGCGATATACAGAACAGACTCACCATCAGCAGCACATCCTCTGTCACAGAAAAAACACGTATCTGAGTCGTGTCCTTTAGTCCGACAGAAGCTGACGCATCAGCGGCACAAGGAGAGCGTTTTTTTTTTCCAGAGCTTTTAGTTTATACAAATAAGCCATGTGGTTTTTAAGTTTTGTTTCTGTAAAACATAAACAAATGTGCACAAAGCTGCATTAAAAACACATTATTATTTGAGTCCTCAGTGCAAAAAGACAGTGCGGTTTTTGTTGGAAGTTTCTTTCTTTTTTTGTTTTTAATGTTAATAAAGGATAAAATATTAGAGAGGTGTACTAATAACAATTTTCTAGACAAATAATACTATTTATAGTCGCGCGCAGGGAGGGGGGGCGTGACATTTTTTCTTCTTCCTAGGGGGCCCATCACAGAAAATAATTAAGAAGCACTGTGATAAAGAATTAATGCATACATAAGCCGCACCTGACTATAAGCCGCAGGGTCCGAAGTGTGAGAAAAAAGTAGCTGCTTATAGTCTGAAAAGTACGGTAATAATAGTTTCTGTAATGTTACCATGTGGTCTTGTGTGAATTCTGAAGACGTTTCTGAAATGATTAGTGAGCATTGTGTGGAGATGACGTTTCTGAGCTCTGAATCCTGTGCAGGACTCACACGGGCTTGAATCTATTAAAACTTATTGAAAATTCTTTCTGTGTGTGCGTCAGTGGAGTTGGCGATGATCATGGACCGTCTGTACGGCGGCGTGTGCTACGCCGGCATCGACACGGACCCGGAGCTCAAGTACCCGAAGGGGGCGGGGCGAGTGGCCTTTTCAAACCAGCAGAGCTACATCGCTGCCATCAGCGCTCGCTTTGTGCAACTGCAGCACAACGACATCGACAAGAGGGTGAGAATATACTCAAATACTCTACAGGAAAGTACACGGTGATATTGGAGGGGGGAGATAATAAAAACTAGATCAAAATAAAATAAATAATATTGGGAATGTTTTTGGAAGGTATGTAAAATGTGAACATGCACACGTGGACAAAATTGTTGGTACCCTTTGGTTAATGAAAGAAAAACGTTGTGGTCACAATGATCACAGAAATAACTTGAATCTGACAAAAGTAATAATAAATAAAAATTCTATGAACCAGTTAAAGTCAGACATTGCTTTTCAACCATGTTTCAACAGAATTATTAAAAAAAACAACTCATGAAACAGGCCTGGACAAATATAATGGTACTCTTAATATTTTGTTCATTAACCGACGGGTACCAACAATTTTGTCCACATGTGTACTGGACAAACTAGAAAAATCACTGATTAAAAGTGAATGTTATTGCGTTGACTTGAATTTCCCTCAGTATGGCATTTATATATTTCCATGGAAACAAGGAGGTGACATTATCAGGCCACTCAGATCTGTGGAGCAAACCCTGTAGTTGGATTCAGACTTTTGGGGTTGACAAGTTTTGATTCATTTAGATTTGATTCAATATTATTTACAAGAATATTTCATCTACAAGATTTGGACACAATATCGACTTGAGAAAGTTTTGGTTCATTTCGATTAAAGCAAAACTTTAAAAATTATTTATACAACAAAAACATGAAATCATTCACATTGCAAAAATTATGACATCTCGTTGAAACTGTGTTCAGAATCTTGAGTTGAATAGTTTTAATTCATTTAGTTCAGGGGTGTCAAACTCATTTTGGTCCGGGGGCCGTATCCAACCAACTTTGACCCCAAAGGGGCCGGATCAGAAAACTCATGGCAAATATACCCCAAAAATAGGAATAAGTCCAAATATTAAATATTTGTATTATTTGTGCAGATAAACACACATCTATTACAGAAGTCTTTTTTAATCGATGATCTTTCTTTTACAAAATATTATATTATGAACAACCTGAAACTTTAAGAAAAATTTCAACAATTTCAACAATTTCAACACAAGCGTACAGGTTTCCCATTCACCTCCTGAACAAATAAGAATTAGTCAATTTTTCTTGGAAAATCCTGCACTCGGCGTCCACTTTTCTCATTTTTGACATTTTGCTGATGAGGGTGTCACGGTCAACAGTCAAAACGATGGTCCTTTAAGAGCGTTTGGAAAGAGGCGAGTCTTCATTTGTGCTGCTCTGGTGGGAGGGGCCACGTACAGAGGCGCTGGAGACGCTGCTATGCTAAACTGCTCAGAAAATTACCAATATTTTAATAGAATGGTCCAGGTCCGCTGCCCAGATCACAAGCACCGGCCCCCCATGGATCCTCATGGGGGCTCTTCCAGTGTGCACAGACACTGGGGGCGAAGTGGGGTTAAGTGTCTTGCCTAAGGACACAACGGGAGCTTTGGAGCTGGGATCGCACCGCCAACCTGCGGGTCAGTGGATCCGATTGCTCAAGACATTGTCGAGAGCGGGATTCGAACCGCCAACCTCTGGATCAGTGGAAAAACGCTCTACCAACTGAGCTACTGCCACCCCTGATAGAAAAAATATATATTTATTTCGAGCTTGCCATACATTTGTAAACATAAAAAGGTACAGAAGTATACATCCTGCACAGTCAATTCAATAGATTCAGACATTGAAAAAGCAAAAAATAAATAAAAAAAATAAAAAAATTAAAAAAAATAATAATAAAATAAATGCTCGAAATGGAGTTGGTAGAAGATAAACTTGTTTTTTAACCCACCCCATCTTCAGAAAACTACTACCACAAAACAAAAGATGCCTCACAATAATTAGTGTAATGATCGAGCTCGAAATAAATATTAAAATAAATAAATAAATAAATAAATTTAAAAATATGGTCATGAGCTCTGGGTAATGACCGAAAGGATGAGATCGCGGATACAAGCGGCCGAAATTAGTTTCCTCCGCAGAGTGGCTGGGCGCACCCTTAGAGATAGGGTGAGGAGCTCAGTCACACGGGAGGAGCTCGGAGTAGAGCTGCTGCTCCTCCACGTCGAGAGGAGCAGCTGAGGTGGCTCGGGCGTCTGTTCCGGACGCCTCCTGGTCGCCTCCCTCGGGAGGTGTTCCGGACATGTCCCACAGGGAGGAGGCCCCGGGGAAGACCCAGGACACACTGGAGGGACTATGTCTCCCAGCTGGCCTGGGAACGCCTTGGGGTCCCCCCCGAAGGAGCTGGAGGAAGTGTCCGGGGTGAAGGAAGTCTGGGAGTCCCTGCTTAGACTGTTGCCCCCACGACCCGGCCCCGGATAAGAGGATGAAAATGGATGGATGGATGGATGGATAATAGAAAATCAGCCGAGGGCCAGATTAAAGGTCTTGGAGGGCCGCATCCAGCCCCCGGGCCGCATGTTTGCCACCCCTGTTCTAGAGTAACTATTATGCTGCATTGTACAATAGAGTGTACAATTTGCAGTAATTCAGTCTAGCCCAAAATGCGCAGTTAGTTTGTTTCTCGGTGGTCGGGTCGTTGGATATTATTGGGTTGTGACTCGTGTTCCCCAGTCACAACACAGACAATGAGTCCTCTCTTTGATTCAGCCTCGACGTTAGCCCCGCCCACAGCTCCAGTTTGGCCGTCGCCCAGTCTCCCCGTGCACTTGACCCGGGTTAAAATAGGCAGCTGCAGCCGACCCGGATCCGTGTGTGTACAGAACGGGGTAATTATGTCTGCCCACAGTGATTACAGGCAGACTGGGACTTCCTCACGTAGGCTCAGACCAGACGATAATGAGACACACGACACAAGAGCAGCTTTAACTACCACCGAGACAGAGATTTACCCCAGAGTGACCGAGGAGGTGATGCTGTCATATGCTGTCATTGTCATCAAAACTTTATTTAGACTTAGACAAACTATTGATCCACAAGGGAAATGATTTGGACACAGTCACTTTTAACTATGACGAAGACAAAGTTTACTCAAACGGAGCTGACCACTTCTCGGAGAGTAAAACTGCAATAAAATGTCATTCATTCAGTCATAAATAAATAAGAAGTGTGAAAAATGTTAAACTTATGTAAGGTGGGATGAGTTTACTAAAACTCTTGCCTATTTTTTTTTACACAATAGTTATGATTAGACTAATAAAACTGCACATTTACTGTGTTTTGTTAAAGGGATAGTGCATTTTATTTTTTATGTTAATCTGTATGGGTTTCCTTCTAAAAATTCCGTGTGTTGACACCGGCTTACCTCTGACACTCTCAGCTGATCCCGATTCGACTCGTTTTCTGGAGCCCACGTAAGTAGGTCCGGTAACTTCCCTGGAACATGAAATAAAGCTCGTTTTTCTTCTCAAAACAAAACATTTGTCCGAAAGGTGATATATTTGTGTCCGAAACAGTTGTCCACGAAACATCCAGCAGCGTATTTACCGTTCACGTATTGTCTCTCTCTCCACTCACCGGACCTAATTACCTGAGCTCCAGAATGCGAGCAGAACCGGGCTGAGCGCCAACTGTCAGAGGTAAGCCGATGTTACCACACGTAACTTTTAGAAGGAAACCCATACAGATTAACCAGGGATGAAAGTGGTCAATCATGAAAAAAGCGGAAAGTCACGGCGCACCCCCCCCCTGGAAAATTTTTAATTTCTGAAATTTGGATTACTATATGATATATGTTAGCAATAAAGTAAAACTGTACATAAAAGTACAAAAAAACACATTTAATTAGCAGGTAGGCCTACTAGTAGTATATATTGTATTTGTTTTTGCTTTGCACTTTGTCTAATCAGAGGCATTGAGGCGGAGCTTATGCGCGCTAAAAAGCGCAGGTGAAAAAGCGAGGAGCGACGCGTTAAGTGAGGCACGGGCAGGTAGGATGAGGTATAGGATGTTTTATAAAGTTTAACCTGTGTACACACAATGGTACACGCTGTTGCGAAAGAGCTGCGCTCACTCGCTCGGTCCGCGGCTCCAGACACGGGCTCGCGTGGCCCGCAGTTTATTACGAGACATGTACTTTTGTTCTGAATACGGGACGATTCTTTTTTTCAAGGGACGGTTGGCGACCCTAAACACAGCTATACATATATATATACACACAAAATCTTTCTCAACGAATTTGCACATATGTAAAAAAACAAACAAACAAAAAAAAACCACCCCGCGGCTGAAAAAAAGCGGAGATCCGCTAAAAAAACGGAACTCTTTCATCCCTGATTAACATACATAAAAACACACACACACTATCCCTTTAATGGTTGTATATTACACAAAATCAGCTCTTGCTTTCTTAAAAACCTACTCAGATTATTCGTCTGTTCACATCTTCTCATCTTCAAAGCTCAAAATGCTCTGTTCCACCCTGTGATGTCATGAAGCGGAAGGCCCGAAATCTTCCGTACACCTTCACGAGAATCATTTCGAGTTTAAAAAGACAGTAGAGTACATCCAAGTGGAACAGGGTTTTGAGAGAAGTTAAGAACTGAACGACTCACTGTTTCTCTCTTTTCCTCAGGTGGAGGTGAAGCCGTATGTCCTGGACGATCAGATGTGCGACGAATGCCAGGGCGCTCGCTGTGGGGGCAAATTCGCTCCGTTCTTCTGCGCCAACGTCACCTGTCTCCAATACTACTGCGAAAACTGCTGGGCCTCCATCCACTCACGGGCCGGCCGAGAGTTCCACAAGCCCCTGGTCAAAGAGGGGGGAGACCGGCCCAGACACGTGTCCTTCAGGTGGAGCTGAGGGTCCCGGAGTCCTGCCCCGACACCCCCACCTGTACACTGCAAAACATAACGGCTACGTACGAGAGAAGAGCTTTGGACTCAGAATCTTGAGTTAAATTAATACTTTCAACATTATTTACACTGCAACATCCAAAATCTAGTTAAAATGGCCTCGATTCAGAATCTTTGGTTGAGAAGTTTTGATTCATTTGGAATAACTGAAAGATTTCAATTAGCTTTACATTGCAAAAACATGAAATTTACAAACCTGCAGGAGTATAAGAGCGTTGGACTTAGAAAATTGAGATAACTTAATCATTTTAACATTATTTACACTGAAAAAAAATGAAAATCTAGTTAAAATGGCCTCAATTCAGAATCTTGGGTTGATTAATTTGGAATAAGTGAAAGATTTCAATTAGCTTTACATTGCAAAAACATGAAATATTGAGTTAACTTAATAATTTGCACATTATTTACCCTGCAACATCAAAAATCTAGTTATTCAGATTCAGATTCTTGGGTTCAGTTTTGATTCATTTGGAATAAATGTATAATTTCAGTAATCTTTTAAAAATCAAATAATCTACAAGAGCGGAGGAGCAACTTGAGTTTAATCTTTTGAGTTTCAAAAGTATTCGCTTCGAAAACATGAAGATTTAGTTGGATTTAGTTTGAGTTTGAGAAGTTTAGGTCGACAAGTTTTGACTCATTTAGATTTGATTCAATATTATTTACAAGAATATCAAATCTACAAGAATTGGACACAGTATCTAGACTTGAGAAAGTTTTGATTCATTTCGATTAATGCAAAACTTTCAAAATGATTCATACGACAAAAACATGAAATCATTCACATTGCAAAAATCTCGTTGAAATTGTTTGTATTCAGATTTTTGGATTGAATAGTTTTGATTAATTCAGAGTAACTTGATAATAGTTTGAGTATGATTTTACTCAGAATAAAGAGTAAAATTAGAGATTTGATTGTACAACTCTACAGAATTTGGAATAACTGAAAGATTTCAAGTAGCTTTACATTGCAAAAACATGAAATCTACAAACTTTCAGAAGTATAAGAGCGTTGGACTTAGAATACGGAGTTAACTTAATCATTTTAACATTATTTACACTGAAAAAATGAAAATCTAGTTAAAATGGCCTCACTTCAGAATTTTGGATTGAATGGTTTTGATTTATTCAGAGTAACTCAATAATAGTTTGAGTACGATTTTACTCAGAATCTTGAGTTGAATAGTTTTAATTCATTTAGCTCTTTAGAATTTACAGAAAAAAAAACCCTGCGAAACTCTACAGAATTTTACTGAATTGTATCTTGTTTTGATTGGCTTTTTTCTTGACTCAAACAGCTTGGTTTTGATTTTATTTAGACTGCGCTAAGGAAACATCCACAATGGTTAAAGTTTCACCATATATGGCGAGACTCTGGGCCGACTAAAACGTTTATTTTGGCTCGCTTTCGACAAGAGTTTAGACATCCCAAATCCAGTCATAACAATTGATAATAAATATAAACTTAACCAAAACAGCTCAAAACAAACTTAAGATTCTGAATTCAAGTGGTTTGGCAGTGTCCCACCTCTTTGCTTTAACAAATTCTACAAAATTTAACTCATTTAATCTGAGTCCAAGGAGCTCATTGTCCAAAACTCGCCTGAAAACAAAACAAAAAAAGCAAAAATTGGGGGTAAAACGGCGTAGAATTTGCACACAACACGGCCGCGCTCTGTCCCGTCGCCTGGATATCGTCCTGCTTCACCGACAGTGGGGGAAATATTTTAAAAACTATTTTTATTTTCTATACTGGATTCATAATTTAAATTTTACGTAAACGAAAAAAAGGAAAAAAAAAAGAAAAAAAAGATGCATGCACTTATTTGAAAAGCTGTAGTCGCGGTGCCCCGTAGTCACACCAAAGGCAACGCAAAAACGATGTAGCAAGGTAGAAAAACGGCTAACAACATCATAATCTATAACGTCGGCTAGAGTTTTTAAAATATTAATACCTCATTGTGGCAATCGGAATAGTTTGCTTTGGATTTTTAGGTCTTTATTTTTGTATTAACATTATTTTTTAGTGTTTTGTTCATGTAATGCTGCGTAATAGTTGTGCTGCTAAACCCAAGTTGTGCTACAATACAAAAGTGTAGCTAGAAAATGCTAACGGCGAAGGGGAAGGGGAAGAGCGCCCCAAACGAAGACGGCTACCTTTAAAAACAATAGGGGGAGGTACAGGGCCTGATCTGCATGTTTTATCAATCAGGTTTTGCATGACTTTTTCAGTATCGCCTATAAAGAATCTTGCCCATGTTTTGCACACGGCATTAAAAAGGTAAACGCGCGAAACGGGAAGTCGCTCGTTTGAGGTTTCGGGCATAAACAGTAGACGGATAATGGACGGAATGAGGTAAGGTATAATTACTGAGCCAAAAGAGGAATAAATCTGTCTCGAAATTAAAAAAAATAAATAAAAATACTCAGCAGAGAGGCTCACATACCACCACCAAAACACAATTTTAGTGATTTCATTATAAAGTTTCTGATAAATTAAACATTGTAAAGGTGTTCCAAAGTCTGAAAGTGGAATTTGAAAACACCTTATTTGCAATTTTTATTTATTAATTTTTTGCATTTTTTGGACATTCTCGGGAGATATTTTCCAAAAGGACCTAACCTGATAATATTGTTTTGGTTAAAAGTTTATTCGCCACTAGTGTCATAAACTAGACCAGGGGTGTCAAACATGCGGCCCGGGGGCCAGATCCGGCCCTCCAAGTCCTTTAATCTAGCCCTCGGCTGATTTTCTATTAAAATATTCTAATTATATTTCAATTTTCTATTAAAATATTGGTCATTTTCTGCGTAGTTTAGCATAGCAGCGTCTCCAGCGCCTCTGTGCGTGGCCCCTCCCACCAGAGCAGCACAAATGAAGACTCGCCTCTTTCCAAACGCTCTTAAAGGACCATCGTTTTGACTGTTGACCGTGACACCCTCATCAGCAAAATGTCAAAAATGAGAAAAGTGGACGCCGAGTGCAGGATTTTCCAAGAAAAATGGACTAATTCCTATTTGTTCTCGGAGGTGAATGGGAAACCTGTACGCTCGGTGTGTTTGCAACAAGTGGTGGTGCTCCAGGAATATAATCTTAAACGCCACTACGAGACACGGCATTTTGAACAATACAATAACTTGAACGGAGAATTGAGAAGACAGAAGATAAACGAATCATTACTGCGACTGAAGAAACAGCAGTCTGTAATAGATTTGTGTTTCTCTGCACAAATATTTGGACTTATTGCCATTTCTGGGGTATATTTGCCATGAGTTTTCTGATCCGGCCCCTTTGGGATCTAAGTAGGTTGGATACGGCCCCCGGACCAAAATGAGTTTGACACCCCTGAACTAGAACAATAAAATCAACCGTAATAGGTACGTCTGAGCATTTACCAGTCCGTTCTGTCTACTGTCTACGCCTTTAACCTGACAACGGGGTCTACAGAAAACAAAAATACTCACATGTAGGATTTATACAACTCGTTATGGTTAGGTGAAGTACTTTTTCTGCAGTGATTGTCGATATTATTGTGCAATTTTTGATACCGTTCGTTTCGTAGTTAGCTCTGCCTAGAACTGTGATTGGCTTTTACCTGTCGTCCTGTGAATTCTCATAAGTCTAGTCTCTGCACAGAATCGCTCCGTGTTCTAGAAAACTTGCACCACATCAACGACACGCACAAAACCGGCTGAGAAAAGCGGAAATGTGAGCCAAAACGGAGGACGCTGGCTTGTAAAAGAAATATACGTAGTAGGTTGTGTTCACGGGATACTACAGCAGTATAAAGTACCCATAGTTTAAAGCTGCATTGTGTGACTTTTCTAGTAGAGGGTTCGTCAAATGCTTTTTCTCCATGGAGAGGTTATTGCTTTGTCGGGAATGTTACACAGTATGGCATTAAACCGTTCTATCTTCATAGTTACAGGTCAAATCACAGTCAGAATCTGTTTTTCGAGGTATTTTCGAGCTATAAAACCACCTGTAATTTAATAAATGTAAAGTAGAGCTGCTTTAAAGTCATACTGTGGAACATTCCAGGCTGAGCAATGACGTATCCATAGAAACAAGCAGGTGACGGAACCCAAAACAAAGAGTTACACAGTGCACATTTAAATTAAGATGGAGGATGGGTGAAAATTATGGCGTTGAATTTGGTGTTTAAAATTTCACTATAACTTTTATGGAGGAGGGTCAGTCACCTGCTTGTCTCCATGGAGATGATGTTGTTTTGTCTGGAATGTTCCATAGTAAGACTTGAATTCATCTTTATTTTATTTTGTTGCTCATAACTGCCTTGAAAAACAGGCAGTTGAATTGTGAGCGGCGTCGCCTCTCCACAGATCTGACCCGTAATGTGGCCTTGTGGCATCACCTACTTTTCTTGACATACAGAACAGAATAGAATAGTTCAATTTACAACAATATATACAAGTTAAGCTATAAAACAATATGAAGAACAGAACAGAAGAACAGAAGTTTAATGCCATACTGTGAGCGAAGATTTTAGCGAAGAAGCTTTAGCAAAAAAAAGTTAAAAGGTATCTTGCTCTCTCCGGGTGGGAGGAGTTCAAGTATCTCGGGGTCTTGTTCACGAGTGAGGGGCGGATGGAGCGTGAGATTGACAGGTGGATCGGTGCGGCGTCGGCAGTGATGTGGTCGCTGTACCGGACCGTTGTGGTGAAGAGGGAGCTGTGCCGAAAGGCAAGGCTCTCGATTTACCGTCAGTCTAGCAGGAAAAAAAAGTTTATCGCACACTCTCTTGACTTTACTCTCATTTCTTTATTGGGCTTAGCGAACGCGTTTTGCTTCTACAGCGTCATCAGGTTCGCCCGAGTAGTGCCAGCTACCGTCAGTCTACGTTCCTCCCCTCACCTATGGTCATGAGCTCTGGGTAATGACCGAAAGGACGAGATCGCGGATACAAGCGGCCGAAATGAGTTTCCTCCGCAGAGTGGCTGGGCGCTCCCTTAGAGATAGGGTGAGGAGCTCAGTCACACGGGAGGAGCTCAGAGTAGAGCTGCTGCTCCTCCACGTCGAGAGGAGCAGCTGAGGTGGCTCGGGTGTCTGTTCCGGACGCCTCCTGGGAGGTGTTCTGGGCATGTCTCACCGGGAGGGGGCCCCGGGGAAGACCCAGGACATGCTGGAGGGACTATGTCTCCCGGCTGGCCTGGGAACGCCTTGGGGTCCCCCCGGAAGAGCTGAAGGAAGTCTGGGAGTCCCTGCTGAGACTGTTGCCCCCGCGACCCGGCCCCGGATAAGAAAATGGATGGATGGCTTTAGCATCTCCATGGAGAGAAACAGGTGAAAGTCTCAGCTCTAAAAAGTTCCATAGTACAGCTTTGTTTGTCAAAATGAAGATCTAGTTTATGGTTAATCTGTAATTACTAAACTTGGCCACATGAAAAAAATAATAATAATAAAGGGAAAAGTTCAAATAAAGTTAAGTGTCTTAGTCAACCAAAAAAAACCCCAAAAAACCAAAATAAGATTGAACATGTGGATTTTAAATTTTTTTGTTTCCTTGTCCATAGGGATTACAGCCCCCAGTCCTCCTCCGCAAATTCTTGAATGTCGTGAACACAACCTAAAGTAGTCAGTAAGGCAACCAAAGAGGTGCGTAGTGTTACGAAGGAGAGATACGATTAAAAACTATTAAACGTTAGATTTGAAATTGACGCTACAAACTTTACACATGCATCCGTGCAAGAAAGAAGAGGTTAGAAAAAAAAATATGTATCCAGATTTTTTATTACCTGCAAAGCTTGAAGTAACTTGCTACCAAAACGGTGGTCGAAAAAACGTTTATATTTTAATAAAGTCAGAAACAGGAAATCCAGTGTTGTAAAAGTACTGACTGCTGAAATGTTTGGGGTGACACTGGTTGATTTTTTTACATTTATTTTATACTTATATCCATATTTTTATGTTCATCATTATTGGGTACCACTTTCTTATAACAATTAACATTTACTGAGCCACTAAACCCAGAATTTACTGACCCCTTGTGGCCAGATTTGTCATTTTTAGCACTATCTCGCAATCACACAGAATTCTCGTTAAAAATCGGGCTGAATTTGACTTTGAAACTACTCGCTATACTGAAAAAAACAAAACAAAAAAAACACAAAAATGAATGCCGACGTAAAATAATGGTGTTACGTCAATTAAATAATAGTTTAAATTGAAGTTAAGTTAAAATTTTAAGTAGAAGCAACTTAAAATACCAAAACAAGTACGATAAATACATTTTGGATAACATTTAAACTTAAAATCCACCTAGTATTTGAGTATTCTCCTTACTTGACCATTGTTGAACCCGAAAATTATTTTTAAAAAGTACAAAAAATATTCAAAATTAGAATACTGAGTTTTATTTTAAAGTGGTACCCATCCCGCCCCATTTCCAACTGTGTCTATGCTGTGTCGTTTAATATTTTATCCAAATCTAACTAGGAAAAATTGGGTTTCGTGACTTGAACCCAGATTTCTGTTGATTTATTTTATTTTTTTGTCCTGCACTACTCGTTTTATCTCAACAGTTTCACAAATCACGTTCTTGTGAAAATCTCTTTTGCATTACCTCAGAGTATATTAGGAGAGAACGTTTATTCAAATTACGGAAATATATTAATTTAAGTTTTTTGGAGAGAAATGATTTAAGATTTTTTATCACGTTTTTTATTTTGAAAATGCATTTTTAAAAACTGAAGGATAGAGCTTTATAACTAATATATTGTATTGTACTTTAAACAGATGATTTCGATGGAAAGCCCCAATATCTAAACTATCGGTGAAATATTACGGAGGCTCAGAAAGGCGATTTCGTGAACTGATTTTCTAGATTTTCCAAATAAATCACATCCAAACATTTCTACGCATTAATAATTAAATATTAACCAGACTTTTTCCCCATTCAGCAGCTTATTTGTCAGGAGTTGCAAACTGAACCTGTCCTATGTTTACTGGGCTGGTTTTTAAGCCAGATGCCCTTCCATCGCAGCACTAAGACTAATCAATGGTATGGGGCATTGATCCGGCTTCATTATCTGTGAAAAAAAAAAAAAAGATTTTGGTGGTTTAATAGTGAAAATACTCAAAAACAGGTTTCATTATTGGGCTTTTGCATTGTTCCAGTTCCAAACCTGGATAAACAAATTTTCAGGAAGGGCACCTGATCCAAAACTACTACAGAAAAAAAAAAAAGTCATTACAAATATATATTTTTTAGTAATTCTTTGCACATTTGGGATAAAATAAAGTAAAAATAAAGTCAGAAAACTGCAAATACAAACATCAAATATGTGACCGGCCATGGAAAAAACAGTCACAGGTCGTCCCGGAGGTGTTTTCAGGAGTTATTCACAGATTCTGAAAGTGTAGATTCTAAGATTTCCAACGACACCTTACACATGGAAATCTGAGAACATTTGAAGAGTTTGTGGCCATTTGAAAGCAGCACATTGTGAAAACGACGAGCTGAGAAAAAACACGTTAAAGATGGTCCTGGTTTGGTCCTGGTTTAGTCCTGATTTAGTCCTGGTTTAGTCTTTGTTTAGTCTTTTAGTCCTGGTTTAGTTCTGGTTTAGTCCTGGTTTATTCTTTGTTTAGTCCTGGTTTAGCCCTGGTTTAGCCCTATTTTAGTCTTGGTTTAGTTCTGGTTTAGCCATGATTTAGCCCTGGTTTAGCCCTATTTTAGTCCTGGTTTAGTCCCGGTTCAGTCCTGGTTTAGTCCTATTTTAGTCTTGGTTTAGTCTTGGTTTAGTCTTGGTTTAGTCTTGGTTTAGTCTTGGTTTAGTCCGGTTTTAGTCCGGTTTTAGCCCTGTTTTAGCCCTGTTTTAGCCCTGTTTTAGCCCTATTTTAGCCCTGGTTTAGTCCTGGTTTAATCCTGTTTTAGCCCCGGTTTAGCCCCGGTTTAGCCCCGGTTTAGTCCCGGTTTAGTCCCGGTTTAGTCCCGGTTTAGCCCTGTTTAAGCAGCCAGTGCTGTTATCTGAAACATGGAGAGGCTTCTTCATGATCTCAACTAGCACATTCTGCAAAAAAATGAAAATCACAAATTTAGAAAAGAAAAAAAAAGCTTCTAATGTGATTTTCTCATGTTCACGAATCCCGACATGTGATCGGTTTTCCCGTGGCAGGTCACATATCCATAATTGGGCTTTATTTCCAGTTATAACGATTTTTTTTTAACCTTCCTGGGCCTCCGTAGATAATTTCTTAGCATTTGAATTTAAATTTCACACTATTCCCATTTTTATACATCTATTTATACAAGTCCTTATGCTGACCAGAGTGGATCTTCTGTTGAATTATTTTTATACACATTTTTTATTTACTTTATTTGTACTTTTGTTTTTCCAAATAACCCTTTTATGGTTTGAAATCACTGACACTGTTGGAGAAAGAGGAGTTGATATTAATTTAAGTATAAAAAAAAAAACTTGAGGTGCATCGTACGGACGACTGGTGGCCTTGTAAACTCACACAAGACTTGAATTTGCCCCATTTTTTAAGGCTAAAGATTCTCAATTCTTTGTCGTAATGTGCAATAGCATTTGTACCGTTTATAGAAAATATAAAGAAAAAAATAAAATAAAAAAAAGTGTTTAAATTAAATTATATTGCGGATTTATTTTCATTGCAAGCATTGTGATTCACTAAATAATTTTCTACTATGTATATTCTACCTGCTAGTACCTTCCAGTAGTGATGTAGCCTTTGTACTGAGGAATTTTCATTATTTTTTGCTATAAAAAAACAAACAGAATTTACACATTTTGCATTATTTTTTCACCCATTAGTACTTATTTTTGAATGTTTTCATATCTGGTCTGTGTCACGATATTATTTTGTATTTTTAAGTGGAATAAATTAATTTTTTGAGATGACACTAATTATTTTGATGTTTATTTTGACGTTTATTTTTTGGACGTTTGGAAAAAAAGTTTGTATTGTTACTAAAGTGAAAATTGCTACGCTTTATGTGTTAATCGCTTACATTAGTGTGAAAAAGATGGTGAAAATGAAACAAAAACACAGCAGGTGGTTGGTGATGTTTTAAGTGATTTGCGATGTAAACTAATGAATGGGCAATAAAATAAAGGCAGAATGGAGCATTATCTCGTGTCTGAGTGTTTTTGGGAATCAAATGGGACCGTGTTTTGCGATGAAAACTTTACAATTAAAATAGATTGGCCTGTGTTGCATTTTCCATCACGATTTGCATTTTCTCAAACTTTGTGATGTGATGAAGTGGTTGTTTTTCAAGTTAACAGCTCCTTTTACCTTTAGTTCAGTAGAGATTGGCAATTCCAGGGCTGAAATGACCCAAATGATTCAAGTGAAGATGGTCTACTGGAGCACTTCCTGTATTATATTCATTATTTCAATATGTATTCATTTCATTTTAAAGACATAAAGAACTGAATACTCACTTTCCTGGGCTCGGTTCAGTGTCGTCATTCCACCAGGGCTGTTCCAGGGACCGTGGTCGTTGCCAAACTAAACTTTGACCGTGATGAAGACTCCGATGAGATCTACATGTTCACGCTCACTAACTTCACACCGAGCAATCATGGCATGTCCAAAACAAAGGAACATCAGTCGTACACAATGTATTCTGGTAACCCCCACAAGAGTTGGCTTCTAATCAACAAGTTACCGTACTTTTCGGACTATAAGCCGCTACCTTTTTCTCACACTTCGGACCTCGTTTTAGCCACTTAAAACCTCCTACAGGTATCAACAGTTCCGTGAGATTAAGTTTAGGAGGTTTACTCTTAAAGTTAAACTTTATTTTAAGGCTTCCAGAGGCTACAGGCTGGCCATTTTACAGTTGTTTTACTGCCGTGTTTCTGCCGTAGGTGCTGTTCGAAAAAAAGCACATACCGGTATTTATGTTAATTGAAATAAATAAAAAAATCCTTTTGTGTACCATCTTTCTGTGTAAATATCTCAAGTTACAATGTGGACACCTGCGGCTTATAGTCAGGTGCGGCTTATATATGTACAAATCTTTATTTTTATTTTTTTAAATTTGGTTGGTGCGGCTTATAGTCAGGTGCACTCTATCCTCCTGGGACCCAAAGAAGTGTATTTCAAAAAATTTTTATCATTTATTTATATTTATTTATTTATTTCTTATTATTTTTTTAAATTATTATTTTTTGAGATATTCTATTTGGAGGTTTACACTTTGTTAATTTTGTTTGTATTCATAATTTTTTAACATGTCCTCTGTAACGGACTGTAATAGTGTTAACTTCGTATGACGTTAACGACTCAACGTTGACGGCCAACATCTGACAAGCTTCTACAGTCGCCTCAAAAAGTTTTAATTTGTCATTTATTTTTTAATCATAGACTAGTTCATAGACTAGATCTCAAAACACGCACAGATAGCCTTGTTAACTCAATGTCCACTATAAAGGACACAAATTAATGGGCGGGTCTCAGGAGGATATAGTACAAAAAGTACGGTAAATCATTCAATGTGAAATTATTATGACACAGAATCAGGTGTTTTCAAATGTGTCATGGTTTTCTTGAAAAGTCCTGTTAATTAGTTAATCATTTCCAGGAGATATGGCTGGTTTTTGAGAGTCAATTCTTCCACAAAACCATAGGAGACTCGACTTAAATCAACTTCTGTCCAGAATGTGTACAGTATGTAACTTGTTTTGTGGATATCTTGGGACTGTCTGCGAAGTACGCCGGGACATTTCATCCAAAACAATAAATAAAACTCCGGTCAAAGAGTAAAGACGAACACAAGAATAGATTTGAGGAGAATGTCTCTAGTTTCTTTTCATCTGTGTGGAAATCTGTCCTTTCATCTGTTAATCTCCATCGTAGACGCAGATTTAGAGGTAGATTTAAAAAAGGTGATGATCTGAAGCTACAGCATTTAGATCAGAAGTGTCCAGGATGCTCCCAAGGGCCCCTGAGCTGCCTAAAAATGCCTGAACTGGAGAATTTACAACAGGTTGATTAAAAGTATCAATTAATATAGTTGACAATATTTGTTTTTAAAAGTCCATCACCTTTACAAAGTCATTCCGTCTCATAATACACCAATAATTCAAACAGAAAGATGACTTTTTTGGGCAAAATTGTGTCCTTTCCACAAACCGAACTGTGCCCTCTACTGGCCACCACTGAAAACACAACACAAGTTTGTATATTTCAAAATTGAGCAGAATTTATTACAATTCCACAATCTTAAACAAAAGCGGCAGCTACAGAAATATGTACAAGGTCTAATTTTTTTTTCTTTTTTTTAAAACACTTTTCTGGGTTTCAGTCTGTGACGCTGCTTCAAGTGCAGACCTCCGCCTTAAACTCCTCCGTTTTCACAAGAAATTCCTTTTAAAAAGAGACTAGGAACACTGGGTCTCCGTGTCGTAGTGCCACCTGGAGTCCCCTTGGTGCTAATCACAGCTTGACAACGTACGCGTTTGTTCTATGGAAGTCCGTTATTTCCCTTTGAGAGAGAGAATTATGAGGATAGCTATTGTTAAGACTTTAAAGATCAAGGAAAGTAGTTCGGGAGGGGATTTAACACTGTGTGGTGAAGCGATTAGATTATATAACTGAGAAATATACCGTTTTTTAGATAGATAAGCCTTAAGTTAGCGTGTCCGTTCGTGGTATTGCTTGAGCACACGTCGTACTACTAGGAAATAGAGTAAAAAGTAGCAGCAGTAGTTGTATACAGGTTTGACCAGGTCCGGCTTGGTCCGTACGTGAGGTGAGTATTTGGGCGATGACGGGTGCGGTGGATTTCGGTGAGGGCGCCGTTATTGTAGAGAGTGCATGAAACTATCCAGGTTATATTCAGTGTCGTATTGTTCCTGGTCCCAAAGTTCGCCCAAACCGTCCAAAACCGTTTTCATGGACGACTTCCCTGAGGTCGAAGGGCAGGGCTCGGTCTTGTCACCTTTTTCGTCCTAAAAAAAACAGACAAAACAAAAATGTATACACTTAATAACGCTGAAAGAACAGTGAAGATTATTAAAAATGTGCGACGAATATCCAGTTTGGCGATTCGTCAGAAGGCGCCAATATTGGAGAAAAATACAATAAATTAATACAAATAAAAACAAGGCAATTTTAAAACAGCTCAGTAAAACTCATCTTTCATTCACATATTTTCTAATCGTCATTGATCAGATTACATTGTTTAGAAGGTCTATTAGTGCCAGTTATTGTTCATAAAAGCAGCAGTTCGGAGTCTGTTAAAGAAATAATTGACTGCATCTTCCTTCTGTAGAGCACTTTAAATGCTTAGTACAAATTATGCTCTACAGCAGGGGTCTTCAACGTTTTTCAGGCCAGGGACCCCCAAACAGATGGCGAACTGGGCCAGGGACCCCCTACTATATATACGGCATAGCATGATGCGTTTGCCTTTATTTCTCCATTTGCCATGTACGCATTAATGTGCATTTTAAGACATCAAAGAGGGTGGAGGGACAAGGGAGAAATTGATTGGGGAAAAATGAAAAAAATATATGTTTTTTAAAAATATTAAAATATAAAATTATATTATTTTAAAGTGAAATCAAAAGATTTCGCGACCCCCCCTGCTGAAGACCTCTGCTCTACAGAATAAGGTTTTATAATAATTCAGAACTGACTCTTGTGAGCTTTAAGCCGCGTTATAATGTTGGTACCTCCTCAAAAACAGACCTGGAGTTGTGTTTTGTTGCATTCCCATTTGAGTAAACGCTGCATTATTATTCATGAAGCAGAAGTTTTCATGGTAACAGCTCCTTTTACCTTTTGTTCAGTAGAAATTGACAGTTCTTGTCTGAAAATCTGCAGGGTTTGTGTTAGGGATGTCAACAATTAATCGACTTACGATTAATTGTCGATCAAGACGTTGGTCGAACAAAATGCATTAATTGTAATTAATCGCTAATTGCGGACACGCGCACCCGCGTGGTCACAAAACAAGGCAAGCGCGCACCGCGCTCACTCAACGGCACTGCCCGCTGTGCTGAGCACGAGATCGAACCGCGGCGCCCGGAATGCATAGTCTCAGCCCGAGCCACAAACCAGCCGCACGAAACCAGCAGCGGCACGTGGTGGTTTAATCCTGGTTTAGTCCTGGTCGAGTCCTGGTTTAGTCCAGGTCCAGTCCAGGTTTAGACCTGGTCTATACCTGGTTTAGTCCACGTTTAGTCCTGGCTCTACAGTCTCTTAGCCAATCAGAACGCGGAACACAATGTTACACTATTAAAAATTTTTTTACACTATTAAAAAAAATAAATAAAAAAAATCTGCGAACTGTGATAGAGCGAGGGATTACTGTACTTTGTTATTCAGCATCAATACATTTGTCTGCTTTTTACTAAAGATTAATTAATTGAGGAATATACAATATAATAATACTATGATATATTTTTTGTTATGTATACTTATATTCTTAAAGACCCTATTGAAACACTAAAATTCAGGTGAAAAACGCCGCTTATCAGTTAATCATTAATCGATCGATAAGGTCAATCAACTATAGATTAATGAATTAATCAATAATTTGCATCCCTAGTTTGTGTGTTAAACATGAAAGGAAACAACTCTGGGCGTGTTTGTGGTGAGGAAACAGTATTTTAACATGAATCACAAGGCGGGATATGTTTAACCCTAGAGCACTATCGCCGGTTGAGCTTTTTTGAGGGGCAGAAAGCGTGCACTCACTTTGCAAAGCGTGCCCTCCTTTTATTAAGTCGTGCGATGGTGTAAGTAGAGCGTGCTCTCAGTTTACTAAATCGCTCGTTTAAATATAACATGTGCTTGATTATCTTAATCGTGCATCCTGGTTTACTAAATCGTGCGCTCACTGTACGAAGTCGTGCCCTCGTCCATCTAAAACGTGCTCTTGTTTAAATTTACTCAAAATGTGTACACGAGATGTATAAAATGTGTGCTCGTTTTGAAATCGTGGCCACGCTTTAGTAAATTGTGCTCACAAGGTTTATAACGTGGGCACGACTCGATTTTAGCGAGCGCACAGTTTTAGTAAGACGACTCCACAATTTAGGTACACGGACACGCCACTTAATAAAACGAATACGTGATTTCACAAAACAAGGACACGCTTTGCAGAGTGAGCGCACGCTTAATTGACACACCCCAAAAAAGATTTTCTGTGAGCCTTCACGGGCTCCGTATATTTAAGTGATTTTCAATATGTTGCAATATGTCATGGGTCCCTGTAGCTTCACCATAGTTTTTGACATCTTTGAAGGTGTAGGTGTTTCCCTACCCCAAAGCCCATTTTTTCCTACAGGCTTTCAGGTGATTTTCACACAGCGATAGTGAAAGAGGAATGTAAGAATGTAATGAATTTAACGTAAGAGGATGTAAGAAATAGGTAAGTAAGAGTGGTCCTGGAATGTGTATCTATCCTTATTTAGTGCAGTGGTTATGAATAAATATCACAAAGTGGCGATTTCAAAGGGAATTCTTATGATGAAAACCATATTTTAGTCAACTGGTCATTTTTACCCACTGAAAAAATACTATTTTTGTTCCTCTCTCCTGCAACTGTTCGTGTGTCGATGAGTCTGTGCTTCACCAGGGAAGTCTCACATGTCCCAGGAATGGGTGGACCAAACACCAACTTTCAACCATCATTATTTATTTAAATAAATTTTTTGTTCTCAAATTCTTAATTTTTCACTAATTTTGGAGCATGTTTTTAGGGTCTTCCCATGTTTTTTCCCATTTTGTTACACATACTACAGTTGAAAATAGAAGAAAACCACTCTAATTTGTCATGTGTTGCCATATTTTGATCCATTTTCCATGATAAGTACTTTTTGTTGGGTATATTATATCGGGTAAAAATGACCCAGCAAAAGTGATGGTGTTACTTTTTATAGCGAAAGTGTTCTAGGGTTAAATATGTTGCTAAATGCGTTTTATTCATTGAACCGTTGAAACCTGGTGACCCTGCTGTTCCCCTCCTCTTAAAGCCTGACCTTGTCCAGCGTGAAGAGGTTGAGCAGCTGGTCTGTGCCCATGCTCTGCAGACTGGCGTTGTCCTGACTGATCACCGTGTTGGCGATGCTCATCTTAAACTTCTGCAGACCCATGATCTTCTCCTCCAGAGTCCCGCGAGTGATGAGGCGGTACACGTTCACCACACGTTTCTAAAGACACAAGTGAAAATGTTCAAACTGAACGCGCATGTGGATCTGGAACCATTTTCTGTCTCTTGGATTTATAATGACAGGAGGATAAACCGATCAGAAAGGAAAGGTTATAATTAAAAAATACAAAGAAGAGCGTGGATTTACGTGAACAAACAAAGCACCAAACTTATTAATCGTGGGTAAAAGAATATATTAAGTGATATACAGCTCTGGAAAAACAGTAAGAGACCACTGCAAAATGATCCGTTTTTCTGATTTTACTACTTATAGGTATGTGTTTGTGCAAAAAGAACATTTTTGTTTGAGTCTATAAACTGCTGACAACATTTCCCCCAAATTGCAAATAAAAATATTATCGTTTAGAGCATTTATTTGCAGAAAATGACAAATGGTCAAAATAACAAAAAAGATCCATGTTTTCAGAGCTCAAACAATGCAAAGAAACAAGATCAAATTCATTTTAAAACAACATAACATAACATTGTTCTTGGGTCCTAGTTTAGACCTGGTTTAGTCTTGGTTCAGACCGGGTTTAGTCCTAGTTTAGTCCTGGTTTAGTCCCTGTTTTAACCTGGTTTAGTCCTGGTTCAGATCTGGTTTAGTCCTAGTTTAGATCTGCTTTAGTCTTGGTTCAGACCGGGTTTAGTCTTAGTTTAGTCCTGGTTTAGTCCTGGTTCAGATCTGGTTTAGTCCTAGTTTAGATCTGCTTTAGTCCTAGTTTAGTCCTAGTTTAGTCTTGGTTCAGACCTGGTTTAGTCTTGGTTCAGACCCGGTTTAGTCTTGGTTCAGATCTGGTTTTGTCCTAGTTTAGACCTGGTTTAGTCTTGGTTCAGACCTGGTTTAGACCCAGTCTTTCACATTGTTCTTGGGTGACTTTATTCCACTCCTGGTGCAAGAACTGAAGTAGCTCAGCTTTGTGTTTGTGTTGGAATTCAACAGACGCTGGAATGGAATGGCTGTAATACATGTAGAGATGCTGATTTCAGGAAAAAAATGCAGTGGTCTCTTATTTATTTTTTCCAGAGCAGTATTTTGTTCGAATATTCAAGATATCTTCAGCATTTGACAGACATATGCTACAAATTAGCAGCTGTGATTGGACCGTTCCGAGCTTGGACGGATATTTATCACGCTCTCTGGTCCAATTCCAGACATTTCTGGATTCAAACTTAATGTAGAAAGGTCATAAAATTTTTGAGATGTTTTGCTAATGCCACATCCTTTTAAGTTGAATAAACTGAAACACAGGGTAAGTCTAAAGACAATCAAGAATTTCTTTCGTAGACTACAGACTTAAAAGGAATATTAACATTTTTCAAAATCTGAACCTTATTTCGGTAATAAAACACGTTGATTTACTCACCCATATCACTTTAGACATCTGGAGCAGTTCTGTAGATTAGGTAGGTTAGCGATATCCAGGTGACGTGAGTGATCGGGGCAGGCGATTGCAGTCACCAAATAACACAAACTTTAGCACTTTTCAAGTCACAGAAGCTCGGTGTGTCAGTGTAGATTTTCGGTGGAGTCAAAAGCGGCCTGAAACCCGATATAGCCAGCTATATTTTCATTTGATGATGTCATCATCGAGGACAGCGAGCATGTGCGAATTCCCAGCTGATTCCCAGATAAACACCGCTCTGCACTTTTCTGTTGCGAGCGAGAAATGGCTGAAGATTCGGACTTTGAGAATGAAGCGGACTTATTTGAGTATATGGCCGTCCCAATCGTTTTGAGCCTGAATATACGGATGAGGACGTATTAGAAAGAATGAAGCGGAGACAGTTTGAGGAACAGCCATCGGTATCGCATTACTTCTCAGAATCGTGCGCCGAATCTCGTGCGCTGGCCTTCTTTCTTTTCCTTTGCTGGTAAAAAATCATCCGTACAGAAGTGGGTACTGCAAACACGATGGTCCAAACGTCTTTGCTTTTTGCCTTTCATGTTTGGGTCCATTCTCAAAGCAACGAGCCACAGCTTCAATAACTCCGGATTGTGATGAGGAAACGTGTGAAAACTCAACTTCGTCCAAGCTGTCATTTTGTTTTCACAACCGGGATAAATGCATGTTCGCACTATTCAAATGAAAATATAGCAGGATATCAGGTTTCAGGCCGCTTTTGACTCCACTGAAACTCTCCACTGACACATCGAGCTTCTGTGATTTGAATAGTGCTAAAGTTTGTGTTATTTAGTGACTGCAATCGCCTGCCCCGAGCACTCACGTCACCTGGATATCGCTAACCTACCAAATTTAAGGAATTGCTCCAAATGTTACTAAAGTGCTATGGGTGATTAAATCAACATGTTTTATTACCGAAATAAGGTTCAGATTGTAAGAAATGTTAATATTCCTTTAATAATAAGGCTGCAGCTTCTCGACGGGTTTAAACAATGCTAAAATTGCACCTGTCCGATCCGGTGAGCGCGGTCCATCGCCTGCAGGTCTCTCATGGGGTTCCAGTCGTGCTCGACAAACACCACAGTGTCGGCTCCGGTCAGATTCAAACCCAGACCTCCAACGTGAGTGGTGAGGAGAAGAACATCTATGGAGGGGTCGTTATTAAACCTGAGGGAGAAAACACACCAACAAAGAGTGAGAAACAGTCCAAGTGCTCATTTGAAATACATAAAAATAATAAAAAATACATTAAAAAAAGTTTAAAATATGTGGAAAATTCCGTGGAGTATTACAGAAAGTAGAAGGAATCTCTTAAATCTATGACAATATTAAGTCACATTTTATCTACAATTTCTGATCATTTATTGCAGACAAAAGCACAACAGCTATTCTTTTGTCAATGTTTATAGTTATAATTTGCAAATAAAATAAGGAATATTCATCTAAAGCAACTTGAAGAAACAAATCTGTTGACTTCAGACGATCAAGGGAAAGTGACATGGTTTTTTTGGTTTATTGAATACAACATTTCAGAGTAAAAACATCCAATTACTACATTTTGATACTTTGCAGTGGCATGACGCTGGAGCTTTCTACACGCATCTCTGTTGGTGGAAGGTTCAGCCGTTACCATGGTGACACAATGCACAAATGACCAAACACACACAAAAAAGTAAAGATTTTCTGAAAACTCACGGAAAAACTATATTTTTCAGGAGCTTGTGATCAATACGAGCGTTCATGGTCCCGTTTAGAGCGACTGACTGAAAAACTGTCTAATGGTGTAATTTTATCTGAGAGACTTGTTTAACAGCACAAATCAGCTCATCTGTTGTAGTTTGAGATTGTATTAAAATAAACTCAGAGTAAAGCATAATTTGAGTAACAGAGCAGTGCTTTCAGTTCGCGTCACACTCCCAGGGAATGTTGATGAGATCAGCTGTAAGTGTCATTTGTCGATGTTATAAATCGGTACCTGGAGACAATGGAGTGTCGGAGCCCGGCGGGAACACTCCCATCCAGCCTGAGGTACGTGACCGTGGGCAGTTTGGGCTTCAGCAGGTCGTGTTCTACGATGTCCAACATGCTTTTGAGCTGACAGAAGATCAGGACTCTGTGCTGGGCCACCACAGACTCTGTGCCCCCCTCGGAGGAGCCGCCCCCACCCAGACCACAGTCCAATAACAGCTGAAGGAGGACACAAGAGGACGACACGTGAGAAAAGAACTGAAAATATATGAAAATCAAGCTGACATTTGTCACGTTTACGTAAGAGCTTTAATTCCAATTAAAAAAGTAATTTAAGCCAAATAAAAATTAATTCCACTTTAAAAAGACCATGTAAACACTTAATTCCTAATGAATATTCAGAATTAAATTTTATTCCAAATTAAGTGGGTGGTTTATTCCGATTTTAAAGCCGAATTCATTTATTCCTTGATCATGTAAACGTTTATTCTGCTTAAAAATAATTCCAGTGGTTCAGCGCATGCTCGTTGGGTCGCCCTTCTGACGCGATGACGCACTGCGAGATGGCGGTCCGGAGCAAACGTTGGTCTCAAACTGAAACTATTATTTTAATAAGTGTGCTGGAAGAACTACAAATAATGAAAAGAGTGGATGGCAGAAAACATTAAATCACTAACCAAACCGAGATGATAGCAGTGTGTGTTTTATAAATGTTTCTAAATATTAAATAAAGCTGATTTAGTGTGTTTTCCATGTAAACCTCAATTCAGAATGATCATTTCCATGTAAACTCGAAGGAGAATTTAATTGCAAAATATTTAATCCGGAACAATTAATTCGAAATTAAAAAGGCATCATGTAAACGTGGCTATTCTCCCCTCAAAATCCTGGGTTTTGAGAACTTTAAAGTATATTTAAAAAGTGATTTAATGTGTTTACTTTTAGATTTATAAGTGGAAAAAAATGCACAGCACACTTAGCCAATGTCCAATAAAATGTTTTTTTTAAATTTTTGAAGTATATATATAAAAAAAAGCTTTTGGACATCGGCCAGTGTGCTATGCATTTTTTCCCACTTTTGAAATGCTGTTCCTTTGCATTTGCACCTCTACAAGAACATTTTCTGTTTCATTTGATTACCTTTAGATTTATACGTCATCTGTGTGCTTTATTACCGACATAAAGAGCCTCCACACAACTTCACTAGAATCATTTGCATAATTTCAGACCCGGAATTGCTGATCTCTACTGAACAAATGGTAAAAGGAGCTTTTAAACTTAAAAAAACTACCCTTTCATGACATCACAAGGTGGAACAGCGCATTTTGAACTTGGGAGATATGGACAGACATAATAAAGTTGCTCAAACAAACAACAAAACACAACTCAAGGTCTGTTGTGGATGAGGTAGTGTCATTATAAACACACCTTAAAGCTCACAAGAGTCACTTTTGTGTAGGACCTTAAACAAATATATAATGCAAGTATAGTTGGCATAGTTATTGTATTTTGTATAAAACCGATCACAAACTGAGCAGACAAACCTGTTTAAGTGCGGACAGTTTCGGTGCGTGTTGAATGTCTCGTAGATTAGAGTTCTGTGAGGTAAGCTGCTCCGTGATGCGTTTAAACTCGGGATGTTGAGCCGTGAGCACCAGACTGGGATGGTTACACAGCTTCCTCAGATACTGCAGAGCCTGGGGGAGAGGTACAGAGTTTTAAAATGTTTATTGATTACATTTGAGGACGATCAAGACCAGAAGAGGCGATATTCAAGCAAACCACCTCCACCACTTTTACTGCATACATTCATACTACACTGCACTGCACAAATTTAACTCTAATTAAATGTATTTTGGGCCGTCATTTTTGCATTTATGGTGATTTATAGGCAATAACAGGTTTGCTCTGGTCTCTGAAAGTTGAAAGCTGGTACATTTATCAAGATGACCAATTAAGATGTTCAGAATGCATAAGGAATAACTTTGGACCACCGCAAACAGTTTAAAATGAACTAGCTTTGGTTTTATGATTTTAAGACAACAGAAATGAGGTACAGCGTCTGTCACGATAATTTATCTGCTTTTTGTTCAATACATAATAGATGGAACAATTTTTACAATACATTTTCTTTGCATAGTGGAGAGATACACATTTGTATACATTTCAATAACAACTGTCATAATACAATAAGATGTGAGCTGTAGACTGTTGAAAACGTGACTTTTATGGCTAATTACCGGGGCATTCTGATATTTGACGCTGCTCATGTCTTTTAACGATACTGTATTTAAAAACAGGATTATTGTGCTTTTTTGTTATCATGTCAGGAGTTTCGATATTATCATTTATCGTTGCATTTCTCCAGAGTAATTCAAAATTAAATTCAAAAATGTGCTATCGTGACAGCCTTTTAATGACTTATAATACCAAAAGAGTCAAAAGTCAAGAAATTAGGCTAAGGCTACGTTCAGACTGCAGCCTGAAGTGACCCAAATCACATTTTTCACCTCTATACGACCTGTATCTGATCTTTTAATGACAGTCTGAACCACACAGATCAGATTTTTTCTTTTTCAAATGCGATCCAGGCCACTTGGATATGTGGTCCTAAAACCGATACATATCCGATCTTTTGACATGCGACTTCAGTCTGAACGACCAGGTCGTATTCATCCGACCTACACGTGATCAACTAGTGAAAGTGGTACAAGTAGGCGCTCTCAAATGTACACAAACGTTCTTCTCGTCATATGAAAATTGTGTATGAAGTCCCTGTCAGCGAAGCAGCAAAGCCCATAACAATCCCACCACTCTCAGCACCCACACCTTCCTTTCTGCGGACGTTGCTGCCACTTCCCCACAAAACCATGACCAAAAACCTTGTCCTTCTCAATCTCCTCCTTAAAACAAATAAGTTGTACATGTTCTGGCTTTGGTACGACAGCAACTTTAAAATCGCCAGGCGCTCAATACTAGTGTCCATGTTTAGGCGACTTCCGTAAACACTGAGCATGCTTGCGGCATGTGACGTTGTCGTGTCCTCCAAGGCGCATGCGGGACACTTTTGAGGCGTTTAAAGTTCACACTGGAGATCACATACAGTGCCGTGAAAAAGTATTTGCCCCCTTCCTGATTTCTGTGTTTTTTGCATATTTATCACTCAAAACATTGTCAGATCATCAAACCAATTTTAATATCACACAGAAACAACCCAAGGAAAGACAAAATTCAGTTTTTGAATGATGATTCCATTTATTAGTGCACAAAAAAAATCTAAACCTATCTGGCCCTATGTGAAAAAGTAATTGCCCCCCCTTGTTAAATCACAAACTAACTGTGACTAACCACAGTTTTGAGAAAACTTAGTTCAGTTCTACATGCCACACCCACACCTGATTGTCACCACCTGTGTTGAATCAAGAAATCACTTAAATAGTTCCTGTCAAACAAAGTGAAGTTGGCTACAACATCTCAAGAACAAACACATCATGCCACGATCCAAAGAAATTCAAGAACAAATGAGAAAAAAAGTGATAGAAGTCTATAATTCAGGAAAAGGTTACAAAGCCATTCCCAAAGCTCTGGGGCTCCAGCGAACCACTGTCAGAGCCATTATTCAAAAATGGAGGAAACTGGGAACAGTTGCAACCCTTCCCAGGAGTGGTCGACCAACTAAGATTACTCCAAGAGTGCGACGACGGCTCATTCAGGAAGTCACAAAAGAACCTAGACGCACATCGAAAGAACTACAGGCCTCGTTGGCCTCAGTTAAGGTCAGTGTTCATGACTCCACCATTAGAAAAACACTGGCCAAAAATGGCATCCATGGAAGAGTTCCCAGGAGAAAACCACTGCTTTCACAAAAGAACACAAAGGCTCGTCTCACCTTTGCCAAAAAGCACCTTGATGACCCTCAAGACTTTTGGAGAAACATTTTGTGGACCGATGAGTCTAAAATTGAACTTTTTGGAAGGTCTGCAGCCCGTTTCATCTGGCGTAAAAATGGCACAGCATTTGATAAAAAGAACATGGTGCCCACAGTAAAGCATGGTGGTGGCAGTGTGATGGTCTGGGCCTGCTTTGCTGCCTCAGGACCAGGACAACTTGCTGTGATTGACGGAAAAATGAATTCTGCTGTTTACCAGAAGATCCTGAAGGAGAATGTCCGGCCATCAGTTCGTGCCCTCAAACTCAAGCGCTCTTGGATCATGCAACAGGACAATGATCCAAAACACACCAGCAAGTCCACCTCTGAATGGCTCAAAGAAAACAAAATTAAGGTTTTGGAGTGGCCAAGTCAAAGTCCGGATTTAAATCCGATTGAGATGCTGTGGTGTGACCTTAAACGGGCAGTTCATACAAGAAAACCCTCCAATATGGCAGAATTGAAACAATTCTGCATAGAAGAGTGGGCCAAAATCCCTCCCCAGCGGTGTGAAAGACTCATCACCAATTATCGCAAACGTTTGGTTACAGTTATTGCTGTCAAAGGAGGCTCAACTGGCTATTAGATTAAGGGGGCAATTACTTTTTCACATAGGGCCAGATAGGTTTAGATTTTTTTTGTGCACTAATAAATGGAATCATCATTCAAAAACTGAATTTTGTCTTTCCTTGGGTTGTTTCTGTGTGATATTAAAATTGGTTTGATGATCTGACAATGTTTTGAGTGATAAATATGCAAAAAACACAGAAATCAGGAAGGGGGCAAATACTTTTTCACGGCACTGTACATTTGGAAATGTGAACCACCTCGCAAATAAATAAATAAATAAAAAATCGTATTTTACAAAAAAAAAATTCCGAATTGACCATTAAGCCCTGCAGTCTGAACGTAGCCAAAATGTTTTACCTGGAACACATGTCCCGTGGCCTTGAGTTTGGGCTTCTCCTCCTCTTCTGCCGTAGACACAGAAATGCTGTCGTCTACACTGGCTTTGGCTCGAGATTTAGCAAAGTCCTCGTACAGCTGAACCTGAGGGAAAAACAAAAACTCTTTTACAAATGCAGAGCTGCAGTCATTATCCGCCTGGCTGACTTTATGAAGGCCTGAGGCGAGATTCAGGTTAACAGCACATTTATAATCAGCTACATGGAAAAGGCCCTATGGAGAACTGCGAATATTTGTATTCTATAGTTTGACATACACCCAACTTTTACACAAGTTTGATCAACTTTTCTTACACAAAAAAAATATTTTTAAAAAGGAGCAGTATGTTACTTTTCTGGTGGAAGGTATGAAACTATTCGTAAAACAAAAGAGACAGAGTAGCTGGGATAGTTTCAGAGCTTTTTTTCAGTGTAGGTAGCTCCTCCCTGCAGCTAGATATAAACAGGGTCTAACCAGCATGAGAACCAGAGCTGACGAAGCCTCTCGGATGAGTGGCGAAACGTTTGACCAAACAAACTTTGTCCAGTTGACAAATTTAATTTCTCCTTTTATTCAGAAACTACTGAATAGGGGTGGGCGATATCTTGATATTTAAAATATATCGAGATATTTGTTAAACTCTATATATATATAGATTGTGACATATCGTATATATCGATATACTGTTTATATTTAATTCTGATTTCGCCTATTCGCTTGTTTGCCTTCTCTGTGCTGCGTGCGCTCCCGCTCGCCCCCGACCTCCCTCTTGCGTGCGGCGCCACAACATCCCAGAGGATACAGAACTCCTCTCAAAAACAAAAGGACAACTCGCTCCATACTTTGGGTTTAAGGCACTTTTTTTGGTTTTTCAGGAGCTGACCGCATCAGCGGCACAAGGACAGAGCGTTTATAGTTTATTTAAGTGAGCCATGTGGTGTTAAGTTTCGTTTCTATAAAACGTAAACAAATGTGCGCAAACCGGAATTAAACACATTATAATCTCGTTAAACACATTATAATCTCATTAACACATTATAATCTCATTAAACACATTATAATCTCATTAAACACATTATAATCTCATTAAACACATTATAATCTCAGACGGGCTGAAGTGGCTCTATAGTAGCTATGGGTTATATGTTGTAAAGTTTAGTAATGTGAAGTTTATTTATGCAGAAGATTTTAATTTAATCGGCTGCAGTGTAAAACTTGTACAATCGTATTTGGAAACGTTTGGTTTGATCTGCGCAGTGGGAAACATCAGACCTCCTGACCACTGGTGAGGAACATGGATGTATTAAAATAAGGAACATGGATCTATTAAAATAAGGAACATGGATCTATTAAAATAAGGAACATGAATCTATTAAAATAAGGAACATGAATCTATTAAAATAAGGAACATGGATCTATCAAAATAAGGAACATGGATCTATCAAAATAAGGAACATGGATCTATTAAAATAAGGAACATGGATCTATTAAAATACGGATCATGAATCTATTAAAATAAGGAACATGGATCCATTAAAATAAGGAACATGGATCTGTCAAAATAAGGAACATGGATCTATTAAAATAAGGAACCTCCCAAGCTTCCTCTGTTAAAGGAGCATGGTTATCCTATGGTTAAGAGTGTTAATGCAAAGATGAGCTCAAGTTGAGTTTTTGAATAAAAATGAGGAAACATGTATTATTTCTTCCTTTATTTTACAGTTAAATTATTTTTCCAGACAGGGATTTTTTTTTATTTTTTATTTTTTAATGTCGCAGAAGCACTTTGTTCCTACATGACCTGCACTTCAATTGCACTTCGATAAAAAAAGACCTTGTGGAATATTTGTTTTTGCAGTAGTTTTTGAAGGGTTATTTTTCCTGTACAGATAGAGATATACATCGTATATCGAGATATAAGAAAATATATCGATATATTTTTTTGCTCCATATCGCCCAGCCCTACTACTGAACACTCCTGAAACTCAAAATTATTTTTGATCAACCACACTAAAGTAATTTCTTATATTTTGGGAAGGGAAAAGCGCCAACATGCAGCTATAGAAATTGCTATAGAATTCTGTATACAAATGCCCCATAAGCCATTCTGACTGCCTTAAGTGCGTAGACCAGCTTTTGTACCTGCAGTGGGCTGAGGTTGCAGTAATAGTCCTGGATTATTTTGGGAGGCAGGTCTTGAAGCACATCCTCCTTCATTCTTCTCAAAAGGAACGGTAAAACCTGTCTGTGAAGAGCCTCCATCGCCAAAACACCTACAACATCCAAAGAAGATTTTAGAAAATGGTCATACAACAGTGAAAAAATTATGAAAAATATAAAATCTGTGGTCTGTTTAAGTTTAGAAGCAAATACTACTAGGTTTCTTTAATACTACAATGTTTTCTTATAGTAGTCCACAAAAAAGATAAAAATGTAAAATCCTGTCCTAGCCATGCATTTTGCAGTGTCAATAAGTCAAAAGAGTATTTATTTTTTATACTTTTACACGTTTTAATATTAAATGAGATTGCTCCAAGCCTAGTTTCAGTCTCCTCTTAGGTGTTTTTGCTCTTATACCGTTGACACCTTTTACATACCTGCCTCCTGCTCTCGAGATGAACTCTTCGCGTCACGACTGGCGAGAATCGGTTTTCCATAACGTGCCGCAAACTGGCGCTCAGTGCCAAGGAACCCGGGCATCAGGAAGTCAAACAACGACCACAACTCCAGCACATTATTCTGAGGAGAAATAACAAAATATGTGTCCTTACTGCTACTATTCAACTCACAGAAACAAGCAAGGATGGAGGGAAGGAAGCAAGCTAGAAAGGAAATCATTTAGGAAAAAAGACAGGAAGGTAGGAAGGAAGGAAGGAAGCAACGGAGGGAAGCAAGGTAGGAAGGAATGAAAGGAGGAAGGAGGAAAGGAAGAAAAAAACAAGGAATGAAGGAGGGATGGATGGGAGGAAGGAAGGAATGAAAGGAGGAAGGAGGAAAGGAAGAAAAAAACAAGGAATGAAGGAGGGATGGATGGGAGGAAGGAAGGAAACAAAGTAGTAAGGAAGCAAGGGAAGGAAGCAAGGTAGGAAAGAATGAAGCAAGGAAGGACGACAAGAAGGAAGGAAGGAAGGAAGAAAGAAAGGAAAGAAAGGGGGAAGGAATGAAGCAAAGTAGTAAGGAAGCAAGGGAGGGAAGCAAGGCAGGAAGGAAAGAAGCAAGGAAGGAGGGAAGGAAGGAAGAAAAAACAAGAAAGCAAAGCAAGGAATGAAGGTGGGACGGTTGGGAGGAAGGAAGAAAGAAAGAAAAAAAGAAAATAAGCAAGGAATGAAGGAAGGGAGGAAGCCAGAGAGGAAAAAAGTATTAAGAAAAGAAGATATAAAGCAAAGTGGTAAGGAAGAAGGAAAGGAATGAAGCAAGGGAGGAAGGAAGCAAATAAAATAAATGGCCACATACCTGGATTGGCGTTCCAGACAAAATGAGCCTAAAGTTTGCTGCTAACTGTTTAATCGCTTTGGAGAGTTTCGTTTTCCCGTTTTTAATCACATGGCCCTCGTCAAGGATACAGTAATTAAATTTTATATTCCTGCAAAAACAAGATTTAAAATATCATAAAAAATAAACTACACAAAACTACAAAGACTCATTCTAAAGGCCGCCACACACTACAGGATTTTTCAGTCTTAAACGATTTTTAAACGTGACAAAAAGCGCAGACCACAAACACGAAGAGAATCTGATGAGATTTTAAATCTCCGATCGTAAAGAATTCACTTAAGGTTGGAGATAAAGTCCACAGGAAGTAGAGTCACCATCGTTAATCTGCAGCTTCACCTCGATCCGTGCGCTGTGGATGTAACAGACACATGAGGAACTACTCTGGCCTTTTTACTTTTAAAGAACGCCTCAAACTGGATTCACAGCGCAGTTCTGTGGACTGGGGTCATTATTTGCAGAGGACACATTGTTTGGATATGACTGAAAATGCTGCAGTTTAACTTTACGAGAGGTGAGCACTAAAGTCGGCTCATTATTTTCACTATTTCTTGAGTTTGGATCTTGCATTTTTGTGTCCATCACTGCCCCCGACGCTCTGTTTTATCGTCCGTTATCGTAGTGTTGCTGATGTTTGGTGGTTCTGATCTGACAGAACAGCTCAGAGTCACACTGACACCACCACAGCGGCTTCAAAATCGCACATGAAAACACTAAATCGGGTCACACCTCCCTGAACTCGGGGGAGAAGCAAATCGCAGCCGAAATCTGGCAAATTCTCTTGTAGTGTGGCAGTCTTAAGGTTATATTTAAATACCACTTACTTGAAGAAGTCGATGTCATTTCGTACCACGTCATAAGAGGCCACCACGAGATTGTGTTTTTTCACCAAATGCTGCAGCCTGAAGAAATAAAACACAAGTAGATTTGTAAGCATTGATTAAGAGTCAATCACCTCTATCAAACTGTATATTTTAACTCTATGTCAGCATCCATTTTTATTCATCTTATTTTAATGCCTGCCCTTATTTTTATTTTATCATAGTTTATAATTGTTTAATTATTATTATTATTATTTAATTATAGTTTTATTATTTGTTTAAGGTTGAACCATTACATCAGCAAGATTCTACTTTGGGAGTTTTGTTCACTGACAATTGCCACGTTTATATCAGAGCTTTATTATTATTATTTATCATTTTTATTCCGAATAATTTTGTATTCACAATTCAATTATTTGTATTCACAATTAAAATAATTCTGAATAAAAAGAATTTAATTGTGAATAAAAGAATTTAACTGTGAATAAAAATAATTTAATTGTGAATAAAAATAATTGAATTAAGAATAAAAATTGAATTGTGAATAAAAAGAATTTAATTGTGAATAAAACATAATTCAGCTTTAAAAGACGACGTAAACAGTTAACCCCCCCCCCCCCAAAAAAAAAATTATTCGGAATTAAACTTGATTCCGAAGTGGGTGGTTTATTCTGATTTTAAAGCTGATGTAGATGTAAGTAAACGTTTATTCTTCTTAAAAATAATTTCAGTCGTTCACATGCTCGTTAGGTCGCCCTTGTGATGTGATCTGAACAAATTCCAAACTATTTCATTCAGAATGATTAATTTGGAATTAAAAATCTTCATGTAAACGTGGCCAATGGCAATAAAACTTATTCTGATTATGAGGGGAAAAAAAGAAATAAAAATCAAAAACTACGACCGAACACAATGAAAAGAGTAAAATGAAACTGGCCTGCACAACATTCGGTCTCACCTCATGCGTTCGGTGGGCGGCCCGGTGTAGTGCAGAGGATTGAGGAACTCTTTGGAGCAGAACTTTCCCACCTCATCGACCCAGTGTCCTGTGAGCGTCGGGGGGCACACTACGATGGAGGGCAGGGGGCTGCAGTCGGCCGCTTTGTTCTTTGAGTACTCCTGCGCCCTGGAAATGAGAAAACGGCCATGAGGACAGGTTTGCAATAATGAAAAAGGAAAAAAAAAAAAAAAAAAGCTTGTTCAGAGAGCGCACACCTCACACCGATCTGGGGATATGAACATTCATGAATTTACTGAAATCACTGAAGCAATTCCGAAGCAGAGTCTGGACCTTTGCAGAGTTTAAATGACATGAAAATTCAAAGGTTTTAAGGAGTTGGCAGCAAACTTTAGGTTCATTTTGTCTGGAATGTATTTATTCCATTTTATTTGCTTCCTTCCTCACCACTTTGTTTATTCCTTTTTCTTTCCCTGCTTCCTCCCCTCCTTCCATTATTCCTTGCTTGTTTCCTTCCTTCCTTCCTCCCCTCCTTCCTTTATTCCTTGCTTGTTTCCTTCCTTCCTCCCCTCCTTCCTTTATTCCTTGCTTGTTTCCTTCCTTCCTCACCACTTTGCTTTATTCCTTCATTTCTTCCTTGCTTCCTTCATTTCTTCCTCCCCTCCTTCCTTTATTCCTTGCTCGTTTCCTTCCTTCCTCCCCTCCTTCCTTTATTCCTTGCTTGTTTCCTTCCTTCCTTCCTTCCTCCCCTCCTTCCTTTATTCCTTGCTTGTTTCCTTCCTTCCTCACCACTTTGCTTTATTCCTTCATTTCTTCCTTGCTTCCTTCATTTCTTCCTCCCCTCCTTCCTTTATTCCTTGCTTGTTTCCTTCCTCTAATCCTTCCCTCCTTCATTCCTTTCCTCCTTGCTTCCTTCACCACTTTGCTTTATTCCTTCCTTTCTTCCTTGCTTCCTTCCTTCCTCTAATCCCTCCCTCCTTCATTCCTTCCTACATTGCTTCCTTACTTATTTGTTTCATTCCTTCCCTCCTTGCTTCCCTCCTCACCACTTTGCTTTATTCCTTCCTTTCTTCTTTCCTTGCTCATTTCCTTCCTCCAATCCTTCCAACATCGCTTCCTTACTTCTTTGCTTCATTCCTTCCCTCCTTGCTTCCTTCCTCACCTCCTTCCTTTATTCCTTGCTTGTTTCTTTCCTCTAATCCTTCCCTCCTTCATTCCCTTCCTCCTTGCTTCCTTCCTCACCTTCCTTGCTTCCTTCCTTCCTCTAATCCCTCCCTCCTTCACTCCTTCCTACATTGCTTCCTTACTTATTTGCTTCATTCCTTCCCTCCTTGCTTCACTCCTCACCACTTTGCTTTCTTCCTTCCTTCCTTGTTTCCTTCCTCCAATCCCTCCCTCCTTCATTCCTTCCTACATTGCTTCCTTACTTCTTTGCTTCATTCCTTCCCTCCTCACCACTTTGCTTTATTCCTTCCTTCCTTTCTTCCTTGCTCGTTTCCTTCCTCCAATCCTTCCCTCCTTGCTTCCTTCCTCACACTTTGTTTTATTCCTTCCTTTCTTCCTTGCTCGTTTCCTTCCTACATTGCTTCATTCCTTCCCTCCTTGCTTCCTTACTCACCAATTTGCTTTATTCCTTCCTTTCATTTCCATCCTCCAATCCTTCCCTCCTTCATTCCTTCCTACATTGCTTCCTTACTTCTTTGCTTCATTCCTTCCCTCCTTGCTTCCTTCCTCACCACTTTGCTTTATTCCTTCCTTTCTTACTTGCTTTTTCTTTCCCTGCTTTCTCCCTCCTTCATTCCTTGCTTCCTTCCTCAGCTTTATGCCCCAAGCCTTTTTTGTTCTCATGACATTATTGTAATAATGCACATTATTGTATAATCACAGTTAAAATTCTGACATCCTCATCTGGAACTGTCATGCGCGAGTGAATGTCACGTCCATATTAGAAGTCCGCTTGCATTCATTTATTTCTTAATCTTTTTAGAATAACTAACTTGGCCACAGATATTCACCTGAGGTAGTGGTCTCCTGCCAGGATACAGATGGACTGCAGGGTTTTGCCCAGACCCATGTCGTCACACAGGATCCCATGGAGTTTGTATTTGTTCAGGAAGGAAAGCCAGTTCACTCCATCCTGAAGGAAAAACATATCTGCTCATTAACTTAATAGTTTCACCATTTGAATACAGGCAATAAATTAAGTAGTGCGGTAAAAGAAGGGCTGTCACTTCACGGTTTTTAACTTGTGATAATGATAAATGGTCAAATCTTGGATCTTTTTATAGAGAGGTCCACAGCCAATCCTCTGAACTTGATGTTTTTTTGAGTCTATGAAAGAGTAATTTGGCTCCTGGTTGCATTAAATAAACTAAACGTCAGTCACGTTCATGAAATTAAAAGATACATGTATTTGTTGTTAATAAGAAAAGTCAAACTGAAAACAAATAAGTAAAATTTTTGCCCAGTAAAAGCTAAGGTTAAGGCTGCCACACACTACAGGAGACTTTGCCTGTTTTTGGCTGCGATCTGCCACTTTCTGAGTTAGGAGAGGCGTGACCCAAGTTTGTGTCTTCATGTGCGATTTTGTCAGATCATAACCAAACATCAGAAACGCTACAATAACAACAATAAAATATAGCTGCAAGCAGCAATGTGGGGCCAAGCAGTGACACAGCCTAATTTGATGACGTGCGTTGGATCAGTCTTCGCCCACAACACATTTTTGCATGTTGTAGCGCCCCCTAGTGGCCAATGTGCACCAAATTTGGTATGGCTAATTCTGTATGGAAGGTACATTGCGCACCAAGTTTCATTGAGAGAGCTGAAACACACCCAAGGATCCCAGGGATACCAAGTTTTTGAAAATCAGACTTACGGTTCAAAAGTTACAAGCAGAAATGAGGGAGGAGAAGCATTTTGAGTTTTTTCATAAAATCCAAGATGGCGGACATTCTATTCCGGCGGACATGACGTCATAGGATGCGTTGGATTCGTCTTGGCCCAAGGATTCTAGGGATTCTAAGTTTTTGCAAATAGGGCGTATGGAAGGAATTTTCAGGTACATTTCTGAGTGTAACTTTTGAACCGTGTAACTTTTGTCCAATTTTCAAAAACTTGGCATCCCTGGACTCCTTGGGCCAAGCCAATGTGACGTCACCCTATGACGTCATTTTCCGCCATTTGGAATTTTATGAAAAACACTCAAAATGCTTCTCCTCCCTCAATTTTGGACCAATTTTGCTCAAATTTGGTGCATAGCATCTTTGGACTGGGCCTCATCAGAAATATGCCTGGGTTTTTTGATATCTCTTATCGTTTTGTTGTGACAGCCAATCAAACGTAAAACCGACCTGCTGGTGGCCCTAGAGGGCAACTTTGACCTGCTGGTGGCACTAGACGGTTGGGGTGGGGGCCTATAAATTGTTGTGGGTAATGAGGAGACTGGCTGGAATGTGCATGCAAAATTTCACAACTTTTTACCAGACGGTTCTAGGCGTTGCCATAGACTCCCAGAGGCGGAAGAATATTTAATAATACAGGGATGAAAGTGGCCAATCATGAAAAAAGCGGAAAGCCCCCCCCCCGCGCGCGCTAAAAAGGCGCAGGTGAAAAAGCGAGGAGCGACGCGTTAGGCACGGGCAGGTAGGATGAGGTATAGGATGTTTTCTAAAGTTTAACCTGTGTACACACAATGGTACACGCTGTTGCGAAAGAGCTGCGCTCACTCGCTCGGTCCGCGGCTCCAGACACGAAGTTTAATACGAAGTTTAATACGAGATACACGTACTTTTGTTCTGAATACAGGACGATTCTGTTTTTCAAGGGACAGTTGGCGACCCTAAACACAACTATACATATATATATACACCCAAAATCTTTCTCAACGAATTTGCACAGATGTAAAAAAAAAAAATTACCCCGCAGCTGGAAAAAAAGCGGAGATCCGCTAAAAAACGGAACTCTTTCATCCCTGATAAGCAGCAGAGTGGCGCAGAGGAAGCGTGCTGGGCCCATAACCCAGAGGTCGATGGATCGAAACCATTGTCTGCTAATGTCAAAGTTTTGGCGGCACGGTAGCAGAGTGGTTAGCGCTCTTGCTTCACAGCAAGAAGGTTCCGGGTTCGATCCCCGGGTCGCCCAGACCTTTCCGTGTGTGTTCTGTGTGGAATTTGCATGCATGGTCTGGGTTCGATCCCCGGGTCGCCCGAGCCTTTCTGTGTGGAGTTTGCATGTTCTCCCCGTGTCTGGGTGGGTTTCCTCCGGGCACTCCGGTTTCCCCCACCAACCCAAAACATGCACCATAGGTACTCCAGCTTAGGTCCTGACCAAACCGAAGCAAGAAGATCATGGAGATGGTCCCCGGGCGCCCTAATGTGTGTGCTGCCCACTGCTCCTAATATATGTATATATATATAGGATGGGTTAAAATGCAGAGAAGAATTTCTCCAGTGTGAGATCAATAAAGTTCACTTCTATAATAATAATAGTCAGTAGAAACACTATGGGTGCCTCGCAGTTTCGCTGCTTGTCCCCCAAAAAAAACAGAGCATCAGGGGCAGAGGAGTGATGGACAGAGGCACAAGATACAAACTCAGGAAATAGTGAAATTAATTATAACTCACCTCTGCATAAGTTGTAAATTTAAACCACAGCATCTTATCTACATTATCCATAGAATTTGTCCTCCGTAAAATAATGACACTCAATCCACTAAACAGCTCTGTGAATCCAGTTTGAGGCGCTCTTTAAAAGTAAAGAGTCCAGAGTAGTTCCTCACGTGTGTCTGTTGCATCCACAGTGCACGGATCGAGGTGAAGTTACAGATTAGTGATCGATACTCTACTTCCTGTGTACTTTATCGCCAACCGTCTGTGCAGTAAAAATCATGAATCTGAAGTATTGAACCGCATTTCACAAATAACAGTTTCGACTTGTATCTAAACTAGAAGTGCAGTGATCTGATCTTTGAACACTTTTGAACGTCTCAAAGGGAGTGCTTTTACTTAAACATCTGACGCGATTACGCTCACAACTTTAGTCTGTTTTACGCAGCCATGTGACACTGCAGTCTATGCGATCGGAGATTTAAAGTTCCACAAGATTCTCTCTGTGTCTGGTGTGGGCGTTTTGTCGCATGTTTAAAAATCATTTAAAAAGGGATAGTGTTTTTTTTTTTAAAATGTTAATCTGGACGGCTGGTTAGCTCAACTGGTAAGTCATGGACTTTCCCCCTGGGGGTTGTGGGTTCAAATCCCCCCCGGGCAATGAGCTAACCAGTGTGGGTCCTTGGGCAAGACCCTTCACGGTACTGCCCCCCGGGCGCCGAAAAAAGATGGCTGCTCACTGCTCCTGAAAAGGATGGGTCAAATGCAGAAGTCAAATTTCTCCCGTGTGTCACTGTGTGTCATTGTGTGTGAGACCAATAAAGGCTTAAGCCTTAAGCCTAATCTTAAGTATGGGTTCCCTTCTAAAAGTGTTGCACGTTAACACTGGCTGACAGTCTCGTCTCAGCCCGGGTCTGCTCGGGTTCTGCAGCTCACGCAAGTAGGTCCGGTAAGTTCGCGGGGACAGTTAAAGCTTGTTTTTCTTGGCAAAACAACATTTGTCCAAAAAGTGATATATATTTCCGCCTAATTCGCATTCGCATATTTTCTCTAGATTCGTATCACTCCGCCCACGTTAGCTCTATTAGCCTGTTCACTCGTAAGCGGATGTTTACAGCAGATGCGGTACAGCATAAGCGGATGTTTACAAGTGAACAGGCTATAGGCTAGGCTACGCGCGCAGTGATACAACTCCGAGAGAAAAGGGAACCATACGAATTAGGGAAAACAGGTTGCTGGATTTTTTCGGACAACTGTTTGTGACGGAAATATATATCACTTTTTGGACAAATGTTTTGCGAAGAAAAACAAGCTTTATTACCTGTCCCCGCGAACTTACCGGACCTACTTACGTGAGCTCCAGAACCCGAGCAGAATCAGGCTGAGACGAGACTATCAGAGGTAAGCCAGTGTTAACGCACAACACTTTTAGAAGGGAACCCATACAGACTCACATAAAAAAAGAAACAAACAAAAAACGCACTATCCCTTTAAGACTGAAAAATCCGGTAGTGTGTGGTGGCCTTTAGGGCACATTTGCAGTTGACCCATCCTTCAATACCGCTGGGGCTGCCTGTCATGAGCAGTGGGCCACGGCAGTGTAGAGCCCGGGGACAAGTCTTTAGATCAGGTCGATTTTAACCTCGCTGGAGCATTAGCCCATTGTGCTTTTTAGGTTATAAATTAGCATCATTCTTATACTTAAGTTTCCATTGCAAACCAATGTCCATGGAAATCGTTACTTACCATTTTTGCAAGAGAACGACCAGAAACTTACACAACATAACATTTACATTGCAAGACTACCTGGAGAGCTCCGCAAATGCCAGAGATACTTGACATTTTCAGAATATACGTTTTAAATATAATACTCGCCCCTACAGCTACTGCTCCTGAAATTGCCTATAAAACTTTCAAAAACTTTTCAAATACTGAAACTTTATCATCCAAAAATGGTTTGACAAAGCAGCTGCGGCTCTGGGCACTTGTCTGAAGAAATGTTTTTTTTATACGTCGACAGTTTAACATCTTGAGGAGGTGTAGTCTAAAGCCAGTGGAGCCTATAGCCCAACATTAAGGACCAGAGCCAATTTCAAGATGATCTCATCTAAAAAGAAACTTAAAGATAGATGCCGTTTCTTAACTTTTGATTTGCAAGTACGAAACACTTGAGGTTCCATCTTCCTTTAATAGTTTCGTAGCTCTTGAAAATGAAGTTAAACAAAGTTGTTGAAGTTAGGAAGGCATCAGTAAGCCATCTGTTCTGGCTTTTTGTCTGTTTATAGTTCACTGACAAAGGTAATAAAACCCATAAACAACAAATTAAAAAGTGAACAAAATTCACAACCTAAAAACTTGCTTTGGGGTTATGGTGCAACATAAAACAAATAAAGATAAGAGAATGTTGTGATTTGAGAAAATGTCACTGTCAAATGTCTGTTTCATCGAGAACACTTAGTAATTTTCCTTTTCCTAAAGTAGTAAAACGTGGTTAAATAAATGCTAGATAGATGCGCTTAATGCCATACCGTGGAGCATTGCTGGCAAAGTTATTATAGTATACACTGAATTGAAATGCCTTCTAAAATTGTAACTTTTTTGTGTACAGTGGTCCCTCGTTTATCGCGGGGGTTACGTTCTAAAAATAACCTGCGATAAGCAAAATCCACGAAGTAGGACAACTTTATATTTTACAATTATTCTACATGTTTTAAGGCTGTAAACGCCTCACCACACACACTGTACACTTTTCTCAGACTGGCATTAACGTTTTCTCACATTTCTCTCTCGTTTAAACACTTAAACTTTAGTAGATTTTCAACAAAAAAATGTATCAATAGTGACCTGTGTATTTCACAGGTCCTCAGACTAGGGCTGGGCGGTATACCGGTTCATACCAAATACTGGTGTTTTTTTTTTAATGATATGAATTTTTCATTTACCGCAATACCGGTGAGTTTGTGTGTACAAAACGTCAGGAACACAGAGCGGTGGAATGTCGCAGTGCCATGAGAGCGGTGGAAGCGTAAGCTGTGTCCCAATTCAAGCGCTGCAGCTTCCACGGCTTTTTCGGCCACTCCGGGAAGGCTACAAAAGCTGAAGCCCTCGAACTAGTATCCGCGGACCGCAAGGCCATTGGCAAAATGGAACAGGTCCAGCATACAGAGCTGAGACACGCGGCTAATGCTAACTATATGCACCACGCAAATTACGCACACTGATCAATAACCCTCAAATTGGGACATGGCTACAGTGTGTTTTGAGCGGACATTGTTGTTAGAAACAGAGGAACTTATACCGAAAAGAGGAGCCATGTCAGTTGTGTGGAAGAACTTCGGCTTTAAAAATCTGGGGCTGATCAAACAAACATATTCTGTAATGTTGTCGGGCTAAATTTGTAGCGAGTCAGACGTCACTCAAAGACGCGTTTGCTAAGGGGACTGCTTACGACAAGAAAAGCAAACGGAACGATATTACCAATGCTGTTACTATCCACTTAGACATGGAACCTCTTAGTCCTGTTGAGAAAGGAGCTTCAAGGAGATGATTAAAACACTGGACTCATATGTTTTACCAAGTCCAATTTACTGCAGTAATTATTCTCTAAATTATTAGGAAATGGAGTTAACACCGAGTCATGCATGAAAAAAAACGTTAGATATCATGATACCAATAAAATTTTGAAAAATACCATATCATCAATTTTTGGTCATAGCGCCCAGCTCTACCTCAGACCATGCCTCTTTGTCCTGGCGCCACTCTGCCTTGGTGCAGGCGTCTTTTTCCGAGTGCGCTCATTTTTCTTTGGGTGAGAAGATTCTTATAAACAGACATGACACGTTTGCTTATATGAGAACATTTCATCGACATTGTGGGTGTCGGGGAGAAAACTTGCAAACATACAGCACTTCAGAGTCACACTGCGATCGAACATTTACATAAATTTGGCAAACTGAACACATTTTGAGACAATGACAAATCGGCAAAGGTCTACAGTCCCTTGGCCAATCAGGACGCAGAACACAATGCATGTTGATGCACCATAAAAAACTGGAATAAAAAAATCTGCGAAACAGCGAAGCCGCGAAAAGCGAACCGCGATATAGCGAGGGACCACTGTATTACTGCTTATATTGTGAACTGAATAATGCCCAAATTAACCAAATCATTTTGACTATAGCACACACGGGCACACACCGACAGACCTGCTGGTACTTGCGTAGCTCGGCCTTGATGGGAACCGGAATCTTGTAGTTTTCCAGTTTTCTCCCATCAAGAAGCTGCTCCAGGAAGTGCCTCTCTCGGGCTTTCTGTTCAATCAGATCGGCCGACATGGCGGGAGGGTCTGGGATACCGGCCTAAGAAACAAGTAAAATAGTCAGTTAGTGGTTTCCAACTAAATTTTTTTTTATTAATTTGTAAAGAATTGATGCCTAAAAAAGGTACACCAAGTAACTTTTCCTAAGAGGGGTTTGCCACCTGCTGGACTTCAAAGAGATGTTACTGCTCACAGTAATAAGTCATATTTTCAAGGTATTTTTGACCAGTAAAACACCTGTAATTGAATGCATGCAAGATATCTTTAATGCCATAGTGTGGGACATTACAGGCAAAGCAATTTCCATGAAACAAGCACAGTCCAGCTTTGAATGAGTTTGAAAATTGAGCTTTCAGGACAGTGTAGTCAATAAAAACTGATTTATTTTCCTCCTAATTGTAGGATTAGGCCAGCTGTGAGATCAAGATTTAAATTTTATCCATTTATTTTTACCTCCAGGGGCAGCAGTCGTATGAGGGTGGCAAAGCACTGAGTGGCCATGAATCGGATGCTGTCCGTGGGATCGCTCATCCGGCCGAGCACCGGGACAACCAGGAGCACAATGTACGGTACAATGTCCACGTCCAGCTGCTCCATCACGCCTGAGGGGCTGGAGTCAAGGAAAACAGTCCAGAGTGCAGAGGAGCAGAGCAGCGCAAGAGAAATAAAACACTGTACAGGCCATTAAAGCAGTTTAGACCATTTCAACACGTCGGTCTGTCTGTTTTAAATTATTCCACAGGCAGTGAAGCCTTCAGTTCAGGTCCTTCGAATGAAGAAAGGAAGAATCAGAATGGGATTACTGTATTAGAAAAGAACTGGTTTGAGAGGGGAGTTTAAGAGGCTATTTTTATCAAGAAAGAGAATCCAGAAATGGAGGTTTCAGACATCATTTATCTCCCATCTATAACTCTATCCTCAAACCTACATCAAAACAAACAAAGAAAACAATAGAGCAGCAGGTCAGGTCCAGAAGTGTGAAAACACCATTATGGTCCTGAATGGTTCTGCTAACAAGACCCACACTCCACTCCCACTGCAGATTTAACAGGCCCAACTAACTAACACAGTCTGAAAACAAATGGGGGTGGCAGTCTCAGAGTCATTTTATTGTAGTTAGCGCCCCCTTCAGGCAGATATAGGCAGTGTCCACCAGTGTCTGACCAGAACTGAAGAAGCAGCTTGGACGAGCTGAGAAATGTATTTGACCAAATAAACTTTTGTCCAGTTGACAAATTGAATTTCTCCTTTTGCCATTATTGTATTTAGTTAATAAAATCTAATAAATGACTGCTTGTTTGATTGTTACTTTGGGTGAGATTATAATGACATATATACATAAATATACACTGACATTTCATGTAGTCATACCTCACCTTACAAAATTAATTCATTCCAGAAGTGGTAGTAGAGTCACAATGGGGGATTCAGGTTGCGAAGCCGAGCGCGCATCATTTGAATTTTTGAGATTTTGCGTTTCGTAACGTGGAATTTTCTTTCGTATTCAGAGACGAAAATTTTACGTAAAGGTGTTTCGTAACTTGGATTATTCGTTAGTTGGGTCTTTCGTAAGGTGAGGTATGACTGTACTTCTAGAACAAAGCAATACTGTGAAACTTTCTGGAGGTGCATGATTCCATGGAAATAAAAAGTAAATAGCAAACACTCTCCATGGGCATTGGTATACTGTGGAAAAGCATAGCCGAAGGAACAACATTTCCATGGAAACAAGCAGGAGGCCAACTAAGAATCAGGTTTGTGGAGATGCAAGCCTGCTCACATAGACACACGTGTTGTTCAGTAAAATAAGTAAAGTAAAACTGTGCCTCTTTTTTACTAAAAATTTTACACTGTGGAGCTTTAGTCCAACTCAAATGACCAATAATCTCTCTGTGGAAGCACTTCACGCGTTATGTTTACCCCATTACCTTCTGCAGTGGTTTAATCTAAAAACAACAAGACACAATTCCATCAGTTTATGCTCAATACACTGAAAGGATACAGGCCAGAGCCTCGATAGCGCCCTCTTGCTTTGTGCAGTCGTCAATGGCTGCGAGCCAGGGCAGGACTCTCTCCAGGAAACTGTTCATAGTCTCCAACATGGAGATCTTACAGAGGACGCCCACACAGCGCGCCGCCATGTGTCTCACTGCTGTGTACGGGTGCTGCAGGCAGGTGAACAGGTGCGACAGCTGCTCCAGGAGCTGAAGGGGAAAAACTGAAATTATTAATCCAACTATGGATCTATAAACCACATATAACCACCAGAGGGCACATGCACAAGGAATTACCTCCCTTTTGGCTTATTTACCTAGTCTGACAATTTCAGAGAGGTTATAAATTAACTTCCTGGACACGAACAGCAGATGTGATATATGTAGAGGTAATTACTTAAGTTTTATTGTTAACCAGAAACCATAATAAGAAATCCAAAAGCCTGTCTAATTTACACAATTGTTATTTGACAGCACCTTTTTTTTTTTTTTTTTAAGTCTAATAAATGTTAAAACTGAAAGTCACTATTTAACATTGTTCCATCTCTGCTCTTGGGATGGAATTTTCTGTGTTAATGAGCGATTGTTAATGAAGATTCTGTTTTACCTGGATTTTTGTACTTTTTCCTCAACTTTTTTCCCCCACAAACTGACACTTAACTGATATAAAAACAAGATAAATATTTACCACAAGTACAATTCCACCAAACCAAGTCATTTGAACATGAAAACCTGTTATTAATTTTACCTTCTGTACAGCGTCTTTGAGTGTCTTGAAAAGCGCTTTATAAATAAAATGTATTATTATTATTATTATCATTATTATGTATTATATTCATTCTTGAAGTTTAAAGTTTTAGATTACGTACAATATATGAAACAATACAAGTTAACATAATAGTCTTTACCAGAGATTTGAGTTCAGTGGACATTGCTGGAACCATAACTTCCAACACCTGAAGAGAGTTGACCAGCTCTTGGGCAGCAGCATCTCCCCTTTCCAACTGATCATTTCTGCCTGGAAAAGATTAGAAAAACAAAATTAGACCCATGTGGCAATTTGAATTCGTAAATTGTTTAATAAAATAGCATGCATTGAAAGTTTCACACCAAGAGATGTCACAATTAGTAAATAATCCACATACTGATTTGTTGTTTGTCATTGATGACGCTCCTCAGTGGTCCGACCGTGTTCTCCCACAGGTACGGTAGAGACTTGGTCAGATCAGACCCAAAGTGCTTCGAGATGGTCGTCAGGGAAAACTCTGCTCCTCTCCTCTGAATCAGAAAGGGTTTCCTGCTCTAAAATGATAAAGATACATTGTTTTCAGGTAGGAGGAATCAAATCTATACTCCAAATTAAAACCTAGACCTAAATCACAGTTTGAGTCATAGAGAAAATAAACAGATTAATCAAAATGAGTAAATAAAACTGGACACATTTTAAAAGAATGGTTGTCTAAGGCTATGTTCAGACTGCAGGGCTTAATGCTCAATTCCCATTTTTTTGCAAGGTCGTTCACATTTCCAATTAAGGCCCTGTCCCCACGACAACGTTTTTTGGAGGAAACTGAGAAGTTTGTGTGCGTTTGGGCCTGCCTTCCAGACGGCGCTGGCGTTTTTGGGGGCGAGAACGGAGTTTTTCATAAACGGGTTCCAGAGTGGAGAAGTCGGAGAACGCCCCCCGTCGCGTTGGCATGTGGGCGGCAAAAAAGCACGGCAGGTGAGAAAATGATGACGTCGCGCTGCCGTAATCATCACGTGACCGGTGACCAGAGGGTGTAACCCTGCGCCTTGCGCAGTTTATTGGCACTGCTGCATCAAACTCTGTTCATATGCAATGCATTGCGACAACAGCAGAGGACCATGCACAATTACGCCTTTCACGGAACCGGAGGCAGAGGAGCTTGTTTCGGGCTTCCTCCGTGTGCATGACATGCCACAATGTTTGGGAGCGATCGATCGGACACATGTTGAAATCAAGCAGCCATCCACCAACGCCATGGCTTTCATCAACAGAAAGGGCAAACATTCCCTCAACATACAAGCGGTGTGTGACTACAGGTACCGGTTTATGGACGTTACTGTGAAGTGGCCTGGCAGTACGCACGACGCACGGGTGTTTGCCAATTCAAAGCTAAACATGTATTTTAAAACTGTTAAGATCCCATCGCTGGAAAGGCAGATAGTGGACAATGAGGAGCACATACCAATTTGAGTGTGTTGTGTGCTGTAAATAAAGAAAAAGAGCAACCATTTCTTGTCTTTTTTATTAAATGAAAATGTACCTTTTACAAACAGGCACATGCAGTATCACACACAAAAATATATAGCTGCCCGTTGGTGATGGTCCCCAGTTGTATATATTCTCGCCGAAAAGCCAACATAATGTCCGAGTATGTTTAACATTCCCGTAGTAAGATCCAAACAAGCATTTTGCCTAAATAACACGACCAAGGTTAACGAGAGTTCTACTTGTTAATGTCTATCTAATAAAACGATAGCAAGTAATGCTAACTATCGATTTATAGGCAAAAACTCTGCTCACGCAGCGCAAATCTTTGTTCTGTGGCGTCTGTCTATGTTAGGGACGGTCAGCATTTTCACATTACCGGAGTGAGTCCCTGCTACATTGGTGGAGCAGGGGGACAAAATAAATTAGCTTTTTTTGACGGTCCCTAAAGTACACGTGTTTGCTTGTTTATGAAAGAGAAAGGACTTTATGCGCATGTGCTCTTTGTAGTCTTGGGTTACCGGCAGCTCTGGCTCTTTCCGGTTTACAGCGCCACTTATCGGTGTGACATATGTACTACATCGTTTTCACTCAGCGCTCCGTGCTCATCTTGACACGAAGGTTTTCTGATCCAACACGTGTGTGGACGAGACTTTTTTTCACCCCGGGTAAAAAAAAAAACAGGAACGTTGTCGTGGGGACAGGGCCTAAATGTGACTTGTATGTGATCTGCAGTGTGAACTTTAAACACCTCAAAAGTGTCTGGCATTCTCACTGGAGGATGCGTCACGTGCAGCGATCGTGCTCGGTGTTTACGGAAGTAGCTTAAACATGGACGCCAGCATGGAGCACCTTGCGATTTTAAAGTTGCTGTCGTACCAGAGCCAGAACATGTACAAATTATTTGTTTCAGGGAGGAGATTGAGAAGGAGAAGGACAAGATTTTTCTTCTTGGGGCAGCGGCAGCAATGTCCGTAGAAAGGAACGTGTGGGTGCGGAGTCACAACCAAGAGGGGTGGGATTACTATGTGTTTCGCTGCTTCATTGACATGGAGTTTATACACAATTTTCATATGACGAGAAGAACATTTGTGTACATTTGTGAGCGCCTACTTGTACCACTCTTGTGTGAAGAAACACGGCCAGACCGGAGGAACGCGACCTGGCCGTTCAGACTGAAGTCGCATGTCAAAAGATCGGATATGCATCGGTTTTAGGATCACATATCCAAGTGGCCTGGGTCGCATTTGAAAAAAAATCAGATCTGTGTCGTTCAGACTGTCATTAGAATATCAGATACAGGTCGTATAGGGGCAAAAAAATTTTTGATTTAGATTCGAATTTGGGTCATTTCAGGCTGCAGTCTGAACGTAGCCCAAGAGTCTGTAACTTTCTGAAGCTGGCATTTCACCTGCATAATTCCAATGAAATAAAAAGTCAAAACCATACTTTGGAACACTCTCCGTTGAGAAAGAGGAGTTTTATGGCCTTCTGTGTAAGATTATAGCGAAAGAAACATTTACATGGAAACCAGCAGGTGGAGGATCTCTTCCAGGCCAAATTTGGTATTTCAGTGCAATAAACACAACCAAAGCGAAAAATGACACTTTTATTTTAGCCCATTTTTGGCTCAAAGTTGCATACTGTGGCTTTAAATGACAACACATTTCATATAAACATGCATGAATAAAAAGAACAGTATGTACCTCGTCGTTGTCGGTGTTGATGGTGCTGCCTGGAGGGAGCTCAGTGCTTTGGGACTTTGGGGCTTTGGGGACTGGGCCTCTTTTACTGGTGATGGCAAACGCTGCTTTTTGGTGTCTGTACAAAGTGATGATGCCTCGAGTTTTGTTCACCATATGATTCATGCCGTCCTTTTCTAAACAATTACCTGTGAGGGGAAATAAGCCAGGGGAATGAAAAGGAAACCTAAACAATAAAAAAAAATAGAACAAAAGCCCACTTGTTTACATGACATCTAAATTTCACAAAAAATGCAATGCAACAATAACTTAATACTTCATATTTCATATATTCTGTCAAGTTGAACATTTTTTAATTAAAAATAAAAATAAAAAATTAACACATGACACCAACTATATATATTTTTAAAGCAACATTTAAAACTTAAAAACTCTTAAAATTACTTTGAATAACTTTTAAAAAACGTTTTAATTTGAAGGCTCACATAAAACAGTTAAAACAAAACCAAAACACCATATCTCACATTACGGTAAACTGTAGGTAAGGTGTCGCCAACCTGTAGCTCTCCAACCCCAAAGTATTTCCTAATCATACGTAATGTGCTGAACAACTAAAATTTGATTTAATTAAATGCATTTTATCATTGTAAATGTATAATTTTGATGCCTGTTTTTGTGCACTAATAAATAGATAATTGTGCAAATGTTTTATAGGCATCAACTATACCCCATCTTATATTTAGAATGCGCCCCATTTCTGTCTTACCCCTACCCCTTGGTTTTGCGCGTTCATGTGAGGGCAAGGGGTGTCTCGATTCTAATTTTTATCAAGGGCTCGGGCCACGACCGAGGACGACATACCCCTTGAAACGAAGGGGTATGTAGGGGTACAAGCTCAGGCAGGTTTTTTGGATCAGGATGGCAGCGTCACATCGACCAGCCAAGGAGTCTCATAAATGTATTTTCAGCAGTTGTAATTATCAATAACAGTTTAGCAGGTTTACAATTATGACGCTTATGTTCTACGTTACTTTTAGTGAACTGTTATTGAGGTGTCCGTTTAGCCGACGTTACTGTTTATCGAACTTTCATGTATAAACACGCTCGTTTTTTTGTCGAGCTGAGGTACCCGATAATCCTTGACATGTCAAGGGACGATGACGCAAACTGTAATCGAGTGGTGTCCCATTTCTTAGAGGAGCATTTGTACCCCGAGTCCTCTCAGCTCGGTATCAAGGGGAAAGACAAAGATGTAGATAAAGAGGGTAGGGGTAAGACAAAGGGATAAGTCAGAGTAATGGGACGCAGCCTTACTCAGTTTCCTGCGACCGCTAAAATGAGTAGCTCTCTGAAATGTCCATTTTATAAAGGTAGCTCACCAGAAGAAAAAGGTTGGAGACACCTGCTGTAGGCATTAACGGGAGATTACTTAAAAAAAGAACAAATCATGACTATGAAAAAATAAATAAAGGTGCTTATGGTGAGCCTTACCCTTAGCGTTGTCCTGGACGGGAGGCACAGGACAGGCAGATGAAGGCGTGGAGAGGCTGTCCACACAGACCGAGGTGCAGAGGTTTTTAATGATTTTGGAGTTGGGACAGGGAGAGCGACCAGCGCACTGTTGTAGTAGTTTGGCTATAAACGAAGCGGCGTATCCTTGGATGAGCGTGTTCTCCTCCCGTTTTATCGTCTCCATTAGCGGGCGCACTAGAGGGTTGAGTTTTTCTGGGAGCACTTGGAGGTTGATGACGGCACAGGCGGTGAACATGTGAACTCGTAGATGAAGCTGTTGCCATTCACTGTTGGTTTCCATTACAGTGGACTGAGCCTGCTGCCGCTTACTGTCCAAACACTGCCACTGCTTTGACTTCGAGCTCAGGGTCGACGTGCACTCGCTGAAGATGGAGGTAACCTGGGGACAAGTGGAAAAGGTTAAAGAAAAAATCACTATGGTGCTACTAATTAACAAGATGATCTGCGCTTGTGACTATTAGGGTTGAACGAGATGGGAAAAATATCCAATTGCAATTTCTCTGACAAGCATCGCGATTTGTTTTAATATTGGGATTCTGTTCAAAGTTCACGTTTTAAAAAGGCGTCCATGAGAATAGGCAAATATAAACTAGTACTAGAACTGCATTTCAGAACACGCATGTACAGATCTATACTACAGGGTTAGACATTTATGCAGAATAAGACAGGAGATTTTGTCGTTTGCGGAGGAAATGATGGTATTCCTACACAATTATCACAATCTTTCAGCTCTAATAACTATACATTTAGTTTATTCTGCTCTATAAAGGAAAAACACTGCAAGTACGCTGACAGTTAAATTGAGAAAAATGGCTTTAAAGTTTTTATGTTGTCCAGTTAGTGCATGCATCACCACCACTTTTACATTTGACCTCTGAGAGTACAGTTAAAATACAGAAAATTAGGTGATCTGAGAAAACTTTTGGGGAGACCTTTTACCGTCAATAACATTCAGTATCCTAAAAACACAGCAATATTGGAGTCGTGTGAAACTCCAGTAAAACAAAAGATAAGTGCAGCGTGTATGTGTTTGAATTTGTCGCATTTGTTGCTGTAGTTACTGCACTTTTCCTCTGAACAAAACAGAGCCGAGTTATAAAACTTTGTCACCAAATAAAACAAGTCTTAGTCTTAACTCAATTTGGACAAAATGTGCAGTCACTGCGTTATTACTTTATAGGGCAGTATTGTATTGAGCAGATTTTTCAGTTCCGATACCCATTTTAGTACTATAGCTTAAAGTAACTTCTGATACCTGATATTAACTGATACCAATACTAATTTCTAAAAATGAAATAAGACAGAACTGATCCAAATGCGTTATGCAGCTGTTATTTATCTCAAGTAACTACAGATCAACTTCGTATTAATACAAATTCAAAACACTGAGACTTTACAAGTGTACATGTACTTGTACACTTATAAGGCCGGGCATTATGGCAAAAAAATGATATCCCAATTGCATTGAACTAAAATAGAAGAATTTGTGGCCATATAATCCCGGCCCTGTTTACTTGTACATACCAGATCACTGGCCTGGTCAATAGTAAATACACTACAGTTGAGACGGTCCTTGATGTCAATCTGTGCATCGGCGAGCAGAGCGATGAGCTGTTTACACTCATTTTGCATCCGAGTGAAGGGGATGGCGATCTCGTCATAATACAACTGCTCTGAGAGGATGGCCAAGAGACGAGGCTGCACCAGAGACGACACCAGCTGACAGTCCTACAGGGAACGACAGAAGCACTCAGAGATATGGCTCACAAACACCACTTGGGACTTTTTATAACACAGGGGTAAAGGAATGGACAATCAAGTTCACTTTCAAAGTGAACAACTATTTTAAAAGTTATAAATTCACATATTTCACCTTCTGCAGAGCGGCCCACTCACACAGCACCAGGGCCACAGCGATGCGCTGGAGGGCAGACTTTGAATTCAGGTGGAAGAGCAGCAGCTGCCCCAGGGACTCAGCCGGACGCATCTCCTGAGATGAAGAGTTCAGCTGAGGGTCACAGATGCACCGGCACAGGGCTCCAAGTAATCTGCACACAGTGGGTGTACACAAATACACATACAGTTATATTTAAAAAAGAGTGAACTTGTGTGAAGAGTCGTCCAGGTATAATCCATGGTAAAAGGAGAAAATTCAATTTGCCAACTGATGTACATCAGCACTCTAACCAGAAATGACGAAGCAGTTTGGATGAGCTGCGAAACGTCTTCGACCAAATAAACTTTGTCCAGTTGACAAATTGAATTTTCTCCTTTTACCAGCAAAGTGAACTGTTTGAGTCAGTTTCACACACTCACTTTGCAGCCATGAGCCGCGATCGCACCACCACGTAGTCCCTGGTGACCGAGTCGTCTGTGACCGTCTCTGCTCCTGCAATGTACTCCTGCACCGTCTCCTTCACCGGGCCTCCCCCCTGACGAGCCTTAGCACTACACTTGTCCTGTTGAAGAACGCACAGTAAAAGTTACACATGTAACCTCGAGTGGAGTGACTCATTCTGTGCTTTCATCACTGCCTTCTGACCTTGGAGCGCGCCTTGACCTCCAGCAGCATGTTCAGGTCAATGGGAATGTGTGAGGCCTGCATCATGAGGCAGAGCCAGGCACCCATCCACGGACAGCTTGCAGCCACCACAAACTGCTGAGGAGCCTGGGACAACAGCTCCATCCACACCTGAGCACAGCACAAAGTTACAGACAAGACACTAGGCTTTAACATTAGAACAACATTTGTGTACAGGATTTCTATCTCTGCCTGCTCTGGTTTCCCAGATCAATAACACATGCACAAGAGGCTCACTTCTTGAGCCAGAACCCCCCTATAAAAAAATTTTGAATCTTAAGAGTTTTCTAGTTAAAGAAGGTAAAGATGTGCAGAGAACATTACATGTTAAACATAACATGCGTTATGTTTAACGTTCATTATAGTTCAAACCGAGAAGAGTTATTCAGTCATTAGTATTCCCAAACCTTTTGGACCAGCTCCAAGATTTCCTCGTTGCTCTCCAGGATACAGCACTGGAAGATGTGGCGCAGCATGTCCTGAAGGATGGGGTTTATCCAAATGGAACAGTTCTGGAGAAGATTACAAAGTAGGTTTTACACAAATGTATTAAAGTTACTGTAAAAATGTGAATGCTGCATACAGGTATAAAACTGACTAATTCAAGGTTCCCATGATTTGGTTGAAATAATTTTCCAGATCTTTTGAAGAACATTCTTAGTTATGTTTTCTACCATAACCATACTACTCATGTTTATGAGTTAATTTCCTGCCTTTGTTCAAAGCCAAAATTAAAACCTACTTATTTAGGATGGCTTTTAACACTTGGTGGCCCTGTGACACTTTCTTTATTTTAATGATGTAATGTGCTTTGTTGACCTGTATGATGTTTATTGTTTTTTATCTTGTTTTTAATGTTGTACAGCACTTTGGTCAGCTTTGGTTGTTGGAAGGTGCTATAGAAATAAAGTTTGATTGATTGATGTTTGTACAGTTTTCCACAATAATTAAATTACACAATACTTTCAAAATGTCCTGGACTTGGATATTGGAGGTTTTTCATAACCCAAACTGCCATTTTTACTGTGATCCTGGCAGTAACCTCCTTCACTTTCCATTATTCCCCACATAAAACTTAGAACAATTTATACAAGACAAAAAGATTGAGATCAAATATCAAGCTTGTATGCTACAAAACATAATTGTCCTCCATCATGAACAAATATGATTCACGTAATATTACATTTTCTCAGTACTGGTGTTACCTGGTCGGCTTTGGATAACAGTGTAAAGAGGGTCTCCAGTGCGGCTCTTCTCACTGAGGAGATGGTGTGTCTCAAGAAAGGCCAGACTCGAGGGACCAGGACTGTTAGCGACTGCTGCATGCTAAACATACAGAAACACAAACAGACGAGTTAATTTCCCCGTGGATCAGATCTAAAAACAGCGTCAACTTCATCACAAAAATCAACCTAATCAGAATTGTAGAGAAAATGTAGCTTCAGAAATACATTAGTGCCACTTCAAATCACCAGTGTTACTTTTTGTTATTAAAGTCTGATTTTCTACAGCATAAAAATGTATTACAGTTAAAAATACTCATGTTATACTTCCTTACACTGCATTATTCATTCATTTGATCAAGTTACAAAACTGATACACAGAAAAATCAATAAAATTGGTATTGAAGCAACACTCTGAAAGTTAAATTTCTCCTGAATAGTTTTAAAATGGCCTTAATCTATACAAATATAGATAATATAAAAGAAATGATATTAAAGTGTGTAGTTTTCCATGCTGTGACTGACCTGCTTTGTCGGACTTGAGGGTAGGTCAGTAACAGTGAGAGCAGAGTCATAATGCTGTTTGTGGAGGCAGTGAGGTCGTCCAGGTCCAAAAGAGCGTCCCATAAAGTGTTCACGATGAAGGGCACCTGAAGGAGAAAGAGGGAACTGTGAAACTAGAGCATGGGCTGGAGGGAAGTTTGTACGGTACATTTTATCCGACCCAATCCACTTTATTTATACAGCGCGTTTTATAACCATGACAGTTTCCAAAGTGCTGCAGAGACAAATTAATACAATAAAAGGCAGTGAATCATAATAAAAATAAATCAAAAGGGTTACAATGCATAAAGCTAAAAATGATTTTAAAACCCGAATAAAATCAAATTAAATTAAAGACACAGAGGATCACACAACTCAAAAGCCAGAGAGTAAAAGTGGGTCTTAAGACAAGACTTAAAACAACGTCAGGGGGCGTTGTTCCAGAGTGTTCCAGAGCTTGGGGGCGCCCACTGAAAAGGTCCCGTCCACCTGGTTTTAAGTCTCGTCTTAGCCCCCACGAGTTGGAGCTGGCCCTCGGACCTCAGAGTGTGTGCAGGGGGTGGATGAGGTCTGAGATGTATTGTGAGGCCAGTCCATTAAAAACTTTAAAAAACAAAACAATAAACAAGATTGTTTTCAAAAGGTACCGTCTCATATTTTTACCATCTTAAAATGTGAAAGCAAAATGAGTTAATTTTGCAGTGGTCCAAAGTCATTCCCAACACATACCTACTAGCATCCAGATTATTTACTGTGAAGATTTTACAGCCTGAGTGGAATTAAGAAGTTACAGTAACACCAACCAACCACTTTACTGATGCCTTGTAAGGGAAATATATTCTTTGCATTTGACCCAGCCTTTAGTGCTGCTGGGTTAGGCTTAGAGACCCTACATCTTCAGATTTTGAGCTAGTCTTGGTCAGCCGCGGCATTCCAAATAGGAAGTTTGCATGCGGGTCTTCCGGCTTCTACTAACCCTGGCTCCCCTTGACCTACATTGGAATATTGTGGCCCCTCTCTCTGTCACTGCTGCTGTGAGCCTCGACATTTGGTCTTAACCCGGCCCCAGATAAGTGGAAGAAAATGGATGGATGGATCTTCGCATTATCCCACTCCACATGATCCTGGCATTTTTAATTTTTTTTTGCCCAAAAAATCCTATTCATAACAGAGCCTGGTTCCAAAATCGCTCCTGTAACCCATTAGTATCGCGAGCTTCATTTGAGAGGTGCTGAACGCTGTGGGTGACAACAAACTCTCTTAGTCCACTTTTTTATACAGTCTATGTGACAGTCCCATTCTATTGTCTAAAAAAACAAAAAAACAAATAACAAAGAGTGTTTCTTATTATAGTCGTGGTATTAGAGTAGTTTTTTTAATATTGTGACAACACTATAGCCCATTGAGTTTTTGTCTACCGTAGATTAAACCTGCGTACGTCTTACATTAGCGGGCAGCAGTTGTACGAGCCCGTCCACCACAGGGATGAGAGCCGACGCCGCCACAGCTCTGACGTCATCGTCCAAGTCCTGCAGACCCACTGTGATGGCAAGGAGCACCCGAGGGAGCAGCGAAGAGATCAGGTCCTGAACAAAAGATACAAAGTGATCACTATCAACACTGGAACTACTGATCCTTTGAGGTGCCATCATGCTGGGGGTGTTCCACACGCTTCCCTATTGGCGAAAATGTTCAACAGTCATCATGGTGACAAAATGTGCACATTAACAAACACAACCAAAAAGGTTTTAAGTGAGAAATCTCAAAAAAACAAAAACAAATTGAATTTAAATAATGCATTTTCAGGAGTCTGATCAATGGTAGTTTTCATGGTCCTGTTTAGGAGTTTGATTTTCAACAAAAATGTGAGTGTGACTAACTGAAAAACTGTTGGCTAACACTAGCTAGTTTGTGATAATTTTATGTGTGAGGGCCTTGTTAAACACCACACATCTTCATCTGCTGTAATTCCAACCAAGTCTCCTCTTTCTGGTCAGATTGTGTTAAACAGATCAGATTAAATGGAATAGCTCTCCATAACCAGGCACCTCCATACCTCAGAGACCTCGTCCAGCCCCACAGTCCCTCCCGTCGCCTCCGAACAGCTTCTATCAGCCAACTCTAACCTTTTCACTCCCACGTCAAATCAAAGCACCGGAACTTGGAGGACCGAGCCTTTACCATGGCCGCCCACACCCTCTGGAACTCTCTCCCCCTTCACATCAGAAACTCAGACTCCCGAAACTCTTTCAAAAGACTGCTCGAAACACACCTCTTTTCTCTCAGCCTACACGACTGCTCCTCATTACGGTCTGCCCTGTCCTTGTTTTTGTGTTACCATATTGTGAAGAGCCTTTGCTTTACCGTGAAAAGCGCTATATAAAACCAATGTCTTTTATTATTATAGAGCTTCAGACAGAGCATTGCCTACAGTTAGCATCACAACCCCACGGAATGTTGATGACATCAGCTGCAAAGTATCAGTTAGGGATCTAAAATTAAATTGCATATTTCATATAAAGAACTGAAATTATCGATCTGAATCACTCAACTACGCCTGTTCTTGTAATCTTTGTGTCTATTGTTTCTGTTTTCTTGTATGTTTAGAATAATTTGTATGCACTCTATGTAATAAATTTGATTAAAAAAAATTAAAAAAAAGATACATAAAAATAAAAAAGTAAGGTTCATCACAATCATATCCAAATAGAAATTTGAATGGACGCAATCAGCAAAGGCTGCCATTTTTGAAGTGGGATATTTTGTTGCTTGTGGAGATAATCATGCCTTATTCTGCATAAAAACGGCTAACCCTGCAGTTTAGATCTGTACAAACACGTTCTGAAATGGGATTCTTGTATTTGTTTGCCAGTTTACTGAGATGACAGGGAGCACCCGAGGGAGCAGGGATGAGATCAGATCCTGAGCAAGCAAAAGACACAAAAGGTCAGGAATGTAACACTATCAAAACTGTAGCTATGAGGGCTGTAAGATTAATCACAATTTGACTGCACACACTCAGCAGTGAAGTATCATAATCTCCTCCACAGGCCACAAAATATCACGTCTTATTCTGAAAATTGCCAACGCTGTAGTTTACATCTGTACAACATGATCTGAAATGTGATTCTTGCATCGTTTGTCAGTTCAGGCTGTGAAAGACCAAACTTTGAGCCAAATCTTATTATTAAAAACAAAATCATTGCAATTGTGATTAGATATGTCAAAAAAAGTGTCGTTTTTCATTTTTATTTTACTTGTTAACATTTGGCTTGGACAAAAAAATGGTTTAGTACTGGTGAACAGGACCTCTTAGACCTGGACTTAATTGATCCACACAAGGGAAATTACTTAACTTACTCTTAAGATGCAATTAAATGCAGCGCTACAAGGACAACAAAAATACAACAAATTGCTAAAATTTGAGAACTTAAATGCACAATTTGTATTAAAAATCTCATTCTCTGGACCCAATTTTGTGTTTTAGCTTGAGGCAATTGTGTTCCATCCCTATCCAATAACTCAGTACACAGTAATGTATTTACTACTTGTAGAAAAGATACTCATTTGATGATCAATCACTGACACATTCATGTATTCGGTCAATGAGTACTGTTCAGCTCACACTGCTTTACTTCACCATTCTGCAAATATACAGTAGTTATGCGTTATGATCAAGATTTGCAATTAACTCATTCACTGCCGGCCTGTTTTCAGAATTCTATCCCCCAGAGTGCCACAGGTTTCAGTAGAATTTCACTGATTTTCCAAGACCCACAGAATACTGAGTTCTTTGACTATATAAACATGGGACACATCAAAATAAAGTGTCGACTCTCTTCTTTCACCTGGAAAAAAAATTATGTTTCTAACCTTTTCGGTTCTCAAATAACTGATAGTAGAACATAGGGAAGTTTCAGCAAAAACACTGGTTTTTGAGCAAGAAATGGAGAAAACGACCGTTTAGTTCAGGGAAGGATTTCGAGCAGATCAGTGACTTTGACATCAATATTTATTGATTTAGTGACACCTCAAACATCTAAAATAACAGAGAAAGAGATTTTTGATGACAAAGTACATTTTTTATTTACAAATATAAGAATATAAGGCTCTGTGAATTGAAAATTCGTTCAAATCAATAGTGCCAAGAGATGTTTACAGGATATAATATCTTTTCCTATAAAATAGAACTTTGTTGAGGCTTTGTCTGAGGCCCAGAGTACAGACCCATAATAAAAACTAATACACACACACACACACACACACACACACACACACATATATATGTACATACACACAAGCCCATGCATAAACCTTTACACACACACAGCTACACACGCGCACGCACACGCGCGCACGCACGCACACACGCACGCACGCACGCACACACGCACACACACACACACACACACACACACAACTTCATTCATTACAATTACCATACACTGCTCACTGCTCCAAGTCAGTAAACTTCTTCTCTGGAGCTGTCGTAGTTCTGAGGAGACTCCCTGGTCCGCACAGCGCACACAGGACACGCCCCCTCCTCGGGCACAGCAGATCTCTGCTCAGACCTCGCTGCTTGATCCGGCTTGTCTCTGCGATCCTCTGATCCAGGATCCTGGGTCCCAAGAGCAATCTGATCGCTCCATAGGCGCTGATCAACAGTTGTCTGCTTTTCCGGGTTCCCTGGCCTCGCCATCTTACTACTCTGGCCAATACACCATACACACGCTGCACTCCTCCTTTCTTCCCCGGCTCTGATCGGCTAATAATGATACAACATCGCCATCTACAGGTTGAGAGATGTAAATTACACCTCAAAAGTTGCTCCAGGCCGTAACCTAGCAACCCCCGCTGAAAAAAGCAATTGACGTCTATAGACGTCACGGCACTCAACGGTTGGATTCGAGGGGACGTCAATAGACGTCTCCGGCATTGAATGAGTTAAGAATACGCTTCTCAACAAACAGAAAATTACACAAGCCACAAGCAGTTTTGAACCCTAGGTGAGTGCCAAGTGCATTAGTTAATGAAGGAATGTACAACACAAATCAGCAGGTAAACAAGTACTGTCTGCCAGTAATAGTATTTTTGCAGTACACAGGGCGTGTGACAGTCAAATCGACCTACATATTGCACTGCACCGTCATTAAATTTAATATTTGCTTTATAAACAAGATGTCTGTGATCGAGTTGCCAAGTTTCAGCAATCAAACCTGCACAACAGCGTATGAGATTGTATGTTTTGTATGCATAATACAGCCCTGTAAGTTTTGTGTGTTTTTTCCAAAGCAGAGCTCCTCAGATGCCCTCTCCTCTCATATGAAAATGTAAGCACCCAAAGCAGCACTCATAACGTGATATGAAAGTCAGAGAAATTAGTTAGTAGAATTAGAAGTTAGAAGAATTAGAAGTAGAATTAATACATTTTACATGGGGAAAAAACTCACTTTACAGAAAATTTCCTTTGTGGATCAATAAATCTAAGTCTAAACAATATTTTTCATGCATGACAGCTGCCCAATTCAGTGGCATAAAAGTGAATCTGAAACACTGCTGTGATGTAAAGTGTTGAGCTCTAATGATTATCCTGGACGACAAAACCACTCTAACATGGTGTACTGTAGGGGTGTGCAAAATAATCGTCATGACAATGCATCGACATACTAACTTTCACAATATACTGCATCGATTCTTGATGCCAAAAATCGATTATTATTAATTAATAATTTAATATTTAATAATGTAATATTTAATATTAATAAATAAATAAATTCAAATACTAAATACTAATACTAAATACTTTCTTTTTTTTATAAATCCTATGCACTTTTTTCCTTTGTGAAAGGGTATTGTTTGTTATGATGGTAGCTACCTCCAAAATGGCAAATGTTTGAACATCATTTTTTGTTTTAGAAAAAATCCTATGCACTTTTTTTGTTATTGGTTTGGTTTATTTGTTTTTGTTATTCAATAAATTCACTTATGAATTGAGTTGCTCAGAGTTATGCATCAATTGAAGACACTACCCAGATACACAGTCACTGATATTTAAGTTATCCTCTTTTTTTTCACTGAAGTATGTCGAATATATTGCAATGCATCGCAATAATTCAAGTATCGTGATGCATCGTGATAGTATCGCATCGTGGCATATGAATCGAGATTCGAATTGAATCGTGACTTCTTTGCCAATACCCACCCCTAGTGTACTGTATAGCCAAAATGTGTTTTTTTTAAATATTTCATTATGTTTGTTTTTTTTCATATGTATGATTTAATTTCATTATGTTGTATAATTTCTCCTCAAACATTCAAATGTAGTGCCCTGTGAATACAATAAATCGTCCACAAAAGGTGCAGTGTGTAACTTTTTTGTGGATGGTTTGCTCCGGGCTCGTCTCCAGGGAGATGAGACGCTTTGCCTATAATGTTCTACAGGAAAACTGGTCTTTTAATTACAGGTGTAACTTTTACCTTGAAAAACATGTATTTTTATTGTGAGACCTGAACTGTAACTTGGCCTGGTAGTGTCAACTGACCATTTCCATAATTGTAGATGGGTTTAAAGCCATGCTGTGGAACATTCCAGCCAAAGCAATAACATTTCCGTAGAGACAAGCAGGTGGTAGACCCTCCAACAGAAAAGTCGTGTAGTGGATTTTTAAGCAGCCTCACTGTGGATTTAAACTAGGTGGATACATAACATATTTGAAATGGAGAAGGACTGTCATACTGTTTATCTGCAGTGTCTACCCTTTAAGATGAAAGCTTGTGGATAAAAGGATTGAGGGTCTAGGAGGATGTGTGTGGACTTCAAAAGATGCCATGATGAAAAATGTCTCGTACATGACCCTGTATTCGACAGGAGCGTCACTGTAAACCCGTGAACTTAAGGTCTTCTCTTTGTATTGACAGATCTAGAGTCGGTGGCATTTCCTCACAACGATATACTGCTTCTCAACTGACAACACAGCTCACAGTTTAAAACAGCAGCTATTCATCAGCAAATATATCTGCTGAAAAATGTAGATATCTTTGTATATGAGGGGCTAAGCCATAAACTAACAATTACAAAATACCAATCCATTAATCATTTTAGCTTTTCTGTCAGGACAAAGATTATCTCACAAGTAATTCTTAACATTTTAGATTAGTGTGGTATAATTTATCAAAATATCACAACTTCTATCCTCCATCCACTCAGTATTTTCTATTCAGGTTTATTCTCCTCTGTCCCTCCAGAACTGTACCACCAACTGGTTATTATTCCTCATCTCAGTTATTCTGAATATCTCAACCTGTATTTAATTCCATTCAGATCCTTTTACAGTTCACACCACGCAAAGCAGATATTTTTTGTTGTCCAAAGAGTCAAAAAAAATAATTGGCAAACACTGATTTAAATATAAAACTCCCTTTGACTGGAACGATCTTCCCTTATCGAGTCGCGCATTAACTTTTGTCTCTTCGTTTAAAAATGCTGTGGAGCAACATTTACATAAGCCGTGTAATTGTTTTTGATCATCTTGTTGACTATTTTGTGACTATATTTGGAATCTGTCTTGGGTTTTGTTCAAATTTGACTCATTCAGTGTCTAACGATCGTGTGTGTGTGTGTGTGTGTGTGGTTGTGTCGATTTTTTTTCTGAATTTATGTAGCAGACAGTGTTCTGTTGTTGTGATTCTGAGGAGCCCCTCGAAAACAAGATGGCAAACAAGATTCAAATTAATTTATATGCAACACACTAGATATGCTATATTTGGGCCATTGGATTCAAAACAACAGATGCATTTTCAAAAAAGTTTCATTCACACACGTTTAACACACAAAACCTGCATATTCAAGATGAGTTCTCTGAAAATGTAAAACGGTCTGCACCTTTTGATGTTGCGTGGTGTGGTTTTTAACTCAGAACATCTTCACATGAAACGATTGGGTGATTTCAGCCCTAAAATTGCCAATCTCTACTAAACTAAAAGTCTAAAAGGAACTACGGCTTCATGGCATCTCAAGGTGGAACAGAGCATTTTGATGTAGGCAACATAGTAATGCAGCATTACTCAGGTGTGAATGGAACAACTCCGGGTCCGTGTTTGAGGAGGTAACAATATTCTAACATGGTTTAAAGCTCACTTGAGTAAATTTTGCGTCATGTAGGACCGTTAATATTTGCCCGGTGTCTTCTGTTCGAGTGTTACCTGTCGCACAGCCAGGGCGTACTTGATCCCCAGCAGTCCTCCGTGTCGGACCTCCCACTGAGCCTCCTTCAGCAGGTTCAACAGCACCTCCACCGTCATGGACACGCCCCCTTCAGTCATGTGACGCAGAGCCACACCCAGAGTCTGCGCACACGTCTCCCTCACCGGCGCCACCACCTGGAGACAAGGAAAAACAATTTCATTTTAGGAATTGGCTGTGTGCACAGGAGCATGCCTGCTAGCTCACCGTCAACGCCAACAGTCACAATTATTAAAATCGTGAAGTAGAAAATAAACTAGTGCTGTCAGGCAATTCAAAAAATTAATCTAATTACAGGATTTGTAATTAATTAATCTAATTAATCACATTTTAAGAGTATGTGTGAGAGAGAGCGAGATTGTGAGCAAGCGAACCCACTTTGCGACTGAGTTCGTCAGTTTTTCTGTGGTCGCTTTTCTCAATTGGTTCCCAAATTCTGCGAGGGTGATTTGGTGGTTTGGTGAAGTGCGCTCATGCTCGCTCTATCACAGGTAACGATTGAACTTGTCCGGACGTGTTAAGTGTTCAAATGATCCGTCGGGCTGGAGCAGCTTCGGTGATCGGAAAATTCTTCTTGCCAAAAGCTACAATCACCACGTTCTTGTTGTTCATTCTTTTTATAAATAAACTTGCCGTTCAAAGGCCCTGGCAGCGATTTGGTCGCCGCACGCCAAATTTAAAATGCGCACATTGAATTGTCGCTCATAATTAATTGCGTTAATTTTTATAACGGGTGAATTAATTACACTGCAGATTAACTTGTTAAACTGACAGCCCTAAAATAAAGATTTAAATGCAAATTAAAGTAAAGACTACTTCTTCATTTTTAAATGTAGTTATTTCAGTTGGTGGCGTTGTTTTAATTTATTATGCATCAAAATTAGCATTGAGGTACAAATCTTTTTCTAAATACAGAAGTGTCCTCTAGGGAAGTATTCATTTGATTTGTGTAGTTTTTAACATTTTGTCACATCCGCTCACAACTGACTGCCCAAGTCCTTATCTTTAAATATTTATTAATGTAAGCATGACTTTGTGGGAAAAAAAATTGAACAGGAAGTAGTGATGCTAACGGTGAGTTTTCTGGGCACTATTGTGCAGAGTATGTGTATCAGAGCTGGGCAGAGCAGCCTAAAATAATATTACTCAGAAGTACAATGTAGAAATCCAAGAATTAACTCAAGTAACAGTTCATAAGTAAGTGAGTACTTGATTAACCAAGGTACTGTCTGGATGCAAGATCTGATTTATGCACCGGTTTGTTTTGTGCTGGACGGACAAAACATTAAATAAAGCACAAAATCTGGTATTTTCAATGGAAACTTAAGAAAAATGAGAATATCTGAAGGGAGTTTGTGCGAAAAACTTTATACAGAAAAATGTACTAGGAAACGCACAAATTAAACTGGTGAAATATGACTTTAATCTGGCTTTGTACATCGTGTCCCACATGAATCTTATAATCTAAATAAAAATTACCAGTCAACTCGTACACAATTTGGCCGACTAAAACACCATTGACAGTTTAATCAACTAAATGTCTAAAGGCCTGCAGCGCTACCCAGAAATACAATGTTAATAAAGATCCCATGACATGGTACTTCTTGATGCTTTTATATGGTGCCTCAATGGCTCCCCAACACTGCCAACGAATCCTTCTTCAAAATCAAGACTCAGTGCATGAGAAAGCCTCGTGAACAAAGCCAGAGCCAAAAATATCCCTCTCAAACACTCCATTATGGGCGTTGTTGCTTGAACGCAAATGAGGAGGACAGAGACAGGCTAGAGCAGCGGGAGAAAGGGGGGGGGGGGGGGGGGGGGGGGCAAACTCTCCGCTCTTTCCTCTTCAGCTGCGCGCTGGCCCCACTTCCGTGTTTATGTGTGAAGGAAGACATGAGACGATTTCCATTGAAAAATAAACATTTCCACAGAAAATAAAATTAAACCACTGCTGTTTCAGAGGTTCGGAGGCTCGGATAAAGGACATCAGAAACTGGAAACACTCTCACGTGTCTCCAGGCAAATAAAAAAACGCATCTCGCATTGCGTTGCTCGTGTGTGGTCCAAACTCTCTCAAAAACCTCAGAAAGTGAATTCTCATGCCATGGGACCTTTAAAAAGTTACTCTAGAAAATGTATTGAATGCATCTGAAAAGGGACTAATTGGCATTTCATTTTGATTGTGATTTTGTTCTGATAGACGAGGATGAATTTCATACAATTAATCAACACTTTAGAATTTTAGAATAACTAAGCCATGAAATATATACAAGGGAATGAGACCGGTCTAGTACCGTGTAATACGTGAGTCATAGTTGACTTTAGAGAACTGAAGCTTTGCACCGTGTAAGGAAGTAGTTTGCAGATCACACAAATACAAAGTCAACTTCATATGTTGCACCTCCTTTAAATAAATATCGTACAAATGAGGAAATAAAGATAAAATAAGGAAGCAGTGACTACTGAAGTTTGAAGAATTTTAAAAAAGGCAATGATTAAATTTTACAAACTCATTTTTATAAAGGGAGATGCTTCCAAAAAGTTATTCTATTATACTAAAGCCCATTTGGATAATGCATTAATGTGACTGCACGTATGGAAATGGGAAATTTAAAACATTTGGATAAGTAAATACACATCTCACCTCGTCCGACACAAAATCTCCAAACCGATCGAGAGCAAAGACGCACAACAGCCGAATGACCAGGTCCTCTATCCACTCCTGGTGCTGCCGTAGCATCTGCACAAATAAAACATTGAAAATACAAAATTATAACTCTGATATTCTAGTCAAATCCTACTTTATGTTTGACAACTGATTCACGACCTGGTCAGCGGTGCTTCCTACTAGTTTCCCTCCTCCTGCTCCATGGGACTTGAGTATTTCTCTAAGGCCAGTGCCAGCACCATGACGTACCTATCAAATAAAACATAAGAAAAAATATATATTCAATTATAAACTTTTTTTTTTAAATCAATACTGACTTTTCACAGTTTTTAGTGGAGTTTTACAGTAACGGTATCACAGCAAGACACTCAAAATAGCTCAAATACAAGGAAAGAAATCAGGTACAGGACTTTTGAAAAACAAAAAACAGCAACTGACCTCCCACGAAGGATTAAACAGGTCATTACACAGCTCCTCACAGAAGCTCTCCAGAGGCCACTCACTGGTCTAAAACACACAAGGAAATACAGTAATCAGCTACGTATATCGGCTACGTTCCCATTTCTATTTCTCCCCCCAAAAAAACCTTGAAAAATGGGCCAGTGTTTCTCAAAGTGTGGTACATAAGCTCCTTTAGCTCTTTAATTTGTGGGTTTGCGTCATTTAGAGTTAATTTCCCATCCTCCTTTGGATAATTACTTGTTTAAAACTACAATGAAAATGAAGTAGTCCATTTTTGACCTGGTTTAACCCTGACCTGGAATACTCCTGTTATAGACCTGGTTTAGATCTGATGGTTCTCTGTAGAGCTGGGTGGTATGACCAAAAATTGATATCACGGTATTTTTATATCGTGTCACAGGATTTGACGAGTTTTTTTCCCCATGCATGACTAGGTGTTAACCCCATTTCCTAATAATTTAGAGCAGAGGTGTCGCGGAGGTACTGCAGGGGGGTCGTGAAATCTTTTGATTTCACTTTAAAATAATATAATTTTATATTTTATAGTGTAAAATACAATATTAACCTGTGTATTATTTCCTTGGATTGGATGTACCATAACAGAGTAGCAATGTTTATACATGACACTAAGCTCAATATAATATAAAACACAATTCTATGCCGTATATATAGTAGGGGGTCCCTGGCCCAGTTGGCCATCTGTTTGGGGGTCCCTAGCCTGAAAAACGTTGAAGACCCCTGATTTAGAGAATAATTACTGCAGTAAATTCGACTTGGTAAAACATATCTGAGTACAGAGCTTTAATCATCTTCTTGAAGCTCCTTTCTCAACAGTACTAAGTGGTACCATGTCTTTAGCAAAGTGGACAGTAATATCGTTGGTAATATCGTTCCACCGTTTGCTTTTCTTGTCGTAGGCGGTCCCCTTAGCAAACGCATCTTTGAGTGACGTCTGAGTGGCATTTTGTGTCACAGCGCCGACTTGAACATTCCCTGCAGACGTGGAAGAGGATGCAGATCTTAGTTTCGTGCATTCTTCATATTTCAGGACGTGTTTGTGACGGAGGTGGTGAAGCAGATCGCTCGTGTCGCCTCCTGCGGCTACAACTTTAGCCCGACGACATTTACAGAATACGGTCGTTTGATCGGCGTAAGATTTTTTTTAAAGCCGAAGAACTTCTTCACAACTGACACGGCTCCTCTTTTCGGTATAAGTTCATCTTTTTCTGTAACATTTTCTCCGTCTATGTTGTTCACCGCTCAACACACACCGAGCTTCCACCGCTCTCACCCCACTGCAAAACAGTCCCCCTCTCAAACAATGTCCCGCGGCGCCACGTTCCAGCGCTCTGTGTTGTCGACGTTTTGTACGCACACACTCACTGGGATTGGGATATATGGAAAAATATATATCATTAAAAAAACACCGGTATTCAGTATGAACCGGTATACCGCCCAGCCCTAGTACTCAGAAAGCCAGATCTTTTCTTTGTGGCTCTCAATCTTCTCACACCAAGTATCATCTCACGTACGCGTTTCGCCAAGTATCATATCAGTGTAACTCTAGTCTAGTCCTGAATGGGAAAACTTACTTCCTCTAGGAGACAGGAGTTGTCCGGAACGTTGTCGATTAAAACTTTATTCTCTGTTGCGGGTTGGTCTATCACAATGTTGGTTGTTTTTCTTCGTTTCTCTTCAGGTTCTCCCTCAAAGCTGTCATTGCTAAATAAATAGAATTGGAAATTAGAAGGGAGGAAAAACAAACATTTTAAGAGAGATTCGTAATGACCATCAGTGGAAAGTATGTGAGGAATGCTGTGAATCATAACACACCTCCACATGCCTTAAATAAAAATATAATCCTCTACAGTTTCCTAGTTTTTATTGCCATGTGGTTTGCCATTTATGATAAAATATTGTGTTTATGTTAGGTGTTTTTTTTAGCTCCTACTACAGTGACCAAATCATTTCCCTTGGGGTCAATTAAGTTGGTTGAAGTCTAAGGGCACATTCACACATGGCAAGTTCTGGCTTGAGCCCATTTAAGTCCTTACGTAGTCCTGGTCAAGTTTGAATTTTAAAAAGTTTAGTCCCAATTTTGATGTGAACCCAACCAAGTTCAAAATATGTGCATTTCCCTTTATTATTCTTATACAGAATACAAAATATCTAGCGTCTTATGTCGAGTATAATTGGCCACACACACTTTTCACTCCTGTAATTAGTTGGAGAGTCTGATCCCTCGTGTCAGGATTAACAGCCGTAATAAGAGGCCATCGTTTCACCTTTTCTCATTGGGATCCATGTCTCTAGATCTCTGCTTTGCCACGAGTTTGGCCATTCGCTTCGCTTTATTTTTCTGCCGATTGCTCATCCCAGGCCTGAACTCCGAGTCAATCAACTCTGCCGCTTGCATGGGCTAAAAACAAAAAGGAAAAAACTATTAGTGAGGTCACATCGCTAAAATTTAAAATTTGAGTTCGATACTAAGGAATAGACTCAATACAGTTTTCAATACTACAATGAAAAACACTTTATGCAGTAGAATGGCATTTTCAGCATTAAATCGTACTTTCTGATATCTGTGTATTCTCACATTCATCCAGATAGGTTCCATAGTGGTCGAGTATTACACCTGCTCGAATTAATATCTAGCTTCAATACTAGTTTTAATATTGATTAGTATCGGATTTCCTATACTTTCCTCAACCTTAATTTAAATCTGATCTATTTTCTCTTAGCATTTTCTTGAACAAACCTGCCCTAAATCAGCATCATATGACAAGTTTGCTTCTTCAGAAATCTCTGTAGTTTTCTTTTACAGGAATTGTGATTGTACCATGCCTTTCCAGACACAATAACCCCTTTCCCTTCAAAAGAACAATAACAAAAGCGTTAAGCAACGATCTGTTAAGGCAGGTTTTAGCCTGTTCCTCTTTCAATTTATATTCATAACATCATAATATATAACAACAGTGGGAGAGAGTTCTGGAAATATTATTTCCCCTAAATTTAGCCTGTAGAATTAACACATTAAGAACAGAGGCTTATCAGCTGTGGAGTAAATGTCTCAATAACAATGCACAGTATAATGCATTCAGTTTTTATAGTAGACACAGTGGTTCTGTATATGTATAGGTGTATGTGGGTGCAAAATTAATTTTTTCTCCCAGCAGTTTTTAAAAAACACATCCACATTTAAAGCATGGGGACATTTTTACAAATTTCTTTTCATTCATATAAACAGAGGTTAAAATAAAAGATGATCTCTTCACGGTAAACACCAGGAGCAGTAATGGGACCCACCACATGGTTCCTGGCGCTGCACCCCGGGGTGCCCCTGCCCTGAGGCCGGGCTCCGCTATAGTCCAGGTCCTCGTCGTTGAACAGTTCGTCGGTGTCCATCCCGATGGCGGCGCCCATGTCCAGACCCAACTTCTTCTGCAGCAGTTTCCTCTGGCGAGACAAGCGCTCCTTTGGGTCCATCTCAGCTGAAAACACAACAGCAGAGAGTCAGGACAATACAAGTCTGTTATAGTTACAACACTAAAGTCTGATTATCAACTGATTTCTGTAAGAATCTTTAACTGACATGCAAACAGCAAAATCTGATGTGAGTAATCAGATGGAACATGACCAGAAAGAAATTAGATCACTTGCGGTTTACATTGCATTTTAATCCTCAAAACATCTGTTAATCAGATTTTGGCTGTGCATGTAACGACAGAACCTCAGGCAAACGCATAAACCAGAACAGGGCTAAAGCTCCCAAAGAGTTTTTAGATTTTGAGTCAAATGCTAATAATTGCTGATTTGAAAAACTTTTGTTTAAAAAAAAAAAATGTGTAAAATATACTGGCAAACTTCAATAGGCGAATTTGACATAGGTTTATTTATTCATATTTTATTTATAATTTAATTTACCGTTTCCCCAATATCAGTGGCTGGTGAGATAAAACAAAGTTTGCCGTCATTGTCACAAATACAGTGTTGCAGATAGTATTCAAAGTCACCTCCAAAACCATAGAGTTATATTTAGACGTTTGGTGTGAGGCCTGGCACTGAGACGCAGCAGTGGAAATATGGAAAACAGGATTTGGGCCGTTTCTTTTCAGTGACACAGAGATATTCAAATTAGAGTCAAATATATTGTTATTTGCTAGGATTCTTAAGACTAAATGTACTTTATATAATAATAAAATAGACTATTGTCAATTGGTAAAGCAAATTATACTGTCTTTAGTATTGCCTTAAACATACAGAAGCTACTATATTTAAATCGGCAGAGACAAAAAGCCACATTTATTCTCCATATAATGTACTGAATAAAATGATTCAAATATGCATTGCTTGTGCCACCAGTCTCAGTGTATACTTGTGGGAAACAGTTATGTATGCAGACAAGAATACAATACTTATTATGCAAAAATAATCCAAAATGGGGGCATGAAATCAGAATGCATTTTGGACTAGGCTTGAAATGCAGGACATCTACCGCACCCGCCTCACCCGCAAAGCCCTCTGGGTAATCCCACCCACCCATCCAACTGCCTCTTCAGTCTGCTGCCATCAGGAAGGAGACTGAGGAGCCTCAGGGCCAAGACCAGCAGACTGAAAGACAGCTTCATCCAACAAGCTGTCAGGATGCTCAACTCTCTCCCTGCTCTCCCTCTCCCAATGACACTGCTGCTTAAATGTCACCATTTGAGCTTTATTACGATACACATTGTGTGGTTTACCCATTTGTATTATATACAAGTTTACTGTACTTTTGCTACAGGTATATGTGATGTTTTAGTCATGGTGTTTATTGTCTTGTTTATCAGATGTTTTATGTTCACTGTGGGCCTAGGGGGCGCTGTAATTTCAAATCCTCTGTGTTGCAACCTGTACATACGGTTTTTGACAATAAGGCTGACTTTGAACTTTGAAATGCTACAAGTTGAATGAACAGTGCAAGAAATGTTGTAAGGTTGAACTTTAATGGATTTATGATAAAAGGAGAAATTCAATTTGTCAACTGGACAAAGTTTGTTTTTCCGAAACGCTATCCAGGTACGGAATCGCTACCCCTTTCCTCCTGGGTTCGGATTCTCTGTTGTCTTGTTTCTTGCCCTTGTCTCTCTTGGTTTTGTTGAAAGCCCATTTAGGATATCCACAAACAGAGAGGGCTTCCTGCACATGTTGTTCTTCTTTCTCCTTACCCTCTGTGCTTGTGGGAACCACTTGGGCCCTGTGTTGTAATGTCCGAATAACACCCAGTTTGTGCTGCAGTTTCGGAAAAACTACAGAGGATTTTCAGACAATATGAAATTCCAGTTTATTTCAAACCCACAAACACTAAGACAAAAACTCATCCACCCAAAGGACAAAACACTGAGCCACAAACAAAGCAATGTGGTCTACTCCATTCAGTGTAGTGAAGACTGCAGTGAGCGCTACATTGGGGAAACCAAACAGCCACTTCACAAGGAGGATGTACCAACACAGGCGGGCGTGCCAGAGTGGACCGTCATCTGCCGTACATCTTCACCTAGAAGCCACGGGCCATTCTTTTGAGGACAGTGATGTTCAGATCTTAGCCAGGGAACAAAACTGGTTTGAGAGGGGGGTTAAAGAGGCTATTTTTGTCAAAAAAGAGAATCTGTCGTTAAACAGAAATGGGGAAGTTAGACATAACTTGTCTCCCATTTATAATTCGATTCTTAAACCAAGTCAAAAACAGACAAAGAAACATTAGGGCAGACAATCCAAAGCAGAGGGGTGGAGAGGGTCGTTAGGCTTGAATAGGGAGGCTAAACTAGTCGCCAGAGTAATTTGAAAAACAAAGAGACAGATTAGTGGAGATAGCTTCAGAGCTACAGTGCCGTGAAAAAGTATTTGCCCCCTTCCTGATTTCTGTGTTTTTTGCATATTTATCACTCAAAACATTGTCAGATCATCAAACCAATTTTAATATCACACAGAAACAACCCAAGGAAAGACAAAATTCAGTTTTTGAATGATGATTCCATTTATTAGTGCACAAAAAAAATCTAAACCTATCTGGCCCTATGTGAAAAAGTAATTGCCCCCTTAATCTAATAGCCAGTTGAGCCTCCTTTGACAGCAATAACTGTAACCAAACGTTTGCGATAATTGGTGATGAGTCTTTCACACCGCTGGGGAGGGATTTTGGCCCACTCTTCTATGCAGAATTGTTTCAATTCTGCCATATTGGAGGGTTTTCTTGTATGAACTGCCCGTTTAAGGTCACACCACAGCATCTCAATCGGATTTAAATCCGGACTTTGACTTGGCCACTCCAAAACCTTAATTTTGTTTTCTTTGAGCCATTCAGAGGTGGACTTGCTGGTGTGTTTTGGATCATTGTCCTGTTGCATGATCCAAGAGCGCTTGAGTTTGAGGGCACGAACTGATGGCCGGACATTCTCCTTCAGGATCTTCTGGTAAACAGCAGAATTCATTTTTCCGTCAATCACAGCAAGTTGTCCTGGTCCTGAGGCAGCAAAGCAGGCCCAGACCATCACACTGCCACCACCATGCTTTACTGTGGGCACCATGTTCTTTTTATCAAATGCTGTGCCATTTTTACGCCAGATGAAACGGGCTGCAGACCTTCCAAAAAGTTCAATTTTAGACTCATCGGTCCACAAAATGTTTCTCCAAAAGTCTTGAGGGTCATCAAGGTGCTTTTTGGCAAAGGTGAGACGAGCCTTTGTGTTCTTTTGTGAAAGCAGTGGTTTTCTCCTGGGAACTCTTCCATGGATGCCATTTTTGGCCAGTGTTTTTCTAATGGTGGAGTCATGAACACTGACCTTAACTGAGGCCAACGAGGCCTGTAGTTCTTTCGATGTGCGTCTAGGTTCTTTTGTGACTTCCTGAATGAGCCGTCGTCGCACTCTTGGAGTAATCTTAGTTGGTCGACCACTCCTGGGAAGGGTTGCAACTGTTCCCAGTTTCCTCCATTTTTGAATAATGGCTCTGACAGTGGTTCGCTGGAGCCCCAGAGCTTTGGGAATGGCTTTGTAACCTTTTCCTGAATTATAGACTTCTATCACTTTTTTTCTCATTTGTTCTTGAATTTCTTTGGATCGTGGCATGATGTGTTTGTTCTTGAGATGTTGTAGCCAACTTCACTTTGTTTGACAGGAACTATTTAAGTGATTTCTTGATTCAACACAGGTGGTGACAATCAGGTGTGGGTGTGGCATGTAGAACTGAACTAAGTTTTCTCAAAACTGTGGTTAGTCACAGTTAGTTTGTGATTTAACAAGGGGGGGCAATTACTTTTTCACATAGGGCCAGATAGGTTTAGATTTTTTTTGTGCACTAATAAATGGAATCATCATTCAAAAACTGAATTTTGTCTTTCCTTGGGTTGTTTCTGTGTGATATTAAAATTGGTTTGATGATCTGACAATGTTTTGAGTGATAAATATGCAAAAAACACAGAAATCAGGAAGGGGGCAAATACTTTTTCACGGCACTGTATTTCAGTGTAGGGAGCTCCTCCCTGCAGCTAGATATAAGCAGTGTCTAACCAGCACTAGAACCAGAGCTGACGAAGCCTCTCGGATGAGCGGCGAAACGTTTTCGACCAAACAAACTTTGTCCAGTTGACAAATTGAATTTCTCCTTTTATCATGGATTCTACCTGGACGACTGAGGGACTCTTCACGCATTTAATGGATTTAGTACATTTTTAAGTCTTTTAAAAGATGCAATGTTACTTTTCTAGAGGGTCTGCCATCTGTATGGAAGATAATTTATTCCCATTATATTTTGAATTTTAAATACTGCTGAATCATAACAGAAATAACACCAAAAAATGTGCCCATAAAGGAGTGGGAAGAAAACGTATTTAATCCCAGCCCCTTTTCTAATTTAACATAATCAGCTTTCTTTTGCATTCTTTGGATATTTTACATTAGACCATATTAACTATTCACAAGTGAGGACAGTGAGTCCTCCATGGAGACAAGCAGGTATATGGAAGAGCATTTGATTTAGAATTTTAAATGACGTTGAATTTCTCACTTTGAATTTTTTAACTCCGAAAACAGGTTTGAAATCCCATCTGAGCACTGGATTCTGATAACTTTCATGTTGCATCGTCCTAGTGTGCAAAAATACAACATAGGCCTAATACAAAATTTGTAAAGCATTTATCATTTATTATTGATTAGAGAAAGAAAATACATCAAAGTCTGGGCCAAAATGACAGTTTTGCTACAACATTCTTATTTTAGTGTGAAACGTTTTAAATTATGCAGGCTACATGTCAGTGCAGAGAGCTGTGTACAAACCAGTTTTGTCGTCCTGCAGCTCAAACTCGGCTCCGGCGGATCCCAGTAGTGACGCTCCATGTTTGAGGAGTCTGGAGATGTCGAAGTGAAGGAAGCTCAGACGATCACAGGATGCCTCCTCTGGGGACAGGTCCTCACACGACTCTGGAGAGGGGCAAATACAAGGGAGCAGTGGAATTATCATCAAAATCAGGCAGAAATCCCAGTGAGGAAAAATATGGCAGGGTTACGGTCGCTTTTCAGTCTTAAATGATTTTTAAATGTGCAACAAAAAGCACACACCACAGACACAAGGAGAGTCTTATGAGATTTTAAATCTCCAATTGCAAAGACTGCAGCAGGACATGGTTGTGTACCACAGGTTATAAACTTGTGAGCCCACTCGCGTCACCTGCTTCCTAGAATAAAAACACTCACTTTGAGACTCTTAAAAGGGGACACGTGGACAAAATTGTTGGTACCCCTCAGTTAAAGAAGGAAAAACCCACAATTCTCACTGAAATCACTTGAAACTTTCAAAAGTAACAATAAATAAAAATGTATTGAAAATTAAATAATCAAAATCAGCCATTACTTTTGAATTGTTGATTAACATAATTATTTAAAAAAACAAACTAATGAAATAGGGCTGGACAAAAATGATGGTACCCATAACTTAATATTTTGTTGCACAACCTTTTGAGGCAATCACTGCAATTAAACGATTTCTGTATTTGTCAATGAGCGTTCTGCAGCTGTCAACAGGTATTTCGGCCCACTCCTCATGAGCAAACTGCTCCAGTTGTCTCAGGTTTGATGGGTGTCTTCTCCAAATGGCATGTTTCAGCTCCTTCCACAGATGTTCAATGGGATTCAGATCTGGGCTCATGGAAGGCCACTTTAGAATAGTCCAACGCTTTTCTCTCAGCCATTTTTGGGTGTTTTTGGCTGTGTGTTTTGGATCGTTGTCCTGTTGGAAGACCCATGACCTGCGACTGAGACCAAGCTTTCTGACACTAGGCAGCACATTTCTCTCCAGAATGCCTTGATAGTCTTCAGATTTCATTTTACCTTGCACACATTCAAGACACCCTGTGCCAGATGCAGCAAAGCAGCCCCAAAACATTACTGAGCCTCCTCCATGTTTCACCGTAGGGACAGTGTTCTTTTCTTCGTATGCTTGGTTTTTGAGTCTATGAACATAGAGTTGATGTGCCTTACCAAAAAGCTCCAGTTTGGTCTCATCTGTCCAAAGGACATTCTCCCAGAAGCTTTGTGGCGTGTCAACATGCATTTTTGCAAATTCCAGTCTCGCTTTTTTATGATTTTTTTTCAGCAGTGGTGTCCTCCTTGGTCGTCTCCCATGAAGTCCACTTTGGCTCAAACGACGACGAATGGTGCGATCTGACACTGATGTACCTTGGCCTTGGAGTTCACCTTTAATTTCTTTGGAGGTTGTTCTGGGCTCTTTGGATACAATTCGAACGATCCGTCTCTTCAATTTGTCATCGATTTTCCTCTTGCGGCCACGTCCAGGGAGGTTGGCTACTGTCCCGTGGGTCTTAAACTTCTGAATAATATGAGCCACTGTTGTCACAGGAACTTCAAGCTGTTTAGAGATGGTCTTATAGCCTTTACCTTTAAGATGTTTGTCTATACTTTTTTTTCGGATGTCCTGGGACAATTCTCTCCTTCGCTTTCTGTTGTCCATGTTCAGTGTGGTACATACCTTTTCACCAAACAGCAGAGTGACTACTTGTCTCCCTTTAAATAGGCAGACTGACTGATTATGAGTTTGGAAACACCTGTGATGTCAATTAAAGGACACACCTGAGTTAATCATGTCACTCTGGTCAAATAGTTTTCAATCTTTTATAGAGGTACCATCATTTTTGTCCAGGCCTGTTTCATTAGTTTTTTTTTTTTTTAAATAATTATGTTAATCAACAATTCAAAAGTGATGGCTGATTTTGATTGTTTAATTTTCAATACATTTTTATTTATTATTACTTCTGCAAGTTTAAAGTGATTTCAGGGACCATTGTGGGTTTTTCTTCCATTAACTGAGGGGTACCAACAATTTTGTCCACGTGTGTATATGTAAAAATACCCTTTAAGTGAACCAAAAAGTGAACCAACACAAAAAACTGAGTGAGTTTATTACAAAGAGGACCGGGTTCTCTTTCTGGTCCACTTCAGTTTTGACAGGCCCCCAGTCCCCTTTCTGTTCACACCAGGCCCTCTAGAAATCTCAGTCCCACAATGTACTGAATTCATTCTGGTGAGTCGTGGATAGTTGGGCTTTTATTTTTTCGCCATTCCAAATTTCCAGAAGATGTTTTGCCCACACTACACCTCATCAAGGTATCGCAGAGTCTTGATCTTTATTTCTTGCATTTGCGTTGGCGTAGCCATGACAACGACCACGGCTAGCCGTGTTTACAGCCGAGTGTTCCCAGTTACAGTTACAGGACATATCTACAGCAAGCAAAGGATTCAATACACTGAAAAAGGCGAAGAGAACCCGGTGTGCTTTGTGTTCACAATGTGCAGATTAGGTAAACCGTACCGCTGACATTTCACCAAATGCACCCAGACCCTCCTGAGAAAGGTCTGAGTATGGTTCGTTTCAGAGGGTCTGGATAGAGCGTTCACATATGCGCAAAAAATCCTGAGTCATCGATCAGAGTTTGTTTAAATGGCTGAAAGCGACCAAGTGTGTTCAAAAGATCAGAGCACTGCACTTCGAGTTTAGAGTCAAAACTGTCATTTGTGAAACGTGGTGTAGTACTTCAGATACATGATTTTGAACGCACAGAAAGTTGGCGATAAAGTGCCCAGGAAGTAGAGTCTCTATCACTAATCTGCAGCTTCACCTCGATCCGTGCGCTGCGTGGATGTAAACAGGCACACGTGAGGAAATATTCTCACCTTTTTACTTTCAAAGGACGTTTCAAACTGGATTTACAGCACTGTTTTGTGGACTGGGGTCATTATTTGTGGAGGACAAATTCTATGGACAATATGGATGAGACGCTGCAGTTTAACTTTACAACTTTTCGAGAGGTGAATACTAAAGTCGGCTCATTATTTTCACCATTTGTATTTGTATCCGCCACTCCTCTGCCTCGGACACCGTTTTATTGGCTGTTACCGTAGTGTTGCTGATGTTTGCTGATTACAGTGACAGTGACATTGACGTCTGCACCAAAATTGAGCAAAGTCTCCTGTAGTGTGTGGTAGCTTTTAGATATGGATGGGTGACCTGGTGATAAAATCAAATAGTGAACTCTTCCCTGTGACAGTAGGCTTTTTTTGGTAAAATCGCATTTCATGATTCACTAATTTTCTCTTGCATGCAAACACAGACACGTTTTCCAATACCAAGTTTACAAGAATTATGATCTGGCTTTAAGAAAATTGTGATATTCACTTTTATAATGTTATATGAAGAGTTCAATTGCAAAAACAGGTAAAAAAAAGTTTAAAAAGCCATCTTAGGCTTATAGCTTATTGTTTGTATAGAACAGGGATGAAAGTGGCCAATTATGAAAAAAGCAGAAAGTCAAGTTTTTCAAGGGACGGTTGGCGACCCTAAACACAACTATACATATACATATACATATACATATATATATATATATATATATATATACACATACATATATATATATATATACATATATATATACATATATATACATATATATATATATATATACATATATATACATATATATATATATATATACATATATATATATATATATACATATATATATATATATATATATATATACATATACATATACATATATACACACACCCAAAATCTTAACGAATTTAAGCTGAAAAAAAAGCGGAGATCCGCTAAAAAAACTGAACTCTTTCATCCCTGATAGAAACATTTTCAAAAATCAAATGTATTTTACAGCAATCTAAATATTACATCCCTCCTTGATTAAATCCACTATACACTGTCATTGTTGATATCTGCAACAAAGACACTTTTTTTTGCCAATTTTTCAAAACAGATGCATCCGTTTTTTGCAAATGAACTCTTAATTAAAAAAGGTGCACTGTTTTTAGAAAATATTAGAAATATTTTTAGAAATATAACAAACAGGTGAACCATAAGAAACATTTTCTTATGGTTCTTATGGTTCTGTTTGTCATATTTCTAAAAATGGTGACTTGCCAATCATTTAAATCAGTCCTGCAGATTTAGGTGGACCGTAAAAGTGCAGGTTTTGGCGACAGTTCCTTTAAATACATTACAGTAAAAGGCAAACATTTATTTCCTGAACACGAACAAGACTTCTAATCAGTGCCTTTTAACACAGTAATTTCCTCCATCTATGTATGAACTCAAGCGCGGACGTGGAACGGCTTATTTAACAGATTCGGACGGCACTCTGACGTTGAACCAAGACAGAGAAACAACTATTAAAAGTAAAGTACAGGCGCTTTAAAAAGTCTTGGCCCAGTTCACGAGACATTGCATTTTTCCGTTTCTATTCATATCCAGCTGAAAGTAGGACTTTGCAGTTAAATATATTTTAATGGCGAGTCAGTCATTTCTAAAAGCCTGTGATTGTGTGTGAAGCTTGGAGAAGAGTTCAGTCTTCAAGAAGAAATGTGAACTTTGGAAAATCTGATTTTGTTTTACATGGTAATAATTAAAACTGCACCAGATTTGTTTCCATGTATGCGAGCAGAATATGCCTTCCCCAGTACAGATACAGTGAGTGTATTGTCAGATAATCAGGAAATGTGTGGTTAGCATGCTACCTGAAAATCCAATCTGGTCTCTGATAGTTATGAAAGCACTTATTAACTCATTGCAGTGAATATTTTGGAAGCTTGAGGTTAAGCAAGTCATAATTTTGGACAACGGCAAACCTTTTTAAATGTGAGAAATAGAACAAGTTTATTTAAGACAGTAAAAACAGGTACAGGGCCTTTATTATAAGCAGGTTTTACTTGCACTCAATTGATACTTTGCAGGGATGTTCTACATTTATCTCTATCGTTTATCTCCATCTTCTATCTGACCTCATAATCCGGAAGCCCGCCATCTAGGAGATATTTGAAACACCGCCAACAGTGCATTTATGCCGCAAAGTAAAAAAAAAAAAAAGCTAAATGGTCAACTATTGTCGGGTCTTATGCGTTACAATAGACCGGACAGAGAAAAACATCTGCATTTCTATCGTTTACCTAAAATAGTGACCAACCAGGACTAAACCAGGACTAAACTAGGACTAAACCAGGGTTAACAGACAGCAATTATCAAAGGAAAGGAGATTGTGGATCGCCAGTTTCAAACATAACTTGGATGGGAGAAATCACCACAACATTTGCATATGCTCAGCTCATTTCGCAGCCGGTAGCCGTATCTTTGCAAAATGTGAATAATAAAAAGCAATATACTAGTACTTAAACACGTTACACATGTGGGTCTACTAGAAATATTTTGCCATCACAATATGCTTGTCTCCAATTTTCTGCACTTTGTGCTCTTGTACCAGCCACAAACAAACTGGTTGTCTCCTCCAGACCTTTAGAGCTCTGAAGGTCTTGTGCTGTATCAGGGCTTGGGGAGAAGACCAGGTAGTCGACAATGTCAGGACAGCTTACAGCGGCAGAATCAACAAATCGCCCCTGTCACTGAACAAAGTTGAATCCATCTCATACGGATCTTCTTGCCCCATTAATTCGAGTTTTTTCATATAACGCTTCTTTTCTTTGGCATCCAACTTATCCCTATACAGCTGGTCAACTGTGTCAGAACTTTTGGATTCCGATGTGGAAGGTTTATCGTGAAATTTTGATTTTTTTTCTTTATGGTTGCTTTATAAACACATGTAATTTTGAGCGTGCAATGCATCCAAGATGGCCGCACATACGGGTAATCGTCCTTTTTTCCGGGTTCGTGAAAAAGCTCTATTGATGGAATATTCAATTGTTACCATCGTGACGCAATGCAAACCTTAGCAAACTCTGCCAAATTAGTCAAGAAAAAAATACAAAACTGATTTAAACAACACATTTTCAGGAGCCTATGATCAATACAAGCGTGCATAGTCCTTTTAGGCATTTGATTTTCAACAAAAAAAAGTGAGACTAATTTTAATTTTTGAATTTTATGTGTAAAGGACTTGTTTATGGGCACAAATCATCTCATCTGTGGTAGTTCCAACCAAGTCAGCTCTTTCTGGTCTTATTGTTTGTTTTTTAAACGCGAAGCGCAAAAAGCTCCAAATAAAGTCTTACTTGAGTAACAGAGTTTCTAACAGGAGTGCTTTCAGTTAGCTTCACACCCTAATGTAAGCAAAAATGATATACCTCGCCCTACAAGTCAAATCTCACGCACATTAGAACCCATCATAGCGCAAACATATTGGCATTCCTCCACCTGTACTTTTCAGAGCAAAACTGCTTGCATGGCCTGTTTCACATGACGACACTGAAAATGCAAGTTGGCAGTATGTTCCCATGAAAAAAAATCTTTTCCTAAAACGATTACGTGCTCCTTTGCAGAGGTGGTAAAGTGTGTGTACAGCCAAGCCTCCCTCTGCCTCCTCTCCTGTCAGCCTCAGCCCACACAAGTGTTTGAACTGCAAATAGAGCCTGTTATCACAAAGCCCGCTGCAGAAAAAATATCGCTGATGGACCAAATATTGTATGCAGTTTAAAAGTGCAGCTTCAACACCTGAGTGAGCATGGACAGGGTCTGCTGTTCAGCCAAAGGGGAAGGCTTAAGAACAATACAGAACATGCTATTCCTGTTAGAAGGTTAATGTGTGCAAGGACACAGTCTTTCTCTGCCTGGACTTTTAAACAGGATTCAGTGATTTAGAGTAAAGGCCGCCACACACACACTACAGGATGTTTCGGTCGTAAACTAATTTTAAACGTGTGACAAAACGTGCGCACAACAGACACGAGGAGAATCTTTTTTTAAATCTCCGAAAGACTGCGGACCACAGGTCATAAAGTTGTGAGCGCAGTTTGCGTCTGCCGTTTCCTGTCGAGAGTAAAACAACTTGTTTTGAGTCTCTTAAGGTGTTAAAAAGATCAGAACACTGCACTTCTAGTTTAGATGCTGTGTTATTATTATTCGAAATGTGGTGCATTACTTCAGATACATGATTTTAATGCACGTTGGCGATAAAGTGCACAGAAGTAGAGTCTCTATTGCAAATCTGTAGCTTCACCTCGATCCGTGTGCTGTGTGGATGTAACAGACACACGTGAGGAACTACTCTCACTAGGGATGTCAACAATTAATCGATTAACGATTAATTGTCGATTAAGACTTTGGTCGAACAAAATGCATTCATTGTAATTAACCGCGTGGTCACGAAACAAGGCAACCGCGCACCGCGCTGCGCCAAGCTCGACTCACAGCCGGCCGCAGGCGCCAATGGCATTGCTCAGCAGCCCCGGTGCAAACGTGAGGCGAGATCGAACCGCAGCGCCCAGGAATGCGCTGCAACGTGCCGCTGCTGGTCCCGCGCGGCTGGCCCGCGACCCGGGCCCCGAGTCCGGCGCGGCTGGCCCGCGGCCCGGGCCCCGAGCCACAAACCAGCCGCACGAAACCAGCAGCGGCACGCAGCGGCCCAGTCCAGGTTCAGTCCAGGTCCAGACCCAGTCGAGTCCCGGTCCAGTCCAGGTCCAGACCTGGTCCGGACCTGGTTTAATTCTGGTTTAGTCCAGGTCCAGTCCACGTTTAGTCCTGGTCTAGTCTCTTAGCCAATCAGGACACAACACAATGTTACACTATAAAAAAAATGTTACACTATTTAAAAAAAAAAAAATCCGCGATAGAGCGAGGAATTACTGTATTTTGTTATTCAGCATCAATACATTTGTCTGCTTTTTACTAAGGAATAATTAATTGAGGAATATACAATATAATAATACTATGATATATTTTTGACTCAGTGTCATGTATACTATAGCTTATATTCTTAAAGACCCTATTGAAACACTAAAATTCAGGTGAAAAACGCCGCTTATCAGTTAATCGTTAATCGATCGATAAGGTCAATCAACTTGCAAATTATCGATTAATTCATTAATCGATAATTTGCATCCCTAACTCTCACCTTATTACTTTTAAAGAACATTTCAAACTGGATGGCCAAATTCTATGGATAATGTGGATGAGAGGTGTGTAATAATTATTTTTACCATTTTATGAGTTTGTTTGTTGCGCCTCTGTGACTCCCCTCTGCCCTTGATGCGGTTTCATTCTGTTGCCGTAGCGCTGTTGTTTGGGGTTTATGATCTGACAGAGCAGCTCAGAGTCACACTGACACCACACTCGAGGAGAAGCTTCAAAATCGCACATGAAGACACAAAGTTGGGTCACACCTCCTCGGTTTCAGGGAGAAGCAAATCACAGCCGACAGATCAATACTTTTATGAATGGTGTTGTGCAAAATGTTAATATCTAGTATATTGTTTATAATAAGAAAAAATGTTTTAAAAAGTGTAAAGTGTTTAAAATGATTTGTGGGTAATTTAACAGTCTCACACTGGTCACACTGGTTAAACCTCAAATAATCAGTGTTTCTCGTTAACACAGGAAACTGGTGGCCACTCACAGTCTACAGTCCTCTAAAGTTAACAAATATCCCCGAAAGACGACAAAGTCTTAAAAACAACTTGGACAAAATATTGACATAACAAAATTAGGCTTTGCCGCTCAATTATAAGCTTATAAAAGTTTTTCAATACCCGTTCCAGAATGTTCTCATGTCAATCATTATCTAGAATGGCAAAGCAAGACTACTGGGCTGTGTGTCAGAGGGGAACGAGCTGGAGTACCGCTCGGTCATCAGTGACTTTGTGGACTGGTGTGGGCGCAACCACCTGAGCCTTAACACCAGTAAGACAAAGGAGCTGGTGATCGACTTCAGGAGGAGACCACTACCTCACTCACCGGTGACCATCCAGGGGCAGGACATAGAGACTGTGGACAGTTTCAAGTACCTGGGTGTTCACCTCAACAATAAACTGGACTGGTCCCACAACACCAACGCCCTGTACAAGAAGGGCCAAAGTCGCCTCCACCTCCTGAGGAGACTGAGTTCCTTTGGAGTGTGCAGGCCTCTGCTCAAGACTTTTTATGACTCTGTGGTGGCCTCTGCTCTCCTCTACGCTGTCGTCTGCTGGGCCCCGAGCAGCACAGAACGGGACAGAAAAAGACTCAACAAGCTGGTCAAGAGGGCCAGCTCTGTCCTGGGCTGTCCTCTGGACTCTGTAGAGGAGGTGGCTGAGAGGAGGGTAGTGGCCAAATTCACGTCCATCATGGACGACACCTCTCACCCTCTGCACCGGACTGTAGAGGAGCTGAGCAGCTCCTTCAGCAGCCGACTGAGGCACCCCCAGTGCAAGAAGGAGCGCTACCGCAGATCCTTCATCCCCACCGCCATCAGACTGTATAATTCTACTGTATAGTCCTACCGTGCAATATCGTTTTCCCAATGTGCAATATTGTTGTTTTTTCAATACTCCTATCGTGCAATATCGTTTTTCCAATTTTTTCAATACTCTCCCTGTCACTGTTTTTTATTATTATCACTACTATTATTATTCGATTTATTACTTATTTTCTTTATTATTATTATCACCTATCTTTATGCCTTTTTTTGCCTGCATGCACTTGTCTTCTTGTTCAAACTGTCCCTACCTGGAGCTACTGTGACAAGTAAATTTCTCCTGTGTGAGATCAATAAAGTCTTATCTTATCTCATCTTACACTGTTAATAAATTCTTTGGAATAGTACTTCTTTTGTGAAAAGCAATTGTTTTTATTGTTAAATCGACTACTGCAATAGCCTTTTCTATGGTCTACCCTCCAAAACTCTCAACAAACTCCAATACATTCAAAACTCTGCTGCCCTCCTCCTCACCCACACCCGCTCCCGAGACCACATCACTCCTGTCCTCCAAAACCTCCACTGGCTCCCCATCCCTCAGCGTATCCAATTCAAAGTCCTCCTCCTGACCCACAAAGCCCTCCATTAGGGGTGGGCGGTATAAACGGTATAAACGGTATGCGGTATAAATTTGGCCAACGGTAGAGATTTGGGTTATACCTTCCTATCGCGATAGTTCATTGCGTCACCACAACAAGGAAGGAGGAAAAATCGCTGCGAGCAGCGAGCACATGGAGGTGGAGGAGCAGCGCAGAGATGAAAGAGTTCCGCTTTTTTTTCAGCCGCGGGGTCATCTGAATACGGGGGAATCGTCCAGTATTCAGAAACAAAAGAACGTGTCTCGTATTAAACTTCTACCGGTGTAAGCCACGAGCACGCGCAAGCCGCGAGCACGCGGCCCATTTCAACAGTACATGTGTACTGCAAACATCGTATTTCCCTGATGATTGCCCAGGGACTCAGGGAAGCGCTCGAGTCATAGGAACTTGACGAAAAGTTGCAGGTATGCATCACCACTGACACCGGCGCCAATGTTAAAGCAGTTTCATTTTCGATTTACATTGCCTTGTTCAAATTTTATACTGCTTGAAAGTGAAGTTACTTGTTTTATGTTTTTTACAATTACAGTTTTGCACAATACATTTTCTTGTAGTAATATTCTTGACGTTTATGTTATTTAATAGTTTAAAAAACAGCTTCCTGCTTGAATGCTTTTTCCATGTGCTCTGGTGACCATTAAGAAGCTGTTAATACTGTGAACAGTTAATACTGTTACATACCAAAGTATACCGTGATATATACCGTCTACAGTCTATGGTTCAAATTATACCGTGATATTTAAATTTTAGGCTATATCGCCCACCCCTACCCTCCATAACCTGGCCCCATCATACCCCTCGGACCTCCTGCACCGCCACACCCCATCCTGCTCCCTCCGTTCCCTCCGTTCCTCGGACGCCAACCTCCTGTCCCTCCCCTACAGGACCAAGCTCCGAACCTGGGGTGACAGAGTCTTCTCCATTGCTGCCCCCACCCTCTGGAACTCACTCCCACAACCTATCCGTGACTGCTCTGACCTCCCCACCTTTAAAAAACTGCTCAAGACTCACCTTTTTAAAACTGCTTTTAATGTTTAATGTTTTTCTGATTGTTTATTGTTTTGTTACTTGTCTAATTACTGATTTTACCTCTTGTACAGCGTCTTTGAGTGTCTTGAAAAGGGCTTTATAAATAAAATGTATTATTATTATTATTATTATTATTATTATTATTATTATTATTATTATTATTATTATTATTATTATTATTAATTTGTTGAGACACTGCCTAGCAACTTTCAATACCGTTCTCCCACGATCCACCAGGTTTCAAAACTTGTTATTAAAAGAAAAAAACCTTTGGTACCACTTTTTTTTTGGTAACAACAGTACTAAAACCTTTTTATTTGGTAATGCACTGGTACTTTAAACAGAACCCAGCTCTACTAAATACCCCAAAGACATAAGCCGTGTCTCAATTCCCAGTGTGCACAGTTCGGAGTGTGGTTTTAAGGGCACTCCGCGGACCGCATGGGCGTCGGCGAAATGGGACGGTCCCTCAAGTACTAGATGCAGCTGCCGACTCCATTTTCTCCTGTAGAAGAAGTAGCGCACGGTGCATGCTGGGATATATGACTGTGTGAAGTGTGCATGGATGCACAGTTGGTCCACGCCCCGATTTCCATGGAAACGACTGTGGTTTTCAGGGTGCATTTTAACTGCGTATGGGACAAAAACTAAATGGGACAGCAGTTGTGTGCCGGAAATGACGTATGCGCCATTAAAACCACACTCTGAACTGTGCACACTGCGAATTGAAACAAGGCTACAGTCTGTGGTCTTTATATTACAAACTGCCGCATTTCTGATTTTCTAATCGTGATCATCTAAATTTTGCTTTCATTGCGATTAATCTTGTAGCCTCTTACTAATACATTTGTTAACTATTTGTACAATTGCTTCTGTGCGCTGCTCAGTCAAAGGTTTTCTTATCTTTCACAGACAGAGACAAAATGAGTCGCACCCTGCCAAAACTCTTTTGTTTTTGCACCAAAAAGATAACGAGATGCTACTTTTTAACCCAAAAAAATTAAAGGTTGTTCAAACAAAAGCAACATTTGTGTTGTTACAACTGGACCAACAAAAAGGTTAATATTGTTCCAGTAATTGTGATAACTGCTGCAACTAACCGTTATTTTGATGATTATTTCTGTACAGAAGGGACTTATTTAGATACATTATGACCCAAATAAAATGTTGAGACATGAGGACTGGAGGTTTCAAAATAGTGAATATTACAAGTGAACTATTGAAAAAGAAATTGGTTATTCTTTTTTGAGGTTTTGATTTAAATGATGAAAAGAACCACTGTTATAAACGGTCTCTAGACATGAGTTTTAGAGTATGTATAGTCAAGATAACAATTACGATTAGCAGAATATGAGTGATTATTTTTGATTAATCGTTGCAGTCCTAGTGTTAAAAACCTCTACCCAGTTTACGAGTGGCGCTCACCATCTTTGGGTCGGGGAGCAGGGTTCCACGCAGGTACATTCTTCACTATGGCTTCCACTGCCTGTCCGGCTGCGATCCGTGTGTCCCAGTTTGGACTCCGCAAATACGTCAAGACCTAAGGAAAATATTCAAATAGCACACATTTGCATGACACATCTGATAACACGCCACACAATACGTGTTTTACATACTTGTTTTACTATATTAATCTATTTTGCATTTGCTTACAAAAAGTTGTAGTAAAAGTATGGAGAATGGAGACAAAACAGGTGGCACTAGCAGACCAAGCTCAGATTAAATCTATGGAGAGGCGATCCTACTCACAGTAATGGCATGTTTTTCTACATATTTTCGAGCAATTAAAACGCCACACTGAAATAAATGCTAAATAGATATGCTTAACATCTCCATGGAATGAAGTAGGTAAGAGGTAACTTAACTTTAACGAATTAATATTACACAAAGTTTACTCTTGTGAGCTTTAAGCCATTATAATGTTGTTACCTACTCCAAAACATGTGTGAAAGTGTGAATGAAAAAACAACTCCAGGCCTGTTTGTGATGAGGAAATAACAGATCAGAAAATAGTGTAACATGGGCCCTTTAACTAGGATATTAGAAATACTTTGAATAGATACAAAAAGATAGTAAAAGATGGTTCGAGTAGAGTAAAAATGTGGCGTACGCTCCACTTCAAAGGTTACACTGTGCACCTTTAACGTCATGTTATTTTAATCAATGACAGAACCATACTTTAGATAGGAGGTTGTTGAGCTCGTGTGGGTGGAGTCGGACCACTTCTCCGAGCTGCTGCGCTGCTGCTTTCCTGGTTACCGGCGTCGTCCCAGTGTCCAGCAAAATGAACAAACGGTCAAGCCTGAAATGTAAACACAAATAAATACTGTGTAAATAACATAGTAATAATCATTTTTAGGGCTGTGGTTCTTTAGTTATTTAATCAATCAGTCCATAATGCCTTAGTTGACCAAAATTTGTATTATTTACATTATCAAACATTGTATGCACAACAGAAGAAAGGAGAAGGTAGGAAGTGGATTATATGAAGAGTTAGTCCTGTGTTCGACCTGCCTTCTTACATACAAATACCCCTTTTCCCCTCCTACTACTTTTATGTATAAATCATATTTTTGCTTTAACAGTTGTAGTTTGAGTCCAGTTACATGGTCAGTTCATAAAGACAAACTGTTTGAGAGCTTTTGCCACGCAGCCTTTTAGTCGACTAATTGACTGGCAGGGCACGACCGAGGTTTTCTTTAAGCAATAACATGCACTGTATTTTGATCTTTGTAATGATTATACTGACTCAGAGTGCGTTCACACTTCCACATAAAACCAGGTAAAAACTCTTGACGAATTTCAGAGCTAATTTTGGACTAAAACACAACTAAACTGGGCTCAAACCAGCACCACACAAGGAAAAGTGTACTGTGAATGCACCCTAAAATGCATGTCAAAGTAAAAGAACAATGAAAAAAAAAATTCCTAAATCAACAATACACAAGTTATTATCTAGAAGCCATGTTTCAACCTTTATTCTTCTTTATGTCATCCAACTAGGGATGTCAACAATTAATCGATTAACGATTAATTGTCGATTAAGACTTTGGTCGAACAAAATGCATTAATTGTAATTCATCGCTAATCGCGGACACGCGCACCCGCGTGGTCACGAAACAGGGCAACCGCGCACCGCACTGTGCCAAGCTCGACTCACAGCCGGCCGCAGGCGCCAACGGCACTGCTCAGCAGCCCCGGGTGTAAGCGCGAGGCGAGATCGAACCGCGGCGCCCGGAATGCGTAGTCTCAGCCCGAGCCACAAACCAGCCGCACGTGCTGGTTTAATCCTGGTTTAGTCCAGGTCTAGACCTGGTCGAGTCCTGGTTTAGTCCAGGTCCAGTCCAGGTTTAGACCTGGTCTAGACCTGGTTTAGTTCTGGTCTAGACCTGGTTTAGTTCTGGTCTAGACCTGGTTTAGTCCACATTTAGTCCTGGTCTAGTCTCTTAGCCAATCAGGACAGAACACAATGTTACACAAAAAAAAAAAAAAGTTACACTATAAAAAAAAATGTGAAAAAAAAATAAATAAATCTGCGAACAGCGATAGAGCGAGGGATTACTGTATTTTGTTATTCAGCATCAATACATTTGTCTGCTTTTTACTAAAGATTAATTAATTGAGGAATATACAATATAATAATACTATGATATATTTTTGACTCAGTGTTATGTATACTATAGCTTATATTCTTAAAGATCCTATTGAAACACTAAAATTCAGGTGAAAAACGCCGCTTATCAGTTAATCGTTAATCGATCGATAACGTCAATCAACTATCAATTAATGAATTAATCGATAATTTGCATCCCTACATCTAACAGAAGAAAATCAGAAAAAAATTAATAAATAAAAAATACTCCGACTAGTTGACTACTACAATAATCGTAATGTTTTTCTACATTACGATTATTGTAGTAGTCAACTAGTCAGAGTATTTTTTATTTATTAATTTCCAAGGTGAAAACTTGCCATCTCATCATTTAACTAAGAAATTTGTGACATTCAGACTGCAATAACATCACTGTTGTATCACTTCTACTTTATATTAAGCCTTTGCATCCTGTTCCAAGTTTTCTGTATTGAACAATGAAATTAAACAATGGTGATTTTGCACAGGGCTAATGTCCACCGTCCTCAAGTCATTAGCAGTCTAATAATAACATACAGTGGATTAACCCCAGCCAGCGTGACTTGAGGCTTAAAACGCTCGCAGTATACTTTTCTATTGCTTCTGCAGACAATACAACAGTCCCAACCACAGACCTGCATGTACTTACAGCAATTAAAAGATAACAACACAGACTTTGGATAAGGTTTGTAAAGAATCAGTGGCAAAGAAGCAGCTCATTTCAAATTGGAGTCACGACTTCAGAATCAAGGACACCTGCCGTTTTTAATAAAGTTTCCATCCGCTTATAATGTATCAAAGTAAGGAATACAAAAGCTGCAGGGTTATGATGGAGACACTTGATACAAATACTGTTCTTTCTTTGTACAGTCTGTGAATTTGATCCTTGAGCAAGTCAATGTTGCTTTTAGCCCAAAACCACCAATGACAGTATCGAATTATAAATGATAATGGCTTTATAAAATGATGCAACAAATGTTAAACGATCCAGTAAACACACATAATATAAATGATGAACCAAGAATGAGATGTAACAGTAAAAAATAAATTGGCACTTCAAATTTCACTTTTTGCTCCTTCTGTTGTGCATGTATTGTGTTCAACAGCAATGCCCTCTTAAATTACTCCTAAATGTGTATAAAATAAGTTCTGCCTGCGCTACTAAAGTCTAAATAAAGATCTACGAGAAAAAGATGTACTAGTTGTGACTACTACCAAGTAAGATACAGGATTTTAGACTTTTTAATTCAAGTTTGTAGCCTATATTTATATATTTAGTGTGGGTGTATGTGTATGTGTGTGTCTATGTGTGTACATCCGGCCACATAATACCATTTAAAGTAGGAGGCTATTTAAAATGAAAGAAAATGTAACTAAAACATGATAAATGTGAAGCAAACGCAAGCCATGATGCGAATAAACAGCCCTTATAAGCATTTAATAGCTTTAATTGTGAAATATTGCATACTTTTTCATCATAATTACAGCCTAAAGTTAAAGTTTTGAGCATTCCCAGCTAAAAATAAGGGTAAAAATGATACTGTAGATTCATACTTGGGGTTCAAAGCGGGTATGAAAGCAATTTACAACCATTTAAACCCTTAAAGTGCTTAGATGTAACTAAAACCAGGGGCGTGCAATGCCATGCCATTCTTCACCACAACCAAGAGTTAGCAACGTTAGCGCTAAAGCTGCAAAATAAAAGTTATCTTACCTCGTTACAGCCATCCTCTAGTGTTATATGGCCATTCACGTCCAACATTAACCAGACAAGCTGCTAAACTGTCCTCTATTTCCTCCTGTTTAGTTTGAAGAGTGATAATAGACGGAATTCATGAGCTAGTTAGCAGCTAAATGCTAACTAGCCGAGGCCGCCGCCGCTGCCGCAGTTGGAAGATCAGCTCCGATACATGACTTCAAAGTTTTGTTTTTTTATTTTCTGATGCCCGCTAATCCCGACAGGTTATCCAAGCATACCGACGCACAGCCCGATTCACCCTTCGGAAGGCTTTGCGGACAGATATTTGAGTCGAATAAGGTGTAAAGAGATATTTTGATGCACACCAGGAAGAAGCCAGAAGACTGTTTTTATACGAGGAGCCATCTTGCATTTATTCCTTCCTCCGTGGCAGGTGCGCGCTGATTGGTTAGACCCGGTGAGGGCAGCCAATCAGGAGGCGCGTTTCAGCGGCAAACGAGAGCCAATCACAATGCAGGGTTACAAAAGAGAAACAGGCCCATTTGTGTTGTGTTGTATTGTGTTGCTTTTTTGTGTAATGTGCAATGCTAATTCATTTAAAAGTACTATATTACACTAAATTGAATCCTGTGAGCTTTAAAGGGATAGTTTTTTTTTTTTTTTACGTGAATCTGTATGGCATCCCCTTCAGCATGTCGTGCATTAACACTGACTTACCCCTGACAGTGTCCTCTGAGCCAAGTTCTGCCCCGGTTCTGGCGCTGACGAAAGTAGGTCCGGCAAGTTAGCGAGGAAAGTTAATAAAGCTTCATATGTGAGAATGCTGTTCATAGATTTCAGTTCAGCATTCAACACTATAATCCCACAGCAGCTCATTATCAAACTAGACCACCTGGGGTTTCAGACCTCACTCTGTAATTGGCTGCTGGACTTCCTCAGTGAGAGGCCACAGGCAGTGCGGGTTGGCAGAAACACCTCAAGCTGCATTAGACTGAGCACAGGAGCCCCCCAGGGCTGTGTGCTCAGTCCGACGCTCTTCACTCTGCTGACCCACGACTGCTCACCAGCGTTCAGCACCAATCACATAGTGAAGTTTGCGGACGATACGACTGTGGTGGGTCTCATCTCTAATAATGATGAGACAAACTACAGGAGTGAGGTGAGCCTTCTGACCCAGTGGTGCAGCAATAACAATCTTCTTCTTAATGTTAAAAAGACCAAGGAGATTGTTATTGACTTCCGGAGAGGCCCCACCCAGCACCCCCCACTGTCCATCAATGGTGCTGCTGTAGAGAGGGTGAGCAGCACCAAATTCCTGGGGGTGCACATCAGTGAGGACCTCTCCTGGACAGGGCCAGTGAATACTGCATCACTGGCAAAGAGGGCTCAGAAAGCCTCTATTTCCTCCGCAAACTGAGGAGAGCTGGAGCCCCCCCATCCATCATGACCACCTTGTACCGACGCACCATTGAGAGCGTCCTGACCAGCTGCATCACTGTGTGGTACGGGAGCTGCACTGAACAGAACAGGAAAGCCCTGCAGCGCATAGTGAATGCAGCTGGGAGGCCTGTTCAGCCTCCTGCCCTCGGGGAGAAGGTACCGGAGTCTCCGGGCCCACTCCACCAGGCTGTCAAACAGCTTCATCCACCAGGCTGTCAGGAGGCTGAACTCTCACCTGAACTCTCACCTTACCCGTCTCCCACCCCCCACCCCCCATATTGGCATAACCTGTATTCCATAAAAAGACATATCACTCTAGACACTTTAAAAAACTGCTGCTAAGGACTACTGTTGCACTGTTGCACATTTACATTTACTACTGGAATTTTTACTACTGTTGTTTACTCCTGTTATTGCACTAGAATTACTACTGTTGCACATTTATTTTATCTTAACTCAAATGCACATTCTATTGCACAATTACCATTTCACTGCTGTATCTTCCAATGCAGTGCGCATTTTTGATGCACACTGCACACTTTGTAAATCTGTATATAGGTATTTATTTATTATGTTGCACTGCTTTAAGATTTTAGATCTTAGACTTTAGTTTAACTTTAGATCTCTGTCTTAGATAGTTTTTGTTGTGTTTTGTCTTCATATTGTATCTTGTACACTGTCTTTTTGCACTACCTGGCCAGAGAGAAACGAAATTTCGATTCACTGTATGTTGAACACATATGGCAGAATTGACAATAATGCTGACTTTGATCTTTGATCTTTGAGCTTGTTTTTCTCCAAAAAACAATATCTGTCCAAAAAGTGATATATTTGTGTCAAAAAACAGTTGCCCCACGAAAAAGTCAGAAGTCATAATCGCTTGGTGCTATTTTCTCTCGAGTCGTATCACTGCGCGCCTATTATTATTATTAGCCTGTTCACTTGTAAACATCGCCACTTACAAGTGAACGGGCTAATAATAATAATAGGCGCGCAGTGATACGACTCGAGAGAAAATAGCACCAACCCGAGCTATCCCTTTAAGCCATGTTACAATCCATTCATCCATTTTCTTCCTTTTATCCGGGGCCGGGTCGCGGGGGCAACAGTCTAAGCAGGGACGCCCAGACCTCCTTCACCCCGGACACTTCCTCCAGCTCCTCCGGGGGGACCTCAAGGCGTTCCCAGGCCATCTGAGAGACATAATCCCTTCAGCGTGTCCTGGGTCTTCCCTGGGGCCTCCTCCCGGTTGGACGTGCCCAGAACACCTCCTGAGGGAGACGTCCAGGAGGCGTCCGGAACAGACGCCCAAGCCACCTCAGTTGCTCCTCTCGACGTGGAGGAGCAGCGGCTCTACTCCAAGCTCCTCCCGTGTGACCGAGCTCCTCACCCTATCTCAAAGGGAACGCCCAGCCACTCTGCGGAGGAAACTCATTTCGGCCGCTTGTATCCGCGATCTCGTCCTTTCAGTCGTTACCCAGAGCTCATGACCATAGGTGAGGGGAGGATCGTAGATTGACCCGTAAATCGAGATCTTTGCCTTTCGGCTCAGCTCCCTCTTCACCACAACGGTCCAGTACAGCGACCGCATCACTGCCGACGCTGCACCGATCCGCCTGTCAATCTCACGCTTCATCCTCCCCTCACTCGTGAACAAGACTCCGAGATACTTGAACTCCTCCACTTGAGAGTCCTTGCTTCAAGTGGAGCACGTTAGAATCATGTATCTATAGTTCTATGGTTAGCATGTTGTTATGGTAAGTTTTGTTTTATTCACACATGTTTGAGTATCCCTTTATTGTCAGTCCCTCTGAATCTCCATAACTCCAAATGCTCTGTTCCACCTTGTGATGTCAGGAAAAGGTAGTTTTCAAATTAACAGCTACCTTTTACCTTTATTTTTTAAATTACTTTTTAAATTAGGGCTGAAATTGGACTGATTGTACTGTGTATGTGTTGTGTCGATGTAATGTGTTGTGTTTGACTAATGACATTTGTCTAGATAGTCATGTTATTGATGAATTGTATTTTAGAGAATAATAACACTGATGAATTTGGTAAATGTACATTCTAGACGATATTTATGACAATGAATTTGAGTATTTTTAGAAGATAATGATGAATCTGAAATCTTGTGTTTATGGAAATTAGAATTAGATGGATGAATTGGATCGTGGTTATTTTAAGTAGATGCTGTTAATGATGAAAGGTTGTTGTTAGAGTTGGTTTAAGGTAAGTAGTTTCTTTATGCCCGAGGACTGCAGATGGAAAGGCGCTCAGAGGTAAATCTGGCGCAGAGCATCTTTTCTTTCTGAGATTAATGTTTTCTGTCACTGTCCTTGTTTTAAATAAATAAATAGAAATACATTCTAGTGTATGGAGCACTTCTTGTATTACCACGTGCAATCACAAGGTGTTTTCTGTGAGAGAAGAGAAGATTTGTGCGCTAAACGTGTGAATGGAACAAAATACACCCCCAGGTTTTTGATGAGGAAACAAATATTATAACAGAACAGAAAATAGATTAATATGGACTCTTTAAGAAATTTATAAATGAGAAGTAATGTCATTTCAACATAGCAAGTAGTATACTGTATTATATATGTTTTTAATGTTGAATACACAACACAAAATTGTTGAAGCCTTTAAGCGTATGATTCTGAGTCAAATTATTTATAATGAAAGTTTAAATGAAGTGGGTGGGGATAGGGTTTAGGTGAAAAAATGCAGAATGCCGAAATGAGGGAGGAGAGTGCGGCGATCAGAGAGATATGTGGGGCCAATGTAGATGACAATACGCTGACGTCTGTACTAGGAGAAAAAAAAAAGCTACGGAAAGCTCCTTTTGGATTTGTTATTCTTGTTTTTGTGGCACATGAGCTCTCCTTGGTCCTGAAAGTGAAAGCTCTCCTCGATCTAAAAAGAGAACAGTTACGCAAGTGAAGCCTGGCAAAAAGTTATGCCTGTACTTTCTATTTTGCGTATGTCAGGTAAGATTATTTTAGAGTTTTCCCATGCGTCATTTTTCAGTAGAATATTATAAGCATTAAAGATTGACCGATATGTTTATGTTCATGTCCAATGGTGATTGTTTAGAACTCAGAGCGACTGATTTTGATTATTTTCTCCAGATTCTGTCATTTAAATTTGCTACAAACTCACCCACAGCTCCTTTTTACCATAAACCTAAAAGGGTTTGGTGCCATTTTCTCTTCGCACTAAAGTGTTCAAATAAAGCTTTACGTGGATTCTTTAGGCAGAAGTTCAGTCAAAACTAAATATTGGCTTGTGCTGGAGATTTAAAGTCAATAGCCGATAAACCAAAAAGCACAAATATCGCCTCAAATTACATACAGCTCTGGAAAAAAATAAGAGAGCATCACATTTTTTTCTAAAATCAGCATCCCTACATGTGTTACAGCCATTCCATTCCAGCGTCTGTTGAATTCCAACACAAGCACAAAGCTGAGCTACTTCACTTATTGCACCAGGAGTGGAATAAAGTCACCCAAGAACAATGTGAACACTTGTGGAGAACATGCCAAGACGCATGAAAGCTGTGGTTAAAAATAAGGGTTATTGCACCAAATATTGATTTGTGAACTCTTCTTAAGTGTAAACATTAGTATTATGTTGTTTTAAAATGAATTTGATCTTGTTTCTTTGCATTGTTTGAGCTCTGAAAACATGAATCTTTTTTGTTATTTTGACCATTTGTCATTTTCTGCAAATAAATGCTCTAAACGATAATATTTTTATTTGGAATTTGGGGGAAATATTGTCAGTAGTTTAAAGACTCAAACAAAAATGTTCCTTTTGCCCAAACACATACCTATAAGAAGTAAAATCAGAAAAACTAATAATTTTGCAGTGGCCTCTTATTTTTTTCCAGAGCTGTACGTATATCGGCCTATCTCCAACAGACGCTTTAAAATTTTGACATTAACTACTCAAACTTTTTTATTTAATTTTATTTATTTATTGGAATGCCCCTTGAGATGTGTCAGCTCGTTCTCGAGGCGGTCCATGTATAAATTGTATTTTTGCTTTAACGCCTATGCAGTTGTAGTTTGAGTCCACTTACGTGGTTTGTTGTTTGAGAGCTTTTGCCACGCAGCGTTTTAGTCAACTAACTGACTGGCAGGGCATGACCAAGGTTTTCTTAAAGCGATGACATGCACAGTATTTTGATCTTTGTAATAATTATACCAACTCAGAGAGTGTGTTCACACTTGGACATAAAACCAAGTAAAAACTGGAACTAAACTGAGATGAATTCCAGAGCTAATCTTGGACTAGAACAGGACTAAACCAGGACTAAACTGGGCTCAAACCAGCACCCCACAAGGACTGTGTACTGTGAATTCACCCTAAATAGCCAATAGCTGATATAAAACGCACAAATATCGCCTCAAAATACGTATATTGGCCTATCTCCAACAGACGCTTTAAGATTTTGACATTAACTACTCTTTTAAAATTAAATTTAATTTATTTTACTGGAATGTCCCTTGAGATGTGTTTCGAGGGGGTCCAAATACCACAAAACATTAGTAATACACAATACAATATAACAGAATACAATAGAATACAAAACTTTATGTTACAAAACATACACACAGACACAGATTTGCTCCCTCATGCACTCCTCCCCACTCCTGCAACAGTACCTGATTTATAAAAAGAAAAATCAATACACATTATATAGCAATGATATAAACAAATGGAAAAACAATAATAGAACAAAAAATAAAAACAGACAAACTAAAAACAAGGAGTTTTGAGATATGAAAACAAAGATTATTTAAATGAACAGAAAGATGTTAAAGTTCTTAAGGGTGAGGGTAAACTATTCCGCGGAACCCGGGAGGGCTCAGGGAAAAATCTTTTTTGAGGGGTGGCAAGAAAGCGTGCGCTCACTTTTCAAAGCGTGCCCTCCTTTTAATAAGTCACTCGTTCGTGTAAGTAGAGCGTGCTCTCAGTTAACTAAATCGGGCGCTCGTTTAAATATATCGTGCGCTCGCTTACCTAAATTGTGCAACCTGGTTTACTAAATCGTCCACTCGCTGTATGAAGTCGTGCCCTCGTCTATCTAAAACGTGCTCTTGTTTAAATTTGCTCAAAATGTGTACACGAGATGTATAAAATGTGTGCTTGTTTTGAAATCGTGGCCACGCTTTAGTAAATTGTGCTCACGAGGTTTATAACGTGGACACGACTCAATTTTAGCGAGCGCACAGTTTTAGTAAGACGACTCCACGATTTAGGTAAACAAGCGCACGCTCTATTTACACGGACGCGCGACTTAATAAAATGAGGACGCGATTTCACAAAACGAGGACACGCTTTGTAAAGTCAGCGCACGCTTTATTGACACCCCCAAAAAAGATTTTCTGTGAGACTTTATGGGCTCCGTACTATTACAATCTGAAGGGGCTTTTACTGAAATGGTCTGTGTCTGTGTGACTTCTTTGTAAACAGAACAGAAAAAGCAACGTATCGATGTAGATACTGGTGACAATTAAAGTAAATGAATGTAAAAATGTGTTGAATCTGATGACATTGACGTCTGTTATATGGTTGTAGCCAGTTGAGATTTTCAAATAAAATACAGTGATGACATTTTTCTTAATTATCACACCATAAATGCAGATACAACATAACCAGACAGAAGAACTGCACAGGCATACAGACGCTATATGATATCGATCTAAAGTACCAAATGAGAGCCAGTCCTTAAGAAAAGTTAAGAATTGTTGAACACAAGGCAGCTATTAGAAACAACTATTTTGAATTAACCTGGGAACTCCCAGGCTGCTTTCGTTCGTTCCGATCTGAAAGACAACCTGGCAACTATGGCAAGTGAGCTCTCCCGATTCTGGGAGCCAATCAGAGAGCGGGGAGGGGTGGAAAGACAGTGATGCGTACTATGTTACAAACGGAAGCTTGTAGTTTGAACTGACAACTGACATGATTGGCTATGGGCTACGTATACGCCAAATGATAGACATTCATAACGGCCAATAAACGGCCGTTGCCAATCGTAAACCACACCTCCGCTACGAGATATTTCGAAGGTGGCTCCCAGACCATATATCACTTGTGATATGGTCTGGTGTAAACCAGGCAAATTTTTGATTATGCTATAGCCAGACATTACAGGACCCATGGTTCTGTTGCCTCCCTGAAGTTTGTTGGCATTGAAAAAGTGCCACCGAATCCTTATTTTTTAATTTTATTTCTTGGAATATTTGTTTATTTTTCAAGATCTCTCTGTTGTGGTGCATTCAAATTAAGATTAGTAAGCCATTTGACATTTTTTAGACATTTTCTTTGGAATATGGTAATAGTAAAAATTAGTGCTGTCAGGCGATTAAAAAAAATAATCAAATTAATTACAGGATTTGTAATTAATTAATCTAATTAATCGCATTTTAAGAGTGTGAGAGAGAGAGAGAGAGAGAGAGAGAGATTGTGAGCGAGCAAACCCATTTTTGCGATTGAGTTTGTCAGTTTTTCTGTGGTCGCTTTGCTCAATCGTTTCCCAAATTCTGCGAGCGTGGTTTGGTGGTTTGTTGGTTTGGTGGTTTGGTGAAGTGCGCTCACACTCGCAGATGGAAGGACTACAGATGGAAATTAGCATTCTGCTAAATCTGGTGCAGCCATTTTTTTAATGTACCTGCACATTGTCCTTCAAATAAACAAGTAAATAAATCACAGGTAACAATGGAACTTGTCCGGACGTGTTTATCGTTCAATTGATCCGTCAGGCTGGAGCAGCTTCGGTGATCAGAAAATTCTTTTCGACAAAAGCTCCAAATCACAGCGTTCTTGTTGATCATCCCGTCTTCGTTCTTTTTATAAATAAACTTGCTGTTCAAAGGCCCTGGTAGCGATTTGCTCCCCATATGCCAAATGTAAAATGCACATTGAATTGCTGCTCATAATTAATTGCATTAATTTTTATAACGCGTTAATTTGCTGTGTAATTAATTAATCTAATTAATGCATTAAACTGACAGCCCTAGTAAAAATGAGTGAGAAGTTTACTTCCAGAACCAGGGGGTGGGCGATCACTGCTGAGCCCCAGTAGATTCTTACTGCCAAAAATACATGGTTTGGTGTGGTTGAGTGTCTAAAAAAGATTTTATTTTAGCAATATTCGTATTCTGTGGAACATTCAGACAAAAGATTAACATCTCCATGGAAAAAGGCTTTGGATCCACCACCTAGAAACTGACATTGTGCCCTTTTAAGGATAAAATTTGGTTTACGTACTGTATTTTCATAAACTATTTGGAACAGCCTGAAGACAATGACTCAACTGACTTACAATGTTCTAATCCTCATTTGAATGCAAGTGTCTAAAAGTGAGTTATTTGAGCTATAATCATATTTTGTGGAACATTCAGGCAAAAGATTAACATCTCCAAGGAAAACTGTTTTGCATCCACCACCTAAAAACTGACATAGTGCCCTTTTAAGGATACAATTTGGTTTATGTACTGTATTTGGAATGACTAAACTGAATTACAATGTACTAATTTGAATGCTCATTTGAATGCACCAAAACAGACACAGCGATAAAACACACTGATGTGTCTCAGTTAGAATAATGGGACAACGCTCGCATTAAAGTTCTTCTGTTAATGATGATTTATCTGACAAGAAATCTGGAAATCTGTATATAGTATAGTTTATTTATTATGTTGCACTGTTTTAAGATTTTAGATCGTAGACTTTAGTTTTAACTTTAGATCTCTGTCTTAGATAGTTTTTTGTTGTGTTTTGTCTTCATATTGTATTTTGTACACTGTCTTTTTGCACTACTTGGCCAGAGAGAAACAAAATTTCGATTCACTGTATGTTGAACACATATGGCAGAATTGACAATAAAGCTGACTTTGAACTTTGAACTTTGAGATGCCACTTTCCTCTTTGCTCAGTCGAATTAAGTCTGCGCTCCATCATGGTCTGCTCACCCACTGCACCAGACCATAGAGGGACAGAGGAGATAATACTCCCTACAACTGTACAACAACTCACCCTTTAATACTTCCTACAACTGTACAACAACTCACCCTTTAATACTCCCTACAACTGTACAACAACTCGCCTTTATGTAACAGATAATACTTATACTTTATATAATTTACCTCTTACTACAAATCTCTTGCTATTATTATTTCTACTTATTTAGAAGTTTATTTCCATTTATTTTTTGTATATATATTTTTTACTCTGTGTTACTTTGTGTTATTGTAATATATTGTGATGTTTAGCTGCTGCGTCCAAGTAATTTCCCTCGTGGATCAATAAAGTGTCCCAGTCTGAGTGTGTGGGGAAAATGAAGAGAGATTGTAGATGAAGTGCAGTTGTTTGCTGTAGGCAGTGCAGCGGTGAACAAATGACGTAAGATCTGATTTATCGGATTCTTTTCTGCCACTCCAGTAACCGTGTAATAGATGAGTTTGACTGTAACTTGGCGCCACGTGAATGAAGCATCGCAGCACATCGTCAATAACCTTGGATATTCATTGATTTTCCCTTTGGCTCAGTTCTTCACTTTATTTTTGTTCAGCCTTTTACTTTACGGCCGACCTCCGCTTCACTCCTCCGACCACAGCTTCAGAAAAATACTAACGTTGTATGTCATTTTGAAAGGTTTCTCAAGAGAAGCTTTCAGATAACATTTGAATAAGCAATTTAGAACTATTTACGTTTATGTGCATTTTTTTCTGACTGAGTTTTAAACATTCTAAACTTTACAAAATATAATATCCGTTGAATGGTGAACCCTAACCCTCAATGACGTGCAGTCAGGGGAGGTAGAGAAAAAAGTAAAATGAAAAAATAAATGGTTATATTTATCCAATGATTTGTACTATAAAGTTATTTTCTATTTAACTTTGCCATTTTAATTATTTTTTTAATTCAAATTGGCTGAATTTTCACTTTTACCATTCAAATCAGAATCAGAGTCAGAAAGACTTTTATTGCCATTGTCAAGTGAACACAATTCACAAACTAGGACCTTGTCTCGGTGATAAGGTGCGAACATAAAGCACTAAATAATAATAACTAGAATAGAGACACTAAATAATAATAATAATAACTAGAATATAACTATCATATAGTAAAAAAACAAGGTTCAGATGAGCAGCATCAGAACAGTAGTGCAAACATGACTTAATGAAAGTGCCTGGTGATATAAAGTGTCCAGCTTTGTGCAGATGTTATGAATTGTTCCTGAGTCCAACAGCAGAGGGAAAGAAACTGCAGATAGTGGTAAAATACTGGTCTTTCGACGTGTGGAGAGTCACCAGCCATTGGTGCCTCACATGGACTGACTGTGGTGTAGCTCAACAGTGATAGATTCTGCGCTAAAGCGGCGGTGAAAAGGCGCCGGGTTAAAGCGGCGGTGAAAAGGCGCCGGGTTAAAGCAGCGGTGAAAAGGCGCCGGGTTAAAGCGGCGGTGAAAAGGCGCCGGGTTAAAGCTGCGGTGAAAAGATGCCGAGTGAGGCTCGTAGTTCCCTGGCCTCATGGTAGAGGCACTCGTGAGCCCAGGGATTCTTCTGCAACTCCTGGAGCAGCAGATTAGAATAAGTGACACAAGATACAATTTAGAGTTAGCAAGTCAAGTTTAATAATCCGTTCACTTTTTTTTAAACCTGGTCTAAACCAGGTCTAAGCCACATCCAAACCAGGGCTAAACCAAGTCTAAACTAGGGCTAAACCCGGTCTAAAGTAAAGATCAAAGATCAAGATCAAAGTCAGCTTTATTGTCAATTCTGCCATATGTGTTCAACATACAGTGAATCGAAATTTCGTTTCTCTCTGGCCAGGTAGTGCAAAAAAGACAGTGTACAAAATACAATATAAAGACAAAACACAACAAAAACTATCTAAGACAGAGATCTAAAGTTAAACTAAAGACTAAGATCTAAAATCTTAAAGCAGTGCAACATAATAAATAAATACCTATATACAGATTTCCAAAGTGTGCAGTGTGCATCAAAATGTGCAATGGAAGATACAGCAGTGAAATGGTAATGTGCAATAGAATGTGCATTGAAGTTAAGATAAAATAAAATAAATGTGCAACAGTAGTAATTCTAGTGCAATAACAGGAGTAAACAACAGTAGTAAAAATTCCAGTAGTAGATCTAAACCAGGTCTAAACTAAACCAGGTCTAATCCAAGTCTAAACCACATCCAAACCAGGGCTAAACCAAGTCCAAACGGGGTCCAAATGTGGTCTAAACCAGGTCCAAACCAGGTCTAAACCAGATCCAAGCATGGTCCAAATGTGGTCTAAACCAAGTCTAAACCAAGTCTAAACCAGGTCTAAACCATGTCTAATCCGTTCACTTTTTTCTTCTTGTCTGGCCCGACTTTTTAAATGGAGGAAGATTTCATATTAAAGCTCGAGCAGTTTTCTAAACTGGACTTTGGGTCGAAGCAGGAGGTTATAATTAAAGGAAGACCAACGCTGGAGCTAAAGGGTTTGCTCCAGACTACAGGACGAAAGACTCGCTCTTTTCAAACAGCGTGGGAAGAAATAGTCTTTTCTGCTTTTCCTTCTTTTCCCGACCTGCTGTGACGATGTCTGGACTCAGATAATGTGACCTGAAAAATTTGCAAAGAAGCCTCGTTACACATGAGTGGTCCACCGCTCACATTCAGAGCCAGATTACGCTAAAAACGTCACTATTTTAATTTATGATGCTACTCGGTGCTCTGAACAATAATAATAAATTTTCATCTTCACATCAAAAATATTCTGAGCTCCAGTCACTTACAGGAGAGAAACTGGCCCTGGTTTAATATTTGTAAATCTGATTGTGACGACGTCAGAGCCTCAACAGCCACGACCCTCACCACACGTCACTGAACCCTACCTAACCCTGACCCTCAAAATATGCATAGAACCATGATGACACTGTTCTATAAAACGTTCATGGACTCAGTTTAAATTTTTTTCTCCCTGAATCAGTTGGTTAAATGGGCGAGTGAGGTGATTGTTCTTCCTCAGAGCCGCCTGGACTCCCTGTACTCAGGACAGTTTCAGCGGATGTCCCAGAGGATTCTAAAACACGTGCAGCGTCCTCTTAACTCTGGTCAGAGGCTTTTAGTCCCAAGATCTAGAACAAATCATTTTAAAAGGAGATTTGTTCCAGCTGCTATCATACTTATGAATAAATTGTAATCTATTTATCTATCAATTTTTGTACCCCGTCTTGGAAAATTGGGTTTTATTGTGATTTTTTAGCCAAGCTTGGGGAATGAATGAATTATTTATGAAACAAAACCATTTTGCGCTGGAGCTCTGTAACACTTTATTTGTAATTGTGTTTTTAGATGTATTTACTGTGTATAATGTGGAGGAATGAAATGGGAAATGTGGGTCCAGCCGCTCAAATCTGCAAAACAAATTTACCTAAGGGTACGAATAAAGTAACCTAACCTAACGCCTATAAACTGGAAGGTGAAACCTGTGAAAAACAGAAAATATGAGACACAGAAAACAGAAGGTGAACTTTTTTTGGGAAAATGGTAATGGTAAAAATGAGCGAGAAATTTACTTCCAGAACCGGGGGTGGGTGGTGACTCTTGAGCCTCATTACAGGTGTTCTTACCGCCAAAAATACATGGTTCGGTGCGGTCGTGTGCGTTGTTAGAGGAGATATTTTAGCTGTATTCATTTTCTGTGGAACATTCGGGCAAAACATGACCATCCCCAAGGAATAAAAGGTTGAATCCTCCGCCTAAAAACTGACATAGTGCACTTTTAAGGATACACTTTTATTTTCATTTGGAACAGCCTGAAGACAATGACTCAACTGACTTTCAGTGAAGCAAATGAGAAACACACGAGATAATAAAACAGATAAAAAGCGCTATGAAGCAATTATTGAATCTGAAAAGAAGAAATAAATTAGTATTTGTGAGTCTGTGGGTTATGAAACGATGTTATGCAATGTCTAAAATAAGCTCAAAGCATGAGTATTATGATCGAGGTGGGATTGGCCTTGTTATTGTGAATATTTTAATAACAACCCAGAGAGTTTTAATGTCCAAAAGTAAAGATCAAACCTAAATACGTTGCCATCGCCTGATCTCATCTCATCTGGGAAGCTTTTTGGACCTGGTTAGTACTTGGATAATGCCACAGTGGAGTCATTGTGTCCTTAAGCAAGACACTTCACCCACCTTGTCTAGTATAAATGTAATGTGTGCGTAAGTGAAGCACATTGGCAGCCTCACTTCCTTCAGTCTGCCTCAGGGCAACTATGGCTAATGGTTACAATAGATTACCACCAGAGTTTGGAATGAAATAAATGAATAAAGCACAGTGGTGAAAGTAAAGCGGTGCGCACCGGAACGTAGCACCGGTATAAAATTCACAGCCGGTACGGAGCACCGCTAAGAGAATATGGTTAATGGTGGCCAAAACCCACATTTGAAAAAAAAAAGTAAGGTGCGCTATTTAAGTAGAAAACACAAACAACCACACTATGCCATTCGAGAATAACTGAAAGCTACCCGAAACTCTCGTGCAGAGATATCTGCAGTCTGTTAAGCAAGGATTGTCAAAACTTATCTGACTGTAGCCGTGAAAGTAGCCTAAACCAGGCGGTGCTGCGCACTGGTAGAAGATTTAAGGCCGGCGCGCTGCCTGCACCTGTAAGAGAGGGTTTATGCTGACTAAAAAAATATGAAATAATTAAGTATATTAAAAAAGTTATTTATCTATGAAAAAGGTGTAAAACGTTAAAAAAACAAACAAAACAAAAAAAACGGGTAAAACGAGTGTTTAAAAAAAAAAAGTGATGCACTGGACATTATAGCACCTGTAAGAAATGAAAACTACTTTCACCACTGATAAAGCATGAAACTGTAAAACTCTGGGCATCTGGAAAAGCACTACATTTAAGATTAATGGACGTTTAATTCATATTTTTAATTCATTTTTAATTCATATTAAAAAACTGTAACCCAAAACATGCTCCATAGGTAAAATCCTCCAGCTTGGGTCCTGACCAAAGCCTAAACAACAAAATAAACAATTTCTCCGGTGTGAGATCAATAAGAAGTCAATCTTCTAATCTTCTAATCCTTATCACTGTAAGGCGCTTTGTGTTACACTTTAGTATGAAAAGCGCTTTATAAATAATGTTTGATTGATTGATTGATGATTTTCTTCTGCTTATCCTGGGCCGGGTCATGGGGGCAAAAGTCTAAGCAACGATTCCCAGACTTCCTTCACCCCGGACACTTCCTCCAGCTCCTCCGGGAGGACCCCAAGGTGTTCCCAGGCCATCTGAGAGACATAAGCCGTGTCCCAATTCTCAGAGTGCACAGTTCGGAGCGTGGTATGAAGGGCATGTGCGTCACATCCGGCGCGACGACTGCTGTCCCATTTCTTTTTGTCCAATGCACAGTTAAAACACGAGCTGAAGACCGCAGTTGTTTCCATGGAAATTAGGGCGTGGACCAAGCGCATGAAAAAGCACACTTTGCACATATATCCCGGCATGCACCGCACGCTACTTCTTTGCTGACGCCCATGCCGTCCACAGACTGCACTCAGGGCTGAGCAAGTATACACAGTCTTGACTGCGGTCTGAGCCCCCTTAAAACCACGCTCCGAACTGTGCACTCTGAGAACTGAGACACGGCTATAGTCCCTCCAACAAGCCCGGAACACCTCCCGAGGGAGGTGTCCAGGAGGCGTCCGGAACAGATGCCCGAGCCACCTCAGCTGCTCCGCTCGATGTGGAGGAGCAGCGGCTCTTCTCTGAGCTCCTCCCGTGTGACTGAGCTCCTCACCCTATCTCTAAGGGAGCGCCCAGCCACTCTGCGGAGGAAACTCATTTCAACCACTTAATAATTAATAACTGTAATTTTTTTTTTATATTTTATTTTGACTTGTACATTTACATATAATTATGCCTTATTTGACACCAGTCTATTGCTCTTTTTGCTACTTATTTAGAATGTATATTACCTTTTATATTGTTGCTCTTTGTTATTATATTATATTGTGATGCGTGAGCTGCTGTGTTTAAATCACTCAATCAAGTGTATAGCCTAAATGAATGTAAATAGTATAGTAATTACCCACGGCTTCAGGACACATGTTTGGCTAATACAGTATGATTAATCGTGTGAAAAGTCCCTCAGTCGTCCAGGTAGAATCCATGATAAAAGGAGAAGTTCAATTTGTCAACTGGACAAAGTTTGTTTGGTTGAAAACGTTTCGCCGCTCATCCGAGAGGCTTCGTCAGCTCTGGCCCTCATGCTGGTTAGACCCTGTTTATATCTAGCTGCAAGGGAGGAGCTAACTACCCTGAACAAAGCTCTGAACCTATCCCAGCTACTCTCTTTTGATTAATCCTTAAACAGTGTCTATAACTGACTAAAGACTGCCACACACTACAGAAAAATGTGCCCGATTTTAGCTGCGATTTGTTTCTCTCTGAGTTCAAGGAGGGGTGTTTTGTGTTTTTATGTGCGATTTTGAAGCCGCTGTGGTGGCGTCAGTGTGACTCTGATACGCTCTGTCAGATCAGAACCACCAAACATCAGCTATACTACCATAACACACAATAAAGCAGAGCGTCAGGGGCAGAGGAGTGACGGACACAGAGGCAAAAGAATTTTCCAAACTCAGGAAATAGCAAAAATAATTATTACTCACCTCGTAAAGTTGTAAATTTAAACAGCATCTCATCCACATTATCCATAGAATGTGTCCTCCACACTCAGTCCACAAAACAGCGTTGTGAATCTAGTTTGAGGCGTTAAAAGTAAAAAGGCCAGAGTAGTTCCTCATGTGTCTGTTACATCCACAGTGCACGGATTGAGGTGAAGCTGCAGATTAACGATAGTGACTGTACTTTTATGGACTTTATCTCCAACCTTCTGTGTATTAAAAATCATGAATCTGAAGTATTGAACCACATTTCACAAATAATAACACAGTTTTGAGCTCTGATCTTTTGAACACTAAGGGATATTAAACAGCTGTGACTCCTCATCTACTCGAAACTATGGCTAAATCTCGGATTACAGGCCACTTTGGACTCAAACGAAAGATTAGACTAAAACATTGAGCTTCTGTAATTTGAAAAGTGATAAAGTTTGTGTTATTTGGTGACTGCAATCGCCTGCCCCAAGCACTCACATTAACGGATATCCCTAAACTACAACATCTATGAAACTGCTCCAAATGACACCAAAGTACTATGGGTGAGTAAAACAACTTACTGTATTTTATTACCGAAATAAGGCTAGGATTGTAAAAAACGTTAATATTCCTTTAAGAGTCTCAAAGTGAGTGGTTTTACTGTAGACAGGAAAGATGCCCGTGGTCCACAGACATATCCTGCTGCAGTCTTTGCAATCAGAGATTAAAAAAAAAATCTCATAAGATTCTCCTCTTGTCTGTGGTTTGTGCAGACAAAATACATTGTGCAATTCAGTTCCCAATTTTCGGCTCACCATTTTTGATTTACACATTGAATGCACATTGTGCACATTGAATCGCCACTCAGAATTAATTGTGTTATTATAACGTGTTAATTTGCAGTGTAATTAATTAATCTAATAAACACGTTAAACTGACAGCCCTAGTATTTAATAGAGTTGTGTCTGAATGTGGAATTCCAAGTATAATATCTTTAGTTTTAATTGATTCCATATTTGTTTAACCATTGTTCAGTGTCTGTCCAGATTGGTTTTATCTTTTCACATTCCACAAATAGATGACTGATTGTTTCTATTTCTTTATTGCAGAATGTACATTTGTCATTCTCTTGTATTTTAATAGTTTTCAAGAATTTATTTGTAGTAATTATTCTGTGTGGAATTCTATATTGAAAATGTCTCATATTAGGATCTATTGTTACAAGGAATGGACATGGAACACAAGGATTTATACTACTCTGCAAAATGTGTACAAAATGTGTACAAAATGTGTACAAAATGTGATTAAAGAAACTGTAAACCAAGTATTTTAACTTATGGAGAAGTAGAGCCTTAGACAACATGTGTGAATGAAACAAAACACTTCCAGGTATATTTTTGTTCACATTTGGTTATAATCTCAAAAATTCTATATCTTATGTGCTCTTTAAAGAACATTTCTGTGAGAGTCGAGAGCAGATTTTCTCTCAGACTACAGACACATCCTGGTCTTTGCATGTCTTTTGAATAGAAGGGCGAGCTCCGGGTGTCATCCTCCTCTCTGGCTCAGACTGGCACCATCTGTGGTACAAAATAAAGCACATGCACCAGCCTCCAGATTCAGTCCTAAAATACATCCACCCACTGCTGCTTTCCTGCTCGTTTTTAAAGTGCCTGTGACAGGTTAGACTACTCATTTCACACACAAGTAGTTACTGCTTTTATAAAAAATAATGATAATAATAACGTGGGTGAAGTTTATAATTTTACTTCCTGCATGCATGGGCAGCAGTTGGTAATTATGGCTATGTAGAGGTGATGACTGTTACCTAGCAACAATAATGTTAACAAGGGCCAAAACTTCAGTGTCCAAATTACACAGTAGTTATGCTCTGACAAATAAAAATAGTTCTAATATGTTTTTGTAAAGAAACTGGTGTTTTCTTGTGTGTAAATAGCAAACCAAACCAAGTAATAATTAGATAAACATGAAAACTTGTCGTAATTTTAACGAGTTTATCTCTCCTGTATATTTTATTATTATTTTTTATTTAGTTTGTTTTATGGAATGGAAGCTTTATTTGTCACTGTAAACGACAAAAAGAAAAAGTCTCTTGACCTTAAAGCAGCCGACATGGGGGCGCTAACATCCCACCTCTCTCCTCAGCGACACAAGAACATAAACAGAATAGAAAATGCAGATACAGTCACAGTAGTCACAAACACATATGACATAATACAGTGGAACGGTAAACACTGAGGTCTTTTTTTGCTTGGAAATACATTACTATACTCAACAAAAATATAAACGCAACACTTTTGTTTTTGCTCCCATTTTTCATGAGATGGACCCAAAGATCCAAAATTCACTCCAGATACACAACACTACCATTTCTCTCAAACATTGTTCACAAATCTGTCCAAATGTGTGACAGCGAGCACCTCTGCCCCGCCGAGACAATCCACCCCACCTCACAGGTGCGCCACATCAAGATGCAGATCCGACATCATGACCAGTGCACAGGTGCGCCCCAGACTGCCCACAATAAAAGGCGACCCCGAAATGTGCATTTTTGTTGCTTTATTGGGGGTCTGGGGACACAGAACCAGTCAGTATCTGGTGTGACCACCATTTGCCTCATGCAGTGCAACACATCTTCTTCGCATAGAGTTTATCAGATTGTCAATTGTGGCCTGTGGAATGTTGGTCCACTCCTCTTCAATGGCTGTGCGAAGTTGCTGGATATTAGTGGGAGCTGGTACACGCTGTCGTATACGCTGGTCAAGCACATCCCAAACATGCTCAATGGGTGACATGTCCGGTGAATATGCTGGCCATGCAAGAACTGGGACATTCTCAGCTTCCAAGAATTGTGTACAGATCCTTGCAACATGGGGCCGTGCATTATCCTGCTGAAACATGAGGTGATGTTCATGGATGTATGGCACAACAATGGGCCTCAGGATCTCATCACGGTATCTCTGTGCATTCAAAATGCCATCAATAAAATGCATCTGTGTTCTTCGTCCATAACACCCTTTGAAGAGGAGTGGACCAACATTCCACAGGCCACAACTGACAATCTGATAAACTCTATGCGAAGAAGATGTGTTGCACTGCTTGAGGCAAATGGTGGTCACACCAGATACTGACTGGTTCTGAGTCCCCAGACCCCCAATAAAGCAAAAAAAATGCACATTTCGGGGTGGCCTTTTATTGTGGGCAGTCTGGGGCACACCTGTGCACTGGTCATGATGTCGGATCGGCATCTTGATGTGGCGCACCTGTGAGGTGGGGTGGATTGTCTCGGCGGGGCAGAGGTGCTCGCTGTCACACATTTGGACAGATTTGTGAACAATGTTTGAGAGAAATGGTAGTGTTGTGTATCTGGAGTGAATTTTGGATCTTTGGGTCCATCTCATGAAAAATGGGAGCAAAAACAAAAGTGTTGCGTTTATATTTTTGTTGAGTGTATTATTGACAAACTGAGGCGGCAGACTATGTGAGAGGGCAGAGTGTTTTTATAAATACATGTCATCATGTCCTAGCCAATATGTCCTTTTGATATCATGTGAGCTGTTGTTATCACAGCTGTGACCTTGGGACTGTTGAGTGCGAGAGAACAGAGTAAAAAAACAACAACAAAGGGTCCTGTAGTCACAGAGATTTTCTGGGATGATTATTAAATTAGGAGAAAATTTTCATAATCCAAGTGTGCATGGCTGTTACTATGTGAGTGAGCCTGAAAGCATGTAAATAGTGTAAATAATTTTGTATGTACATTGTTTTAACCTGTTTTTTTCTTACGGTGACAATGCAACATCTGTCCAGGGACTGCAGATGAAAACTAGCCTCTTGGCTAAATCTGATGCATTTACAGAAATGTTCATTAATGTACAAATAAATAAATAAATACACTTCTCAGATGAACAGACAATTGGTCCGAGACCTGGTATTGCAAAGTCTCCAACTTCATGTCACCAAGCAGGGCCGTCATTCATAAAGTATAAAAAGACATCAACATTGTGATTACAATACAAAAAAGTGAATGAAAGAAGCGTAATCTTATGTCCTCTGCCCCTCTTCCATTTTCCAGACAATAACACTGATAGTGACTATAAAACATTTCATCAATACGTTCCATTTCAATGTATATTAACATCCTTCCATTTTTTCCTGCTTTATCCGAGGCCACGGGTGCAGCAGTCCGAGCAAAGATGTCCAAACTTCCCTTTTCACACACACTTCCTTCAGCTCTTCCAAGGACCCCAAGAGACACAGAGTCCCTCTAGTGTGTCCTGGGTCTTCCCCGGGGCCTCCTCCCGGTGGGACATGGGCCTCCCCACAGAACCATCAGGGAGGTATCTGGAACAGATGCCCGAGCCTCAGATGCTCCTCTCCACATGGAGGAGCAGCAGCTCTACTCTGAGCTCCTCCCATGTGACCATGTGAACTACTATTTATACAACAGAACTACTATATTTTCTTGTAGTGTCTTAGGTAATGAACTTCTTTAATCTGTACTGTCCCAACAAAAACAAAATAATACACAGTGAAGATGGTCATGCTTGTGTAAAAACTTACTTGTGATAGAGGAAAAAAACAAGCACTCTGTTGGAAATATTGTAAAAGTACTTTATTGGATAGAAAAAGAAAATAATGGTTGATAGTATGGATGGTACAAGATCTCGTGAGACAAAATTGCCACAAGATAAAATAATCTCATCAGATGTCTCCACGTGTTTACATTTGGATTGCACAAAAAAGAGTTCATCTTTTACAGTTCCAAAAAGCAGTACTAGAATGGAAACAAAAGTATGAAGTCAAATAAATAAAAAGTTGTGAGGCCAAAGTCGGAAACTGAACTGTGTATCTTGTCTCGTCTTGTGGAAATTGTTTCTTGTCCCATCCCTGGTTGATTGATCTTAAATTAATGAACAAAGTACATCTGTTTATTATCATAAAACAGCTCTACTTTACGCTTATTCAATTACAGGTGGTTTTACAACTCAAAAATACCTCGAAAAACAGGTATTCTGACTGTGAGCAGGGACGCCTCTCCACAGATCTGACCTATAACCTGGTCTGGTTTGGTCTCCATGAAAACAGATGAAGATAGGAATACCATACTGTGAAACAGAATAAAAATTTTGCTCCCTCCTTTTTTTAGTCCACCCACAAACAGTTACCAGGGTAACCACATTCATTCATAAAAATGTTCTCTGCATGAATGGCAGTTCTAACTCATCTTGTAAATGTAAACGTATGACAGGACAGTGTGTTTAGCAGCTCAAACAGAATATAGAGATGTACTGAAAGACTTGAAAGTGGTTTAGTTCATTGGTATAGCTAATTTGTATTTACTTAAGTCTGATTCATTCTATGGTGCGATTCCTCAGAAAACAAACATCCTAGTGCCACGGATTCAAAGTTGCTGATACGCTTCTTAAACTAAGTTCAAAGTTCAAGTTCAAAGTCAGCTTTATTGTCAAAAAACATATGTACAGACTCACACACACACAGGATTTGAAATTGCAGCGCCCCCTAGGCCCACAGTGAACATAAAACATCTGATGAACAAGACAATAAACACCATGACTAAAACATCACATGTACCCGTAGCAGTACAGTAAACTTGTACAGAATACAAATAGGTAAAACACACAATATGTAGCGTAATAAAGCTCAAATTGTGTCATCTAAGCAGCAGTATGAGTGTCATTTAAGTGTCATTTAAGCAGCAGTGTCAGTGTCATTTAAGTGTCATTTAAGCTGCAGTGCCAGTGTAATTTAAGTGTCATTTAAGCAGCAGTGTCCGTGACCTTTAAGTGTCATTTAAGCAGCAGTACCAGTGTCATTTAAGTGCCTTTTAACCAGCAGTGCCAGTGTAATTTAAGTGTATTTTAAGCAGCAGTGCCAGTGTCATTTAAAGGGATATGCCACCCCCAGGTCAAATTTGGGTCCAGAGACTAAAATAAGTGGTGGAAAGCGTTTTCCTGCTCACCCAGCCATTGTCCGAGTCTGTCGCCACTGACCGCCGCGGTATCTGCAGCTCCTCCGCCTTAGACTGGAGTCTAACGTCGCCAGAGAAAGATTTCGGCCAAAAGGAATTAATTTGCTCGATGCGTTTCCCAATTACTTTGTGTGTAGTGCGCATTCATATCGAGTGCAAATAAATGTGCAAATCAACACGGAGAGCTTGCCTTGGTCATTTTGGGTGGGAACTATTTTCCAGTGCGTAAGAATACAGCCGAATCACGCACCACGTTGTACAACAGGGGAACTCCCTTCCCGGTGCGTAACTGGGATTCCCCTGGCAGCGTGCTGCGTGATACGGCTGTATTCTTACGCACTGGAAAATAGTTCCCACCCAAAATGACCAAGTCAAGCTCTCCGTGTTGATTTGCACATTTATTTGCACTCGATATGAATGCGCACTACACAGAAAGTAATTGGGAAACGCATCAAGCAAATTAATTCCTTTTGGCCGAAATCTTTCTCTGGCGACGTTAGACTCCAGTCTAAGGCGGAGGAGCTGCAGATACCGCGGCGGTCAGTGGCGACAGACTCGGACAATGGCTGGGTGAGCAGGAAAACGCTTTCCACCACTTATTTTAGTCTCTGGACTGTGGGGAGATGCCCAAATTTGACCTGGGGGTGGCATATCCCAGTGTCCTTTAAGTGTCTTTTAAACAGCAGTGTCAGTATCCTTTAAGTATCTTTTAAGCAGCAATGTCAGTGTCATTTAAGTGTCATTTAAGCAGCAGTGTCAACGTCATTTAAGTGTCTTTTAAGCAGCAGTGTCAGTGTCCTTTAAGTGTCTTTTAAGCAGCAGTGTCATTGGGGGAGGGAGAGCAGGTCTGATAATAATCCATTACATATACATGTAGTTCTTCTCCAAATCACACACAACATTTAACCGAGGCGATTTGGCTGAAATGTCTTGCCAAACAACAACAGTCTTTGGCACTGGCGCTCCACTGTGGCACTTTGTATTCTAACCAGGCCCAGCCCAGATAATTATGTATTTTATAACTCACAGTTAGAGGAGGGCACACTATTGAAAAATCAGGAATATTGTGAGTCCTGAAGAAATGCAAAACGAGTAACAAGTATAACATTTATAATCAGGAATACAACAAAAGGGGCTGATTATAATGAATATGGAAATGTCCAAATAAGAGCAGGAGGGCATGATTATTTCTGGATTTTTTATTTTATTTGTCTGAAAACTTAAACCTTAACAAATAAGGTTTTTTCTTTTGTAAGAAAACGAAATATAATATTGTCTCAATATTGTAATTGGGATACTCAGAAATAAAAGAGGTAGAGGTATATTGCCCACACTTATTCCTGTTTCTGGTGTGACGTCACCCTTAACGTTCAGCTCCACTCATTATACCATACTGGGCTGGGTATCATTAAGAAGTTACCGATACGATACATATCTTGATACTGTGAGCTTTCAATTCAATATGATACATTTCATCTCTAAATCATGGCTGTGGTAGTCTTTGTTAAACCACTTCTTGTGCAAAGTTCATATGAAAAAGACAGTGAAAACAGTGAAAATGTCAAATGTGTCGCATAAATAAGTTTTCTTCCTCTAAAGACGCAACAAAACTGTAGAGCTGTAACAAAATCCATCCATCCATCCATTTTCTTCCGCTTATCCGGGGCCGGGTCGCGGGGGCAACAGTCTAAGCAGGGACGCCCAGACGTCCTTCACCCCGGACACTTCCTCCAGCTCCTCCGGGGGGACCCCAAGGCGTTCCCAGGCCAGCCGGGAGACATAGTCCCTCCAGCGGGTCCTGGGTCTTCCCCGGGGCCTCCTCCCGGTGGGACATGCCCAGAACACCTCCCGAGGGAGGCGACCAGGAGGCATCCGGAACAGATGCCCGAGCCACCTCAGCTGGCTCCTCTCGACGTGGAGAAGCAGCGGCTCTACTCCAAGCCCCTCCCGTGTGACCGAGCTCCTCACCCTATCTCTAAGGGTGCGCCCAGCCACTCTGCGGAGGAAACTCCTTTCGGCCGCTTGTATCCGCGATCTCGTCCTTTCGGTCATTACCCAGAGCTCATGACCATAGGTGAGAGTATGAACGTAGATTGACCGGTAAATTGAGAGCTTCGCCTTTTGTCTCAGCTCCCTCTTCACCACAACGGTCCGGTACAACGACCGCATCACTGCCGACGCTGCACCGATCCGCCTGTCAATCTCACGCTCCATCCTCCCCTCACTCGTGAACAAGACCCAGAGATACTTAAACTCCTCCACTTGAGGCAAGGACTCCCCACCCACCCGGAGAGGGCAAACCACCTTTTTCCGGTCGAGAACCATGGCCTCGGATTTGGAGGAGCTGATCCTCATCCCAGCCGCTTCACACTCGGCTGCAAACCGCCCCAGTGCACATTGGAGGTCCCGGTTCGATGAAGCCATCAGGACAACATCATCTGCAAACAGCAGAGATCCTGTGGTTCCCAAACCGGATCCTCTCCGGCCCCTGACTGCGCCTAGAAATTCTGTCCATAAATATAATGAACAGAACCGGTGACAAAGGGCAGCCCTGGCGGAGTCCAACATGCACCGGAAACAGGTCCGACTTACTATCGGCAATGCGAACACAGCTCCTGCTCCGGTCATACAGGGACCGAACAGCCCTTATCAAAGGATCCCGAACCCCGTACTCCCAGAGCGGACCCCACAGGACCCCACGAGGGACACGGTCGAATGCCTTCACCAGATCCACAAAGCACATGTGGACTGGTTGGGCAAACTCCCATGCACCCTCGAGCACCCGATGGAGAGTATAGAGCTGGTCCAGTGTTCCCCGGCCGGGACGAGCACCACACTGCTCCTCCTGAGCTTTCCAACCACCTCAGTGACTTCAGCCAGGGTGATGAGTGAGTCCGACCCCGAGTCCCCAGCCTCTGCTTCCTCCTCGGAAGACGTGACGGCGGGATTGAGGAGATCCTCAAAGTATTCCTTCCACCGTCCGACAACATCCCCAGTCGAGGTCAACAGCTCCCCACCCGCACTGTAAACAGTGTTTGTGAAGCACTGCTTCCCCCTCCTGAGGCGCCGGACGGTTTGCCAGAATTTCTTTGAGGCCGTCCGATAGTCCTCCTCCATGGCCTCTCCGAACTCCTCCCAACTCCGAGTTTTTGCCTCTGCCACCACCCGGGCTGCAGCACGCTTGGCCCGCCGGTACCCGTCGGCTGCCTCCGGAGTCCCACGAGCCAATAAGGCCCGATAGGGCTCCTTCTTCAGCCTGACGGCATCCCTCACTTCTGGTGTCCACCACCGGGTTCGGGGATTGCCGCCGCGACAGGCACCACAGACCTTACGACCACAGCTACGGGCGGCCTCATCGACAATAGAGGCCGAGAACAGAGCCCATTCGGACTCTATGTCCCCAGCCTCCCCCGGAATCCGGGAGAAGCTCTCCCGGAGGTGTGAGTTGAAGGTGCCCCTGACAGAGGCCTCTGCCAGATGTTCCCAACAGACCTTCACTACGCGCTTGGGCCTGCCAGGTTTTTCCGGCTTCCTCCCCTGCCAGCGGACCCAACTCACCACCAGGTGGTGATCGGTTGACAGCTCTGCCCCTCTCTTTACCCGAGTGTCCAAGACACGCGGACGGAGGTCAGATGACACGACAACAAAGTCGATCATCGACCTCCGTCCTAGGGTGTCCTGGTGCCACGTGCACTGATGGACACCCTTGTGCTCGAACATGGTGTTCGTTATGGACAAACTGTGGCTAGCACAGAAGTCCAACAACAGAACACCACTCGGGTTCAGATCAGGGAGGCCGTTCCTCCCAATCACCCCTCTCCAGGTGTCACTGTCGTTGCCCACGTGGGCGTTGAAGTCCCCCAGGAGAACAACGGAGTCCCCGGTCGGTGCACTGTCCAGTACCCCTCCCAGGCACTCCAAGAAGGCCGGGTACTCTGCACTGCTGTTCGGCCCGTAGGCCGACACAACAGTGAGAGACCTGTCCCTGACCCGAAGGCGCAGGGACACGACCCTCTCGTTCACCGGGGTGAACTCCAACACACAGCGGCTGAGCCGTGGGGCAATGAGCAGGCCCACACCAGCCCGCCGCCGTTCCCCGCGGGCAACGCCAGAGAAATGGAGAGTCCAGCCCCCTTCAAGGAGTTGGGTTCCAGAGCCCAGGCTGTGCGTGGAGGTGAGGCCGACTATATCTAGTCGGTAACGCTCAACCTCCCGCACGAGCTCAGGCTCCTTCCCCCCCAGTGAGGTGACATTCCATGTCCCCAGAGTTAGTCTCCATGTCCGGAGATCTGGTCGCCGAGGCCCCCGCCTTTGACTGCCGCCCAGATCTCTCTGCACCGGCCCCTTATGGATCCTCCTGCGGGTGGTGGGTCCACGGGAGGACGGCCCCACGTTGCTCCTTCGGGCTGAGCCCGGCCGGGCCCCATGGGGAAAGGCCCGGCCACCAGACGCTCGTTCGCGAGCACCCACCCCAGGCCTGGCTCCAGGGTGGGGCCCCGGTGACGCCGATCCGGGCGACGTAACTGGCCTTGCTCTTGTACTCATCATAATGGGCTTCTGAACCGCTCTTAGTCTGACCCGTCCCCCAGGACCTGTTTGCCTTGGGTGACCCTACCAGTGGCATAAAGCCCCCGACAACATAGCTCCCGGGATCATTCGGGCACTCAAACCCCTCCACCACGTTAAGGTGGCGGCTCAAGGAGGGGCTGTAACAAAATAATTTAGTAAAATATAAATGTGTAGAATCCCTCAGTCGTCCAGGTAAAATCCATGGCAAAAGGGGAAATTCAGTTTGCTAACTGGACAAAAGTTTATTTGGTCGAAAAATAAACTTAATTAAAAAAATAAACTTTTGGAGACAAGCACATTTATTTATCATCACTCAGATGTGGAAAACTCAGATGGATCTTGGACTTGTCTCTGTCACACTGTACAGCAGGGCTCTAATCCTCATGTCCAGTCCAGACACAGCAGCTCCGCCCCCTTGGTGTGTGTGTGTGTGTGTGTGTGTGTATGTGTGTGTGTGTGTGTGTGTGTGTGTGTGGTGATCTCAGATGAGTTTTACGCTGCTGAACTCGCTGCAGAGCTTCATATCACGGGACATTTTAGTGCAGATCCTGTTTGACCTTTTCTCTCACTCATTTAGTGAAATAATAATATTGGACATAAACTGTATAAAGACGTAGACTGGGGAAGTGTGACGTCACCCAGAGCGTTTGGCTCCAGTCAAATGAAGCTCACAGAGGCTAGTGGAATAAAAACACCAGGATCATGTAGAGCGGGTTAATGCAAACATTTTAATGCCAAAATGCCAAAACTGTATTGAAGTAAAAGTAAAAGTAAAAAGAACGGTAGCCTACTACTTTTTTAAAGTGTTTAAGTTCTATCATTTTAGATGAACCTTTCATACAACTTGATTAATTAAACAGTTTTAAACCACAAAAAACATTTTCAGAGCAGGTGATGCATTCATTCATTCATCCATCTTCTTCCGCTTTTCCATTTCTGGGTCGCGGGGGCAGCAGTCCAAGCAGATCTGCTGCCCAGAACACAATGCACCAGCCCCCATGGATCCTTCTGCGGGTGGTGGGTCCACGGGATGATGACCCACGTCACAACAGGCCTTCTGCCATGGGGGCTACCAGTGTCCACACTGGGGGCAGGGTGGGGTTAAGTGTCTTGCCCAAGGACACAACAGCAGCACTCATCTGTGGGAGCTGGGATCACACACGGTCAACCTGTTTTTTCCCCAGTTTGGGCAATTTATAGGCCCCAGCATAACCAGGAATACTGAAACCTATAAATTGGCCAAACTTGGGCAGTGCTGTTAAAATAATAAGCGTACTATTTACTATTACATGATTGCAATTACAATCAAATGAATGAATTATAACTTCTTTTACATCTTTAAACATTTATTTTAAAAAGTACAATTACCTAAACCTAAAAGAATCTCGGCTACTCAGTTACAGTAATATGAGCGTTAGTTACTTCCCTCTCCTGCTGAAATGGATGCTTAACTATTGTTCCAAATCAAATCATCCAATGATGCCATAAAGTGAAGTAACAGTCTGAATACAGGGATATGCAGACTGTTCAAAGAATAACAGTATCTCATTCTCTGGGTTGGTGAAAGGAAATATGAAAGTACTGGTGCACAGTGACCTCTACTGGCTGTAATTTGAACTCCCATTAATATTGTTAGAAAAGTTACTGATAAAAACCATACAGGACAAGTCAAAATAATGAACATATCTAGAACTATCACAGAATATTTAGCCTAAATAATAACAGTAAATTAATATAGTCTACTATCCATGTTTTTGTACAGGCTAAAGCATTGCACCCTGGAATTCTGGACAAATCCTGGTCAACATTTTACAGTTATATAAAAAAAAATACATATATATTTTTCATTGTATTAACCTTTCCAAACCAACAACAAATTGGCAATGGGATCAAGTTTGAGACATGCTCTCTTTGTACTAGCCTACATATTCTGCCTTAAAGGTTGTGTAGAGGCTTTTCCAAGGAACGAGAAATCCAACGACTGTTTGTCCTGTTTCAGATGTTGTACATCCCTGTACCCTGAGTAAACAGTGTAAACCACATAATCCCAGTGCGCCGGAGTTGGTTACACTTTAAACGTAGGGAGTTTGATTGACAACCAAACAGCCAATAGATAACGAGATAACCTCATTATCTATTGGCTAATGTTTATCTGGCCCCACCACGTCTACAGTTGATGGATTTTCATTCTATAAAAAAAAGAAAAAAAAACCTCCATACAACCTTTAAGTTTCTCCACTCTGTGTTTTGTAATTTTAAGCAACGTAATAAGACTAAACAATTCTGGGCTGTTTTTCTCTTCTAAAAGAGCAGCTTGTTCTTTGGCAGTGTTAGATGAGAGGGCGCAGAAGTGAGAATGCGGATTAACGTGCAGCGCTGGTTCAGAACAGATACACCAATTTGCTCACAAAAATCACCACACAAAGTAGAGCAGTAAAATGTTGTTATTCCGGCTACAAAAAATGCAGGATGTGTTGAATTGTGCCTTATAAACAGAAAATGTCAAAACAATAGACATCGGCTGCTTCTGCTCATTACACGAAAAACCTCCTGTTCATTTATTCCCAAAATACTTTTGAATTTAAGTTTGAATCTATTTTAACTTAACAAATTAAGCCTCTCCATATCTCCAAACATTGTTTTTCAAACCTGCACATGTGAGAACAAATGGTTGCTATGGAAGCGCGTCACAGAGCTAAAATAAAGGTGAGCTGTTTGACGTAAGCTCTGGGTTGGTTCTTGGCTCAAATAGATCAGCCGCTTACTGAGATTCAGAGAGAGATACTACAGACTTGTCTAACAGGCAAACAGATAATACCACAGCGATTACAAGATTAGACTTTGAGACTCTATTGAAAGTAGACAATAAAGATGGAAAGTTAAAGACCAGAAGAGTTGTACAAAACAGATTTGGGACTTTTGCATGAGCTGGCGCTGGTCCATAATTTGTATGTGAAATTCAATGAGATGGGAAAAGAAGGCCCAAACCACAGGCCCACCTTCCACATCAAAGTTCTAGTGGGGGACATTGTTGGCTATGGCTCAGGTCCCTCAAAAACAACAGGCTAAATTAAACGCAGCCTCAAAAGTTATAGAGGACTTGAAGAAGCTCGCTTCTGGTCCCGGAGAATTCCTGGTCAGGTCATTTCCCAGAAAGACTCAGGCCAAACCAGTTCCACCACAATCCAAATCCAAACCAGTTCCACCACCATCCCAGGCCAAACCAATTCCAGGTCCCATACAATCGCAGGCCAGGTCCAAGAGAGACCCAGGCAAGGCCAATTCCCACAAAATTCCAGACAAGGACAGATTCCACAACATCCCAGGCCAGTGCAAATCCAGGAGAATCCCAGGCCTGGTCAGCTCGCAGAGAGGCCACAAAACCCCAGACAAGGCCAGCTCCCACAGTATGGCAGGCCAGGTCCCCAGGCCACTCGACTGGCCAGGCACAAGAGAGCACTGATATTAAGGAACACCCCGAAATCCAGGCAAGTCCAGATCCCAGCTTCTCGGGATGTCATGAGTCCTATTAACCCTGATTATTAACCCAAATTTTCAACACTAGAACCGGTTACAGATTGTCAGGACATTACTAGTGCAGCAGAGAACACTGAACCTGTGGCAATTACACCGACACAGTCCTCAGCTCCACAGGATGTCTCTGCTGAGTCTGCTTTAGAGAGCTCTATCCCACCACCAGAGATCATGGAAACAGTGCCTCCTACTGCAGAAGAGTATGTATCTGTGGATGTGTCTACTCCTCCTGAGCCCAGAAGTTCAAGAGTGGACTCTATCCCACCAGAGGAGAATATGACAGAAGTCCCAGCACCTGAAGACCTGTCTGTTCCTCAAGATGTTATGGAGAGCTGCTTTCAAGTAGTGGAGGATAATGAGGAGGACTTCGCAAGTCTTACTGAGCCTGTAACATCAGAGGAAATCACTGAACCTCCTTTAACTCCTCGGAGCATCACTCATTGCAGGGGTCGGCAACCAAAGAGCCATTTGGACCCGTTTCACACAGTAAAGAAAACACTGAAATTTAAAATTAAATAACACTGCATATGTCTTTTTTGCCTTTGTGCCATAGAATTACATTTTGAAAATGAATGAACTGAAATAAAATACATTTTAATTAAATACACTGGTCCGTCGCTATATCGTGGTTCACTTTTCGCAGCCTCGCTGTTTCGCAGATTTTTTTATTCTAATTTTTTTTTATAGTGTATCAACGCACGTTTCTGCATCCTGATTGGCTAAAGGACTGTAGACCTTTGCCGATTCGTCAGTCATTCTCCTCCGTGTCTCCTGTACTGAATGTGTTCAGTTTGCCAGATTTATATAAATGTTGGATCGCAGTGTGACTCTGAAGTGCTGTATGTTTGCAAGATTTCTCCCCGACAAAACCCGCCACAGCGAAGCGGCTCCGGGACAAAGAGGCTCGGTCATAAGAAATGTGAAATACACACCAAATACACTTTGGTTTTGTTCACTAATACTGTGCTTTTTTGTTGAAAATCTATGAAAGTTTGAGTGTTTAAACAAGAGAGAAATGTGAGAAAACGTTAATTCCAGTGTGAGAAAAGTGTAGAATGTGTGTGGTGAGGCGTTTATAGCCTTAAAACATGGAGAATAATTGTAAAATATAAAGCTGACGACTTCGCAGATTTCGCTTATCGTGGGTTATTTTTAGAACGTAACCCCCGTGATAAACGAGGGACCGCTGTACTGAGCCACATCAGAGGGCTCCGGAGCAGCGGGTTGCCGACCCCTGCTCATGAGGCTGTCAGCCAAATATAGGTTTTGATTGCACCAGAGGAGATCCAACTAGAAGAAACTCAGCTAGAGGTGGTCCAACCTGAGGAAGTCCAACCAGAAGAGGGCTTTATCACATCTCCAACCAGAGGCCCCCCAGTGTGCCTGAGGAGGCATCTGAACCAGTGCTTCCCAGTTCATCACAGATTGAAATTCCTGAGTCTGTAACTTCAGCAGTGGACTCTATCCCACCACCAGAAGAGCTTATGGTTCCTCTGGCTTTGAACCTTCTTTGACTCCTCAAAGCATCACTTATGAGGCTTTCAATCAAATAGAGGGTTCTATTGCACCAGAGGAAGTCCAACTGGAGGAGATCCAAATGGAGCAGAGCCAATTTGAGGAATAGAGGTGGTCCAACGAGAGAAGACTGAACCAGCAGCCTCAACCACACTATATCCTCACAAGAGATCTTCACCACACCTACGATCAAGGCCTCCAGTGAACCAGAGGAGCCATCTAAACCAAGGCTTCCCAGTTCACCATTGTCTGGAATTCCAGACATCACAACTGTTCAGCCTGTGGAATCCATTGGGAAAACTCACTAACCTGAGGCCACACATTCCATGGTCGCAGCAATGATCAAAAAACTGTTTCCAAAACTTAAGCAGTTCCCTGGCAGTGACTAACAGGTGGCGCTTGTCCAAAAACTGAGACAAGTGGAGAACCAGGTTTTGATACCCGAGAACAAGAAACTCAGAGTCAAAGATCTAAAAACCATTGGTAAAGCGGCTGCTAAAAGCCTGCTGTAGGAGGCTGTTCACTGTTCTTAGACGGTCACACTGAAACATCTCACCACTCAGCTCAACACCTTCTTGGCCAGTTCTAAGACAGGACGAGCACACTTCCTTTCAGGAGTGAGTAAGATGTTTAGGAGTAACATAATACCCAAAGACCCTCTCAGCACCAATCTGTTGTCCAGGCCAATCCCCTAATTCAACCAAAGGGGGGTATCATGATCACTAGAAAACAAAAATAAAAAATAAAAATAAAAAAACATGCACTGCCCAGATGTTCAGCGCGCACACCAAATTCTTTGTATTGCACGTTTGAGGGGTAAGTCAGTGTAGGACCGCCACTACACCAACCCCTTCCCCTGTCAGCACGTCACCTGCCCAAAGCCCTAAATGCCACAAGATTCTTAACATGAATATGACGGAAACAATTCACCTCCAGGAATTTAGAAGATTTTTTGAAGTGAATTACCAAAAAATAAAATAAAATAAATACTGCAATCTAAAAACTCCTAAATTCATCTAATGCAGGGGTGGGAAATTATTTTTCCCCAGGGGCCAAATGAGAAGCAGAAAATATTGTGGAGGGCCAAAAGTTTGAAGTCGACTCTGGTTATTAATTTTATTTCGACACTGAAATCAGTAAATGTCATTGTTTACAGAAGCTGGTAAGTTCTGTGTTATTATTAAGTAATGAGAGAGTGAGGTTTTAAATCAGAATCAGAAAGGTTTTATTGCCGTATGAGTGAACATGTTCACAACATTAGGAAATTGCTTCGGTTCTTGGAGCGGAGTGTAAACAAACACTTAACATGCAGGAAATAAAATAGAATAAAATAAAGTAGAAAACAAGCTCTAATATAACACAACATTTACAAATTTACAAGAATACAAGAGTGCAGGTAATATAAAACTGAATTTATTCAGTAAAATAATTCAAAACAATGGTAAACGTGAAACATTTGTAACTCTTTTTCAGTCACATTAAGCTCATTAAGCTTTGAGTTTTCTTTTTAGTTTTCTTAACTTTCTATTAAGACACCACAATGTCTTTATTTGCCAAATAATATAATACAAGATATGTCACAACATTATTTTGTCCAACTGCCAAACTGTGTAGAAAAAAGTCTAAATTAGCATGTTTAGTGTTTTTTTTCCTTGACCAGTGAGAGGCCGGTCAGAGTAGTCTCGCAGGCCGTATTTGGCCCCCGGGCCTTGAAATGCCTGGGTCTGATCTAATGTCTATGTCTAAAATATAACCAATTTGGTACTTATTATATTCACCAGATTTATTCAAGTGAATGAAAAAAAAAATATATATATATACATTTGTGTACTTGAGTTTGTAGAAAAGGTTAATATTGTTTTGATATGGATTAGAACAATGTGTGTTATTGATCAATGACTGTTTCATTGTCTGTGCACTAAATCAACATTCCTGTATAGGCCCTGAAAAGTGACTGAAAAAATATATATTTATATAAAATGGCTAGTGTTAGGGAGTACCAAAATTATTGTATTCAGATGTTATGTTAGTTCAAACTTTTTTATCTTGTATTATTACAAGGTACATATTTTGACATCACAATAACATTCGCAAAACACTCAGAAGACACATCGGGGGATGGGGAGTTCAGAGGACCAAAGGGCTCGTTCCAGGTGCAGAAAGGGGGTCTGGGGAGGAGCATGGGCGATGTAGTGTCCAGGGAAGGTCCAGACAACAGGGTCCAGGGGGGACAGCGGAGGGGAGGTGGTGGTGTCGTGCCACGAAGATAGAATATCTGGCCATGGACAGGACAAGGCAGGCGGCATCCCAGTTGACCATTGGAGCGTCCGGCCCCCGAGGTCGCTGTTGGACAGGTCCGAAGAGGCAGAACCAGAGTCCGGGGTCATCGAGTCCATGGGCTGCCGGCGGCGGGAGCCTCAACGCCAGCCTCCGAGCAAGAAGGTCCAGTAGTCGGGTCCAGAACCGCTGCACAACAGGACACCGGGCGGTCAGATGGAGGTGGTCTTCAGGCGCCTCACCGCATACCGGACAGTCACAGCCGTACCCGTCAGGGTGTATTGCGTGCAACCTGGTGCAGGTGTAAATGATCCTGTGTCTCAACTTAAAGTCAAAATTACTGACTTGGGGTGGGGTGTACCAATTATATACATGAGCCCAGATGGAGGTGGTGTCATGTGTGGGAAACGTCTGTGACCATCGGTGTTCTGCAGAAGGGCGCCGAACGACCCCGGCCACCAACAGCCTGTAGAAGGTGTGCGTCTTCGTCTCTGTCAGCCTCGACATCCTCTCCCCCCATACAATATCAAAATCCAAAGAACATTTTCAACCTTAAGCTGATAAAACATGTCTTTATTTGAATCTTTTTTTTTAAATCTGAGGATTAAGTGTTAGTCAAATGTGTACACTTACCCAGAAAAGTGGATCATTTTTCAGAAGATAATTGATATTTCAATCATCTGCAATTCATGGCTTTCATCTTCCAGTTACATGCAACATTTTCAGGACTTTTCCCAATAAAAAGATATTTTGTTTTGTCAGTTGGTTTGGCAGTACATCAAGGCCTGTTGTGACGTGGGCCGTCCTCCTGTGGACTCACCACCCACGGGAGGATTCATGGGGGCTGGTGCATTGTGTTCTGGGCAGCAGATCTGCTTGGACTGCTGCTCCCGCGACCCAGAAATGGAAAAGCGGAAGAAGATGGATGGATGGATGGTATGGTAATGGTCCTAATTTTCCATGATCCGTCCCATGTTCTGCTCATTGGGGTCGTGGGAGCAGCAACGATCACAAAATGGTGCACCAGTCTGTTACGAGTCAAGTAAAAACACAGACACGTGCATCAGTTCAACACAGAAATGTATTTATTAAAACTATAATGTTCCGAGTGCACAGCACCGACTGAAATCCTCTGAGTTCAGAAGAGCAATGTTCTTTCTTTTTCCCAAATAAATTGTGACATCTCGAGGACTACATTCTTCTTCAAATTCTTCTCTCACACAACACTCAAGAAAAACAAAAGTAAAGCAAAAAATCTAGGTACAGAAACCTAAATAAACTGTGCTACTTTACCTTCTACATCAAGTTCTTACAAAGGCCTTAAGCGGCTGTAGGCACAACGTATACATTCAGGAGGTCATCTTGGTTCAAATAATACTGGACTTTTTGGTCGGCAGCATGGCAAAACAATACAGCACTGTTTTCAATGGTGCATAGTTCCCCAATCACCTCCATTATAATCTCTGATATTATAATCATCATACCCCAAAAGCAAGCGCTTCACAGACACTTATTGCACATCGTTTCAAAGTGCAGCGCTAAACTCATCCAGTTTTGTCAAATTAAAAGCAAATGGAATCTAAAGAGGGGGCGTTTACACTGGTTCAGTCGTGGTTTGAGCCCAGTTTAGATTTGATGTACTATTGGTTTGGCTCTGTTCTAGCCCTGGTCAAGTCCAGGTTTAGTTCCAAGTTCACCCCCATTCACACCTGATTCCAGAGCCGGAAATTTACCTGCATTTTGCCAGAACGGGACAGTGTGTGAACAAAATCAGGAGTGCATTTTTGATCTGGCAATTTGTTAAGTAACTGGGAATATGCAGGGAAGCAAAAATGAATGAAGCCAGGAAATTGCTTGGTTTCTGAGGTTATAAGCTTGATTTCCTGGTTGCAACCTTGATTTCCCGATTACGTTCCACTCTCGTTACATTTAATGCAACAAATACCACGTTATGTTCTAGGTCTGATGCATGTGTAAATGGGTTCTGGCACTTTGAATCCAGAAATATATTTGGAATTATGTGTGAATGGAGCTTTAGTCCTAGTGTGAGTGTAAACGCACCCGAAGGCCCAGGTGACACAGCTCTTTTGTATAAACAAGGCACCAAAAATTTCCATCGTGTCAAAATATGATGCTTTGGAAAGATTTTCGGACAAATTATATCGTATGCCATCTTTTTTTTTTCTGTAAAAGCACACGTTAATGTCATCTTCCTCATTGGAATACAAACCATCCAACTGGGTCTCGGTCTACAACAATTGTAACACTAAATTAAAAGACAACCAAAATTTTGTGGGGAAAGTGGTTCTATATAGTCTTTACAAACCTTTACAAACCACATCCTCCTAGAAAAGGTTTTAACAAAAATAGAAAAAAAAAGTATCAAAATTAAGGTCAAAATTTTAATGCAATCTCTAAACGCACACCACTAATCTACTCACTCCCCATGCTAGAAAATGGAATACTTTTACGCTATGTAAACTTTGCACAAACAATTCATTGTTTTGGGAGCATAAATGGCTGGTGGATTTTCTAAACAATATTTTAAACACAAAATCTAGGTCTATCCTGCCCTGCTTCTCAAAAAGAAAAGTCAAAGTGGCGTTAGTGTAGCTTGAAAATGTGCGGACAAAAAAAATGAAAATCAAAATATGCATTTGTAAAAGTGTTCACGAAGCCAGACCCTTAAAGGTACATTATATAACTTTTGCGGAGGCCTGTCTGCCACCTGCCTGCCTTTAGTATTACTTTGCCAAAATGTTCCGCAGTATGGCGTTAAGCTTATCTCTCGTGTGTATTTTTTCCAATTAGATGTTTTCTCAAATATACCTTCAAAAACATTAATTTTAAATATGAGTGGGGGTTCCCTCTCCACACATCTGACCTGTAATGTTTTCGTCGTTCTCATCTTCATGAACATTTTTACGTTTACGTTTACTGCCATACGTTGACATTTTAGGCATCCTCCTCAAAAAAATTACACAGTGCAACTTTAAGAAACCCATAGATTCCCTTATATATTTTTTTCTTCCAAATAAGGACTTGAAATCAGCTTCACCGGTCAAAACAAGGGGCGGGACAGGAGTAGTGCACACTGACTTGGTACGCCCTGTTAGTCGCGTTAGCTTTGGGTTCAATAGCAGCAGTGATGGGCTGAGTGCTGGTGTGCTGAGGACCAGAAGCGGTGGAGGAGGGTGGGTGGCTGATGTAGGCTGTCCCAGGATGGTGAGAGGGGCCCAGGGTGGGCTGGGACACCGCCTGGGGGTACTGAAGGCTGGGGTGGTGGAGGTAAGGGCCCACGCCGGCGGTCTGACCCGAGCTGTGGTAGGCGGTCTGGGGCTGCTGCTGAGGAGAGGGCGCAGGGGGCTTCTGCTTGTTGGCCTCTTTCACGTCGCTGTCGTGGGCACTGCGGAGCGACACACAGGTAGACTGTCACAAATACATCAAACTCCACTTCGAAATATGGTTGATAGATACCCAATACCATATCGATAATAAAAACACTTTTTTAGACAATGGGCAGTGATGGGACGAGACAATTTCCACAAATTGAGACATGTGGATCCCTTGTGGATCAATAAAGTTTGTCTAGGTCAGGGGTCGGCAACCCGCGGCTCCAGAGCCACAAGCGGCTCTTTGAGCCCTCTGATGCGGCTCAGTACAGCGGTCCCTCGTTTATGACGGGGGTTACATTCTAAAAATAACCCATGACAAGCGAAATTCGCAAAGTCGTCAGCTTTATATTTTACAATTATTCTCCATGTTTTAAGGCTGTAAACGCCTCACCACACACATTGTACACTTTTCTCAGACTGGAATTAACGTTTTCTCACATTTCTCTCTCGTTTAAAACACTCAAACATTTGTAGATTTTCAACAAAAAAGCACAGTATTATAGAACGAAACCAAAGTGTATTTCGCATGTTCACAGTGGCGGGTTTTGTCGGGGAGAAAACTTGCAAACAAACAGCACTTCAGAGTCACACTGCGATCGAACATTTATATAAATCTGACAAACTGAATGCATTCTGTACAGGACACATGGAGAACGACTGACAAATCAGCAAAGGTCTACAGTTCCTTAGCCAATCAGGACGCAGAAATGTGCGTTGATACACTATTAAAAAAAAAAAAATTGAATAAATCTGTGAAACAGCGAGGCCACGAAAAGTGAACCACGATATAGAGAGGGACCAGTGTATTTAATTAAAATGTATTTTATTTTAGTTCATTCATTTTCAAAATGTAATTCAATGGCACAAAGGCAAAAAAGTCATTATATGCAGTGTTGTTTCATTTTAAATTTCAAAAGGGTTTTGTGGCTCCCAGTGTTTTCTTTGTGTGAAACGGGTCCAAATGGCTCTTTGAGTGGTAAAAGGTTGCCGACTCCTGGTCTAGGTCTAAGTCCAATGTCATGAGATGGCATGAGAAGGCTACGTCCACACGACAATGCTCCTAGATTTATTTATTTTTTATGTGGGTTAAAAATAATTCACGTCCACACATGTGTCGGATCAGTAAACATTCGTGTCCAGATGAAAACAGAGCACTAAGTGAAAATGATGCAATACATATGCCACACTGATATGTGGCGCTGTAAACAGGAAACAGCCAGAGCCACCGGAAATGCAATACTACAAAAAAAATGACAAAGTCCTTTCTCTTCTGCAAACAAACACACACAAGAACGGCCACATGATAATGACGGCATTGTGACGTCATCGTTTTCCAAAAGCTGCATTTTGCTCGTCCACACGACAACGCAACCCCGGCATTTTCAGATTTTTCCACTCTGGAACCCATTTTCAAAAAACAGTTTTCGCCCACCCAAAACACCGGCGCCGTGTGGACGAAAGGTCAAAACGAATAAAAACTTCTTCATTTCCACCAAAAAACGTCGTGTGGATGGGTACTAAGAGAGAATGAGATGAGATTTTGACATGAATACATTGTTCTGTTCGGATCACAATTTTGGCCTCGCAGTATATTTATATATCTAGGCCCAAGTACTTATAACCCTCTACAACCTCCTTGGTGTCTACCTCAATGGTCACAGACTGCAAATGTGGCCTGCTCCTTCTAAAGTCCATCACCATCTCTTTGGTCTTCAGCCGAAGGTGGTTAGCCCTGCACCAAACCACGAAGTTCTCAATGACTTGCCTGTATGCCCCTTCGTCACCGTTCCTGATACACCCACACAAACTATTCAGAGTCCTCAGAGTACTTCTGCATGTGACACAGCTCTGAGTTGTATCTAAAATCCAATGTGTACGGTGTAAACAGGACTGGTGACAGTACAGTCCCCTGTGGACCTCTGATGTTGTGAAGAAACAAAATATATGGTCATAGACCAATTCTGATATTGATTTTGTGATTTTTTTTTTCAGTATCAATAACCATTTTATGTGTACCCATTTTCAATATTAATTATAGAATGGATGAGCATACATTTACCTACACATAGAGGAAGGTGAATGTAAGAGGCAGGGAGGTAACATGAGAACAGAAGAGTAACCACATCCTTTTGTGGTTCTGTGTGTGTCAGCCTGTACGGAGTAAACAAAATACAGTGTCGGCTTTGAAATGATGGTCTGTTTGTAGCCTGTTCTATGAATCCAGCCAGGAAAAAAAATAAGAAATGTATTGATTATAAAGAGCTGAACTATTACAGAAAAGTATCAAACATTTGCTCATCATTGTAAATGTATTCAGCATTTTCCCCATCTCCCTTAGTAGTTCCCAGGCTGTGCATTAGGCTCTAAAAAGGTATTTTAAAAAATGTATATATATATGAACCCCAAAAAATACAATGAAACGCTTAAGTACCATAGTTGGTTTGCGTCTATAAAGAGTCATAGAAGTTCATAATTCAACCCTCCACAGCTCAGATCTCATTGTAGTACACAAAATTAACCAAATATTTCCTACTAGTACAAAGCAAAAGCACCAACGAGAAATACTGCCCGCCAAAAATGATTGTTCAATTTGTCACCTGAATGATAAGTGGATATAATATTTATCATGACAGTCCTGGTTTGGTCCTTGCGGGGTGAGCCCAGTTTAGTCCTGACAATGAACTTAGAACCTGGATAAAACAAGTAAGAGCAAAAATAGTCTCTAGAGCAGATGTTTCCAGAAATGTGTTTATTGACACAGTGCTTCCTGCATTAGGTCAAATTCATGGACAAACCGCAGTCTGAACTGAAGCCAGCTGTTCGACTGTGCACTCAGGTCAAAACCCAACCAGGAACCACTAGCACTTAGCAATTACTTTGACTTTTCATGAAAAAGTCATTTAATATTTCCATGTGGTCTTATACTAGTTCTTATATAGACTAAGGCTACTCTAAAACTAAGAAAAGGCCAATTTTTGTTCCCTTTTGTAGTACTGATAACTGTTCAAATAAGTGATCTAGTTTCAAATAGGGGTGTGCAAAATAATCGTCATGACAATGCATCGCGATACTAACTTCCACAATATACTGCATCGATTCTTGATGCCAAAAATCGATTATTATTAATTAATAATGTTATTATTAATTAATAATTTAATATTTAATAATTTAATATTTAATATAAATACATAAATACATAAATAAATAGGGCGGCAGTAGCTCAGTTGGTAGAGCGCTTAGAGCGCTGGTAGAGCGCCTAGTGATCCAGGGGTTGGCGGTTCGAATCCTGCTCTTGACGGGTGGACCGCGTGTGATCCCAGCTCCCACAGATGAGTGCTGCCGTTGTGTCCTTAGGCAAGACACTTAACCCCACCTCGCCCCCAGTGTCTGCGGACACTGGTAGCCCCCATGGCAGAAGATAAAAATCAAGGCCCGTTGTGATGTGAGCCATCTTCCTGTGGACCCACCACCTGTGGGAGGATTCATGAGGGCTGGTGCATTGTGTTCTGGGCAGTGGAACACTGCTTGGACTGCTGCCCCCGCGACCCAGAGAATGGAAAAAGCGGAAGAAGATGAATGAATGAACATGAATAAATAAATTATTAGTTTATTTTTTTTAAATAAATCCTATGCACTTTTTTCTTTGTGAAAGGGTATCGTTTGTTTTGATGGTAGCTACCTCAAAAATGGCAAATGTTTGAACATCATTTTTTGTTTTAGAAAAAAATCCTATGCACTTTTTTTGTTATTGGTTTGGTTTGTTTTTGTTATTCAATAAATTCAGTTATGAATTGAGTTGCTCAGAGTTATGTATAAATTGAAGACACTACCCAGATACACAGCCACTGATATTTAAGTTATCCTCTTTTTTTTGGTACATTTTAACGGAAGTATGTCGAATATATTGCAATGCATCACAATAATTCAAGTATCGTGATGCATCGTGATAGTATCGCATCGTGGCATATGAATCGTGATTCGAATTGAATCATGACTTCTTTGTCAATACCCACCCCTAGTTTCAATATGTACCAGTTGTACGAGCACTTCTTTGTATTCCTCACAAAATAATAGTTGTCCTATATTAGACAAAATTGTTCTGTCAACATCCCCAAAGCTCCAAATGCTCTGTTCCACCTCCTGGAGTCATGAAGCAGTAGTTTGAGTTAACAGCTATCTTTTACCTTTTATTTTGTAGATTGTATGGAGTTTAAAAGGGATAGTGCATTTTTAAAAAAAATGTTAATCTGTATGGGTTTCCTTCTAAAAGTTACGTGTGTTGACACCGGCTTACCTCTGACAGTCTCAGCTGATCCCGGTTCGGCTCGCTTTCTGGAGCCCACGTAAGTAGGTCCGGTAACTTCCCTGGAACATGAAATGAAGCTTGTTTTTCTTCTCACAACAAAACATTTGTTAGAAAGGTGATATATTTGCGTCCGAAAGAGTTAGTTATCCACGAAACATCCAGCACCGTATTTTGCATTTGCGTATTGTCTCTCTCCACTCGTATCACTACGCCCATGTTAACTCTATCAGCCTGTTCACTTGTAAACTTCGGCGTAGACATCCGCTGAAGGTGAACAGGCTGATAGAGTTAACATGGGCGTAGTGATACGAGTGGAGAGAGACAATACGCAAATGCAAAAAACACTGCTGGATGTTTCGTGGATAACCAACTGTTTCGGACGCAAATATATCACCTTTCTAACAAATGTTTTGTTGTGAGAAGAAAAACAAGCTTTATTTCATGTTCCAGGGAAGTTACCGGACCTACTTACGTGGGCTCCAGAAAGCGAGCCGAACCGGGATCAGCTGAGACTGTCAGCTGATAGTGTCAGAGGTAAGCCGGTGTCAACACACGCAACTTTTAGAAGGAAACCCATACAAGATTATCAAAAAAACGCACTATCCCTTTTAACAGCTACCTTTTACCTTTTATTTTGTACATTGTATGGAGTTTAAAAACACAGTGGAAACATGTACGAATGAAAAAAAAAAAACATAACAGATCCAAAAAACGCGTAATACGAGCCCGTTAAAAACCATGCGGTCTCATACAGATCAAGACCATTCTAAAACTATTCACAAAAGGTCAGATTTTCCATTGGGGTTTCTGAGCACCACAAGATCTAAACCTGATCTCAAGCAAGTTTAAATTGGTGCAAAATTAGGTGTAAAGTGTACATCATTGCTAAAGCACCCAAAAAACTCCAAGAAACAACCCAAAGGAGGACCAAAAAGAGAACACATTTTCCTCTAAATTAAGCAAACATTACAACAGCAGAGCACTTTGAGAACCACTGCTCTAAAGAATGGAAAAAAACAACCTCAGGGGGTATGGAGCTCAACTGTGACCACCCGCGCCAGCTCCGGAAGTCAATTTTCCATTCACTTTTCCCATAGACTTTTCAAAGAAATATAATATTAAGAGTTCAAAGGTATCACAGAGGCCAACGTGGTAAATTAGGCTACGTTTATATGATGACGGTCTGAACAGAAGACGCAAACGTGGGGTTGCGTCTTCACTTTTTATTCCGCGTTTAGACAAGCGCTTTCGGGAGGAAATCTGCGTGCACACGGTGATGCTAGAGCAGTGCTTCTCAATTATTTTCTGTGCCCCCCCCAGGAAGAAGAAAAAATTTCAGGGGGGGTGAAGTTTTGTCTATAAAATTGTTATTAGTACACCTCTGCATAACATTGTATGCTTTATTAACATTAAAAACAACAAAAGAAAAACTTACAAAGAATAATTTTATTAATGCTCTTAATCTGTAACAGAAAAGATTTAAAGTGCACCAATTTGCCTGAAAAAAAAAACATCCTTATTTAAATTGTAAACATTTTGACCAACTTATTGCACCATTTGATACTGAAAATAAATTTAAATAAAAAATAAATATCAAATCCAAATCACTTCAGCAACAGGAACTCAGAAACATAATATATGAAGCACTTTAACGTATAAAACAATTTGTGCTGATTTATTCTTTTTTTTTCATCAAAATAAGGAACTCAGGATTAGTGGCTACAATGAGCATGTTTTACAGTGCACAGCTTTTCAAAGCGAGGTTTGAAGCCAACACTGCAACTCTCAGCTCCTGCTCAATGTTGAGCTGGGACCTGTACTTGGCCTTCAGTGCAGCAGAGAAGCTGCTGAAAAAACTCCAGCGGCTTATCAGCGTGACTAGGGTGTAATGTCTTTAAATGACGCCTTCATTTATTTGGCTTCATACTGTCCGCTGCCAAAGTTTTTAGACATAGTAAACAAACTGGTCTTTCCTCATCTCCCACTGGCGTAATTACAGTGAAGCCGAACGCTAAATAAGCTTAGTCGTATTTCCTCAACTTAGCTTTCGGATGACTTTCTTTTGCATCATCTCCGTCTCTCTCCGCCTTTCTCTTCATCCCCGTTAGAAATTTGTCAATTTTTCTTATAATAATAATAATAATTAAGGGGTCGTTTACTACAATTCACTTGCTCAAAGCTAAAGACGCGTACACTCGCTCTCATTGTCGCTCTGAGCCCCAGAGCGACAATGAGAGCACCACTGCCAACTACTGTTATTGATGTGCTTAGTTCTAGTACAGTACGGCAAAAAAGCATGTTTCCCAGGCCACACTATTTGAGAAGCACTGCGCTAGAGTGTGTGAAATTTGATTGGGTATGCATGCCAGGCGGCTAGGTGGTGCTGTGATATATTATCACTACACTACATTATGTCCGCGCGCATGTGTAGAATCTTCCTTCTCATCTGCAAAAATCAAAACAAAACATGGCTGCCGGTAGCAAAACAAAAAATTGTGTGTTCAGACGAAGAAGTTCAACTATTGCTTCAGACCACGTTAGACTACAAAGCAACAAAGGCGCAACAAGGTGTGGACTGGGAGTCTTGCCAAACAAAGTACACTGATATATGGACCGATGTGACGTAAACGGGTACGCAACGTCAGCAGATTTGACCAGTTTTTTGCGTCTTGGGCAGTGTAGACGAAAACGCTACAACGGAGTGTATTCAAATTTTACACTTTGGAGGGCAGTTTCAGTTTTTTTGCATTTTAAAGCCCCCAAAACGCCGTCACCGTCTAAACGAAAGGCACTTCAGATAAAATACTTTGTCCTTTTTACCTGTAAGCGTTCTCGTGTAAACAGGCCCTGAGATCAATACTGCAGTAGTTTTAGTTTTAAGTTCATAAAGCACATTTAAAGCAAGATTTAATGTATGGTCATTAATTACCACATATCCGATTATCCCTGAGCACGCTTTCAAACTTTTAATATATATATTTTTTTGGAAAGACTATGGGAAAAATGAATGAGGAATTTACTTCCAGAACCTGGGTGCGGGGCGGTCTCTATTGAGCTCCATACAGAACACATAAAAGTTGGGAATAACTGGTTGGATCCATGAGGAGTCCACACTCACATGAGCAGTTTCTCGGCACAGGGAACCAGGTTGTCCCAGGAGTATCCCGTGTGCCGCTGCAGGCGCTGGGGCCAGGTGGGCGACAGGTGAAGAACCAGACGAGAGGAAGCCACACATGCAGCCGCCACCAGAGAGGGCACGAAGCACAGGAACACATGATCTACGAGGAGAGAACGGAGAAGTCTGGTCAGTTATATATTTTTATATTTTCATGCCCATTTTAGTTTTCCTAAATCAGATCTATGGATAAGAAAATTAAAAATAAACAAAATATAAAGTAATTATATGACAAATTACCTAGATTACCTAAAACTATGACGAAAAGGTAGATTTTTGTTGACTTTTTGGGCAAATATTAACTAATAATCATACATGAATAGGGCTGGGTACCATTCAGAAGTTGCCGATACGATACACATCTCCATACAGTCAGCTTACAATTCGATACATTTGAAATTGATTTGCTATGGTTCAATAAAAATTAAAGGCTAAATCATGGCTGTGATACTAAAAGTCTTTGTTAAACCACTTCTTGTGCAAAGTTCATATGAAACACAAACATTTTCATCATCAAAACAGTTTCCTTCCTCTGAACAAGCAACAAAACTGTATAACAAAATAATTTAGTAAAATATGACAAAAATATTCTTGCCGATAATATCGATACAGCAGCCCACGATATTGACACTGTATCATCACATTAAACTATATGATATATTGACATTTAAATATTTCTGCAAACCCCTATACACAAATGAATGAAGACTAGACCCAAGTTCCACTTTTAAATCCCAAAGTCCCAAATGAACGTTTTAGTTTTACTTCGAGTGATGCAGAAAAGAGGGAGCCACTGTGTGAATGTTCATGTATGTTTAGCTTGGATAAATGAGAATGCCCAAGAACACAAGAAGCACCTGGACTGGGCCTGGACTAAACCAGGACTGGACCAGGTTTAGACCTGGACTAAACCAGGATTAAACCACCACGTGCCGCTGCTGGTTTCGTGCGGCTGGTTTGTGGCTAGGGCTGAGACTACGCATTCCGGGCGCCGCGGTTCGATCTCGTGCTCGCAGACCCGGTGTACGCGCGAGGCACCGAGCAGTGCCGTTGAGTAAGCGCGGTGCGCGGTTGCTTTGTTTCGTGACCACGCGGGTGCGCGTGTCCGCGATTAGCAATTAATTACAATTAATGCATTTTGTTCGACCAACGTCTTGATCGACAATTAATTGTAAGTCGATTAATTGTTGAGATCTCTAGTCCCATAGCACGAAATTTTCACTTTGAGGGTTTTGAACATTAATGTGAGCTCCCCTACCCTGTTTAGGGCCCCCCCCATCCCATGGCTAAAAGTTGCGAAATGTGTAAACTGAGCATTTGCGATCCTTTTCCACGTTTGAAAAAAAGACAGCCCAAACGGGTGATTCTGAACAAGGGAACTTTGACGTCGCACTCAGGGAAAAATGTAAATGCAGTTCCACCCCCCAGTCTGGATGTCTACCCATGTCTCTGGAAGTCATGCCCAGAGAGTTTGGACCGCGAACGAGCTACGCAATGCGAGATGCGGTTTTTTATTTGCCTGGAGACACGTGAGAGTGTTTCCAGCCTCCGAACCTCTGAAAAAGCAGTGGTTTCATTTTATTTTCTGTGGATTTTTTTTTTTTTTTTCATGGAAAGCGGCTCATATCTTCCTCGGCGCTTAAAACACGGAAGTGGGTGACAGCGCACAACGCACCGCTAATCCAGGAAACAGCGTCGTATTTGGCCACACCCCCACCCGCTGCACTGGCCTGTCTCTGTCCTCCTCATTTGCATTCAAGCAACAACGCCCAGAATAAAGTGTTTCAGAGAGATATTTATGACTGTCTTCATGAGGCTCTCTCATGCACTGAGTGTTGATTTTGAAGAAGGATTCATTTACAGTATTAGGGAACCATTAAGGAGCCATATAAAAGCATCAAGAAGTACCATGTCATGGGACCTTTAAGAAAATAATTGGAAAAGTACAGAGTAGTGGGCGTGAAAAGAGAAGATTGGAGCAATAAGGAGTATAAATGTTACCCAAACATGCATGAATCACTCTAAATACATCTGAGTGGATAAATGACAAAGAAAAACAATTAGAACATGCAGCAAAAAGTCAATTTTGCATAACAGGTAGGGTTGTGCAAAATAATCGTCATGACAATGCATCGCGATACTAACTTTCACAATATACTGCATCGATTCTTGATGCCAAAAATCGATTATTAATTAATAATTTAATATTTAACAATTTAATATTTAATATTAATACATACATAAATAAATTACTTTCTTTTTTTTAATAAATCCTATGCACTTTTCTCTTTGTGAAAGGGTATTGTTTGTTATGATGGTAGCTACCTCCAAAATGGCAAATGTTTGAACATCATTTTTTGTTTTATTGGTTTGGTTTATTTGTTTTTGTTATTCAATAAATTCAGTTATGAATTGAGTTGCTCAGAGTTATGTATCAATTGAAGACACTAGCCAGATACACAGCCACTGATATTTAAGTTATCCTCTTTTTTTTGGTACATTTTCACTGAAGTATGTCGAATATATTGCAATGCATCGCAATAATTCAAGTATCGTGATGCATCGTGATAGTATCGCATCGTGGCATATGAATCGTGATTCGAATTGAATCGGGACTTCTTTGCCAATACCCACCCCTAATAACAGGCCTCCCTTAACTCATTGGCTGCCGGAGACGTCTATAGACGTTCGGGCGAACCCAACCGTTGATTGCCAGAACGTCTATAGACGTTCAACACGTTTTTCAGCGGGGGTTGCTAGGTTACGGCCTGGAGCAACTTTTGAGGTGTAATTCACATCTCTCAACCTGTAGATGGCGATCTTGTATCATTATTTGCCGATCAGAGCCGGGGAAGAAAGGAGGAGTGCAGTGTGTGTATAGATGTGTGTAAGATGGCGAGGCCAGAGAACCCGGAAAAGCAGACAACTGTTGATCAGCGCCTATGGAGCGATCAGATCGCTCTTTGGACCCAGGATCCTGGATCAGAGGATCGCAGAGACAAGCCGGATCAAGCAGCGAGGTCTGAGCAGAGATCTGCTGTGCTCGAGGAGGGGGCGTGTCATGTGTGCGCTGCGCGGACCAGGGAGTCTCCTCAGAACTACGACAGCTCCAAAGAAGAAGTTTACTGACTTGGAGCAGTGATGCTGCTGTATGGTAATTGTAATGAATGAAGTTGTGTGTGTGTGTGTGTGTGTGTGCTCGTGCGTGCGCGTGTGCGTGCGTGCGCGTGTGCGTGTGTAGCTGTGTGTGTGTGTAAAGGTTTATGCATGGGCTTGTGTGTATGTACATATATATATATATATATATATGTGTGTGTGTGTAGGTGTGTGTGTAGGTGTGTGTGTGTGTGTATTAGTTTTTATTATGGGTCTGTACTCTGGGCCTCAGACAAAGCCTCAACAAAGTTCTATTTTATATGAAAAGATATTATTATATCCTGTAAACATCTCTTGGCACTATTCACAGAGCCTTATATTCTTATATTTGTAAATAAAAAATGTACTTTGTCATCAAAAATCTCTTTCTGTTATTTTAGATGTTTGAGGTGTCACTAAATCAATAAATATTGATGTCAAAGTCACTGATCTGCTCGAAATCCTTCTCTGAACTCAACGCTCGTTTTCTCAATTTCTTGCTCAAAAACCAGTGTTTTTGCTGAAACTTCCCTATGTTCTACTATCAGTTATTTGAGAACCGAAAAGGTTAGAAACATAATTTTTTTCCAGGTGAAAGAAGAGAGTCGAGGCTTTATTTTGATGTGTGCCATGTTTATATAGTCAAAGAACTCAGTATTCTGTGAGTCTTGTAAAATCAGTGAAAATTCTCTGAATCTCTGGCACTCTACAGGCTTAGATTTTGAAAACAGGCTGGCAGTGAAAGAGTTAATGGCAGTTTGCAGTACGTATTACATAGAATACCTTTGGCAGAGTTGCTAATATTGATTGTACCTTGCAGGGACACCTCCAGGAAGTAGTCTGCGTACTTGGCCATGTAGAGGCGCGTTTTGTCGATGCAGGTCATGGGCCAGCCGTCGTGCAGGTCGGCCTCGTGCACACACACTGAGAGGTAGTAGTCGATGAAGTGGGCGGCGGTCGGGAGGTACAGGTTCCACTGAAACGTCTCCAGCAGCAGCAGCTCCATGTGCAGGAGGCTCTGTTTGGTCAGCACCAGGTTCATGGACGTCATACAGCCCAGAGTGTTCAGAGAGTCCAGCTTCGGCACGCGGTCCTCACGCTCCTCAAACTTACCTATAGAGGAATGTAAAAAGAAAACTCTAGAAATGGCACCACAGCATACGACATCAACATCAACTATACTACTAGACCTGTCACGATAACAAGTAAGATACTGACACAAAAGCCCAAGAGCAGATTTAAATCACAAAAACGATTCTAAATCTACAATATTGTTGAAAATCACACACCGAATTTCGCTGCTGCAGATAAACACTTTAGTTATATATATATATATACACACACACACACACACACACATACATGTATAATTGTGTTTAGGGTTGCCAACCGTCCGTTGAAAAATGTAATCATCCTGTATTCAGAAACAAAAGTACGTGTCTTGTATTAAACTTCTACCGGTGTGCGAGCTGTGCGAGCACGTGTGCTCTTCTGGAGCTGCGGACACCGCGCGCCGCGAGCTGCGCCGCGAGCACGCGCAGCTCTTGTATTGTTTTATATTAATTTATACAGTTTTAAGTTAAGCAGGACAGATATTTACTGTTAATCTTATTATTTTATATTAAAAATAAATTGCTAATAATTATTTATTTTCCATGTGTTCATATCACTCAAATATGCATCTAATTCAATTCAGGTTTGAGCCAAATACATTTTTAAAAATCCCTTCACACATACAAAAAATGGTTAAAAAGATTCACTACACAATTCTGTATTATGGACTGATGTCAGCGCTTCTCTCGGCTTGTTATCAAACTTTGATGTCGCAAATTCGGGGTCAGTGCCGTGTTTTGATATCAACTTTCAGCGCTACTACTGTAAGCGCACGTGCGGCCCGGACTCCCACCAACAACAGCCGTAAATAGCTCTACACCAAAATGGCTTACAAAATATTGGAGCGTAAAGACGATTTACGTGTAAAAGAAATTGACTCCTCTATGAAAAATCGTTTCCGATGGGATTGGCTTGATCGAATAGTTTAAACCAACGTAGGAGGAAGCGAGGAGACAGTCAAACAAATAAAAACCACTACAAATGTCGTGACTTTCAGCTTTTTTCATGACTTGGCACTTTCATCCCTGTCGGTTGCAGCTGGAATGAGTCTTAAAGGTTGTCAACTCAAATCTGATCATAGAACTGAAAAATAACCAAACATTTTCCAGGAAAGCAAAGAAAATGTACACACAATAAATATTTACCTCTAAAAATATATTATAGTATTTATCGTGACAGTCTTAAATATTACAAAAGGCACTGCCTAACAATTTAAATATTTTGGACTCATAATTCACAAACTGTAAGGTCTTATATAGACAGGTGTGTGGCTTTCCTAATCAATCCAATCAGTTTAATCGATCACAGCTGGCCCTCAGTGAAGGTGTAGAACATCTCACGGATGGTCAGAAGAAATGGACAGCACCTCAGTTAAATATATGAGTGTCACAGGAAAGGGTCTGAATACTTATGACTAGAGGTGGGTATTGGCAAAGAAGTCACGATTCAATTCGAATCACGATTCATATGCCACGATGCGATACTATCACGATGTATAACGATACTTGAATTATTGCGATGCATTGCAATATATTCGACATACTTCAGTGAAAATGTACCCCAAAAAAAAAGAGGATAACTTAAATATCAGTGGCTGTGTATCTGGGTAGTGTCTTCAATTGATACATAACTCTGAGCAACTCAATTCATAACTGAATTTATTGAATAACAAAAACAAATAAACCAAACCAATAACAAAAAAAAGTGCATAGGATTTTTTTCTAAAACAAAAAATGATGTTTGATCAAAGGAGAAGTTCAATTTGTCAACTGGACAAAGTTTGTTTGGTTGAAAACATTTCGCCGCTCATCCGAGAGGCTTCGTCAGCTCTGGTTATTGTACTGGTTAGACCCTGCTTATGTCTAGCTGCCGGGAGGCGCGTCCTACAATGACAAAAGCTCTGAAAACGATCCCCCCTAATCTGTCTCTTTGTTTTTCAAATTACTCTGACGGCTGTTTCGACCCCCTATTCAACGTCTAACGACCCTCTCCACCCCTCTGCCCTGGCTCTGTTTGACTGGTCTAAGAATCGCATTATAAATGGGAGACAAGTTATGTCTCACTCCCCCATTTCTGTTTAATGACGGATTCTCTTTTTTGACAAAAATAGCCTCTTTAACTCCCCTCTCAAACCAGTTCTTTTCCCTGGCTAAGATCTGAACCTCACTGTCCTCAAAAGAATGGCCCGTGGCTTCTAGGCGAAACGTTTTCAACCAAACAAACTTTGTCCAGTTGACAAATTGAACTTCTCCTTTGATCATGGATTCTACCTGGACGACTGAGGGACTTTTCACGCAAAAAATGATGTTCAAACATTTGCCATTTTGGAGGTAGCTACCATCATAACAAACAATACCCTTTCACAAAGAAAAAAGTGCATAGGATTTATAAAAAAAATAAACTAATAATGTATTTATTTATTAATATTAAATTATTAAATATTAAATTATGAATCAATAATAATCGATTTTTGGCATCAAGAATCGATGCAGTATATTGTGAAAGTTAGTATGGCGATGCATTGTCATCACGATTATTTTGCACACCCCTACTTATGACCATGTGAGATTTCAAGTTTTCTTTAATAAATCTGCAAAAATGTCAAGAATTGTGTTTTTCTGTCAATATTGGGTGCTGCGCGAACATTAATGTTCACTGTACACTGTCTTTTTGCACTACCTGGCCAGAGAGAAACAAAATTTCGATTCACTGTATGTTGAACACATATGGCAGAATTGACAATAAAGCTGACTTTGATCTTTGATCTTTTGAATGAGAAAAATAAATTAACTTAAATGATTATACTGGTGATAAATGATGATACTGAATACTTTACGTACCCACTGTACACCCAGGATACACCAGATATGAGGCAAGATGTATGGAATTATGTAGCACAGAAGAAAAAAAAAAGATTTTTAAATATTTTATATTCAAATCCTTGGTTTGTCGGATATCATTGTGATATTAGTGTGTGTATGTGTGTATCAGAGGAAAAAAAATGTATTCTTGTAATTAATAATATATATTTTTTCCCTTTCTATCCCTGTTCCTTCCCTTTCCTTTACTTTCATTGCCCCTTTATTAATTATTTATTATTTATTTATCATTTACTTATTCCTTTCCTTTATTTTCTTTTGTCTCGTGTTGATTAAGTCGGACAGAATTTTTCAATTTTTTCCCCTTTTATTAGTTATTTAATTTTTTGCTGCATAATTCCATACATCTTACTTCATTAGTAGTGTGCTATTGTTTAATAGCATACTCCGGAACTTTTCTCATGAAGCTATACCATCTCTATGGAGACAAGAAGGTGGCGACATCCCTTTTTGAAAAGTTAGATCGTGCACTTTTAAAGAGCTGCTAAAGGCCTGTGCTGGAGTTAACTCCGCCCAGTCAAAATCTGAAAAATCAAACAAAGAGGGCGGTATTCGGCGGGTTGGGGAGCGCGGGGGACTCGGTGGGTTGGGGAGCGCGGGGGACTCGGCGGGTTGGGGAGCGCGGGGGACTCGGCGGGTTGGGGAGCGCGGGGGACTCGGCGGGTTGGGGAGCGCGGGTGGGGTGATGGTCTGGGGCGGGGCTTGACCTATGAGTGATAGCCAGGAGACAGCGCCGGTCAGTGGGAGCGAGTAATAGCAAACTGCCAATGGAGAGTGACAACAACGGCAGTTTGGCAACGGAGCGCAGCGAGGTATCAACGGGGTTAAGAGCGGCTCCTCGCGTACCGCCGACAGACCGTGAGGTGACCGTGAGCGACTGTGCTCGTCACGTAATAACCTCAGAACAGCATCTGACTCACTGGCAGCCATCTGTCCAACCTGAAAATTCAAATGTGGCCGTAGTTGATCCTAAAGAGGCCGGTACAGACACAGCTTTGACCCAAAAGTCAGATTTTTAACAAACATGCAGTAAAATGCCAAAATAAGGCCAGGGACAGGTATACACTTCCATTTTAGTCCCATTTACAGAATTAATCAGTAAAAAAAGTGGTTTGGCGTTTAGTGCTCTTTAAATACCACCATGACAAGGCCAGCATCAAACATACCAAAGCAAACACGCTAGGGATGAACATGTTTCAGGAATGACACTTCTTTGATCATTCTAATGGCCGAGGACTTACTGGCAAGGAGCAGACAGGAGAGAGAGACCATGTGTAGCTGCTGCACTGTGACGTCATATCGGTCCATGAAGAGGTCCAGGAGGTAAACAGCCAGATGACGCGCCGTGGGGCAGAGTCTGAACCGGTTACTGACAATGGCGATGAGGTCGGCGAAGTACCGGCGAAGACTCATCTGAGGAGACTGGCCTTTGAACGCAGGCAGCTTCAGTTCCTACGAAGGAGTTTTTAAAATACTGTTTTTAGTGCATTTATCAAACTATGTCAGAGCACTGCAAAATGAGACAAAAAGAACAAAATGTAAACTTGCACTGAAACTTTATATTTCAGCATCTTGGTGGTTAATTTTGCAGTCCAAACCTTGCCTGGTAACTCCTGAATTATTTTTATACAAAGGAGTTTCAGTCTGGTCACCACCTCGAGCCAGAACCAAACACGACCATGAGGATTTGTTTTTTTGAAACAAAGTTCACTGATTACTCATCATTTTGAACAAAATTATATTTCTCTCATAAGATTACAGGTGCACTGCCAAACTTTTCTGGTGGACGCTCCGCTACCTGTCTCCAGGGAGATGCAATGTTCCATAATATGACTTAAACATATCCAGCTATCATTTATTCATTACAGATGTTTCTTTAAAAAGTATTAAAAATATAATACAGTCATACCTCACCTTAGAAAATGTATTCGTTCCAGAAGCGGTTTCGTAACGTGATTTTTTCGTAAGTAGAGTCGCAACGGGGATTTGGGCTGCTGCAAAGCCGAGCGCGCATTATTTGAATTTTTGAGATTTCGCGTTTCGTAACCTGAATTTTCTTTCGTTTTCAGAGACAAAAATTTTACGTAATCACGTTTCGTAACTTGGATTATTCGTTAGTTGGGTCTTTCATAAGGTGAGGTATAAAAGTAATTCCTTCTGTGAATAAGGGCGACTCTCCACAGATCTGAACTGTAACGTAGGGTAGTGTTGTAACCTGACTTGTTGCTCTTGAGATAGGTTTAATCTAAACTGTGTAACCTACAAATATATACGGTAATATATAACATTTCCATGGAGACAAGCAGGTAGAAATGTTACACAGTGCACCTTTAACAGAGTTGCATCGATTCTGCAGAAATTTGATTTTTTTCCCATTTTTCCTCATAAGCAGCCATATTTTTTTTGATACAGATGGATCATGTGTGTCCCTGATTGGTTAATCCAACTGTCAATAATGTCCATCCACAAAGGAGGAGGTTCTACTGTGACCAGACTCGCGTCTCGTGAAGTATGAGCTCTGTTCAAGCTTACGACACAAAACCACACGCTGTTTGGAAACATGCAGATGACGACTTCCTTTGGGTTCTGTTCTTCATCTCCATGTCATTGTGTTCTTTTTTCCTTTTAAAATTTCCTATTAATTTGTGTGTTACAATTTGTCTAACTCCATTAAAAAAGACGTCACTGTAGCGTTTTGTTATGTTCGGCAGATCACCAGTTACGACCAGCTGCCTGTGAGTGACGTCGAAGTCACAGTTCGGTCATGTTCATGAAATTTAAAAACTAAATCTTATATATTGTTCTTTTAACAGGTTTCATTAAAATCAGTTTTGAGTTGTTGGTCACTGGGACGAGAAGTCACTTTTCATAACTTAAAAAAAATGAAATGAAAGAAGAAAAAAGAAATACAACTCAGTATCCCTGCCTTTAAAGGAGAATTCACATTTTTTACAATCTGAGCCTTATTTCGGTAATAAAACAAGTTGTTTTACTCACCCATAGCACTTTGGTGTCATATGGAGCACTTCCAGAGATGTTTTAGATTAGCAATAGCCGTAGCACAAGTTCTCGGGGCATATAATATATGCCCCGAGCGGTCTCCAAATAACAAACTTTAGCACTTTTCAAATCATAGAAGCTCGATGTCTTAGTCTACGCTTTCGTTTGAATGCAAAGTGGCCTGTAATCCGAGATTTAGCCATAATTTACAGCTTTGCGTTTCATGTTTGGGTCCCGGGAGCTGAGGGTGAAATAAACTGACTCCGCACATGTGCACTGGCGTCCTTATCTACTCGAAACTATGGATAAATCTCGGATTACAGGCCACTTTTGACTCAAATGAAAGTGTAGACTAAGACATTGAGCTTCTATGATTTGAAAAGTGCTAAAGTTTGTGTCATTTGGAGACCACTCGGGGCATACATTACATGCATACAATATATGCCCCGAGAACTCGCGCTACGGCTATCGCTAATCTAAAACATCTCTGGAAGTGCTCCATATGACACCAAAGTGCTATGGGTGAGTAAAACAACTTGTTTTATTACCAAAATAAGGCTCAGATTGTAAAAAATGTTAATTCTCCTTTAATCACGAGTATCTCAGTGTACTGTAGTTTAGAGAAATGGTGCTTTACAGAAGCTGCTGTACTGGATTCAGAGTCCGATGTTCTCAACATGCCATCATTATCTTTCCTCAAAACACAATTGCAAGCTACAAACATGAGGGCATTCCAGACATATTTCAACCAGAGGAATTTCAGCCTAACCTTGTGGCACCAGACAAACGCAAACTTATACCAGTGAAACAACGCACATGAGGACTTTAAAAATGACGATTAAACGTAAAATAAAAACTCTCAGTTCTATATTTTGCCATTATTTACTCCAAAGAGCTCCATTGTGTTTTTGGTGTGATTTCATCCCTGGTTATTGCCAATCTCTATGGAACTAAACGTAAAAAGTAGCTGTTAACTTAAAAACTAAAATAAATATGTAGTAGCTTGTTAGTTTATTCAGAAATTTTGCAGCACTACAAACACCGCGTACAGTCCTTTAGTCGACTCTGACCGGCCCATTTAAGATAATTTGGAATTACAAAATAAACACATTTTATAATTTTACCTCATGCATGGAATAAAGCTGCATTGCTTTTATTTTAGAGGTGTTTTAAATGACATTTTTTGTAAGGCAACCTCACTTTTTCATTGTTTAGTCATAACATACACTCACCAGCACATCAAAACAATGTTATTTACTACTTTTTATAAAGAAATGCAATTAATATTACGCAGAATTGAGTTGATTTGGGCCCGGCCCTCTATAATATTTTGTTTTTCATGAGGCCCCACGGAAAAAATAATTGCCTGTCCCTAGTGTAGGCTGAAGTAAAAAGTACTTCTAATGCCTAACTGTATTAAACAACGCATTTACAATTTTACTTACGACTTATAAGAGACAAAATATGAATTAAAACAAACAAAAATGAAGGCAGAATGCAAAAACTACCACATTTTATAATACTTGAGTAGATCATGTGCAGCAAATGAACAGCAAATTTATCATTTCAGTTACGATTTACTGAAGCTGCACTGCTTTTATTTTAGAAGTGCTTTAAATTACATTTTTTGTAAGACAACCTCACTTTTTCATTATTTAGTCATAATACGTACTCTTAACGGTCTTACCAGTGCGTCAAAACAATGTTATTTACTACTTTTTATAAAGAAATGCAATATTATGCAGAATTGACTTGATTCGGGCCCGACCCTAGACAATATTTTGTTCACGAAGTAAAAAGTACTTCTAATGACTAACTGTATTAAACGATGACAGTATTCCAAGAAAGAAAAGCAGCATATGAACAGCAAAGTTACATTTACAATTTCACTTACGACTTACTAAAGCTGCATTGTTTTTATTTTAGAGGCGTTTTAAATTACATTTTTTGTAAGGCAACCTCACTTTTTCATTGTTTAATCATAACATACACTCACCAGTGCAGCAAAACAATGTTATTTACTACTTTTTATAAAGAAATACAATTAATATAACTGAAGAAGCAGCTTGGATGAGCTGCGAAAAGTATTCAACCAAATAAACTTTGTCCAGTTGACAAATGAATTTCTCCTTTTGACAATTAATATTATGCAGAATTGAGTCGATTTGGACCCGGCCCTACACAATATTTTGTTTTTCATGAGAACCCATGAAAATTTTTTTTTTAATTTCAAGAAGAAAAAGCAGCGTATCAGCAGCAAATATGCATCTACAATTTCACTTATGACTTAATGTATGTATAAGAGACAAAATATAAATTAAAACAAACAAAACTGCAAAAACCTCCACTTCATGACATCATAAGGGGTAAGGTACGAGTCCTGGATGGTTGGACACTTTTATAAGATAATACTTGAGTAGATCATATGCAGCAAATGAACAGCAAATTTACAATTTCACTTACGATTTTCTGAAGCTGCATTGCTTTTATTTTAGAGGTGTTTTAAATTACATTTTTTGTAAGGCAACCTCACTTTTTCATTGTTTAGTCACAACAAACTCTTACCAATCTTACCAATGGGTCAAAACAATATTTACTGCTTTTGATGAAAAAAATACAATTAATATTATGCAGAATTGAGTTGATTTGGGTCCAGCCCTCCACAATATTTTGTTTTTCATGAGGCCCCATGTCTGTCCCTAGTTTAGGCTGAAGTAAAAAGTACTTCCAATGCCTAACCGTATTAGACAACACATTTACAAATTCAGTTAGGAATTATAAGAGAGAAAATGTAAATTAAAACAAACAAAACTGAGAAAACAAAGCAGAATGCAAAAACTACCACTTCATGACATCATATGGAGGAAGGTAGATGGTTAGACACTTGTATAAGATAATACTTGAGTAGATCATGTGCAGCAAATTTGCATTTACAATTTCACTTGCGATTTACTGCATGTACAGCTCTGGAAAAAAAATAAGAGACCACTGCATTTTTTTTCTGAAATCAGCATCTGACAGCCATTCCATTGCAGCGTCTGTTGAATTCCAACACAAACACAAAGCTGAGCTACTTCAGTTCTTGCACCAGTAGTGGAATAAAGTCACCCAAGAACAATGTGAAAGACTGGGACTAAACCAGGTCTGAACCAAGACTAAACCAGGTCTAAACTAGGACTAAACCAGGTCTGAACCAAGACTAAACCAAGACTAAACCAGGTCTAAACCAAGACTAAACCAGGTTAAAAGGGGACTAAACCAGGACTAAACTAAGATTAAACCAGGACTAAACTAAGATTAAACCAGATCTGAACCAAGACTAAACCAGGTTAAAACAGGGACTAAACCAGGACTAAACTAAGATTAAACCAGGACTAAACTAAGATTAAACCAGATCTGAACCAAGACTAAACCAGGTTAAAACAGGGACTAAACAAGGACTAAACAAGGACTAAACAAGGACTAAACAAGGACTAAACAAGGACTAAACAAGGACTAAACAGAGTCTGAAACAAGACTAAACCAGGTCTAAACTAGGACTAAACCCAGTCTGAAACAAGACTAGACCAGGTCTAAACTAGGACTAAACCCAATCTGAAACAAGACTAAACCAGGTCTAAACTAGGACCCAAGAACAATGTGAAAAACTTGTGGAGAGCATGCCAAGACGCATGAAAGCTGTGATTAAAAATAAGGGTTATTGCACCAAATATTGATTTCTTAACTCTTCTTAAGTGTAAACATTAGTATTATGTTGTTTTAAAATGAATTTGATCTTGTTTCTTTGCATTGTTTGAGCTCTGAAAACATGGATCTTTTTTTGTTATTTTGACCATTTATCATTTTCTGCAAATAAATGCTCTAAACGATAATATTTTTATTTGGAATTTGGGCGAAATGTTGTCAGTAGTTTATAGACTCAAACAAAAAAGTTCCTTTTTCCCAAACACAAACCTATAAGTAGTAAAATCAGAAAAAAACTGATAATTTTGCAGTGGTCTCTTGTAGATTTCCAGAGTTGTATATGAGAGTCCTGGATGGTTAGACACTTTTATAAGAGAATACTTGAGTGGATCATGTTTATCCTTTGCCCTGGACTCACTTTGTACCGTAGCGCCTGGTAGATGTCCGCGGCAAGCTGTCCCTTCCACCATTGGTCCTCCAGCTCCATTTAACCCCGATCTTGGGACACCCCTGTGGGCAAAACGAAAAACGTGGAAAAAACGCGTAGTAATCCATTGCTTTGCCAAATCCCCACGTGTCCACGCAAGTAATACACCCTGAACCAAAAAAGAATCGCGAATTTAAGTAGATTTAAAGTCTTTCTTCAACTTTTCAACAACAATAATTGGGGTCGCACGCACGCAGCCCAAAGCAGCAGTGCGCGTCGTGATTTTCCGAGTCCGGTTCATTTTTATTTTGTCAAAGTTAACTCGGAACATGTCCGTGAAAGTGTTTTAAAGTTCTGGCACTCACCCTACGAGCACATGTAGTGATATAGCGGGCGGTTTGTTCGGGAATAAACTTCAACCCAAGTACCGAGCGCACGGAGGACGCACGCCGCTGCTGACGTTCATTGTTGTATCCGCACCTCCAGCCCGAGCCGCCGAGTGCGCACCGGAAACGGAATATCAACTTTACCACGGGCCGGGAGAAAAGAAAATGAAAAAATAAATAAATAAATAAAAATAGAAAGAAAATATATAATATATATAAATATATAAAATATATAGTATATATAAATATATAAATAAATAAAATAAAAATAAAATGAAGGAATAAATACAATAAATAAAAAATACAAATGAAAAAATAACTAAAAATAAGAAAATTAGGAAACGGAATATAAACTTTACCACGGGCTGGAAGAAAAGAAAAGAAAAATAATAAATCAAAATAAATAAAATAATAATAATAATAATAATAATAATAATAATAATAATAATAATAATAATAATAATAATAATAATGACTAAAAATAAGAAAATTAGGAAACAGAATATAAACTTTACCATGGGCTGGGAGAAAAGAAAATGAAAAAAATAAATAAATAAACAAATAAATACACAAACAAATAAATAAATATATAAATAAAATAAAAAATACAAATGAAAAATAACAAAAAATAAGAACATTAGAAAAAGGAATATAAACCTTTCCACGGGCTAGGATAAAATAAAATACTTAGTAAATAAAAAATAATAAGAAGAAATAAAAAAATAAAAAAATATTAAGGTGACCTACAGCCTGTGCGCACCGGAAACGGAATATAAACTTGTATATATAAACCATGGGCGAGATTAAAATGAGCTTCTCCCGGATTCCGGGGGATGCTGGGGACATAAGCCGTTTCCCAATACAGCAAGTGCACAGTTCAGAGTGTGCTTGGAGGGGGATGTGCGTCATATCCGGCGCGACAACTGCTGTTCCATTTCGTTTTTGTCCCATGCACAGTTAAGACACGGTCCGAACAGCGCAGTCGCTTCCATGGAAATCGTGGCGTGGACCAAGTGTGCAAAAATGCACGCTTCACACACTTAAAAGCCCCAGCATGCACAGCGCGTCAGGATATACAAAGACTACAGAGATGGACTCGCCAGCAACATCGCCATGTGACAGTTGCGACTTCACTATAAAATGTGTGTACTGGTTCACCTCACCTACAACTATGCTACATGAAACTCTTCATAAACTACGCTAAACATGTGTGACGTAGCCGTAACGGCATAGTTCACGGCACCTGTATTACCGTTCACATGCTTTTTCCCTTACACTTCTATATTTCCTTTGCTGTTGTAATGCTGGATATTCTACAGTATCGCCATGTCCCAATTCGAAGTACTACTAGTTGCAATAGAATAATATTTTTGTCTTTAGGGAACAAGGAGCAGACCACCCGGCTCATTGAGCTGAGGCGGGACCTGTTCCATTTCGCAGACGTCCATGCGGTCCACGGACTGCACTCAGGGCTGAGCAAGTATGCACCGCCTTGACTGCAGGCTGAGACCACACTCCGAACCGTGCACTCGCTGAATTGGGAAACGGCTACAGAGTCCGAGTGGGCTTTGTTCTCGGCCTCTATTGTCGATGCGGCCACCCGTAGCTGTGGTCGTAAGGTCTGTGGTGTCTGTCGTGGCGGCAATCCCCGAAACCGGTGGTGGACACAGGAAGTAAGGGATGCCGTTAGGCTGAAGAAGGAGTCCTATTGGGCCTTGTTGACTCATGGGAGCAGCTGACAGGTACCAGCGGGCCAAGCGTGCTGCAGCCCAGGCGGTCGCAGAGGCAAAAACTCGGGTTTGGGAGGAGTTCGGAGAGGCCATGGAGGAGGACTATCGGACGGCCTCAAAGAAATTCTGGCAAACCGTCCGGCGCCTCAGGAGGGGGAAGCAGTGCTTCACCAACACTGGGTGGGGAGCTGTTGACCCCGACTGGGGATGTTATCGGATGATGGAAGGAATACTTTGAGGATCTCCTCAATCCCGCTGTCACGTCTTCTGAAGAGGAAGCAGAGGCTGGGGACTCGGAGGTGGACTCGTTCACCCTGGCTGAAGTTTCTGAGGTGGTTGGAAAGCTCCTCAGTGGCAAGGCCCCGGGGGTGGATGAGATCCGTCCTGAGTATCTTAAGTCTCTGGATGATGTAGGAGTTTTTACTATAAACCTTATTAGGAGATATCAGCTCAAAATGTTCCCAAACAGGGGAAAATCTTCTTCTAGCTCCATCGCCAAAAAAAAGAATTTCAAATAGAATGTACCAAACTTGCAAAAACCCAAAAGCACAAAATGTGAGGGGGAATCCATTGCGTTTCACTGGCCCTTATGTTTCGAATCACGCGCCAATCCTCGAACCACTTCCTGAACCAGTCACGTGGTACGGGCGGTTCGCAAGGCTTCGAACGTCACCACATACGTCACCGATACAAACCTCGATACGCACTTCACCAAAGCTGGATTACTCGCACACGCTTCGAAGCCTCGACACGGAGGACACATCACTACTTTTCTATAGGAAATCTGCAACTACAGAAATCTGGGGGCAGCTGTAGAAAAGGCCCCCTTGTGGCCGCTGGGAGCCACCGACTTTCACACTAACTTTCTCTTCTCACCACGTACCTCACTCCACCCGGACTTTTGTCCAATCAGAAGACGCCTTGGACTCTATCCCGCAGCAAGTTGTTAGTCTGTCGGAGAGATCTTTACAAGTAGCAGTGTTTAGTAGCGCGAACTATTAATACCTGCCTTTCGCATTTGCTGTACCCTGATTGTGTGCTTTGTGTGCGTCTTGTGCAAGAAGTGTTCCTGATTTGTGTAATTGAGAGTTGAGTTGTATTGTACTTTAACAATAATCGCTGACTTTGATCTTTGATCTTTGATCTTTGATCTTGATCTTTAATCAGTGTTATACTGATCAATGTTACACTGAGGTATTGAGTCCAGTGGGTGAGTGCTGCTGTCTCACGTTTATGGTGTACTTAACAGCACGCAACAACAAGTTGGTATCAATCTGATTGATCGAGTCAAAGACCATTATTATTAATATGTTGAAACGGATTTGTTAATAGGTCTAGTGATTAACATGGAGGGTTATAAGGGACTGTTCTAGACCACTGCACTTTTTGTGCTAACAGTTGTGCTAAAGTCTATCAAAAGCATTATACCTCAAAAGCGCCAATTTGAGGTATAATGCTTTTGACAGACGTTTATCATAACTCAAAACAACATCTTGTACTAATACACCAAAACGAGTACATTTAGACAAGGACACGATTCATTTTCAAACTCAGAAGCACAGTCGCGCCTTGTGCTTTGGCGTTTTGGATTCACATTAAGATGGGTTACGTGAATTACTACCTGGCATACTTTTACTTATGTGTTTTATAGTCAAACCTGCTTAGGAGGATGGTTCCGGCAAAACGACTTAAATGAATATGACTCTTGATAAACCAGGTTGCTAATTTGCTAAATGACATTTTTTTTTTTCAGTTGACAAAAGTCTCCAGCGGTTTAACCAAACCACATTAGAACCAATGGCGCAACAAGAAGCAATAGTTGAATATAAGGTGAGCATTTCTATAGAAGGATTATACTAGTGGGGGTTTTATTCTGTCAAGTTCTTGGGATTATTTCTGCCAAACGCACTGAACCAGTATCAACCAGTCTAAACTAGGCTCTTATTTTTCCTATAGTTGGTGTTGGTTGGAGATGGAGGCACTGGCAAAACGACTTTTGTTAAAAGACATTTGACAGGAGAGTTTGAAAATACATATGTTGGTAACTGAACGTCTCTTAACACTGGTTACAGTAAAAGATTTGTTGAAATCTGGGATTTTTTTTGTCCCAACATTTTTTCACGGAATTGTTACACTCATGATATGCTTTATTTTCTCAGATTAATATAGCTGTAATGTATGTTTTAAAGATCTTTTAAATGACTAATGCATAATCATAACTTGCAGTTAAACATTGTATTGTCTTTTTCTAAAGCCACACAGAGAGTAGAAGTGCACCCTCTGTTGTTTCACACAAGTAGAGGAGCCATTAAGTACTATGTGTGGGATACAGCTGGTCGGGAGGAGTTTGGAGGTTTGAGAGATGGCTACTACATTCAAGGTAAATGCTAAACTTGAGTAAAAATGAACCTGTGCAGTATTTTATTAAATCTAATTTCACTCTTTCCGCAGCTCAGTGTGCCATCATAATGTTTGATGTAACTTCCCGAGTCACCTACAAGAATGTGCGCAACTGGCATCGCGACTTGCTTCGTGTCTGTGACGACATTCCCATTGTCCTTTGTGGCAACAAAGTGGACAGAGAAGACAGAGAAGTTCAAACTAGAAGACTTAGGTTTCACCGCAAGAAGAATCAGCAGGTAACAACCTTATTTATCAAGACTATTCAATTGTTACTTTATTTCTTTTTGTATGTATGCTGATGGCTACCTTGCTGATCTTTCTTCTAGTACTATGACATCTCTGCCATGAGTAATTACAACTGTGAGAAGCCTTTCCTTTGGCTTGCGAGGATACTGACTGGTGACGCTAAACTTGAATTTGTGGCAATGCCGGCTCTCACTCCACCAGAGATCCACGTAGACCCATCTGCGGCTGCCATGTACGAACAACAGCTTGAAGTAAGTTGCCTCTCACTTCTTGCTTTCTGTCTTATTTATGCCACTCTTAACCAATCTGTCCATTTTTCCAGGTTGCATCAGAAGTGGCAGTCCCAGATGAAGTCGACGACCTTGTCAGGGATTCTTCCTAATAAAAATCAACAAAGGGAACAAATGAGAAAACAGACACAGAAGTATTATACTCGTTAACGAGGGAGAATTTAGGTGTAGCATGTGTTAAGCAGAGCCGCCTCTACCTCCGTCCAGGCCACACACTCAATTCTCAAAGAACACCTCCTCGTTGCTTCTTTTATTGTCAAACACATAGGCGTAATGGAAAATTCCCAGTTGAACCAGTTTCAACAAAGTTCATCTTTACCATACATACATACATCACTAAGCAGCAGTTGCTTTGATTGTTTAATCAGTCTTTGTCCTTGTCCCATACTAAGGTTTCACAATAGGAGATGAACCAACACAAGAAGAGTATAACACTTTGATAATTCATTAAAGGCACTATTATACAATTTTCTTTAACAGACCTCTAACATGTTCCTCCTTTTGTCCCTCTTGTGAATAGGAAGCTGGACTTTTCTTACTGTAAAATCCCCCTTCATTTTTTTTTTATCCATTTGTTCATTTAAAAGCTTTATCTTTAGGTTTAAATTTTAGAATTTTCACCACATGTTGCCTTTTGTTTTGCAAATTTTGTTTTGAGCAAATGGATGAGATGGAGGAAAACTACAATAACTAAGACAACCATGTTAGTTTGGGAGTGGATAAAAGCAAATTCAAAGCAATGAAATTAGTGAAAAGCAAAACCCTTTTAAAAGCTTCAGTCAGTGTTTAAGCTGTCAGCTGCAACATTAACCACAGCTTGGTAAATTACAGTGTTCTGTTTGTCCTCTTGAACAAAAAAATTATTGTGGAATTTGAATTGTTTTTAGGTCCTCAATAATGCCTGTGCTAGCAATATACCGTATTTGAATAGCCTAATTTCTGACCCAATTTCATTTATCTCAAATCATAAACTTTTTTTTTTTTTTAACCATTTCCTACGGTGACCTGGAGGGGACTTAGTTAATAAAATAATAACAGAGAACTTATGCGTGTGCACTTTTAAAAACCCGTGCGCACGACTTTATAACTCACGCGCACGTATTAATATCTCGTGCACACGCCTTAATGAAAGCGAGGGAACGATTTGTAACTCGTCCACTCACTTTTAACTACCTGAGCGCGCGCTTTAACGCAAAGCGTGCGCTTGGGTTATAACTCGTGCGCGCGCATCAATACCTCGTGCACACGCCTTATCAGTAGTTCTCACGCTTTGTTATTATTTATTCACCTATGACACTTCCAAGGCTTCGTACATTTCTGGGTTTCATCTTTTACATTTTTTTCAGTGTTTGCCCATTTTTATCAGTTATACTTCAATATAATTGTTTATCAATCAATCAATCAATCAATTAAACAATATTTATAAAGCGCTTTTCATACAAAAATGTAACACAAAGCGCCTTACAGTGGTTAAGGATTAGAAGATTGACCTTTATTGATCTCACACAGGCATGTAGTTGTTTCTACATTTGACCCGGGGACCATCCCCATGATTTTGTTGTTTAGGTTTGGTCAGGACCTCAGATGGAGGATTTTACCTATGGAGCATGTTTGGGTTGCTGGGGGAAACCGGAGTGCCCGGAGGAAACCCACCCAGACACGGGGAGAACATGCAAACTCCACACAGAAAGGCCCGGGCGACCCGAACCTTCTTTCTGTGAAGCATGAGTGCTAGCCACTCAGCCACCGTGCTGCCAGAGGAAAAAACAAAACAAAAAACAAAACATGGAAAAACAGACAGACGGACAAACAAACAAACAGACGGACAAACAAAGAGACGAACAAACAGGCGAACAAACAAACAAACAAACAGATGGACAAACAAAGAGATGAACAACCAAAAGGCGAACAAACAAACAAACAGATGGACAAACAAAAGAACAAACAAAAGACAAGCAAACAGACGACTGAAGTCAATCAAAGGCCAAGCTAAACAGGTGAGTCTTGAGCCCACTCTTAAAAACATGAACGTTCTCTGCAGCCATGAGGTCCTCCGGCAGGCTGTTCCATAGATGAGGGCCTAGTACTGAAAAGACGCCTCTCCGTGAGTCTGTGTCCTGACTTTGGGAGTGACCAGGAGCCTGCTGCTGGAGGAGCGCAGGGTCAGTGAAGGTTCGTAAGGGGAAAGCAGTTCTGAAAGATAGGAAGGCCCAAGACCATTAAGACAATTAAAAACCAGTAGACATTTAAGAACCTTAAGATCTATCCTGAAACTCACAGGGAGCCAATGCAGAGATTTTAAGACCGGTGTAATGTGATCCCGCCCTCTGGTCCTAGTCAGGACACGTGCTGCTGAATTTTGTAATGATTGCAAACCTGAAATATTCTTTTTGGGAAGACCAGAGAGCAGGGCGTTACAGTAGTCTATACGGCTGGTGACAAAAGCATCAGTGTCTCCGTATTGGCCTGAGAGAGAATAGGGAGAACTCTGGCAATGTTTTTAGGTGATAGAAACCTATTTTTGTGATGTTCTTGATGTGTGGGATAAAAGTCAGCTCAGAGTCAAAAATGACGCCCAGATTTTTCACTTGAGATGGGTTAAAAGACTGTGCTTGTAGTTTGGATAAAAGTTTCTCTCTCTGGGCCTCAGGACCGATGACTAAAACCTCAGTTTTGTCCTGGTTAAGCTGGAGAAAGTTTCTTGCCATCCAGGATTTGATATCTAGAATGCAGTTAAAAAGAGCATCCATTGGCCTGGTGTCATCAGGAGACACGGAAATGTAAAGCTGCGTATCATCTGCAGAGCTGTGGAAGTTGATTCCATGTCTCCTGATGACGCCGCCAAGGGGGAGCATGTACAAGTTGAAAAGTACAGGGCCTAAAATGGAACCCTGGGGGACACCACATGTGATTTTATGGATCTTGGAGGAGCATGTGTCCACACTCACCATAAATGTTCTGTCTGTGAGATAGGACGTGAACCATTTGTGAACAGCACCAAAGAGGCCGAGGTGTTTTAGGCGAGTTAAAAGAATAGTGTGGTCTACTGTGTCAAAGGCAGCGCTCAGATCCAGCAGAATCAACACAGTTACCTTTTGAGAATCACAATTTATTCTAAAGTAATTTAAAATCTTTGCCAAGGCAGTCTCGGTGCTGTGGTTCACCCTAAATCCAGACTGAAATTTTTCCAAAATGTTGTGATCCTCTAGAAAATCATTTATTTGGATAAAGAGAAGATTCTCTAAAATCTTGCTTTAAAATGGTAAGTTAGACACTGGTCGGTAGTTGTTAAAATAGTTAAAATCTAAATAGCTCTTCTTCAGCAGGGGCCTCACCACCGTAATATGTAATAAAAATTTTAATTTGGGAAGTTGAAAGTGGTTTGTAAGAGATTTTGAAAAGAACTCTTGTGGATACCTAGATGACAGATCAGGAAATAATCTACTCAAAGTTACTTGTTTTCTATTGTAATAAATGCCAAGTCTGATAGTGGATGGGGAGAGTACCTCTTTCTCTGCACTAATAATTTATTTTTTTAATCTTAAAATGCTTGAGCATGTGTCACAAATGAGAAGATTGTAGATTTTTTATTTTGTGTTTTCCGCTCGATGTAATGTAGTACTTGTGAAGCTTGCCAAAGGTGCCCCTTGTAGAGTAGTTTATTTGAAACGGTACAGATTTTGGATTGAGTGAAACTCTGAGTCACTGATTACAGGAGCAGCATGGCTCAGCCAGCAGGGCTAGAAGGAAGGGGGCAGGACATTCACGGGTATAAGTGATTGTTACAGCAAACATCTTTGCTTTAATGCCCAATTATTTATTTATTTTTCTTCTTTGACAAATTTAGATGAAATGTCCAATATAAAAATTAGACCTGCGCGATTTATCGATTAAATCGATTAATTCGACTTTACAGTTCAGGACGATGTGTTTTTATGAAAATCGATTTTTTTGTTATTTTTTACATGCGAGCGGAACTAATGGGCGGCCACGTTTTACACGGGTAAATTAGCAGGGCGTACCCAAACATTGTACGAGCTAGCGCGGCTAGCGAGTGAGCTAAAGCCGGAGCTTGTACCAAACAAAGGTGTTTACATCTGTTATATGGAACTGGTTCGGTTTTCTTGCATCGGACTTAGAACAAACGAGTAAGGTCTGTTCAAAAGCTGTTGCACGCAGCGGAATGGGAGAAGTGCAGGTCCGAACGGAATGAAAATAACCAGCGTCCAGTCCCTAAAACATTTTCGAACTGTTTGTAGTATGATAAGCACGGCCCACGACGGAAGGCAATCACACACGCTGTTGTATGTTTTACCAAAAACATGATGTATGTTGTAAAAGACATGGTGCCCATATATACTGTGGAAAAGCCCGGATTCATTAACATGGTGAAAGTTTTGGACCCGCAGTATGTGCTACCAAGCCGCAAATATTTTTCTTGTGTTGCCACAGCTGTATACACAAGCTAACACACATGAACACAGACAGTGGCTTTTCTGCATCACTTGAGGAAAAACTAAAAGACAACACTACCCACTCCAGTCCATCTTTCCCACAATCAGGGAATAATTTAGCTCCATAAAATGCTTCTTTATAAAAGAAAGATATTTATATACAGTAACCGTGATTATATTTTTTAAAAACAATAACAGCTTAATTGATGCTAGGTGTAATGTATTTGTTTTATAAAAGAACGTTGCATTGTTTTGAGCCATTTGTCTGTCATCTGTTATTTGTTTTTGAGTAGGACAGAGAAAAATCAATTAAAATCGGAAATCTGATTTTTTTTTTTTTTTTTTAATCTGAGATTTTATTTTTAGGCCATATCGCCCAGCTCTAATAAAAATATGTAAATGCAGATGTATTTTTAACGTAATTTGGGAAACCCTCTAATTGTGCATTTGATATTATTTTGAAAGTGAATATATTCAAATATATAGCACTATGTCCTCTACCAGTAAATGTTGGATTCTTATCTTCAAAAGCAGATTATACCCTGGTCCAGTGTGGAGTATTTTTGGTGCATTATTATATCTTACACTAAACTTGAACCAAAACCGGATTTGAGAGACAGAAAAAGGTTGCCCAGAGTAAACCTGACGTCACTTTAGACTAAAATTAAACTTGCTTCTAACATAGGGTGACCACCAGCATGAAACAGGAAAGGAGGACACTTAAACAACTAAAGTGAGGACACCTTGTTTTTTTTGGGTTTTTCTTTCCCTCGGGGGGGGGGGTGTCGGTCAAGAAAAACAACATATGAATAATGTATGAAGTCAACATATATTTATTAACATGGAACACCCATCAAAAACAAAAATGTGGCAAATTATGGTCAAGAAAGATGATATGAACAAAAAACAATATCATCACCAATTCACTGAAAAAACACAGTCTTTGCCATGCCATCATATGGTGCAAAAAAGCATGAAAAATTTTAAAAAGTTGTAGGCCTCTGTCATTTAGCCTACTGGTCTTTGCTTGTCCACACGAACTTCTCCAACAAAAAATATCAAAAAGATAAACATGAAAAATGAGAACAGTCAGTCAACAGAACGCATCTGAGGAGCAAAAATCAGTCAATAGCATGAGCGGAGCTTTTGAGTGACAGCAGCTCCCAGACAATCAGGGGCTGCAGGGGCTGTATCAGCTGCACGCATCGCGAATGTTTGCATACGACACAACATCGCAGAGTAGCAAGTGTAAATAATGGGTGGGGATTTATGATGATTTATGCAACGGTGGCTGACGAGGGTCCGAAAGGAGGACAAAATGTAAAAAAGGAGGACACGTGACAGACGGCCGGACAGACAGCTCTAAAACCGGACTGTCCGGACGAAATCCGGATGAATGGTGACCCTATTCTAACAACAGGACAGGGCAAGGACAGCGGCCAATGATACATAGCCAGAAAAATCTGATTACTCTAAGTCATACGATTTGGAGCATTTATATGAACTTCAGACATTTGATAATTATTGTAAATAGTTTACATGGTTTTGTTTATCAGTGGAGTTTTTAAGTGACAGAAATATTGGAAAGACAAGAACATGTTTCAGAGAACTGTTTACCACAGTTTGAGATACAGCAGTTGTAACAAAGTCTAGGATTTTAATCCTGCCAGTGCCCTCTAGTCTTAGCCAGTTTAACTTAAAAATGTCCTATAATTACCCAAACAGGTTTAAAATGGCTCAAAATGTGTTTTTTATGTGACAGTATCAGGTTTAGCGTTCCCCCACTGATCCAAAGGTGGGGGGGTTCTATCCCAGCTTCCATCACGCTGTTGTTTCAACTTCTGCAAAGTCGAACATTTGCGTATTATTAATGGAGCTTTCAAATAAGCTTAGAGTTATTTTATGTCAACAATATATTTGCAATAAGAAGTTGGAATTAATAAATAAAAGAAATGAATACACAATGCATCTCTCTACAAAGTGATGCACCTGTCAGAGAAGGGCAGGATAACGCGCCCCCAGCTACAGCCTTAGGAAGTGATTAGAAGAAGAGTGTGTTCCTGCTGCTGCACCTGGTGAGTGTGCACCTCACGATTTAGCTTTGTTTGAGAACATTATCTATGTAAAGTAAGTAACAGTCAACCTAAAGATCTTAAATACCATTAATCATATTTTGACAAACTGTTGTTGATGATGTTGGTGAGTTTAAGACAGAGTACTTGGGTCATTTGTCCTTTTTTGTGCTAATAGTTGGCTAACTTAGCTGATGCTGTTAGCTGTGATGAAAGAGCACCTCGCATGAGGCTAGTCTGTTAGCATATTAGCACTTGTATTTTGCCGCTTTTGCACTGTAAAGGCGATTATATTTAACAAGATAACCATATCTCAAAGTAAAATATCTTTTCCATTGGTAAGAACGAAACGTATTTGCATTTTTGTTGTTTACATTTAGACCAGGAACCAATGATGTTCAATGATGATGCAGTCTCAGTGCTCCAGTCGGAAAAAGTGCGGTTGCGCCTTGTGTAGCGCATTCATACCAACTAGGCTTCTTAGTGGACCAGACAGCCTTTTATTTTGCCAAACAAAGTTTATCAAATCTGTTAAATCTGTTAAATTCCTTCACTTCAGTGAAGGACTTGGTGGGTTTTTTCCACTGTGCAACCTTGTCGACTGGGTTTGGGCCATCAAAAGTGGAGAGAAGTGTGACTGACCGGTTATCATACCACCTCACCGCACAGATGTTGTGTTCTTCCGACACTCTGAAGTAAAAGCTTCCTCTTCCTTGTTTTTTCAGCTCCTTCTCTTCTGCTAACCTGAGGCTTGGCACACGCCCAGGACGAACAGTGTCAACAAAGTGTATGCCACACTCGAGCAGTTTAACAAACAGAGGCACAGAGGTGAAAAAGTTGTCTGCATAAACATTGTAGTTTTGCCCTGTAGGTAGTGTTGATGCGAGCTTCATAACTGTATCTCCTGATATGCCAAGCTCAGACCTGCACACTTCCTTGGTACTAACCTGTACCTCACTGTCCTCAAAGGAGTGGCCCGTGGCTTTAAGGTGGAGATGTACGGCAGACTGAGGTCCACTCTGGCTCTCTCGTCTGTGTTGGTAAATCCTCTTGTGAACAGCCACTTCACAAACGTTAGGGATTCTCTGTGTAAGGTTGGGTGGTAGGGTGCACCCTTTGTAACCCAGTGTTGCGTTTTTGCAACATTTACATAAATCACTCTAAATCATGTGTATTACACTTTTTTAAAAAATATATTTAACTTTTCTAACACTAAACATGTTATGAATGAAAGAAAAAAATATTATACAGATTGTATACTTACTGTTCCTGAAGATGGGTCAAATGCAAAGAAATAATTTCCCTACAGGGATAAATAAAGCATGTCTTCTTCTTCTTCTTCTTCTCCTTCTTCTTCTTCTTCTTCTTCTTCTTCTTCTACTTCTTCTTCATCTTCATCTTCTTCTTCTTCTTTTTTAGATTGGTTAAAATTGATCCAGAAAAGAGAGCTGGGTGGTCAGTAGAAGGCAGCTGTGTCATTTGAATTTGGAATGTGATATTCCCTCCAATATTAATATTTTCCCTCCAAAAATGTTGTATGATGCAGTGCAGAGTGTGGGGTGCTGGGATATGAAGTTTTTGTTACATTCAGTCAGTGTGAGGCACTAGACAGCTTTAAGTAAATGTTGCAATTCTGCAACTGTGGGTCTCAGTTGCAGAAAATAAAATAAAAAATACAAATGAAAAAATAGGCTAACTAAAAATAAGTTAGCTAGGAAATGGTATTTAAACTTTACCACGGGCTGAGAGAAAATAAAATGAAAATAATAAATAAATAAATAATAAATAAATATTAGGGTGACCTATAGCCCGTGCGCACCGGAAACGGAATATAAACTTTACCACGGGCGAGGATAAAATAAAATGAAAATAAATAAATAAATAAAAATCAAATCAACTCAAATCAAAAATACAAATGAAAAAATAACTAAAAATTAGAAAATTAGGAAACGAAATATAAACTTTTCTCTGGGCTAGGATAAAATAAAATACAAAATAAAATAATAATAATAATAATAATAATAATAATAAAATATATATATATTAGGGTGACCTACAGCCCGTGCGCACAGGAAAGGGAATATAAACTTAAATAAATAAATAAATAATAATAATAATAATAATAATAATAATAATAATAATAATAATAATAATAATAATAATAATAATACATTAAGACTCAAATCCGGAGTAAGACTCATAACCCGGATGCTGATGCGCATGTAAACGCACTCACAATCAGTTACCAAGTAAATGTGATTAAAAAGTCCTGCAACGGTACGGTTTATTCAAGGCATTTATTTAAGGCATACTTTTCAACTCCTAATTTTTGTCCATAGAAAGACAGACGCTGCAAAGAGTCCCCTTACTGGTGCTCTGACTGAGGAGTAAAGAGATGATGGCTCTTTATTTCATTCATAAAGGCTACATATATTTGGATATATCTGGAGGATTGCGCCCGATTAAGAAACGTTAAGGATTAAGTTGAATTTTCAAATAAATTGCAACCAAATACTATAATAAAATAAAGAATAAGGCTATATGTTTGAAATTAAATCCCTCCCGTTATCTAAAGCCACATTCTCATGCACTGAAATTCTTTTTGTTAATTCCTTGTAATTGTGAATTTAAACTCTAGTAAAAGTACAGTTGTAGGGATAAAAAAAAAAAAAAATGATTTGGGGTTTGACACCTGCTTGTTTCTATGGAGATGTCATTGCTCTGCCCAGAATGTTCCACAGTATGACATTAAACAGCTCTACCGTACATTTATTCAATTATAGGTGGTTTTATAGGTCAAAAATATCTCGAAAAACAGGCATTCTGAACAGGTCACCTCTGCGTAGATCTGACCGGTAACTTGGTCTGGTTTGATCTCCATGAACATAGAAAGTTGAAAATACTGTTCAGATTACTAGTTTAACAGATTTTTAGCATTTTAGATCAGTATTTTACATTAATGAAACAGTTTAAAGCTGGGATTTTGTTATGGAGATAGATTAGCGTCTTTATTATCAAATAAATATCATGCCATTCACAAATACATTTCTTTGTCCAGAAACAAATATAATTCATGACTTACACATGAATGTAACAACATTCAAAAAAAGCATAAAAGCATTTCTCTACTCAAAAGAAAATGTTATGTGAGTCACAAATGTCAGTGTAATTACCGTATTTTCCACACTATAAGGCGCACCTCAAAGCCTTCAATTTTCTCAAAAGCCGACAGTACGCCTTATAATCCGATGCGCCTTATATATGGATCAATATTGATTAATCATGGCTACCGTAGTCAGCCACTACTGTAGCTTCTATTCTATGCGCCTTATAATGCGGTGCGCCCTATATATGAAAACAGTTTTAAAATGGGCCATTCATTGAAGGTCATTCATGGAGATCAAACCAGATCATGGAGATCTGGTTTGATCTCCATGATCATAGAAAGTTGAAAAACAGTGCAGAAAATACGGTACATTTGTTTGCAAATCAATGAAGCTGCATTTACAAACTACCGTACAGGTTTATGACTGCTCCTGAGTTTATTTGTGGATTTTTGCTTCGCGATAAACCTTCCACATCGGAATCCAGAACTTCTGATCCAGTTGACCAGTTGTACAGAGATAAGTTGGATGCCAAAGAAAAGGAACGTTATATGAACAAATTCAAATTAATTGGGCGAGAAGATCCGTATGAGATGAATTCAAGTTTGTTCAGTGACAGTGGCGATTTGTCGATTCTGCTGCTGTAAGAGATCCCGATATTGTCAACGACCTGGTCTTCTCCCCAAGCCCTGATACAGCACAAGACCTTCAGAGCTCTAAAGGTCTGGAGGCAACAACCAGTTTGTTTGTGGCTGGTACGAGAGCACAAAGTGCGGAAAACTGGAGACGAGCATATTGTGATGGCAAAGGTCGGCATACTTGTATTACATGTGTAACGTGTTTAAGTACGAGTATATTGCTTTTTATTATTCACGTTTTGCAAAGATTAAAATATGAACATCGTCTTTCTGCCTCTGTCGCCTCCTTTCCTTTGATAATCCCTCTGTTTGTTCACCCTGGTTTAGTCCTGGTTTAGACCTGGTTTAGTCCTAGTTTAGTCCCAGTTTAGACCTGGTTTAGTCCTGGTTTAGACCTGGTTTAGTCCTGGTTTAATCCTGGTTTTCTTTTCTTTGATAATCACTCTGTCTGTTCACATTGGTCGGTCACTACTTTAGGTAAACGATAGAACTGAAGGTGTTTTTCTCTCTCCGATCTATTGTGACGCCGAGGACCTGACAATAGTTGACCATTTTGCTTTTTTTTTTTACTTGGCGGCATAAGTGCAATGTTTGTTTTGTTTCGAATATCTCCGACATGGCCGACTTCTGGATTACGATGTCACGTGAAAACACTCTATAGACAAGAGGTCGTAAGGAAAACAGTGCAAAGATGATATGATGATTGACAGGACATAGGACTATCTATTACGTAAGAGTGACTTGTTGTACTTTACTAAATTACAAGTACAAGTACAAGTACACGAAACAAGGTACACTTACCCAAACATCTACAGTTACAGTAACCTGAGTATTTGTACATAGTTGCTCTCCGGAGATGCATATTTGCCTCTGGTGCTTTGCGGTTTATCGGTAATAAGTGACAGTGTTTTTTTTACTTAGTGTACATACATTTATATAATTTTAGTGCTACTTATTTAGAAGTTTATTACCGTTTTTTTTGTTTTTTTTACTCTATTATTGTAATATAATGTGATGTGAGCTACTGTATCCAATTAATTTTCCTTCTGGATCAATAAAGTCTGTCTGAGAAGTTGAAGTGTAAAATAGTGAGTGCGTTGGCTGAACGGGATCAGATGGCCGAGCAGACAGCGGACCACACAGTGACCTAAATAAGATAAACCGGCGTCTATAGCTGAGCCTGTAAAAGCTTTGGGACCATCTAAGTGCAGCTCATTAGCGCAAACCACAACTCAGAATGTGAAACTGCAGGAAAACGAGCCACACGGCACATTTACGTACGCCGAAAAACGCAGCAAATTGTGCCAGCTGACCTATGAAGAATGTTTACAGATGATTTAAATGCAGTTTGCTTGAGGCACGGAATTTCTTTTCTCTTCTCGCTCCTTTATCCAAACCCTGTTTCTCAAACTGTGGTACGCAAGCTCCTACAGGCGGTGCTTGGACAGCTCATCTGTTCGTGTTTTTGCCTAATTTGAAGTTCATTTTATCCACTTTTCTGTCCACCTTTGGATCATTTCTTGTTTAGAACTACAGTGGTAATTATGTAGTCCACATTTAGTCCTGGTTTAGCCCTAGATTAGACCTGGAATAGTCCTGTTATGGATCTGGTTTAGATCTGGTGGTACTCAGAAAATGACAAATGTTTTCTTTGGTGGTACTTGTGAAAAGTTTGAGAGCCACTGGTGTAAGAAACACGGTGGCAGTATCCAACATGTGCGATCATGTGTGATGTGGTGAGTCTCAAAAAAAACTGTTATTACTGTTACTATTATTATTATTAGGGATGCACCGATATGAAAATTTTAGCCGATACCGATATCCAATATTAATGTTGCTATTATGGCCGATAACCGATATTAGCCGATATGGATATTCATTTTTTAAATTCTGAAATAATGTTTTATACAGGCTGAAAATCATGCAAAATTAATTTTTCAATGTCTTCTTTTATTTTCAAAACGTATTTCATAAAGCTTAACTTATTTTATTCACAAACCCCCTGTGAGAAAGTTTAGATAAAAAAAAACAAGGATGATAAATCACCATGTCACTCTTAATCTGCATTTCACATGGCTCCCATATCACCACATACTTCAGGTTTGGAAGCCATTTTATGTATTGCCAAGAAAAGGAACTGCAACACATTTTGTCAAATTACAATAAACTTAAACATGGACAGATACAGGATAAACACAACGTTTTATAACCAAGATCCCTGTACAGCTCGACCTTATTAAGGACAGCTCCCAGTGCTCTGCCTGAAGTGTGATAGAACTTTTATTTGTTGTTCAAAGCAAGGTATTTATAGTACACATCGGGCCGACACCGATATGTTAAAATTTTGGCAATATCGGCCGATACTGATGTTAATGCCAATATATCGTGCATCCCTAATTCTTATAATTATTATATCCTTTATTTATCCCTGTAGGGAAATTACTTCTCTGCATCCTTTCAGGAGCAGTGGGCAGCTCATCTTTCTGCCATCCAGGGGCCCATCTCCATGATCTTATTGCCAGGCTTTGGTCAGGACCTCAGCTGGAGGATTTTACCTATGGAGCATGTTTTTGGGTTTTTGGGTTGATGGGGAAAACCAGAGTGATTGGAGGAAACCCACCCAGACACAGGAAGAACATACAAACTCCACACAGAAAGGCCCAGGCAATCCAGGGATTGAACCCAGAACCTTGCTAGCCACTCAGCCACCGCACCGCACGTAATAATGAACATTTTTTATAGATTTAGAAATACATAAAACACATAGAGGGCAACAGTAGCTCAGTTGGTAATGTTTGTCCACTGAGCCAAAGGTTGGTGGTTCGAATCCCGCTTGAATCGTGTTAGTAGCGCATAGTTTTAAGCTTTTGTCACACGAGGCCATCTATGTTTATTTTTTCTATTGTCGTGAAGAGAAGAATGGGGTGTGGATTAAACAAGAATTATGTGAATGTTTGTATGCTGTACGTCCTCATGTAGAAAAACAGATGAAGTTAAATTAAATGAAAAAGTAGCAAGCCAATGAATGCTGTTCGTCTATAATGATGACAAGCCATTTATAAATAGGAAGTATCACACGATTTGGAGAACGTGGAGGTGCAGAGGTGCAGAGCTGAGGTAGTTCCATGTGTTCTTGAGAAAGCAAAACAAAGAACCAGCCACAGGGGCAAGGACATTTTTATTCTGTTTCTAAATGGTGAAAAGTGGTGGTATTTTAGCAGGTCTAACATGGATTTTATTTTATTTAGCAGAAGAAAAAAGGTTGAAACACAGATCTAATACATTCATCTTCTGAAAGACTGGAAGAAATGAGACTGGCAACACCACTGACTCACATTTACACAAGGAAAACGTGGACAAAGGACAAAAATCTATCTTGCTCAAAGGCACAACAACATAACAATGATCTGTTAGAAAGTCTATCTATTGCCTATCAGATCTATTGATATCATAAAAGGTGTAGGTAAGAAATCCTGTCGCTGCCCATTTTAAAGAAGCGCAGTGCTCCATCTCCTCGCTTAAATATATTGGGAGGTGAAGCTCCCAAGAAGAGGAGGGGATATTATTACCTTTAAATATTCAAAGACTGCTTGAGATGAGAAGAAGCCACGACAATTTAAAAGGAACCGACATGTTTAAAAAACCCAGATTCAGAATTCCGAGGTTATGGATTGAAGCGTTGCTGTGAAAGGAGTTCATTTGTGGAATAATCTTGACAAAGAAATCAAAGGATCAAGTACAATAACGACATTTTAAAAAATACATAAAAATCCAGTGTAACGTGTTTGTATGAAAAAGAAAACTAAGTTGTTGCGCATACAAATGAAGCTTTCTGTTTACAATTTATTAATAACTTTGATTGAAATGGAATGTATTGATGAAATGTTTTATCGCCACTATCGGTGTTATTGTCTGGAAAAGGGAAGAGGGGCAGACAACACAAGATTACTCTTCTTTCTGCTCCTTTTCATTCAACTTTTTGTGTTGTTATCACACTGTTGATGTCTTTTTATACTTTATGAATGAAATAAACAAAACAAATAACGAAATAAATTAAATTAAATTAACAGGCGGCTCCTACAAAGAGAAAGTTTTTATATTTATTCCTTAAAAACGCTGGCCCCTAGTGGCCGAAATTAAAAACTTGTTATAATGTTATACAGTGGTACCTCACCTTACGAATGACCCAACAAACGAAAATTTCAAGTTACGAAATGCCTTCACAGTAAATTTTGGTCTCTAGATACGAAAGAAAATTCAAGTTACGAAACGCGAAATCTCAAAAATTCAAATAGCGCGCTCAGCCACACACATAGCTTTTCTCAGACTGGATTTAAACTTTTCTCACATTTCTCTCTCGTTTAAACACTCAAACTTTCATAGATTTTCAACAAAATGTATTAAATAGTGAAGCGTGGGGGGAAGGGGAAGGGCGGAGATGTGCGGACACGTGTGATAGCGCAGCATGACCCGGCACGGGGCTGCAAGGACGAGACCCGTGCTCAAACCGTGCCAGGTCTAAACCAGGTCTAAACCAGGTCTGAACCAGGTCTAAACCAGGTCTAGACCACCGCGGCTCTTACCTGCGTTCGTTCATGCGCTCAGACTGCGTGCGGTCCCGAGGGGAGTCCTCGCTGCTCGCCTCAGCCATGACTCGAAATGAAACCAGGAAATAGACCCGCACGCGGTGGTTTAGACCTGGTTCAGACCTGGTTCAGACCTGGTTTAGACCTGGCACGGTTTGAGCACGGGTCATGCTGCTGTTGTGAGATGTGTCTATCTTGTGTCTATAGCTCAGTGCAGAAGAGAGAGTGTGCGAGTGTGTGCGTGCGCCGGGTGCGCGTGCTGGATGAATGTCTCGGCGGAGCAGTGGAGCCGGGCCTGGCTGTGTGTGTGTCCGCGTGTGCTGGTGACGACCGCAGGTAGAGACAGAGACGGCGATCGGGGCAGTTAGAGAGTAAAAAGTGCTACTCGTACAGTGCAGTGAGACAATAAAGCCCCACTCTGCAGAAAAACTGCCTTTTTTATTTGCATTCTCCACCACTGTAAGCGTGCGATGTCCACAAGGGAGTTAACCCCGGAAGGAAAGCTATCTCCGGCCCTGGAGAAGACGATCTCCCCTGTGTCTCCCAACCACGGTTAGGAGATGAGAGCAGGAATGGTTAACACTGCGCTATCACACACGGGTCCCGCGCGCACACACACCGCCCTCCCCCTTCCCCCCCACGCACGCAGTCGCTGCTCACCTCAGCCTCGTGAGGTATACCGGTGCTGCTTGGTCTAGACCTGGTATAGTCCAGGTTTAGTCCTGGGTTTACAGTCTCTACGCAGAACACAATGTTACACTATAAAAAAATGTTACATTATAAAAAAAACAAACAAACTTGGAACTGGGCCTTGGAACGAATCAGGCTTTTTCCATTGAAATAGCTACTCAACTTACGAATTTTTCACATTACGAAACCACTTCTGGAACAAATTAATTTCGTAAGGTGAGGTACCACTGTATTTATTTCTAATGTAATTTTCTTGCCTATGATGGATGGACTTGGGTAATAGCTCATGTTATATGATGTACAGTGTACATTGTGTTATATATTGTATTGAGTGGACATCTCTTATGGCTCACTTATGGACTGGCCAAACAATCACTGGGCAGAAGGTTTATGTGGGAGCGGCACACAGAGAGAACCATGACCTGACGAAGATCCACTGATTGAAATGTTGTCATTCATGGGAGTTTGGGAAAAGTGTGCAGCCTTGTCTCACTTTGTATGATCAAATCAATTGAGGCAGCAAAATCTTACTTCTTATCCTCTCGCATAATATAACATACAGTGGTACCTCACCTTACGAAAGACCCTACATACGAAAAATCCAAGTTATGAAACGCCTTCACATCAAATTTTGGTCTCTAGATACGAAAGAAAATTCAAGTTATGAAACGCGAAATCTCAAAAATTCAATTAATGCACGCTCAGATCCACGCCCCAAAACGTAAATACACTTTATCAACACACACAGGGTTAGGTTCCAGAGGTGGCCCGCGGTGGGAGAGGTCCACGAGGTAGGACAACTTTATTGTCCTACCTTTGCAATTGTTCTACATGTTTTAGGGCTGTAAATGCCTCACCACACACATTCTACACTTTTCTCAGACTGGAGTTGGGCTTTTCTTGCATTTCTCTCTCGTTTGAACACTCGAACTTTCATAGATTTTCAATGGAATGTGTTGATAGTGAAGCGTGGGGGTAGACACGGCTCAATATAGCGCCGAACGCGCGAGGAGAGCGGAGACACAGGATTACTATCAACAACACATCATCAGTAGGGTAAAACTAACCTGTCTCACGACGGTCTAAACCCAGCTCACGTTCCCTATTAGTGAGTGAACAATCCAACACTTGGTGAATTCTGCTTCACAATGATAGGAAGAGCCGACATCGAAGGATCAAAAAGCGACGTCGACACGGCGCGGGATGGAGCCGCGGCGCCCGGGCCGTGCCTCCCCCTCGGGGCCGCGGGCCCGAGCACAGGGTGATTTAATCCTGGTCTGGTCCCGGTTTGGTCCCGGTCTGGACCTGGTCCGGTCCTGGTTTAGTTCTGGTCTAGACCTGGAAGTCACATAGAGCCAGAGCCCACCCCGAGCTCACAGTGTCAGCCCCCAGGCTCTGGAGGTCAGATAGAACCAGAGCCCGCCCCGCCCCGCTCTTATTCCCGCTGAAAGAGCGTCTTTCTTGGCCTCTTAGATCTAGCGCGGAACGCGCAAGGAGTGCGGAGACACGAGCAACGCGCTCCTCCAACGGCACTGCCATGTCCCGGGATAATCCTGGTTTAGTCCAGGTCCAGTCCAGGTTTAGACCTGGTTTAGTTCTGGTCTAGACCTGGTTTATTCCAATCAGGACGCAGAACACAAAAAAAGTTACACTATTAAAAAAAAAACCTTGGAACGGATCAGGCCTTTTCCATTGAAATAGCTACTCAACTTACGAAAAATTCACGTTACGAAACCACTTCTGGAACGAATTAATTTCGTAAGGTGAGGTACCACTGTACCGTCTAATACATCAGCCACAACAATAAAACCCATTGAATCACTCTATAAACAAGCTTTAAAAACACTTGACAAAAAACACTACAGATACCACCATTGTCACATTTTGCAGAAATACAAATTAATGACCTGGGACAATCTTATTAAATTTAAAAATATCTGTCTATTGTACAAGATTAAACATGGCTTGGCTCCCCCTTCGCTGAATGACTTGCTGAGTGACCAGAGGAGACTGCATTATTCCTCATAGAAAAACTGGATTTGGTCAGTCTGTTTTCTCCGTCAGAGCGTCCCATCAGTGGAACATCAGAACATTTCCCTCATTCTCTGCTTTTAAAAAGAATGCTAAAAAGTGGCTTTTAGAAACGCAAATGTGCGAACACTAAACCTTTTATTGTATTTCTGTAATGTTATTGTACATTTGTGTAATTTTTAAAGGTCCCATGGCATGAAATTTTCACTTTCTGAGGTTTTTGAACGTTAATGTGACCTCCCCTACCCTGTTTAGGGCCTCCACGTCCCATGGCTAAAAGTTGCGAAATGTCTAAACTGAGCATTTGCGGTCCTTTTCTGCGTTAGAAAAAAACACAGCTCAAACGGGCGATTCTGAACAAGGCGACTATGTTACGTCACATCGAAAAATGCAGCTCCACCCCCGTCTGGATGTCTACACACCGTCTCTGTAAATCACGCCCAGAGAGTTTGGACCGCGAATGAGCTACGCAATGCGAAATGCATTTTTTTATTTGCCTGGAGGCACGTGCGAGTGTTTCCAGGCTCAGAAGTCTTTTATCTGAGCCTCTGGACATCTGAAACAGCAGTGGTTTAATTTTATTTTCTGTGAAAATGTGTTTTTTTCATTGAAAAGGCTCTCCTTTCTTCCTCCGCGCTTAAAACACGGAAGTGGGAGACAGCACACAGCACACCGCTAAAACAAGGAACCAGCGGCGCATTTGCCCCCCCCCACCCCCCACCCGCTCCTCTAACCTGTGTCCTTCTCATTTGCATTCAAGCAACAAGGCCCAGAATGAGTTATTCAGAGAGAGATTTTCTGACTCTGACTCTGTACATGTGTCTTTCTCCTGCACTGAGTCTTGATTTTGGAGAAGGATTCATTTACAGTATTAGGGAACCATTAAGGCACCATATAAAAGCATCAAGAAGTACCGTCATGGGACCTTTAATGTGTAACTTTTTAAGTGTATTTTCTTTTAGGATGCCTTTTTGACATCTGGCAAAGGGACTACTGATGCAAATTAACTCTTATCAGCTAACTCGGGCACATTTACATTGTTTTGATGTTGATTAATGTGCATTGTCCGTTTTCAGATAAATAAATAAATAAATTAATTAATTAAAGGAAAAAGCAGCAAGCCTATTTTTATTTTATTTATTTATTTTATTTATTTATTTAAATTAGGACAATGCATATTAATCAACATGTCAGCAGAGAGCTTCAGTGTAAATATGCCGGAGTTAGCACAACAGCTAATTTACACCCGCAGTCCTAAGGCAGGTCAGAACAAAACACATTCACACAAACAAAACAGAATACACAATAGGCATTTCACCAAGAGCATGTAGGGCAATAGACCCATCCCCAAAAGTCATAATAATCCTCATGTGAGCACGTCTGGTTAGTTTTCAACCAAAGTTTCAGAGGTGTTTTAAAGGCTGAAGGTGTCACAGTTCCTGACGTGGGCTGGCAGTGTGTTCCATGTCTGTGACCCTCTGATAGACGCCACCGTTTGGCCAAATTTAATCCTACGCCTTTTTATGTTACAGTCTCCTCTGGTCGATGCTCTAGTATTTACTCGGTCACCAGGTTTTTTACCTATAAAATCCAATAAGGGAGGAGGAGCAAGCCCGTTTAAAACTTTAAAGATCCCATGACATGGTACTTCTTGATGCTTTTATATGGTGCCTTAGTGGTTCCCTAATACTGTAAATGAATCCTTCTTCAAAATCAAAACTCAGTGCATGAGAGAGCCTCATGAAGACAGTCAGAGTCATAAATATCTCTCTGAAACGCTTTATTCTGGGCGTTGTTGCTTGAATGCAAATGAGGAGGACAGAGACAGGCCAGTGCAGCAGGTGGGGGTGTGGCCAAATGCTCCGCTGTTTCCTGGATTAGCGGTGCGCTGTCACCCACTTCTGTGTTTAAAGATCCCATGACATGGTACTTCTTGATGCTTTTATATGGTGCCTTAATGGTTCCCTAATATTGTAAATGAATCCTGCTCCAAAATCAAGACTCAGTGCATGAGAAAGACACATGTACACAGTCAGAGTCAGAAAATCTCTCTCTGAACAACCCATTCTGGGCGTTGTTGCTTGAATGCAAATGAGAAGGACACAGATAAGTTATAGGAGCGGGTGGGGGGGGCAAATGTGCCGCTGGTTCCTTGTTTTAGTGGTGCGCTGTCTCCCACTTCCGCGTTTTAAGCGCGGAGGAAGAAAGGAGAAGCGTTTCAATGAAAAAAACACATTTTCACAGAAAATAAAATTAAACCACTGCTGTTTCAGATGTCCAGAGGCTCAGATATAGGACTTCCGAGCCTAGAAACACTCGCACGTGCCTCCAGGCAAATAAAAAAACGCATTTATTCGCGGTCCAAACTCTCTGAGCGTGATTTACAGAGACGGTGGGTAGACATCCAGACGGGGGGTGGAGCTGCATTTTTCGATGTGACGTCAGAAAGTTTCCTTGTTCAGAATCGCCCGTTTGAGCTGTGTTTTTTTCAAACGCAGAAAAGGACCGCAAATGCTCAGTTTAGACATTTAGCTCTGAAACTATCTCCACTAATCTGTCTCTTTGTTTTTCAAATTACTCTGGCGACTAGTTTAGCCTCCCTATTCAAGCCTAACGACCCTCTCCACCCCTCTGCCCTGGATTGTCTGCCCTAATGTTTCTTTGTCTGTTTTTGACTTGGTTTGAGAATCGCATTATAAATGGGAGACAAGTTATGTCTAACTCCCCCATTTCTGTTTAACGACGGATTCTCTTTTTTGACAAAAATAGCCTCTTTAACCCCCCTCTCAAACCAGTTTTGTTCCCTGGCTAAGATCTGAACCTCACTGTCCTCAAAAGAATGGCCCGTGGCTTCTAGGTGAAGATGTACGGCAGATGACGATCCACTCTGGCACGCCCGTCTGTGTTGGTACATCCTCTTGTGAAGTGGCTGTTTGGTTTCCCCAATGTAGCGCTCACTGCAGTCTTCACTACACTGAATGGAGTAGACCACATTGCTTTGTTTGTGGCTCGGTGTTTTGTCCTTTGGGTGGACGAGTTTTTGTCTTAAAGTGTTTGTGGGTTTGAAATAAACTGGAATTTCATATTGTCTGAAAATCCTCTGTAGTTTTTCCGAAACGCCGGCCAGGTACGGAATCGCTACCCCTTTCCTCCTGGGTTCGGATTCTCTGTTGTCTTGTTTCTTGCCGTTGTCTCTCTTGGTTTTGTTGACAGCCCATTTAGGATATCCACAAACAGAGAGGGCTTCCTGCACATGTTGTTCTTCTTTCTCCTTACCCTCTGTGCTTGTGGGAACCACTTGGGCCCTGTGTTGTAATGTCCGAATAACACCCAGTTTGTGCTGCAGTGGGTGGTGTGAATCAAAAAGCAGGTATTGGTCTGTGTGTGTGGGCTTCCTGAAGACTTCTACTTGGAGTCGCCGGTCTCCTCATATCGTTACTGCACAATCTAAGAACGCCAATGTGTTATCATTGGCATCTTCACGGGTGAATTTGATGTTCGGATCTACAGAATTGATATGTGCAGTAAAAGGTTCCAAATCTTGAATTTTGATTTTTGAAAAATTATCATCAACATAACGAAACCAGTGTGTGGGTGGAGTGCCTGGATATGAAGCTAAGGCACTCTGTTCAAACTGTTCCATGTATAAATTAGCCATGATAGGGGAGACCGGTGAGCCCATCGCACAGGATTTGCCTGTAGAAGTTCCCTCTGAACTGGAAATAGGTGGTATTCAGACAAATTTCCAGCAGTTGGCAGATTTGGTCAGGTGAAAATTTGGTTCTCTCTTCTAGCTTGGAATCCTGTAGTAAACTCCTTCTCGCTGCTTCGATCGCTACCGCTCTGGGGATACAAGTGAAAAGAGAGGTTACATCAAAGGAAACCATTGTCTCATCCTGACCAAACTGGAGAAACTTAACTTTGTTTACAAATTCGGCTGTGTTCTCAATGTGGTGCTCCGTGTTACCCACCAATGGAGCCAAGATGGTTTTTAGGTGTTTGGCCACATTATATGTGATGGAGTCAACACTACACACAATGGGTCTGAGTGGTAGAAGAGGTATTTTCACACGTTTTGGAGAACGTGGAGGTGCAGAGGAATATTAGCGTGCCGAGGTAGTTCCATGTCTCCTTGAGAAAGCAAAACAAAGAACCAGCCACAGGGGCAAGGACATTTTTATTCTGTTTCTAAATGGTGAAAAGTGGTGGTATTTTAGCAGGTCTAACATGGATTTTATTTTATTTACCAGAAGAAAGAAGGTTGAAACACAGATCTAATGCATTCATCTTCTGAAAGACTGGAAGAAATGAGACTGCCAACATCACTGACTCACATTTACACAAGGAAAACGTGGACAAAGGACAACAATAACAACATAACAATGATCTGTTAGAAAGAAAAATAGCCCTATGAAAGTGTATACTGAATTAGTCATACATGCATTGGCAAGGTTATTCCTCACTTACCTGAGTTTACACTTTTCACAGCTTTCAAAGAGTTTTACTGCAATGGTAAAGCTAACAACAACTAGCATGCTGACGTGCACTTCCTAATTATTGGACAATGTAATGCGTTCTAATTAGATGCAGAGAGTACACACGAACAGATATATTTTGACCTCAAGAGCTGCTTAGACATATCTGTAGTGGACTCAGGGACGTCACTCAGGACACGCTGGAGGGACTATGTCTCCCGGCTGGCCTGGGAACGCCTTTGGGTCCCCCCAGAGGAGCTGGAGGAAGTGTCCGGGGTGAAGGAAGTCTGGGAGTTCCTGCTCAGACTGTTGCCCCCGCGAACCGGCCCCGGATAAGAGGAAGAAAATTGATGGATGGATTTATTTACAGACAAAATATAAAATATGGAGCCAAAAGTGCCCCACACTCACTTTCTATTTGGCTCGGAGGTTAGTATGTCCATTTACATATACAGTCCATGGGCAAGACGCGTTTTGCTTAAGTACAGGGCCTTTAACGTGTGTAAAACAATATTGGACCTTGGACTTAAACTGCACAGTTCCATAAAAGCTCTTATAAACACATCACTTTGGCTGCTCTGTGGCGGTGGTCTATTTTTATCAGTATCTGAACAAAGGGAAGTGGCTGTGTATTGTGTGTAAATATAACTTGTGCTGTGGAGCGTTGTAAAGGCCATCCCGCTCCAACAGGCTGCGTGACCTTAATCTTCATTGTCTTATTGTCCCAGGATCAAAATAGATTCTATACAGACTATTTAGTTTACTTTGAGTTTACGTTAAGACTAGACATTAAACGTTCTATATTATGCAAAATTGAGCCTTGTGAGCTTTAAGCCATGCTAGAATGACCTGAAGTTGTGTTTTGTTTCATTCACACGTTTCAGTAATTCTTTATTATCAGTCTGTACATCTCCAAAGATCTGCTCTGTTCCACCTTGTGATGTCATGAAGCGGTAGTTTTCATGTTAGTTTTTAGCTTTTTTTTAGAGATTGGAAATTTCAGGGCTGAAATAATTCTATGATTCAGATTGTATTATAAATGTATTATAATTTAGAGTTCATTGAATCCACTTTTCTGTCCTTTGGATCATTTCTTGTTTAGACCTAAAATGGAAATTATGTAGTTCATTTTTATACCTGGTTTAGTCCAAGATTAGACCTGGAATAGTCCTGTTATAGACCTGGTTTAGATCTGGTTTAGCCCTAGATTAGACCTGGAATAGTCCTGTTATAGACCTGGCTTAGATTCAAGATTCGAGATTGTTTATTTGTCATATGCAGAATCAACACAAGGTCAACAATGCAATGAAATGCTTAGGATCAGTAGAACCGTTGACTCGCTAAGATAGTCAAGAAGTACTAATAACATGCAATAATAGTACATGGTAAAAAAAGGGTTGCAAAAGTGCAGGGGAAAAAGTAAACAATATAATAAACAATAAAATAAAATATGTAATAAAATGTAATAAAAAATACAAGGTACAATGTACAAGGTGCAGGTAGGATTAAATCAAAGATCAATGAAGGTGTAAGTATTTCACAGATTGCACATAAAATGGTGTGGTATAGGTGTTGGATGTGGATTTTGTATTGCACATAGTATGGTATAAATATTGCACATAGGTAATTGCACAGATTATTGCACAGGTAACAGTAGTTTACAGTGAGGTAGTGACAAACATGATACATTCATACAGAGCAGCAGCAGTAAACATATTCTGCATAATGAAAAGTAGTTTAGTGCAGTATTATTGAGAGTTCAGTGTTTAGAGTATTATCCAGATCTGGTTTAGCCTTAGATTAGACCTGGAATAGTTCTGTTATAGACCCGATTTAGATCTGGTTTAGCCTTAGATTAGACCTGGAATAGTCCTGTTATAGACCTGGTTTAGATCTGGTTTAGATCTGGTTGAGACCTGGTTTAGTCCAAGATTAGACCTGGAGTAGTTCTGCTATAGACCCGGTTTAGATCTGTTTAGCTATAGATTAGACCTGGAATAGTCCTGTTATAGACCTGGTTTAGATCTGGTTTAGTCCAAGATTAGACCTGGAATAGTTCTGTTATAGACCCGATTTAGATCTGGTTTAGCCTTAGATTAGACCTAGAATAGTCCTGTTATAGACCTGGTTTAGATCTGGTTTATATCTGGTTGAGACCTGGTTTAGTCCAAGATTAGACCTGGAATAGTCCTGTTATAGACCTGGTTTAGTCCAAGATTAGACCTGGAATAGTCCTGTTATAGACCTGGTTTAGATCTGGTTTAGCCCTAGATTAGACCTGGAATAGTCCTGCTATAGACCTGGCTTAGATTCAAGATTCAAGATTGTTTATTTGTCATATGCAGAATCAACACAAGGTCAACAATGCAATGAAATGCTTAGGATCAGAAGAACCGTTGACTCGCTAAGATAGTCAAGAAGTACTAATAACATGCAATAATAGTACATGGTAAAAAAAAGTGTTGTAAAGTGCAGGGGAAGAAGTAAACAATATAATAAACAATATAATAAACAATAAAATAAAATATGTAATAAAATGTAATAAAAAATACAAGGTACAATGTACAAGATCAAATAAGGTGTAAGTATTTCACAGATTGCACATAATATGTGTGGTATAGATGTTGCATGTGGATTTCGTATTGCACATAGTATGGTATAAATATTGCACATAGGTTATTGCACAGATTATTGCACAGGTAACAGTAGTTTACAGTGAGGTAGTGACAAACATGATACATTCATACAGAGCAGCAGCAGTAAACATATTCTGCATAATGAAAGGTGGTTTAGTGCAGTATTATTGAGAGTTCAGTAGTCTGACAGCTTGGGGGTAATAGCTGTCTTTGAGTCTTTTTGTGCGTGCTGGCAGGCTCCTGTATCGTCTACCAGAGGGTAGCAGACGGAAGAGTCCTTGTGCTGGATGAGTATGGTCCTTAGTGATGCTGCGTGCCTTACGCAGACCCCTGCTGTGGTAAATGTCCTGGATGGAGGGGAGACTGCTGCCCGAGATGTCCTCTGCCGCTCGCACCACCCTCTGTAGTGCTTTGCAGCTCTGAGCGGTGCAGTTCCCATACCGCACTGTGATGCAGCCCGTCAGCAGGCTCTCGATGGTGCACCTGTAGAAATTTGTGAGGATGCTGGTGTTCATACCAAACTTCTGTATGTAGTGTCCAGGACAGATCCTCAGTGATGTGTACCCCAAGGAACTTAAAACTGCTGACCTGCTCCACCTCAGCGTTGTTAATGGAGATGGGGGGATGCTGATCTACACGCTGTCTCCTGAAGTCCACGATCATTTCCTTAGTTTTGCTGACATTCAGAGAGAGGTTATTTTCCTGACACCAGCTGGTCAGTGATTTCACCTCGTCTCTGTAGGCACTCTCATCGTTGTTGGTGATGAGGCCTAGGATGGTGGTGTCGTCAGCAAACTTGAGGATGGTGTTGGAGCTGTGCCTGGCAGTACAGTCGTAGGTGAACAGGGAGTACAGGAGAGGGCTGAGAACACAGCCCTGGGGTGCCCCAGTGCTGAGGACACGTGTGGAGGAGACGTGGCTGCCGATCCTCACCGCCTGTGGCCTGTTGGTGAGGAAGTCCCATTTCCAGCAGCAGATGGACGTCCCCAGGCCCAGGGTGGTGAGCTTAGAGACCAGTTTGGGGGGGATTATGGTATTGAATGCCGAGCTGTAGTCGATGAAGAGCATTCTCACATATGTGTTTCCTCTCTCCAGATGACTGAGAGAGGTGTGGACTGCTAGAGCAATAGCGTCGTCTGTAGACCTCTTTGCTCTATATGCAAACTGCAGGGGGTCCAGGGTGTCGGGGAGGGAGTCACAGATGTGTCTCTTAATGATTCGTTCAAAGCACTTCATAATGACAGATGTGAGTGCTATGGGCCGATAGTCATTAGGACAGGATGTAGTGGGGGTCTTTGGGATGAGGACTACAGTGGAGGTCTTGAAGATGGTGGGCACGATAGACTGGCTCAGAGACAGGTTGAAGATGTTGGTGAACACCTCGGCGAGTTGGTCAGCACAAGCCCTCAGCACCCGTCCGGGGATGCCGTCGGGTCCTGGTGCTTTGCGGGGATTCACTTTCTTGAACGCCTGTCTCACTGTAGCAGTGTCTATACAAAGTACAGCGTCCTCACTGTCCACATGGGGTCTGGTGACAGGCGTGGTGTTATATGCATCAAACCGGGCGTAGAAGGTGTTGAGTTCATCCGGAAATGATGCGCTGGACAGTTCCACGGGCCCACTCCTCCCCTTGTAGTCAGTGATGCAGTGTAGCCCATGCCACACCCGTCTCGGGACTCCACTCTCTCCCTGTAGTCCCTCTGGGAAGTCCTGATGGTCTTTCTGAGGTCGTACTTGGCTGCTTTGTAGGCTTTGGGGTCTCCTGAGTTGAAGGCGGCGGTGCGAGCTTTCAGTTTAGCACGCACGCAGATCTGGTTGCGACCTGGTTTAGTCCAAGATTAGACCTGGAATAGTTCTGTTATAGACCCGGTTTAGATCTGTTTAGCTATAGATTAGACCTGGAATAGTCCTGTTATAGACCTGGTTTGGATCTGGTTTAGTCCATGATTAGACCTGGAATAGTTCTGTTATAGACCTGGTTTAGATCTGGTTTAGATCTGGTTGAGACCTGGTTTAGTCCAAGATTAGACCTGGAATAGTTCTGTTATAGACCCGATTTAGATCTGGTTTAGCCTTAGATTAGACCTGGAATAGTCCTGTTATAGACCTGGTTTAGATCTGGTTTAGATCTGGTTGAGACCTGGTTTAGTCCAAGATTAGACCTGGAATAGTTCTGTTATAGACCCGGTTTAGATCTGTTTAGCTATAGATTAGACCTGGAATAGTCCTGTTATAGACCTGGTTTAGTCCAAGATTAGACCTGGAATAGTCTTGTTATAGACCTGGTTTAGACCTGGTTTAGCCCAAGATTAGACCTGGAATAGTCCTGTTATGGACCTGGTTTAGACCTGGTTTAGACCTGGTTTAGCCCAAGATTAGACCTGGAATAGTCCTGTTATAGGCCTGGTTTAGATCTGGTTTAGTCCAAGATTAGACCTGGAATAGTCCTGTTATAGGCCTGGTTTAGATCTGGTTTAGTCCAAGATTAGACCTGGAATAGTCCTGTTATAGGCCTGGTTTAGATCTGGTTTAGATCTGGTTCAGCCCAAGATTACACCTGGAATAGTCCTGTTATGGACCTGGTTTAGCCCTGGTTTAGTCCAAGATTAGGCCTAGAATAGTCCTGTTATGGACCTGGTTTAGATCTGGTTTAGCCCTAGATTAGACCTGGAATAGTCTTGTTATAGACCTGGTTTAGATCTGGTTTAGATCTGGTGGTACTTGGAAAACCAAATCTTTTCTTTGACGGTACTTGGTGTGAAAAGCCACTGGGTGAGTGTATTTTTGTATTTTTACATTACAATAAGTATTTGGAAAATGTCAGAAAAATAAAAACTAAAAATTAATTCATTCAGTAAAATAGTGTCTTAAATTAAACATCAACAAAGACAGTTTTAAAATGTGTTGTTCTTTGTTATTTAAAGCAGTGATGGTCCGGTGCATGGTAAAAGTACATAGTGGTGATGAAGAACTAGCACCAATACCAGACCAATAAACTATCTTTTAATTTGTGTAACATGCTCAAACTGGGGCCTATAAAAATGCAGAAACCCACAACAAGAAAGCAAGAAAACCCAATCTAAAACACACATTATTGCATTATTTTGTTAAGCATTTGGTGATGGAACTTTGGTGCAGTTACAGCTCCCTCATGCTGCAACCACTGAGTCACTTCCGAACTTAACTTCTTACAATAAATACATTTCATTTCAAGTATTCCTCTTCTACTATCCTCTAATATTCCCTGTTTTGATTCTTAATGACATATCTCTGCTTGGCTTGCGCAGAGAGGAAGAAAAGTTTTTTTCTGGCTGGCCTTACATCTGCGAAAAAAAAAATGGTTGCTGTTAGACGGAAACTCCCTCATTCTTTATCTCACCGCCAGTGGATACTGTCATTTATTGATATTGCTTGTTTACAAGTGTCCACAGCGTGTATTCATAATGCAAAACTATTCAGCTCTGGAACCAAACAGTATCTGATCTTAAAGCCAGACCATTGTGCAGTTAAGCGATATTGTTGTTTTAAGTTTGTCTAAGTTTATTATGGTATGTACATATGAGCAATAAATAATCTTTCATTTGGTTAATTTTGATACGTTATGTTTGTTTGTTTGTATGTTGTTTATTTATTATGCCAAAAACCAATAAACCTTTGGTAACAAAAAAAAAAAAGACTTCAAGTATTCGTTCATCAGGAAAGTATAAAAATACACTTAAAAGCAAAAATGAATCAGCCCAAAATATGGACAACATCCTCGTCTTTAACAGACATTAGCATGTAGCCTGTGTGTCGTAATAAGCACGCTCACACAATATATATGTTATAGACCTGGTTTAGATCTGTTTTAGATCTGGTTTAGACCTGGTTTAGCCCTAGATTAGACCTGGAATAGTCCTGTTATAGACCTGGTTTAGATCTGGTTTAGACCTGGTTTAGCCCAAGATTAGACCTGGAATAGTCCTGTTATAGACCTGGTTTAGATCTGTTTCAGACTTGGTTTAGCCATAGATTAGACCTGGAATAATCCTGTTATAGACTTGGTTTAGACTTGGTTTAGCCCAAGATTAGACCTGGAATAGTTCTGTTATAGACCTGGTTTAGATCTGGTTTAGACTTGGTTTAGCGCAAGATTAGACCTGAAATAGTCCTGTTATAGACCTGTCTTAGATCTGGTTTAGCTCTAGATTAGACCTAGAATAGTCCTGTTATAGACCTGGTTTTGATCTGGTTTAGATCTGGTTTAGCCCAAGATTAGACCTGGAATAGTCCTGTTATAGACCTGGTTTAGATCTGGTTCAGACTTGGTTTAGCCCAAGATTAAACCTGGAATAGTCCTGTTATAGACCAGCATGCTCACACAAGTTTGTTTATTTATATTCCACTCCTGCAAATAAGTAATTCGAATTTTTTTCTGCCATTTTGTAGGACTTATCACGCAATATTTTTTTAAAAATATAAGCATATAGCGTGTGCGACTCTGTCAATCTAAATATTAAAAGAATCACAAAATGTTCAAGGAGTGACTGTGGTAAAGACAAAAGCAGCTTCTCTGGAATCTGAACAATGTCAAAAATGTGTTTTCTAAAGTGTTTTCTCCTTTAAGGCGTGGAACTCTTGAATGAGATCCAGAACACACACTTCTCCAATACTTTACAAAGATGTGAGTCTGGTCACCGGTGAATGTCCCCAATGTCAGATGGGTGTGGCCGACAGATGGATTAGCCAATCAGGAACACACATTGTCCGTACAGAATCAGGAAAAATATCACAGGGGAATGAAAAACACAGATAAGGTTTAGCCCTAGATTAGATCTGGAATAGTCCTGTTATAGACCTGGTTTAAATCTGGTTTAGACCTGGTTTAGCCCAAGATTAGACCTGGAATAGTCCTGTTATAGACCTGTCTTAGATCTGGTTTAGCCCAAGATTAGACCTGGAATAGTCCTGTTATAGACCTGGTTTAGATCTGGTTCAGATCTGGTTTAGCCCAAGATTAGACCTGGAATAGTCCTGTTATAGACCTGTCTTAGATCTGGTTTAGCCCAAGATTAGACCTGGAATAGTCCTGTTATAGACCTGGTTTAGATCTGGTTCAGACCTGGTTTAGCCCAAGATTAGACCTGGAATAGTCCTGTTATAGACCTGTCTTAGATCTGGTTTAGCCCAAGATTAGACCTGGAATAGTCCTGTTATAGACCTGGTTTAGATCTGGTTCAGACCTGGTTTAGCCCAAGATTAGACCTGGAATAGTCCTGTTATAGACCTGGTTTAATGTCTACTGGTTTGGTGTATTTTTGTATTTAAGATAAGATAAGATAAGATAAGACTTTATTGATCTTTACATTACAATAAGTATTGGGAAAATGTAAGAAAACTAAAAATTCATTCATTCAGTAAAATACTGTCTTAAATTAAACAACAAAAAGACAGTGGAATGAAAACTACAGATTTCAGCAGAATCAGTGAGTAGCAGAATCAGTGAGTAGTAAAATGTGTTTACGCAGTAAACACATTTGAGGTGAGACAAATGTGATTTTATTTTTATGTGATTTCACTCTGGATTTGCCAGGCAAGTGGAGCTCAGAGTTTCAGGCACAAATGTAGCCTATTTTACAGACTGTCATTTGTAGACAGTGAAACTGGCAGACAGTGCCTCTGCCTCAGTCTGGTCTGGGGCAGGTCGCTGTCTCTGGGTTAAAGGCTAAAGCAGCTCAGCCAATAAACAATGTCAAAAATGTGTTATCTAGTTTGAGGCGTTTATCTCAGCATTTAAGGGAAAACATGTAGTCTACTTTAATGAGGTCTGTAATTCCTGGACAACAATATATGTGATGTTTTAGTCATGGTGTTTATCAGATGTTTTATGTTCACTCTGGGCCTAAGGGGCGCTGCAATTTTGCAATTTGTACATATGGTTTCTGACAATAAAGCTGACTTGAACAATTCAGCCTTGCTTGAACTTACACAAGAGTCCGATTGTTTAGAATAAAGCTGGTAATTTTCGGTAATGGTAAAAGAGGATGTACAGTCGGTTTAAATATAGGATCTATACACACAAAGCAATCATTATAATGAGCAAATGAGCTTTATGGCAGATCTGCAGCTGCACGGATAATTCGCAATAGACTTTTAGCACAAGCCTCATGTTCAGCAAAAGCTTAAGCATGTTTTGAGGTGAATTTGAGCAAACAAGGGCAGAATAATCAGAATCAGAAAGACTTTTATTGCCATTGTCAAGTGAACACAATTCACAAACTAGGAACTTGTCTCGGTGATAAGGTGTGAACATAAAACACTAAATAATAATAATAATAACTGGAATATAGACACTAAATAATAATAATAACTAGAATGTAGCTATTATATAGTAAAGTCCAATCCAAATATATAAAAAAGGTTCAGAGGAGCAGCATCAGAACAGTAGTGCAAACATTACTTAATGAAAGTGCCTGGTGATATAAAGTGTCCAACTTTGTGCAGATGTTATGAATTGTTCATGAGTCCAACAGCAGAGGGAAAGAAATGGATTATATATAGTGCCTAATATAGCCGGTTTTAATAGTTTATTACCACTAGTTTGAACTGAGAATTCTTGTGGGTTAGGGTTAAACTTGTTTAGGATAGTCCACGATTAGAATGAGAAACAGACTTAGCTGCTTGTCTCCCTGGAGATGCGATTGCTTTGCCTGGAATGACCCACAATATGGCATTAAACTTGTCTGTCTTGCATTTTTTCCATTGTTGGTTCTTGCTTAAAAATAGCCTACCTTGAAAAACATGCATTCTTAACACGAGTAGGATCGCCTCTCCAAAGACCTGACCTGTAAAGTGACCTGATGATGGCTTCATCTGCTTGTCTCCATTATATAGGCCTATAAATGAGTTTAATGCCCCACTGTGGACCATTCCAGGCAAAGCAATAACATCACCACCTGAAAAGTTGCAAGTCATATGCCTCGTTGATCCAGAAACGCAGGTTAAAGGGCCCATGTTATACTATTTTCTGATGTTTCCTCATGACAAACATACCTGAAGTATTGTTTTGTTTCATTCACATGTTTAACACACAAACACTGAATATTTGGGTTGAGTTCTTATCTCAAACCGTAAACACATTTCCACTTTGTGACATCATGTGATAATAGCCTACAGGAAGTGCTCCACTGTGTTTTTAAACTCCACACATTCACTAGAATCATCACAAGGTGGAATAGAGCAGTTTTAGCTTTGGAGATGTAGACAGATAATAATAATAATCAAAGGATTACTCAAACAAAACACAACTCCAGATCTGTTTTTGATGAGGTAACAACACGGCGTAAAGCTCACAAGAGTAAATTTTGCGTAATATAGGACATTTACTAGTTTAAATGTTTTATAGGCTCATGTCTTTTCTTTTGTGAGGAATTACAGATTGATTTAACGCCTTATTCACCCTGTGAAAAAGCCACTGCTCATTTTCACTTATAATCATTCTAAACACATATGTGCATGTTATTTTAGGATGACCAGACATACCTATTTACCCGGGACAGTCCCAGATTTGAGCCCTGTGTCCCCTGTCCCAGCAGATTTATCCAAAACTGGTGATTTGTCCAAGTTTTATACAAGAAATATCCCAGGTGTCCCTATTTTTGACCAGTTTTACCGCTGCCAACAGTAAAAAGAGAGGCATAAATTGTGATTTGTTTACATAAAATACAGAAAAGCTGCTTAAAAATGACCAAAATACAAAGAAAATGTAACTATACTGACTTCTGTTTGTCATGGGTTGTGGGCATAAAAATGTTCCTTAATTATGCACTATCACCAACCACCCCAAAACGCAAATCTAGTCACCCTGTGTTATTCCCATGTTGTTTCACTATCTTTATGCTCGTGGTGGTAGTTTTTCAGCGGGTTTTGTCTGGGACAGTCCCAGTTTTGAGCCCTGTGTCCCCTGTCCCAGGAGATTTATCCAAAACAAGTTTTATAGAAGAAAGTTTTATACAAGAAATGTCCCACGTATCCCTATTTTTGACCAGTTTTGTCCCGGCCAACAGTATAAAAGCAGCATAAATTGTCACTTGCTTAGGTAAAATACAGAAAAGCTGTTTAAAAATGACCAAAACACAAAGAAAATGTGACTATACAGACTCCTGTTTGCGATGGGTTGCATGCGTAAAAATGCTCCTTAATTACGCACTTATTACCATTCCCATGTTGTTTCACTATGTTTACGCTCGTGGTGGTAGTTTTTCATCGGGGTTTGTGCCACAGTCTGGGACAGTCCCAGTTTTGAGCCCTGTGTCCCCTGTCCCAGGAGATTTATCCAAAACCAGTGATTTGTCCCAGTTTTATACAAGAAATGTCCCACGTATCCCTATTTTTGACCAGTTCTATCTCCGTTAAGAGTATAAAAGTGGCATAAATTGTCACTTGTTTAGGTCAAATACAGAAAAGCTGCTTAAAAATGACCAAAACACAAGTAAAATATGACTATACTTGCTCCTGTTTGTCATGGGCTGAGTGCGTAAAAATGTTCCTTAATTATGCACTATCACCAGGCACCCCAAAACGCAAATGTAGTCACCCTATGTTATTCAAAGTTCAAAAAGTTCAAAGTCAGCTTTATTGTCAATTCTGCCATATGTGTTCAACATACAGTGAATCGAAATTTTGTTTCTCTCTGGCCAGGTAGTGCAAAAGACAGTGTACAAAATACAATATGAAGACAAAACACAACAAAAAACTATCTAAGACAGAGATCTAAAGTTAAACTAAAGTCTACGATCTAAAATCTTAAAACAGTGCAACATAATAAATAAACTATACTATATACAGATTTCCAAAGTGTGCAGTGTGCATCAAAATGTGCAATGGAAGATACAGCAGTGACTTGGTCATGTGCAGTAGAATGTGCATTAAGATAAAATAAAAATAAATGTGCAACAGTAGTAATTCTAGTGCAGTAACAGGAGTAAACAACAGTACTAAAATTCCAGTAGTCAATGTGCCATAACAGTAGTAAACAACAGTGCAACGGGGGTAAAATTCAATAACAGGAGTAAACAACAGTACTAAAAATTCCAGTAGTAAATGTAAATGTGCAATAACAGTAGTAAACAACAGTGCAACAGGAGTAAAATCCAGTAGTAAATGTAAATGTGCAACAGTGCAACAGTAGTCCTTAGCAGCAGTTTTTTAAAGTGTCTTAGAGTGATATGTCTTTTATGGAATACAGGTTATGCCAATATGGGGGGTGGGGGGTGGGAGATGGGTAAGGTGGGAGTTCGGGTGTGAGTTCAGCCTCCTGACAGCCTGGTGGATGAAGCTGTTTGAAAGCCTGGTGGAGTGGGCCCGGAGACTCCGGTACCTTCTCCCCGAGGGCAGGAGGCTGAACAGGCTATGTGCGGGGTGGCTCGGGTCACCCACAATGTTGGACGCTCTGCGGGTGAGCCGGGTGTTAAAAATGTCTAGGAGGGAGGGGAGAGAGACACCAGCGATCCTCCCAGCTGCATTCACTATGCGCTGCAGAGCTTTCCTGTTCTGCAGCGCATAGTGCCCATTCCCATGTTGTTTCACTATCTTTATGCTCGTGGTGGTAGTTTTTCAGCAGGGTTTGTCTGGGACAGTCCCAGTTTTGAGCCCTGTGTCCCCTGTCCCAGGAGCTTTATCCAAAACCAGTGATTTGTCCCAGTTTTATACAAGAAATGCCTCAGGTATCCTTATTTTTGACCAGTTTTATCCCTGTTAAGAGTATAAAAGCAGCATAAATTGTCACTTGCTTAGGTAAAATACAGAAAAGCTGTTTAAAAATGACCAAAACACAAAGAAAATGTGACTAGCCCTAACCCTGTTTGTGATGGGTTGTGGGCATAAAAATGCTCCTTAATTACGCACTCTTACCATTCCCATGTTCTTTCACTAGCTTTATGCTCGTGGTGGTAGTTTTTCAGCTGGGTTTGTCTGGGACAGTCCCAGTTTTGAGCCCTGTGTCCCCTGTCCCGGCAGATTTATTCAAAACCAGTGATTTGTCTCAACTTTATACAACAAATATCCCAGGTGTCCCTATTTTTGACCAGTTTTATCCCTGTTAAGAGTATAAAAGTGGCATAAATTGTCACTTGTTTAGGTCAAATACAGAAAAGCTACTTAAAAATGACCAAAACACAAAGAAAATGTAACTATACAGACTCCTGTTTGTGATGGGTTGCATGCGTAAAAATGCTCCTTAATTACGCACTATTACCATTCCCATATTGTTTCACTATCTTTATGCTCGTGGTGGTAGTTTTTCAGTGGCGTTTGTCTGGGACAGTCCCAGTTTTGCGCCCTGTGTCCCCTGTCCCAGGAGATTTATCCAAAACCACTGATTTGCCCCAGTTTTATACAAGAAATGCCCCACGTATCCCTATTTTTGACCAGTTTTATCCGTTACGAGTATAAGAGCAGCATAAATTGTCACTTGCTTAGTTAAAATACAGAAAAGCTGTTTAAAAATGACCAAAACACAAAGAAAATGTGACTAACCCTAACCCTGTTTGTGATGGGTTGCATGCGTAAAAATGTTCCTTAATTACGCACTCTTACCATCCCCATGTTGTTTCACTATCTTTATGCTTGTGGTGGTAGTTTTTCAGCAGGGTTCGTCGGGGACAGTCCCAGTTTTGAACCCTGTGTCCCCTGTCCCAGGAGATTTATCCAAAACCACTGATTTGCCTCATTTTTACACAAGAAATAGCCCAGGTGTCCCTATTTTTGACCAGTTTTATCCCTGTTAAGAGTGTAAAAGTGGCATAAATTGTCACTTGTTTAGGTCAAATACAGAAAAGCTGCTTAAAAATGACCAAAAACACAAAGAAAATGTGACTATACTGGCTCCTGTTTGTCATGGGCTGAGTGCGTAAAAATGTTCCTTAATTACGCACGATCACCAAGCACCCCAAAACGCAAATCTAGTCACCCTATGTTATTCCCATGTTGTTTCACTGTCTTTATGGACGTAGTGGTAGTTTTGCAGCGGGGTTTGTGCCTCAGTCTGGCCCGGGGCAGGTCGCTGTCTCCGGGTAAAGGCTAAAGCAGCTCAGCCTCTAATCCCCGGATGAAACCAACATGGCCGCCTCTCGCTGAGCTGTCAAGCGCTCTACAAAAGAAAAGGTAAAAAAACGACTTAACTACGCTCATTATTCACGCTTTAAACCGCCGGCTCACCCTTCGTACAGCTTTATCAACCGTAATAACTCGACGCAAGTTGATTCATCGACATTGCAGTAACTTTATCGCCACGCTTTTTGCTTAAAGTTGCGTCGTCTTTGTAAGCTTTCGTGCGTCACGTTAATTCAAATGAGTCCAAAACGCCGACGCTTTTTCCACGCTATTTCTCCCTTTTCACGCTTTAACACGGCACGCTTTGACACGACGAGGACGATACCGTGATATTTTACCGTGTTTCTAGTTAGTTATTCGTTTGTGAAGCGTGCGCGTTGTGTTGCTCGGTGCCATTGCAAGCTTGGCTCATCACTTTGTTGTGGTTAAGTCAACTGCATAATGGCTGCACGATACTACGAGTTATCTCTTCAGAAATGCCCATTAAAAGGTTATTTCGTGTGCACTTTGATGCTAAAGTGGTCTTGGCTTGTTAAAAACCTTCAGTTGTGTTTTGTTTTTGCTGGGAAAGTGCCAAGTTAGACGCGAGCAGGTGAGCAAAAAGTGCAACTCGCCTTCACCTGGTTGCTGATACCGATCTTTAAAAGTCGTCCCAAGTTTTATCAAGTGAACGTAGAGGTTTGCAACGTGTTCTGCTGCAAGTACATCGTGCATTTGTCTGGTCACAAATGGGAATGAGTCGTGCATTATGTCTGTGTCCATCCACTTTGCTTTTTGATTGTGAAATTCCCAATGTCCTTGACAACTCAAAGTTCTCAAACTAAACGGTGCCTGCAAGTTGTGTCTTTTTGTGCCAGACAAGGAAAAAGCCTGAGGTGTAGTTACTAGTTTTGCAACATTCACTATGCATATTGTAAAAGTCACTATTTGCAATGCTAGAAAAAATAAAAAATAAAAACTTAAATGTCCTATATTACACAAAATTGACTCTTGTGAGCTTTTGGTCCTGTTCTAAAGCTGTTACCTCCTCAAAAACAGACCTGGAGTTGTGTTTTATTTCATTCACACTTGTTTGAGTAAGCCACTATTATTTGTTTTTGGACATCCCCAAAGCTCAAAATGCTCTGTTCCACTTTGTGATGTCATGCACTGGTAGTTTTCAAGTTAACAACTATGTTTTACTTACGGAGCAGGCGTAAAATAAGTTTATACTTCCACCTGCTCCATTTTTAGCAAAAGGAACTGCAGAGATACGTGACATAAGTTTGTATTTGTTTGTATTTTGGGTTTGTATTTGTGAAATTGCGCTTAAATGGAACCTGCAAGTTGCTCAAATAAACATAAACATACTTTGTATTTAGTAGAGATGTGCAATTACAGGGCTGAAATCATCCAAATGATTCCGGTGAAGGTGTATGTAGTTTAAAAATACAGTGCAACACTTCCTGTGTTACCACATGACATCACAAGGTGGAACAGAGTGTTTTCTGTTAAAGAGTCAGCCTAAATATGCAGGATTTATGTGTTAAACGTGTGCAAATGAAACAAAACGCACAAGTCCAGGTACATTTTTGATTGCGAAACAACATTATAACATAGATCATAAATTATATGAGCCCAATATAATATCATATTTCATTGTAAAGCACTTTTAGCCTCCCGACTTGTTCTTCGCACAACTTTTCTTTGTTAACACGTAGCTGGCATAAGAGTGGCAACTGTGTCAGATGTGAGAAGCAACCCAAAACACCTTATAGAGTGTTTTCACGTGACCAAAACATGTTCCGGCTTATGTAATTTGCCATTCAAATACTAGCACAGTGATGTTGGTGAAGTTAAAGTAAAATTATAATGTGTACTCTATGTCTACTATGTCTTAAATTTGAGCAGACACCAAAAACTTGTACTCTAAGTGAGCTTTTGCTGCTGTTATTTCATTAAACACTGTCTGAATACTGCTATAAAGTATATTGTATTATCTTTAGATCTAAGCTTAAACGTGTGTTATGGTCATAAGTTTTTAGCAGCGCTGGTAATTTGTATTTATTTCTTTTTGAATTCTGGTAATCTGCATGTGATGTTGTCTTTCACTTTTTATTGGCGCTACTTGTGTATCTAGAGCAAATATAGCTCTCAGTAAATTGAAACTTGCACATAATCATACATTACATTCAAGCCTACTACTACTACTACTACTACTACTAGCCCAGACCAAGCTAATGAGGGGAAAAAAGCTATGCATCATTGATTGAGTACTTTCTTTATGTCAATATCCACAATTTCTCCAAAGCGAAAATGATGAAAAACATCAAGAAGCTGTTGGTAACTTGTGGTCTTTTCACAATTTCCTTTTCAAGATTCCTTTATAAAGAAGCATTTTATGGAGCTAAATTATTCCCTGATTGTGGGAAAGATGGACTGGAGTGGGTAGTGTTGCGTTTTAGTTTTAGTTTTTCCTCGAGTGATGCAGTAAAGAGGGAGCCACTGTCTGTGTGAATGTTTATTTATGTCATTCATTGGTTTTTAAGCTACTACTACTACCACTACTACTGTTAAAGGAAAATTAATGTTTTTTTACAATCTGAGCCTTCTTTCGGCAATAAAACAAGTAGTTTTACTCACCCATAGCAGTTTGGTGTCAATTGGAGCAGTATCGCAGAACTTATGTTGTAGCCGTTCTGTTCTACTAATGATCCCGTATCCGTTAGCGTGAGTGCTCGGGGCATTACTTTGCGGTCTCCAAATAACACAAACTTTAGCACTTTTCAAATCACAGAAGATCGCTGTGTCAGGGTAGACTTTTAGTAGATTCCAAAATGGCCTGAAACCCGATATCGCAACAGAAAAGTAAAGTTCAGAGCGGTGTTGGCTTCTTTCGGACTAGTGGTGTTTACAAAACAGCTGAGTTCACGCATGCGCACTGTCCTCTCTGATGACGTCATCAAATGAAACTATAGCTGGATATCGGGTTTCAGGCCGTTTTGGAATCCACTAAAAGTCTACCCTGACACAGCGATCTTCTGTGATTTGAAAAGTGCTAAAGTTTGTGTTATTTGGACACCGCAAAGTAATGCCCCGAGCACTCACGCTAACGGATACGGGATCATTAGTAGAACGGCTACAACATAACTTCTGCGATATTGCTCCAATTGACACCAAACTGCTATGGGTGAGTAAAACTACTTGTTTTATTGCCGAAAGAAGGCTCAGATTGTAAAAAAAACGTTAATTTTCCTTTAATACTATTAATACAAGTACTACTACATCTGCTACTACTGCTAGTGCGTCTTCAACTACAAGATAAGACTTTTATCTGCCTCACAATGGTAAAACTGCTGTCCAAGTTTTGTGGTATTCTAAAGTTATTCTTCACTTACTTTATGCAATCTGAGTATAGTAATTATTCACCACGATGAGTTTTTAAGTGCTTTTTACAGCTCCTCCTGATTCTCAGATAATAAAACTCTTCATAATTCCTGGGCCAAGACACATTTTGCACATGTACATAGAAAAAAAAAATCAGGTACAGCTCCTCTGAAAATGGTAGAAATAAAATGGGAGATGACAGAGGGGAAATGGAGCTTTAATTTTCTAATATTAAAAAAAAATGTAAAATTGCATAATTTCTGAATTGTTTGTTTTCTCATGAGCTCATCTCTAATTCTTATCTTTTTGCTGTATTATTGTAGATTCCCTCACAGACCCATGGATACAGTCGACGTTTGTGCTGCCACCTCCACGGTAGACAACGCCAAACGCTGCGGCCACAACAAGAACAGAGATTGGCTGAAACGTCTCCACCTCAGGAAGGCTGCGCTCCAAGCCCCTGCTATGCAAACCCCTGATAAGCCCGGACCAAAGAAGATAATAGCTGCAGAGAAGCATACGAGCACAATATGGCCTTCTTCAAAGAAACTAAACAGCCAGGAAGTGCAGCAGAGGACGATTAACAGTGGAAATACACTCAGGTTTAAATGCTCGCAATGCACGGACAATATCGAACGCGCCCCCAAAGACCTGTCGATGCATTTTGAGGAAAAGCACAAAGGCTGCCCTCCCGTGTTTTCATGCCATTTGTGTAAATTCACCACACATGAATTCTCCTATCTACAAGTTCACGTTTTGAGCCACAAAGAGACGTTTTCCTGCTGCAGTTTATGTAAGGACAATGTACAACGCACGTGGCCGGAGTTCAGCGCGCACTTGACGTTGGTGCACACGCAAAATGGGAAATACTGTTGTGACGTTTGTAAGAAATTCTCAACGTTGAATGATAAGGAATTTTTAGAACACGTGCTGCTTCATAATCTAGGTTTGGACAGGAAAAATGACCAAACACTTGGCAAAACAGCTCATCATTGTCAATATTGTGGCTACGAAGCGTCGCAGAAAGTAATTCTCACAAAGCATATAAAGACTGTACATGGAGGCGTGAATTGTAGTCAGAAAAATAAAGATGTTTTTCCAATGAACGAGACAAAAACGAAGCCGAGAACGACCAGAGGTGCGGTTAAAGACATAAGCTGGTTGACACAAGACTGCCTATCGCTTCCGGGACGGGAGTTTTTGGATAAGTATTGTCACTTGTCGGACGCACAAACGACGCTAGAAGAAACGCAACAATTTTTATTGAAATCTGGGAAACAAAAATGGAGCAAAGCGTTGAAAAATGTGCTTTCGAATGTCCCGCAAGAGGTGAATCTTCAGTCTAAATTGGAAAAGGAGATTGCGTCAGTGTTTCCGGATAGCAGCCAGGATGTTCTGACGGTAAAAAATAAAATGAATCAAAATGGCTCTAGTTTTGCCAAAAGATTAAAACTGATGACGGAAAAGGAAGCCGACAATGCTAACGCGGACTCGTGTGGGAAAATTGTTAGCGACGTCAGCTTGAGTGATTGTTTACAAAATCAAGAAGCTAAGCTAAGTAGTGACGTGGCAGTAGCCGAGTCAACAGAAAGCCCTCAAACGGAAGAAAATCGAGAGAATCAAAGACTAAAAATGGACTTGAGTGAACGCAGCGGTGAAGAGGCAATCCAGGACGGTGCTATTACGAACGAATTGAAAGCAGAGGAGAGAGAATCGGTCCGTAAAGCGCTCCCAAAAAAGACACGGAAAAATATGCGTTGGAGAAATGCGAAGAAAAAGCCTAGAAATGTGGACAAACTTAAAACTGCGCTGGCCTTGAAAATAGTTTTAAAGAAGAATCCCAAAAAAGGAAAACAATGGGTGACGCAAACTGCATTGCCGCCAGTTAACTGTAATTCAACCGTAAATGTCTTGACGACGTGTATTAAAACCAAGGTATGCAAAGGAGAGGGGACAATGAAAGACAAGCAGGAGACTGGAGATTTTGGGACTATGAAAACGGTGGAAAAACAAAAGGGAGACATCCAAAATGGCGGACGATCGGTGGGAGAAACGGTCAGCTTGGCGAACGGGACGAAGGAAAAGAGCCATGAGGAAAGTCGTCACGATGGTTTCATGAAGGCGTCTCCTCAGTTGGAGTCTGTCATTACTCCTCAAAGTAAGAGCTAATTATAGTTTTCATGTGGTGTAATAGTAGAAGTCAATTTAATTGTGTAGCGTTTATGTGACCCAGCCCTAAAACATTATGGTGTTTATATCAATCTGAAATTAGATTCTTAATTTGAAATTTAATAACAACACTGTGTGACATTGTCTACTGTGGCAAAAATTTAAATCCAAATTACTCAAGAAAATATATAACTTTCTACAACTATAACTTTGTCCAGTTGACAAATTGAATTTCTCCTTTTGCCATAACTTTCTACACACTTCTGAACACACTTTTGAATGTGTGTAGAATCCCTCAGTTGTCCAGGTGGAATCCATGGCAAATATGAATATTTGACCAAATAAACTTTTGTCCAGTTGACAAATTTCTCCTTTTGCTACCTTTTTGAATATATGGAATACAGTGGTCCCTCGTTTATCACGGGGTTAGGTTCCAGAAATAACCCTCAGCTTTGTGTTTGTGTTGGAATTCAACACACGCTGGAATGGAATGGCTGTAATACATGTAGAGATGCTGATTTCAGAAAAAAATGCAGTGGCTTTTTATTTTATTCCAGAGCTGTATGTGCCACATTTGATTATTGGCAAAAGGAGAAATTCAGTTTGTCAGCTGGACAAAGTTTATTTGGTCGAATATGTTTCGCGGCTCATCTAAGCCGCCACTTCAGTTCTGAAAACGTATTTGACCAAATAAACTTTGTCCAGTTGACAAATTGAATTTCTCCTTTTGCCGTGGATTCTATCTGGACGACTGAGGGATTCTTCACACATTTGATTATTGTGTTTATGATGCCTAAAAGTAGATTCGACAGAAAGCCAGATTTGTAGTTGTAATGAACTGAGGAAATTTTTGGTCGGCTAAAGACATCAACTGTGCATTGATTAATTGACTAAAAGGAGTTTTTTTTTTAACGCACTAGCAAAAGATAAAAAAAAAAAAAGTGTGTTTAAAGAGAAGTGACTTCTTCGTAACTGAAAAAGCAGATTGAACCAGGCCAGGCACTCCATGGCTTCTTTCTGTTGTTGTGCATACTTTCTTGTAATCCAAATCAAATAATTACAGCAACAACAAGCTAGGTTTACCGAGAAACTTCAAGACAGACTTTACCACCACTAATGTTTGTTCTGATAGGATGCATTCATACTTAGACTTAGACAAACTTTATTGATTCACAAGGGAATTTATGTGGACACAGTAACTCACACTGAAGTCTGGACTCTAAAACACATGATGTATTTGCTTTTCTGTTTAATTTATTCATGACCCTGTTCTTTCTTACAGGTGAAACATCTCGTCCAGCTCTGTCTCCTCCACCCACGGACACCACCCCATTGGAGTCCCCCCTCACCTCCTGTCTGGACCGTTCCCCCTCTCCCGTCACCTCCTGGAACCCCATTCCCAAAAATGCAGTGCGGACCCTCCATCTCATCGCCATCAACCCCAACCAGGCTGTGAAGCGACCGGCAGGAGAACAGCCCGTCGTCGTGTTAAATCATCCGGATGTCGATATTCCAGAAATTCACAAAATCATGAAAGTCGTGAACAGATACAAAGGAGAAGTCCACAAAGTCGTGCTATCGAAAAGGACAATAAACGCGCTTTCGGAAACGAACGGCGATGGTGTAAGCTCACAAAGGGACAATACGGCGCAGAAAAACCACGTTCGCGAGAGGTTTTTGTTGAAATTAAAACTACGAAGGTTGAGCAAGAAGAAGTTTGAAGTAGTGGATGGCGAAGCGTCCCTAGTTGATGTAGAGAAAACCTTTCGCTGTTGGTTTTGTGGCAGAGCATTCGAAAGTCAAGAAGTGTGGCTTGTTCACAGACAACGCCACCTGATGGAGTGGAAGAGTCCAAAATGTGAAAACTCTTAAAGGGACATTACTGTGTTTGGTCAGATTAAGTCTAAAACATGAGGTGTGTAATGTATTTTCTGCGGAACCCGGGCGGGCTCAGGGAAAAATGTTTTTTGAGGGGTTGCAAGAAAGCGTGCACTCACTTTGCAAAGCGTGCCCTCCTTTTATTAAGTCGCGTGTTCATGTAAGTAGAGCGTGCTCTCAGTTTAGTAAATTGTGTGCTCGTTTAAATATAACGTGCGCTCGTTTAAATATAACGTGCACTCGTTTACCTAAATCGTGCACCCTGGTTTACTAAATCGTGCGCTCGCTGTATGAAGTCGTGCCCTCGTCTATCTAAAACATGCTCTTGTTTAAATTTGCTCAATGTGTACACGAGATGTATAAAATGTGTGCTCGTTTTGAAATCGTGGCCACGTTTTAGTAAATTGTGCTCACTAGGTTTATAACGTGGGCACGACTCAATTTTAGGGAGCACACAGTTTTAGTAAGACGACTCCACGATTTAGGTAAACGAGCGCACGCTCTATTTACACGGACGCGCGACTTGATAAAATGAAGACGCGATTTCACAAAACGAGGACACGCTTTGCAAAGTGAGCGCACGCTTTATTGACACTACCCAAAAAAAGATTTTCTGTGAGGCTTTACGGGCTCCGTAATTTTCAATTGTGAAGGATTGTTGGTTTTGGTGAAGTAGACAGATGCAATTCTTACACACATTTAGCAGCAGGAGTTTTTTTTGTTGTTTTTGTGTAGACCCTTCATAGGTTTTCAATTATTTTTATTTATGTGATAGATTTTTTTCTTTCTTTTTTTTCTTAAATTAATCAAAGAATTACTCAAATATTTTCTCTTAATTTTCTTAAAGTTTACAATTGTTTTTATTTTACTATTAAGTTTTCATTACCTTTATTGATGCACTGTAACTTTTTGGTTGGGGGTCCATCACCTGCTTGTTTCTATGGCGATGTCGTTGCTCTGGAATGTTCAACAGTATGACTTTTAACAGCTCTGCCTTAAATGTTTTCAATGGCAAGTGGTTTTACTGCTCAAAAATACCTATTAAAACAGGCATTCTTACTGTGAGCAGGTCGCCTTCCCTCAGATCTGACCTGTAACTTGGCCTAAGGTTTAATGCCACACTGTGAAACATTCCAGACAACGCAATAACATCTCCAAAAGCATTTGACGGAGCCTTCATCAGAAAAGTTACGCATTGTACTTGTCCACACAAGTTCTTGTCAAAACTAAACAACTTTTAAAAACGTGCCTATAATAAACAGCTGGGTTTAAATCCATATTGACAACGAACAATCGGCTCTCTTCACGTTTACCGGAAGACGTTGAAACATGCGGATGGCGACTTCCGGTGTAGTTCCCGACGCTGGGCATGTGAAAAACCAATAAAACCATTCATTCAGCAATTACCCAATTAATTTCCCTTGTGGATCAATAAAGTTTGTCTAAGTCTAAGATTCAGCAGCAGCGTCTTCACAACCTGCAAAAGCTTTCCATGAAGGACGAGACTCTAATCGTGTCTTTGATGTCGTTTACAGGCAGTTGGTCGTAACTGTCGAACATAACGGAACGCTACTTTGACATATTTATAATTTTTATTATGTTACACAAATTATAATACAAAAATTAAGGCAATTTAGGCAATAAAAGGAAAAAAAAGAATACAGTGGCATCTAGATGAAGAAAACCGGGCCATTTTCTCGGTTTTTATCTTCAGAGTTACTGTCGCAAACTGTATGTTCGTCATCCGCGTGTTTCCAAACGTCTGTCGATTTTGTGACGCAAGCGTGAACAGAGCCCAGGACCACAATTAAAATCTAGAATTCTATATTTCAGTTCATGCCTTTGCTCCTGTCTGCTTTTCCAAACTCGAATGCATTACACACCCGCATGAGTCTTATAGAGGTGGGCGATATAAAATCTGCCGTTTTCTTTTCAACACAGATCTTTCGAAGCAATCTATAATCTAAAAGTATGTGAAAGAATTGTAATAAAACGGCTATTAATCAGGATATATACTTTTTTGTTTTTGTTTTCCCATATTGCCCACCTCTAGACTTAAAGATACACTATGTAACGTTTCTTTGGGCAATTACGCTAACTGTGATTTACTTGCTTTGCCTGGAATGTTCCAAAGTATAGCATTAAACCTACCGTACTTTTTGTACTATAGAGCGCACCTGACTATAAGCCGCACCAACCAAATTGTTTTTTTAAATTAAGATTTGTACATATATAAGCCGCACCTGACTATAAGCTGCAGGCGTCCACATTGTAACTTGAGATTTTTACACAGAAAGATGGTACACAAAAGGATTTTTCTTTTATTTTAATTAACGTAAATACCGATATGTGCTTTTTTCGAACAGCGCCTACGGCAGTAACACGGCAGACAATAAAACGACTGTAAAATGGCCAGCTTGTAGCCTCTGAAAGCCTTGAAATAAAGTTACAAGTTTAACTTTTAGGGTAAACCCCCTGAACTCATGGAATTGTTGATACCGGTGTAGGAGATTTTAAGTGGCTAAAACAAGGCTTTGTTAATTCATGAAGCCTTGTTGTCAAGAATTAATCCATACATAAGCCGGAGGGTCCGAAGTGTGAGAAAAAAGTAGCGGCTTATAATCCGAAAAGTACGGTATATATCTTCCATTTATTCAATTGCAAAGCTCAAAAATACCTTTAAAAAAACTTGCGTTTTCACTGTGAGCGCGGTCGTCTCTCCACAGATCAGACCAGTAACATGGCCTGGCGTAGCGCCGCCTTCGTTTCTCAAAGGAGGTAGATCCGTTTATGTCATACTGCGGAATATTCCAGGCGAACTTGAGCAATTACACGTCCGTGAAGACCGACAACAAGAAAAGTTACATAGCTGCCTTCAATGTCACAACACTGGGAAATATCTGGAAGCGGACTTTTGCAATACAACTCAATGGAGACTTTTTTATTTTTATTTTATTTTTTGTAAGTCTTAAATCAAACTTACCTGGACTGTTTCCATTCTCAGGACCCGAAGCTCCCTATGTCAACAATCTGGGATAGTTTGATCATTTAATATAATTATTTGTAAAGCCACACGCAACTGGTGGAATTAATTTAGTCCTATTATTTTGACTACATATTCTATAGCTTTATTTAATTGGACGTACACTGTTGTAATGGTATTTTATAAGACACTGTTAAATGTACAGAATTTTGCCATATGAATTCGAGGAGGCAGTACGGGTAGGCTACGCAGTGAGCTAACATTAACGTATTTATACTTGTGCGGGTGCCCAGAAGTTACTTAACCAAAACTGTGTATGAGATGGATAATAAGCTGTTTTTATTTATGAGTTTAGCCGTTGTTTTCCTCATTATCGCAAAGCTCGTTAAAATGTATCCTGCTTTCTATATCCTGTTATTTATAGCGTCGTATTTCTTCTTGTATTGCGGGATTTTGAAGTAGGCATGGAAGCTGGAAGTGGCGTCTGGGGAGAGGGAAGTGCTTAGAGGAGACATATTGTGCAGAATTGACTTTCCAGAAGTTTTAACTAGTGCTGTCAGGCGATTAAAGAAATTAATCTAATTAATTATAGGATTTGTAATGAATTAATTGCATTTTAAGAGTGAGAGAGAGATTGTGAGTGAGCGAACCAACTTTGAGATCGATTCAAAAGTTCAAAACTCCATGCACAGCGTCTCCGTGCTGGTAACAACAGGAACATTGAATAATTCCAGAAAAGAAGAAATTTACCGCACACTCGCTTGACTTTACTCCTATTCCTTTATTGGGCTTAGAGCGAACAACACGTTTCGCTTCTACAGCGTCATCACTTTGCGATTGAGTTTGTCAGTTTTTCTGTGGTCGCTTTGCTCAATCGTTTCCCAAATTTTGCGAGCGTGGTTTGGTGGTTTGTTGAAGTGCGCTCACGCTCAAACTATCACCAGTATCGATTGAACTTGTCCGGACGTGTTTATCGTTCAAATGATCAGTGATCGGAAAATTATTTTTTTACAACAGCTACAAATCACTGTGTTCTTGTTGACAGTCCCATCTTCGTTCTTTTTTATAAATAAAGATAAGATAATCCTTTATTTGTCCCACAATGGGGAAATTGCAGTGTCACAACGCAAGTTTCAGAAACGGTAGGAAAATTATGATCATGCATCAAAATTAAGATAAATATTAATAAGTATGTACAATCAATTAAAAACACAACACTGTAAGGTTAAAAGTCACAGGAACGCTGCACAATAAATGTCTTTGATTCTGAGCAGTGCTGTTAAACTTGCCATTCAAAGGCCCGAGCAGCGATTTGCCACTCATAATTAATTGCATTAATTTTTGTAACGCGCTAAATTGCAGTGTAATTAATCAAATTAACGCGCTAAACTGACAGCCCTAGTTTTAACCCAAGTTGTGATAGTTTTTCCCTTTGTATTTCGTATTTACTCGTGTACTCAAGGAGTCGTTGCTTCCATCTAACCCCGTTTTCACCGACACCGTTACACACCCGCTGCTCTGTTCTCATTTCCGTTCAATTTTATATCTCAGTCATTGATGCACATCGGATTTGGCAGTGTCACGTTGCCATTTTGGCTTTAAAGAACAAAATCATCTCGCCAGCGTGATCTCCAGCTCTGCGTAGAAGGGTTAGACGGCATGCGGGACTTTGTTGTGATAATGTTTACTCTGACATACCACAAAGGTGCAAAATCAGCGCACTTGTTTCTTTTATTTAGTTGTTTTAGATTCATTTTGCGATTTGTAATGTCCAAAATGTAACAATGATCCTCAGGTGTCAGGGATTATAACTATATGGCAGACACAAGCACAATATGTCTACTTTAAATACACCGTAAGGACATCTATGCCTGGTGCTGCAGTGCATACAATCCCGCTTATAAAGTCCCTAAATATTGCTTTAATCTTTTTGTACATCCATTCTTAAAGAAAACCCTGATTTATTTCAATTAAAACGTCACAATTTCAAGTTAATTTGACTATTTTTCCCCTCAAAGTGTCTCCTGTCTTTTGACTTGAAATGAAAATCTTATCTTTTAATTGCACTATGAAACCTGGATGCATATTTGTAACTAACTCTTCTTTTTCCAAGCCTAGACAATCAAATATCTTTTCTATGGCTAACTCTGGTCACTCTCCCCTCAGTATTCAACACAAGGGAAACATAGCTTGTAATTTTGTAAATAGGTTGTATTTTTCTGTAATTTCCTGCTTATATTTTGAGATGAAATGATTTATAATTGTATAGAAGTAGCAATAGAGGTACTGTATTAAGTATTACCTGAGAATTCCCATTAAGTGCCTATAGGTGTGTGATATGCAACAAAACGCATTACATTTTGACTGCAGTTTTGACTGAAATTGAACAGATGTGATCTAGAAAATGATTTTAAACAAACTGTACATGATGTTTCTGTGTAGTTTTGATACCGTGTCATTCCTTACATTATTGCAACTGTTCACCTGAAACATCTCAATAAAAACATGGGTAAAATAACATTTGGGGTGTGGATCTGTATTGAGTTAAAGCTGCACTGTGGAACTTCTCTGTGAAAGGGTCCATCATCTGCTTGTGGCTTTGCCTGGAGTGTTCCAGAGTCTTTTCACAATACTGACATTTCAAACTCAATTTCAATACCACAATGATAATAAAAATACTCTTTACCAGTGGTCAGTGGTTCTTAACCTTGTTGGAGGTATTGAACCCCACCAGTTTCATTTGCACATTCACTGAACCTTTATTGAAAAATAAAAAATTCAAATTCAAGACATAGGTATACCTTTTACTGGTGCACAAACTGAACCATGCATTATTATCAAAACCAACACAATGCACAAACAAAAAATTACGGCCTTTTTCACAAAGACATTACCTTTTTTAACATTACCACACTGAAATGGTTTTAATTTTAACTTATGAATTCCAATAATGAACTTATTGTGTTTATGCTATTCATTATTTTTAACATTTTAACACACACACATCACCTAATTTCCACCAGGCTACAATAATAATGAATATTTCCTGCACATCAGTGGGACTTCTGCTGTTGCCTTTGAGAGACCAGTTCAGAAATGTGGCTTCACCTTGGGAAGTGCCACTGTCATGTCATTTTCACAGCAAAGTCTGCTCCTTTTCTTCGTTTTTATGTCCAGCATCCTCGAAATGGATTACTCGCAAAGATATGTTGTAACAAACAGTATAAAAATATAAGTCGGGTGTGTGTCTTGACCTCCGCCGAACCCCTTTGATCGAGCCCAGGTTAAGCACCACTGCTTAAGACAATGTGATTTTCAGCATTAAATCGTAGTACTTTCTTTTATATTCCCATCTGTGTAATCCCTCAGTGGTCCAGGCAGGTTCCACAGTGGTCCATGGGTGTATACCATGGGCGGCACGGTGGCAGAGTGGTTAGCGGTCTTGCTTCACAGCAAGAAGGTTCCGGGTTCGATCCCCGGGTCGCCCAGACCTTTCCGTGTGTGTTCTGTGTGGAGTTTGCATGTTCTCCCCGTGTCTGGGTGGGTTTCCTCCGGGCACTCCGGTTTCCCCCACCAACCCAAACATGCGCCATAGGTACCTCCAGCTTAGGTCCTGACCAAGCCGAAGCAAGAAGATCATGGAGATGGTCCCCGGGCGCCCTAATGTGTGCTGCCCACTGCTCCTAATATATGTATATATATATATAGGATGGGTTAAAATGCAGAGAAGAATTTCTCCAGTGTGAGATCAATAAAGTTCACTTCTTCTCTCTATACTAGTCTGTATGTTCTGATACAGCTCCAGATCATTCTAAAACTCTTCAGGAAAGGTTCATTTCTGTCCTGTGAATGTGACTTTATATCGACACCTGCTCACATGAGTATCTAGTGTTGATATACAAGTTTTAGTATCTGATTTTCAATACTTTGACGCCCCTTCACCAGAAAAATTACACAATGCAACTTGAAATACGTACTTTTAACCATTCCTACTGTCTTGGCAAAGGAGAAATTCAATTTGTCAACTGGACAAACCAAAATAAACTGAATTTCTCCTTTGGCATGGATTCTACCTGGATGACTGAGGGATTTTACACATATTTCTACTTTCTATTTGCTTTATATTTACACAAATACATTATAGCATGTTGTATATACATCCTTTTCTCACAATACTAATGTTATGTAACTTCAGAAAAACAAAAATATTCTACACTCACCTTCAGAAATACAGTTAATATCAGTTACTAATGAAAAGTTGAGAACCACCAAAACAAAGAAAAGACTATCACATAGCCTTAACCCTTAATAGAACCAACATGATTACATAGACATATTTGAACTCCGCCGCTCGCGCTCCCACGTTCTGTGTCTACGGTTTGACCGGGACGCAGAGTCGGGTGGCGTCTTTGCTGTTGCTCTGGGTGTCGATCAAAACCAGTGGCGTCCGCTGATGGTGCTCGATGATGTGGGTCAGGCTGCTGAAATACTGAAACAGACAGCAGCCGTTTAAGTATTTATACAATATGATAAAAGGAGAAGTTCAATTTGTCAACTGGACAAAGTATGTTTAGTTGAAAACGTTTCGCCGCTCATCCGAGAGGCTTCGTCAGCTCTGGTTCTAGTGCTGGTTAGACACTGCTTATATCTAGCTGCAGGGAGGAGCTCACTACACTGAAATAGCTCTGAAACTATCCCCACTAATCTCTTTCTTTGTTTTTCAAATTACTCTGGCGACTAGTTTCGCCTCCCTATTCAAGCCTAACGACCCTCTCCACCCCTCTGCCTTGGATCGTCTGCCCTAATGTTTCTTTGTCTGTTTTGACTTGGTTTAAGAATCGAATTATAAATGGGAGACAAGTTATGTCTAACTCCCCCATTTCTGTTTAACGATGGATTCTCTTTTTTGACAAAAATAGCCTCTTTAACTCCCCTCTCAAACCAGTTCTTTTCCCTGACTAAGATCTGAACCTCACTGTCCTCAAATGAATGGCCCGTGGCTTCTAGGTGAAGATGTACGGCAGATGACGGTCCACTCTGGCACACCTGCCTGTGTTGGTACATCCTCTATCATGGATTTATCATGGATTCTACCTGGACGACTGAGGGACTTTTCACGTATTTATACAATACTTAAACAATAGTATTTTTTATACAACTAGTATTTATACAATATTTACTTTTTACCATTGTTGTTTCCTTTTTCAAATAGTTCAAGCCTAATGTAAAATGTCCAGAGAATGTAAAAAAAAAAAAAGCTCATTATGCTAAATTACAAGAGGGGGTGGGACTAAATAAGTTTTCTTCTTCCCACAAATGTTTTTGTTTTGATTTTTTTGTTGTTGTTTAGACCTGGTTTAGTCCTGGTTTAGTCCTGGTTAAGTCCTGGTTTAGTCCTGGTTTAGTCCTGGTTTAGACCTGGTTTAGTCCTGGTTTAGACCTGGTTTAGTCCTGGTTTAGACCTGGTTTAGTTCTGGTTTAGACCTGGTTTAGTTCTGTTCTCCTTTCCTTTGATAATCGCTCTCTCTGTTCACCCTGGTCGGTCACTACTTTAGGTAAACGATAGAACAGCAGGTGTTTTTCTCTGTTCTATCTATTGTGACGCTGAGGACCCGAGAGTAGTTGAACATAAGCGACATAAGTGCAATGTTTGTTTTTTTTGAGTATCTCCAACATGGCCGACTTCCGGATTATGACGCCACGTGAAAACACACTTATTTCTCCTTCGCACTGACCTCCTCTCCCTTCTTCTCGCGGCCCAGGGCGAACTGCTGACTGCTGGTTAAGAATCGGATGGGGATGTTGTAGACTCTTCCGTTATAAAGCACCACTAAAGTGTAGGGCTGCTGTGCATCATGACCCGAACTCTTTCTCACCAAAAACGCTCCATCCTAAATGAAGAAACAAGGCAATTTTCACACACATTACTTCTTTACAAAGGAAAAAAAACCTCTTGTGTATGTCAGAGTATCTGAGAATTGCGTGAAATTCTCCAGTAAAAACAACAGAAAAGTGCAGAATGTTTGTCTGAATTCATCAGTTACAACATGAAACATAAAACTTGCATTTTATGTTTTACAAAATGCGTTACTTTGTTTTTCCTTTGTAGTGTAGAATAGACATTAAAGTATAGCATTTTTCAGTATATCTGGATTATTACCAAATAAGTGACGTGAGTAACAAATCATGCAGTGCTGGCGGCAGCGGCTTAGTGGTTTGCATTTCCTGTTCATTCGGTTTTTGTTTCCTTTGGCTAAACACTTCAGTTACTTCACTTATGAATGGAGTGTGAGAGTGATTTGTGATGGCTGGTGTGGTTTAGTCTTGGATCAGACCTGTAGTCCTGGTTTGGTCCTGGGTTAAACCTGGGTTATACCTGGTTTAGTTCTGGGTTACTCCTGGTTTAGCCCTGATTTAGTCCTGGGTTAGACCTGGTTTAGTTCTAGGTTAGACCTGGTTTAGTCCTGGGTTAAACCTGGGTTAGACCTGGGTTGAACCTGGGTTACTCCTGGTTTTGTCACAGCCCCTCTGACCTCATCTGCCACTCCCTCAGTGGCCACCTCCTTCCCCTCCCCTTCTGGTGTTCCAGGAGTGGAGACAGGTGTGCTGGAGCCAGACTCAGCTGAACCAACTCTCCAATCAACAGGGTTTAAGAGCCAGTCAAGCCAGCTCAGCGGTGCCAGATCGTAATACTTTGTCTGTTAGTGCTATGTTCTTGCTACACATGTTTGCCTACCTACGACTTCAATTACTTTATCTTTTGTTCATCTGCCTCAGATCTCCGTGCTCCAGTCACCTGCTCCAGTCTCCAGCTCCGACCTGCCCTGCTCCTGAGTCCTGCTCTCTTCATCATATTACTGGATTAAATCTGTAATAAATACCAACTATTCTCCTTTGACCTGTGTCTGCTCTTGGGTTCCTCTGTTATTCGTGACAGGTTTAGACCTGGGTTAGACCTGGTTTAGTTCTGGTTTGCTCCTAGTTTAGACCTGGTTTAGTTCTGGTTTAGACCTGGTTTAGTTCTGGGTTGCTCCTGGGTTAGACCTGGTTTAGTTCTGGGTACTCCTGGTTTAGACCTGGGTTAGACCTGGTTTAGTTCTGGGTAGCTCCTGGTTTAGACCTGGTTCAGTTCTGGGTTGCTCCTGGTTTAGTTCTGGGTTGCTCCTGGTTTAGACCTGGGTTAGACCTGGTTTAGTTCTGGGTTCCTCCTGGTTTAGACCTGGTTTAGTTCTGGGTTGCTCCTGGTTTAGACCTGGGTTAGACCTGGTTTAGTTCTGGGTACTCCTGGTTTAGACCTGGGTTAGACCTGGTTTAGTCCTGGGTACTTCTGGTTTAGACCTGGGTTAGACCTGGTTTAGTTCTGGGTACTCCTGGTTTGGACCTGGTTTAGTTCTGGGTTGCTCCTGGGTTAGACCTGGTTTAGTTCTGGGTTGCTCCTGGTTTAGACCTGGTTTAGTTCTGGGTTGCTCCTGGTTTAGACCTGGTTTAGTTCTGGGTACTCCTGGTTTAGACCTGGGTTAGACCTGGTTTAGTTCTGGGCACTCCTGGTTTAGACCTGGGTTAGACCTGGTTTAGTTCTGGGTACTCCTAGTTTAGACCTGGGTTAGACCTGGTTTAGTTCTGGGTACTCCTAGTTTAGACCTGGTTTAGTTCTGGGTTGCTCCTGGTTTAGACCTGGTTTCATTCTGGATTGCTCCTGGTTTAGACCTGGTTTAGTTCTGGGTACTCCTGGTTTAGACCTGGGTTAGACCTGGTTTAATTCTGGGTTGCTCCTGGTTTAGACCTGGTTTAGTTCTGGGTTGCTCCTGGTTTAGACCTGGTTTAGTTCTGGGTTGCTCCTGGTTTAGACCTGGTTTCATTCTGGGTTGCTCCTGGATTAGACCTGGTTTAGTTCTGGGTTGCTCCTGGTTTAGACCTGGTTTAATTCTGGGTTGCTCCTGGTTTAGACCTGGTTTAGTTCTGGGTTGCTCCTGGTTTAGACCTGGTTTAATTCTGGGTTGCTCCTGGTTTAGACCTGGTTTAGTTCTGAGTTGCTCCTGGTTTAGTTCTGGGTTGCTCCTGGTTTAGACCTGGTTTAATTCTGGGTTGCTCCTGGTTTAGACCTGGTTTAGTTCTGGGTTGCTCCTGGTTTAGTTCTGGGTTGCTCCTGGTTTAGACCTGGTTTAGTTCTGGGTTGCTCCTGGTTTAGACCTGGGTTAGACCTTGTTTCAGTCTCAGATCAAAAGTGTTCAGGACTTGGCTTAGTTAGTTCGCCCTACTTTAGTTCTAGTTGAGATCTGGGTTAGATCTGGTTTAATCCTGGTTTAGTCTTGGATTAGACCTGGTTTAGAACAGATTTAGTGCAGCTCTTGTACAGTGGTCAGTCTCTATGAGAGGCACTTTAGACCTTGTTTAGTCCTGGGTCAGACCTGATTAGTTCTAATAGTGAACTTGTGAAGTGCAGCTGTATTTTAGGCAAGTCTTCATGATGTGACTGATGTATGAACGTAAATATTATCATCTTACCTGATTGGATTGGACCAGGACGTCATCAGCTGTCTTGCGATCACAGGAATCAGCAAACCACGGCTTAGAAATCAGTTCTGCCTCCTGAAAAATACAGCAGTAATTTATTATATATTTGGATCTGATCATTTCTATGACTAGATCCAAGAACTCACTGTATTACAACAAAAATCACAATTTTAGCAATATACATTTTACCTGCCCCTATGTGTATTAAATATTATTGGCCTAGAGTAGAATGTTGTGATGTACAATAGTTTAAAAATGTATTTCACACAAATCTAATAAAGCATAAAATGTAGTCTTTTTGATAAAGAGGTGTGTTGTATTTTGTTCAACGGAAACAACTGAATTGATAGTATTTTCCTGGTTTTATTTGTATATTTTTGTTTGCTCACATTATGGAGTTGTTATTGCTTTGTCTGGAATGTTTCACAGTATGGTATTAAACCTTCTTTCTTACAAGTCAGATCTGTGGCGAGGCGACCCCGCTCACAGTCAGAATGTTTTGTTTTTCTAGGTATTTTTGAGCTATAAAACCAGCTGTAACTGAATAAATGTAAAGTGGAGCTGTTTAATGTCACACTGTGGAACATTCCAGGCTGAGCAGTGACATAGAGTACCATAGAAACAAGCAGGTAACTAAAAAGTTACATAGTGCACCTTAAAATACGGAGAATTACCTGATCTTCTTCCACAGAGTCACTGTCCGGAACATCAGGCAGGTTTTTGTCAGTTTGTTCTAGAATACAGAAGTTTACACAAATTCACCATTACAAAGATCAATACGGCAGGAAACAACAATCTGATGCATTTATACGAATAATACGACTTCTTAAAGTTACGCAAACTGCCTCTTGTGAGCTTTTATCCATGTTATAATGTTGTTACCTCCTCCAGAACGAAGAAAGTGAGACAAACCTGCACATTTACTCCCAACGTTTCATTGGGTCAAGCTCAGGCTGAAAAACAGATCTGAAGTTGTGTTTTGTTTCATTCACACATGTTTGAGTAGGACTTTATTATTATTCTGTCTTCATCTCCTAAAATGAAAATACTCTGTTCCACCTTGTGATGTCATGAAGTGGAAGTGAAGTATTTTAAAGGGATAGTGTGTTGTTTGTTTGTTTTTTATGTGAATCTGTATGGCGTCCCCTTCAGCAGTGTCGTCCATTAACACTGACTTACCGATGACAGTGTCGTCTGGGCCCAGTTCTGCTCCGGTTCTGTAGCTTGTGAACGTAGTTCCGGTAAGTTAGCGGGGACATTTAATAAAGCTTGTTTTTCTTCTCAAAACAACATTTGTCCAAAAAGTGATATATTTGTGTCACAAAGAGTTGTCCGCGAAAAATTCAGCAGCGTAATTCGCATTGGTGCCACTTGGGCCCTGTGTTGTAATGTCCGAATAACCCAATAATCAAAAAAGCAGGTATTGCCCACACACACGGACCAATACCTGCTTTTTGATTCACACCACCCACTGCAGCACAAATTGGGGGTTATTCGGACATTACAACACAGGGCCCAAGTGGTTCCCACAAGCACAGAGGGTAAGGAGAAAGAAGAACAACATGTGCAGGAAGCCCTCTCTGTTTGTGGAGATCCTAAATGGGCTTTCAACAAAACTAAGAGAGACAAGGGCAAGAAACAAGATAACAGAGAATCAGAACCCAGGAGGAAAGGGGTAGCGATTCCTTACCTGGCCGAAAAACTACAGACGATTTTCAGACAATATAAATAAATCCCAGTTTATTTCAAACCTACAAACACGTTAAGACAAAAACTCGTCCACCCAAAGGACAAAACACCGAGCCACAAACAAAGCAATGTGGTCTACTCCATTCAGAGTAGTGAAGACTGCAGTGAGCGCTACATTGGAGAAACAAAACAACCACTTCACAAGAGGATGTACCAGCACAGACGGGCGAGCCAGAGTGGACCGTCATCTGCCGTACATCTCCACCTAAAAGCCACGGGCCATTCTTTTGAGGACAGTGAGGTTCAGATCTTAGCCAGGGAAAAGAACTGGTTTGAGAGGGGAGTTAAAGAGGCGATTTTTGTCAAAAAAGAGAATCCTTCTTTAAACAGGAATGGGGAAGTCAGACATAATTTGTCTCCCATATATAATTCCATTCTCAAACTGAAATCAAAACAAACAAAGGAAACAATGGGGCAGCCAGGTCAGAGCCAGAGGTGTGAAAACAGCCATTATGGTTACTAAATGGGTATGCTAAACAAGACCCCAGACAGAAACTGAAAACAAAGAGGTGGGATAGTTTCAGAGTAATTTCATTGTAGTTAGCTCCTCCCTGCAGCTAGATATAAGCAGTGTCCTTCAGCACTCCAACCAGAACTGACGAAGCAACTCGGATGAGCTGCGAAACGTTTTTGACCAAATAAACTTTGTCCAGTTGACAAATTGAATTTCTCCTTTTACCATGGATTCTACCTAGACGACTGAGGGATTCTTCACACATCTTTATTTATTTCAGTTTACGAAAATATTTTTTCAATTTTAGTTTTCGTTTTTTCGTTATGTAATAACCTTGTGGAGTTTAAAAACAGGAACAGTGTACTCCACAGTTCCTGTATCACCACATGACATCACAAGGTGGAACAGAGTGTTTTCTGTTTTAAAGAAGAACTCAGCCTAAATCTGCAGGTTTGTGCGTTAAACGTGTGAATGAAACAAAACTCAACTCCAGGTCTGTTTGTGATGAGGAAACGACATTATAACAGATTAGAAAATAGCTCAATATACTGTAGGCCTTTTAATAACTTATTTCAGAATTAAATCTCTTATTACTCACTGTGGGACATGAAGTGTGGAACAGGAATCCTGCAAATAAACAAAACATTCAGCTTATTTTAAGGTGAATGATGTCGTTTTTGTTTTGCCTGCAATGTTCCATATCCCTCTGTAAAGACAAGGTTGTGATGCCACGAGACCAAATTACAAGTCAGAGCTACGGAGAGGAGAGACGACCGCTTGGGAAAAAGGTATTTTTAAACAGCAAAAAATAATGTAATGCAGTTTGTTAAAGGCAACGTAGGCAGGTTTAGTGCCATACTGTGGAACATTACAGGCATCATTAATTGCTTATTTATTTATTATTATTTTGACTTTGTTTATTAAGTTTAAGATGTCACAATTGCAAAACTGATTAAACAACGCCCGACTATTATTGGAGATGATGTGGAGAGACATTGTGTTTGATATTTATAAGATGGAACAACTCACAGCCCATGTTAATCACAAAATGGAAAATGTTCTTAATCAATGGATAAAATGAGGGAATTATATCACAGCCAAGTGGCCAAATTGCACTATGCTATTGCACTAAAGGTTTATTGTATGTGTATCTGAAAATTACTCCCTGTCTGTATATAGTTTTGTTGTTATTGTTTGTTATTTTCTCTTTCTTTTTTAAAAAACAATGAAATATAAATTAAAAAAAACGAAAACAAAATTGATTACACATGTAAGAATGGGCAAATGTGCAAGTAGATTTAGAGACCAAACACTACAGAAAAAAAAACAAATATTAAAAACAAAAATAATTAAACATATAATAATAATAATAATAATAATAATAATCATCATCATCATCACATTAAAATAATAATAATAATGGGAAAATAGAGCAAACACTGGACTCCATCTCTTAATGAAGAGCTCTCTGTGAAGTCTCAAAGAATAAATGATTTGCACCATCTGAATCTCATCTTTTCAATCTAAATATGATAAGTGAGCGGATCAGAGCTCAACCATTTATTAGTAACACACTTAAGTGCAGCAATCAGTAAAAATTCTTAAGAGATATTTTTACCATTTCCTCCAAAACCTAAAATGGCCTAAAATGTGGTTTTTTAACAAATGATTGTTGGAATTCTGTATTAAGAGCTGTAAAAACATCACTAGACTAATCTAAAATCCAGAATATGTGAGTATGAGTTTGTCGGTGAGCACCACAGTTTCACCAACAGGTTTCAGGATTTACAGGATTCATTATTAATTGCTTTTTAATGAATAGCATATTGGAGTAGTTACTTTGGTCGTTTTATCTCCAGGGAGAAGGCTTTTGGAGGAGGTGTAGCAGCTTCACTCGGCATCACAGGCAAGGTCCGGTCTAAAAAATACACAAATTACAAACTACTATTACTACCTAGTCTGGTTAACACCTGACCATATCACAAGTGAGATATGGGTCTGGAAACTCGCTTCGAAAAATCCCGTAGCGGAGGTGTGGTTAGCGATTGCCAACGGCCGTTTATTGGGCGTTATGAATGTCTATCATTGAGCGTATACGTAAGTCCATAGCCAATCATGTCAGTTGTCAGTTCAAACTACAAGCTTCCGTTTGTCATGTAGTACGCGTCACCATCTTGCCACACCTCCCCCGCTCTCTGATTGGGGCCCTAAATCTGGGACTCTCGCTTGGACGAGTTTCCAGGCCGCCTTCCAGTTCGAAACGAACGGAAGCGGCCTGGGAATTCCCAGGCTAATTACTACCACCACTACTATTACTACAGCTCTGGAAAAAAAATAAGAGACCACAGCGTTTTTTCTGAAATCAGCATCTCTACATGTATTACAGCCATTCCATTCCAGCGTCTGTTGAATTCCAACACAAACACAAAGCTGAGCTACTTCAGTTCTTGCACCAGGAGTGGAATAAAGTCACCCAAGAACAATGTGAAAGACTTGTGGAGAGCATGCCAAGATGCATGAAAGCTGTGATTAAAAATAAGGGTTATTGCACCAAATATTGATTTCTGAACTCTTCTTAAGTATTAACATTAGTATTATGTTGTTTTAAAATGAATTTGATCTGGTTTCTTTGCATCGTTTGAGGTCTGAAAACATGTATCTTTTTTGTTATTTTGACCATTTGTCATTTTCTGCAAATAAATGCTCTAAACCAGTGTTTCCCAACCAGGGGTACAAGTACCTCTAGGGGTACGCGAGCACACTGCAGGGGGTACTCGGCAGTGTCGTTGCCAGGTGCAGGGGGAGATTTTTAAAAATGTTTTAATTCTAATTTGAGTAAATTTGAGTTAAAGAAAAGAGAGAAAATGCCTGAGAATTAAAATTTCAAATTAAGGAGATGAAATAAAATGATTTTCATTTAATAATCCGTTGTGTCACGTTCTACTTTTGGAGAATTATCAACACGTATGAGTGAGGGGGTACTCCAGGTATGACAAAAAGGCTCAGGGGGTACACAAGACAAAAAAGGTTGGGAAACACTGCTCTAAATGATAATATTTTTATTTGGAATTTGGGGGAAATGTTGTCAGTAGTTTATAGACTCAAACAAAAATGTTCCTTTTGCCCAAACACATAACTATAAGTAGTAAAATAAATAAAAAAAATGATAATTTTGCAGTGGTCTCTTATTTTTTTTCCAGAGCTGCATTACAGAGTACTATTTAAGTAAATGGTGCATTGCATAACTTTTCTTGGAAAGGGTTCAGCACATGCTAGTTTCCACTTAACTGTTGGAATATTTCACAGTATGGCTTTAAAATGATCTCCATGGAGACTAGTAAACCAAGGTACAGATCAGATCAGTGGAGAGGCTAGAATGCATGTCCTTAAAGGTGTTTCCGAACAATAAAATCACCTCTAATGAAACTAAGGCTGAATAAACTTTGAATGCCATATTGACAAAAAAGGTGGCGTACCCAGAAAAGTTACACAACACATCTTTAAATTGGCATTATCAGATGGTTTAAAGGTTTATATCTTACTCTTATTACTCTCAAACTCTCGGAACGATGGTTTCGAAGGTATTTTCTGTAAATAAAAAAAACACACACACACAAAAACATTGAAAGATATTTTTTTTTCTGCTTATTGATAAGGATTTACATCAGATTTTATAACTCAGATAATAAAAAGTATTAAAGACAGTCATCAAGTGTCTCAGCCAATAATTATTAAGAAGACATGTCTAAAGCTGTAACACAAAAGAACTTGAATTGGCACGAAACTGAAATGGGATTAACAGGAATTAAACCAGTCCAAAGTAGCTCTTAATCTGGATTAACCCAACAGATACAGCATGTCTGGTAACAAACATAGTGGCAAAAAACATTATACTGCAGTAGGTTTATGGAAATTGTAATATTATACTTAATATTATAATAAGTATACTTGATATTATACGTGAAAGTAGACATATAAAACTAAAATTTCCAAAAGTCTTGCTATAGTAAACAAAGTGATGTATTACCTTGATCAAAATGCCCTTCGTTGACTAAACTGTTCATTGGTTTTCTTTATTTCACATATTGCAGGAGTGTCCAAACTTTTTCCACCCAGGGCCACATATACAAACATATTCATAGTGGAGGGCCATAGAGCTGGTGAGTACAGTGACACTTTCAGATAGATACATTTTATAGGAGTTTGATGAAGCCACAACACCTTTAAAAGTCCTAAAACACAAATTTTAGGTCTGTATCGTAATGCAGTGAGTTGCTATTGAAGTTGCAGCAATCGAGATACTGGAATTTGACGTAAAAAGTTCTGCTCAATGGCTCTATGATCATTTGGGCCAATTCAGCAAGATCCCTGAGCGCCAATAAAAATTGCTCAGAGGGCCGGATTTGACCCCTGGGCCATAGTTTGGACATCCCTGACATATTGTGTTGAAGTGTCGGGGAACACTTACCAATGTACAGTTAATCCATTTACAAAAACAAGCTTTGCAAGGTTTTTTTTTTTAGAAAACACCCAGAATATTTTTATTCAATCTAAGCTCCTAAAGATCCCTGACCTTGTAAAATATTATACACTGATATTATTTAAAGCGTTTGACAATTTACTACCAAGTAATCTACAAAGCTTGTTTAAAATGAGAGAGAGAACTTGATGGAATAATTTATATATTATCAACTTTTGTGATTCTTTATTCTTTAAAAATGACGTTTTAAATGTGTACGTGACTTGTAATCATATGTTTTTGAGTTGCAGAAATGTCAGATATCTGAGGGCAGAAGTGAGCAGACAGCTCGGCTCCTGCATTCACTATCTAAGTCACAGTGACATTGTCACAGCTGATAGATGCCATATCTGGAATTATCTTACAAGTGTTTTTTGTTTATGTTTTATCACTGTCCTGCCACGTTTCCCCCACCCCTTTAGGGCAGGGCAGCGGGTTGTAACTAGGTTTGTGAAACTGAATAAATACGCACGGAGAGCGACAGAGAACCAGACCGCTCAGAGCAGACTGTGCCAGAGCATTTGTTATCTGGGCTTTTCTCTCTGATCGTTCTCCGCTTGCAAGTGAAAAACCTAATCTGTCTTGTCTTCCTTTCCTTGTTTACAGTATATGTTGGGTTTACCAGCACCCATCAGAACTCATAATTTAAGAGGGAAATTTGGACATTTCTAATTGCCAAATGTTCAAACTACCTGTAAATGTTTGTGTGGCGACATGTGGTGTAAAACTCTGGAATGGTCTGGATACACGTTTCAAGAAATGCCAAAATATCCATGAATTCAAGGTGTTCTATAAACATATGGTCTGGTCACAGTTTATAGAGAGTGGGACTGAATATTAGAACAAACTGCCTTCTGTAGCGCTGCTTTATGTTTGTTGCTTCCGCACCTTTGTTGGTTTGTTCTGTCCATCACATCACTTGTATCTGCATCTGTTTCCATTGTTGGAATCCTTCATTTTTTTATTTTTTTTTTACCATTGTTGGTTTTCTTTTGTAAATAGTTTAAGTCTAATGTAAAATGTCCAAAGAATGCAAAAAAAACCCCTCATTATGTTAAATTAGAAGAGGGGGGTGGGATTAAATAAGTTTTCTTCTTCCCACTCCTTTTTGGGCAAATGTTTTGTTTTGTTTATTTTTTGTTGTTATTTCTGTTATTGCACTTTTAAAAGAATGTAAATTGCTTACTTGCCGAAAAAAGTGTATAGGGTTGCGTTCACAATTGCATAACACATACATGCACCACATATAAACTGGGATTTATCCTGAAACTATGTACACTAGACCCGTACATTAACATAGGACCAAACTAAATCTACATTAGAACTAAACCAGGATCAAACTGAACCCAAATCAGAACATTTAATCTTGTATATTATTTTATCTTATGCTAAATCACCATATAAGAGGGCAATGCATTATTTTAAATGTGTATTATTTCAGGTTATAAAATGTGAAATGCAGTGTGATTGCTCAAACAGGCTGCTTCTGATCCATTATCAGATCTTGAGTAGAGAAATTAGTGGGAGAAAAATTACTTACAGGTTTCATGCGTGGCTTGGGCGACCTCCTGAGATTAAAATAAAAATAAATGAGAGACAGAATAATATTAAAGCATCAAAGTGAACATGGTGGAGTTTAAATGTGTCTCACTCTCTGGGCAGGGGTTTGGGATGAGGAAGAGGTCGGGATTCTCTGGGTTTATCACTGCTGCACTCTGGAATTAAAAAAAAGAAATAATGAACTGCATTACAATACACTTAAAGGGTCTGTACTGTACAAAACAAAAATTCCAGAGAGCTACTCATTTTAGGAGCTGCAAGAAATTGAGACGATTATAAAAAAGAGGTACAGTTAGATACCTTTAAAACATAAACCACTGTCCATTTATTAGTGCACAAAGTTGGGCTTCAAAATGATACACGTACAATAGTAATTGTAATTAACCAAATTTTTGTTATGCAGCACAATAGTATAATTCCGAAATCCCCTGGCGAGCTACTTGGAAGGGGATGGAGAGTTACCTTTAGCTCCAGGTTTTATATCAGGTCTAGAAAATCTTGATATAAAAAAGCAGCTCCCTAAAAAAAAAATATATATATATATATATATATATATATATATATATAACTTACTGTCATTTGCATCACACACTTCATATTCGTCGTCTTCTGTCGGCTCCTGGATCGAGGGGGAAAAAAAGAAATTGTAATTATTTAGTATTTCTTTTTTGTGTACTGGTATGGCACTATGTTTGCTGTAAAATCTGCAGCCCCAACAACATTCCATTTTGTAATGTCCTTCTGTCTATATTTATTGTATTTATTTTGTTTATACTGTGTTCATTTATTGTATTTATTGTTCATATATATATATATATTATTGGACGGATTGACAAATTGATCCGTAAAGCTGGTCACGTGATACATTTGTCACAGTGAGGGACAGGAGGACACTGGACAAACTGCTCTCCATCATGGACAGTCCTGATCACCCACTGCACCAGACGATAGAGGGACAGAGGAGATAATACTCCCTACAACTGTACCACAACTCACCCTTATGTCAAGATTCAAGATTCAAGATTCAAGATTGTTTATTGTGCAGGATCAACACAAGGTCAACAATGCAATGAAATGCTTAGGATCAGAAGAACCGTTGACTTGCTAAGATAGTCATTCATCATCCATTCATTCATTCATTCATAAATCTGAGTTAAAATCTCTAAAACAGAAAACACAAACACCGGAGCCTCTGAGTTTAAAAGCTCAGAAACGTCTCTAAAATAAATATAATAAATGAATGAATGAATGAAGGTACAGGTAGGATTAAATAAGGTATAAGTAGAGTATTTCACAGATTGCACATAATATAGTGTCGTATAAGTATTGCACGTGGGTTATGAAGCAGGTTATTGCACAAACAATACAGATAATACTCCCTACAACTATATATAGCTCGGAATGGACACCTTATTTGATATTGTATTTTACACTTTATTACTTACTTTTCTATTTAATTCTGATTTGTACATATACATTTATCATTATTTTGTTTTTTAATGTTTATAATTATGGTAAAAGGAGAAATTCAATTTGTCAACTGGACAAAGTTTATTTGGTTGAAGATGATAAAAGGAGAAGTTCAATTTGTCAACTGGACAAAGTATGTTTGGTTGAAAACGTTTCGCCACTCATCCGAGAGGCTTCGTCAGCTCTAATTAGAATGCTGGTAAGACACTTATATCTTATATCTTGCTGCAGGGAGGAGCTAACTAGCTAACTACTTTCCGAAACTATCTCATTGGTTTCCGTCTTTTGTTTCTCTGGCGTCTAGATAACAATCCCTATTCATCCCTACGGCTGTTTTTCACACCTCTGGCCCTGACCTGGCTAGCCCTATTGTTCCCCTGTTTGCTTGATCTAGGCTTAAGAATGGAATTATAGATGGGAGACAAATTATGTCTGACTCCACCATTTCTGTTCAGAGAAGGATTCTCTTTTTTGACAAAAATAGCCTCTTTAACTCCCCTCTCAAACCAATTCTTTTCCCTGGCTAAGATCTGAACCTCACTGTCCTCAAAAGAATGGCCCGTGGCTTCTAGGTGAAGATATACGGCAGATGACGGTCCACTCTGGCACGCCCGCCTGTGTTGGTACATCCTCTTGTGAAGTGGCTGCTTGGTTTCTCCAATATAGCGCTCACTGCAGTCTTCACTACACTGAATGGAGTAGACCACATTGCTTTGTTTGTGGCTCGGTGTTTTGTCCTTTGGGTGGACGAGTTTTTGTCTTAAAGTGTTTGTGGGTTTGGTTGAAGATGTTTCGCAGCTCATCCAAGCTACTTCGTCAGTTCTGGTTAGAGTGCTGATGGACACTGCTTATATCTAGCTGCAGGGAGGAGCTAACAACAATGAAATTACTCTGAAACTATCTCACCTCTTTGTTTTCAGTTTCTTTCTGGGCTCTTGTTTAGCATACCCATTTAGTAACCATAATGGCTGTTTTCACACCTCTGGACCTGACCTGGCTAGTCCTATTGTTTTCTTTGTTTGTTTTGATTTAGGTTTGAGAAGGGAATTATATATGGGAGACAAATTGTGTCTGACCCCTCCATTCCTGTTCAAGGAAGGATTCTCTTTTTTGATAAAAATAGCCTTTTAAACTCCCCTTTCAAACCAGCTCTTTTCCTTGGCTAAGATCTGATCTGAACCTCACTGTCCTCAAAGGAGTGGCCCGTGGCTTCTAGGTGGAGATGTACGGCAGATGAAGGTCCGCTCTGGCACGCCCGTCGATGTTGGTACATCCTCTTGTGAAGTGGCTGTTTTGTTTCTCCAGTGTAGCGCTCACCGCAGTCTTCACTACACTGACCATATTGCTTTGTGGCTCTGTGTTTTGTCCTTTGGGTGGACCAGTTTTTGTCTTTAAGTGTTTCTGGGTTTGAAATAGCCTGGGATTTCATATTGTCTGAAAATCCTCTGTAGTTTTTCAGAAACGCCAACCAGGTAAGGAATCACTACACCTTTCCTACTTGGTTCTGATTCTCTGTTGTCTTGTTTCTTGTCTCTCTTGGTTTTGTTGAAAGCCCATTTAGGATCTCCACAAACATAATTATGTCTCTTTGGACACTGGTCTATTGCTATTGCTGGTCTATTGCTCTTTGGTTGCTATTCCATCGATTTTTTGTTCCCCTCTGTTATATATTATATTTTAGTAGCTACTGTAGCTACTGTACTCAAAATAATTTCCCTTGTGGATCAATAATGTTTGTCTAGGTCTAAGTCTTATGTGTGGTGTTTACTCATATGGATTCATTTTTTCTGTTACAGGTGTAATACCCTGTTCCTCCAGTAGGTGCCGTAATAATGGCGCAGTGAAAGAAGACTACAGTGACAACAGTGAAGCCGATTTTCCTCATCAAACCTGTTTTATCTCCGCTCACAGGTGGGTTCCGTGCAAAGCATTAGCTCATTTATAATACAAGAAACACATTTAACTGTAACACAATGTTTTATTCATCCAATGTTTAGATCATTTATGCTTATGCTAACTGGCGCTAGCGTACATGCTAACTGGCGCTAGTGTACATGCTAACTACCTTTCGCTAGCTTTTCCCCACACGCTGATGGTGTACAAAAGTCATTTTTACTTTAGATGCGTGATTAAAAGTGTTTACTGCATGTAGCCATTTAATTTCAAGTCCTGGGTTAGTGGTACAAATATTTAGAACAGTACTGGGAAATACATTTGTTAGTCAAGTTCATGTTTTTTTTTAGACTTAGACAAACTTTATTAACCCACAAGGGAAATCTTTTCATGAACCTGTTTTTCTTTTATCTTTTTATAAAATAGCCTGCCTGTAACAGAAGTGATGTATACATAAGTGTGTAATTACTGAAATATTAGGCTGCTGACTGTTGCACTGCTGCACATTTACATTTACTACTGGATTTTACTCCTGTTGCACTGTTGTTTACTACTGTTATTGCACACTTACATTTACTACTGGAATTTTTAGTACTGTTGTTTACTCCTGTTATTGATTTTTACCCCCGTTGCACTGCTGTTTACTACTGTTATTGCACATTTACTACTGGAATTTTTAGTACTGTTGTTTACTCCTGTTGCACTAGAATTACTACTGTTGCACACTTATTTTTATTTATCTTAACTCCAATGCACATTCTACTGCACATGACCAATTCACTGCTGTATCTTCCATTGCACATTTTGATGCACACTGCACACTTTGGAAATCTGTATATAGTATAGGTTATTTGTTATTTATTATGTTGCACTGTTTTAAGATTTTAGACCGTAGACTTTAGTTTTAACTTAGATCTCTGTCTTAGATAGTTTTTGTTGTGTTTTGTCTTCATATTGTATTTTGTACACTGTCTTTTTGCACTACCTGGCCAGAGAGAAACAAAATTTCGATTCACTGTATGTTGAACACATATGGCAGAATTGACAATAAAGCTGACTTTGAACTTTTGAACTTGAACTTGCTGAGAAGCAACTCCAGTTAAAGGGATATGCCACCCCCAGGTCAAATTTGGGCATCTCCCCACAGTCCAGAGACTAAAATAAGTGATGAAAAGCGTTTTCCTGCTCACCCAGCCATTGTCCGAGTCTGTCGCCACTGACCGCCGCGGTATCTGCAGCTACTCCGCCTTAGACTGGAGTCTAACGTCGCCAGAGAAAGATTTCGGCCAAAAGGAATTAATTTGCTCGATGCTTTTCCCAATTACTTTCTGTGTAGTGCGCATTCATATCGAGTGCAAATAAATGTGCAAATCAACACGGAGAGCTTGCCTTGGTCATTTTGGGTGGGAACTATTTTTCAGTGCGGAAGGACATGGCCGAATCACGCAGTACGCTGCCAGGGGAATCCCAGTTACGCACCGGGAAGGGAGTTCCCCTGTTGCACAACGTGGTGCGTTGCACAACGTTAGCCTCCAGTCTAAGGCGGAGGAGCAGCAGCTCGCGCGGCGGTCAGTGGCGACAGACTCGGACAATGGCTGGGTGAGCAGGAAAACGCTTTTCATCACTTGTTTTAGTCTCTGGACTGTGGGGAGATGCCCAAATTTGACCTGGGGGTGGCATATCCCTTTAAAGCTGCCAAATGCAAATGTAGTTGTAACTCAGCAAATACATGTAATTTCATCAGTGTTTCCCATTAGAGGACAGTCTAAAATTCTCCCCATAGTCTAAAAACAACCTGAGCTATACACTGGCATCCCCAAATCACACTTTGTTGCCCATTATCTTATTATAAACATTTAAAATTAATTATACTGGGCTAAGAGGGCTGGTTCTAGGTTAAATACAGGTAATAAGTGACATTTATACTCCCATAATTTATAAAATCTTGTGCCACCATAATCTTCCCACAGTCTATAGGAAACACTGTTCTTCATGTACTTGTTATTATCTGTGTCTGAGCCATCTTTCATTACTCTGAGATCCGGGGAAAGCTTTTTGTCAGGATTACCAAGGATTACATTTCTGTTTTGCATGTTTTTAGACTTACGGGTGAAACCAAAGAGCCTTCCCAGACACACAAAAAACATGCAAATTCAAGAAAGGCTGTATAGAGAATTGAACCTGGAACCATCTTGCTATGAGGTGAGTGTACAAACGACAATTATATCACGTTGCTTCACCACAAGATCCAAAACGAGAACCATTTTCCTGCTAAAGGTTCTAAATGACACAAAATTGACTCTCCTGAGCTTTAGGGCATGTTAGACTGTCCCCTCCTCAAAAACAGACCCGGAGTTGTGTTTTGTTTCATTCAGCGATGTTTGAGTAATCCTTTGTTATAAGTTATAAGTTTGTCTACATCTCCAAAGCTCAAAATGCTCTGCTCCACCCTGTGATGTCATGTCGTGGTAGTTAACAGCTACCTTTTACCTTTTGTTCAGTTGGGATGGACAATTCCAGGTCTGAAATCATCCAAATGATTCTAGTGAAGGTGTATAGAGTTTAAAAACATAGTGAGCACTTCCTGTATTACCGTGTGACATCACAAGGTGGAACAGATTGTTTTCTGTTTGAGAAACGAACTTACCCTAAATATGCAAAGTTTGTGCGTTAAACATGTGTGAATGAAACAAAACACAACTCTGGGTATGTTTTTGAGGAGATAACAACAAAAAGACAGATTTGAAAATGTGTAATATGAGCCATTTAAAGGTGCACTGTGTAACTTTTCTGGAGAGGGTCCACAATCAGTTTGTCTCCATGGAGATATGAATGCTTTGGTTTAAATTATCCACAATAAAACTAATCTGTCTTGCATTTATACAATTACAGGTGCTATTTATTGTTCAAAAATATCTGTGAGTAACAAGAAAGACAAATCTAAACTGTAATTTGGCTTGGCGTGGAGATTCTTACGTTTACGACCATACTGTGGAACATTCTAGGCACATCTCCATAGAGACAAGCAAGTTTGTCTCTATGACAGTGCATGGTGAGAAATCAATGGCCATCAAATCAATAAAACTTATAAAAATGGGCTTTACTTACAGGAGTAGCAGATCTTGGAGGTAGCCTGAAAAAAGAAATAGTCAATGAAGCAAATATTTAATAAAAAATAAAACATAAAATCTGTATAAATGTATGTTTGTTACCTTGGGCTTGGTGTTGGAGGTAAAGAATGTGTTTGTGAGGGTACTGGACGCAGCCTATGAGGAAGAAAAACAATGAAATGTATTAACCATGGCTCATTTTGTAAGGGAACACAAGCTCTAATCAGGGCTGGACTGGGACAAAAAAACAGCCCCTGGCATTTTTGGCTTAGACCGGCCCCTCATAATTAGTGGAGCACAATGGACTAATTTATGTTTGTGTTCCTATTGTATTTTACTATTGTTATGTCATGGCCGAGGGGAAACCAAGACCCAACATTTAAAGGAAAAATCCCAGCTCCCCAAAACCGCCAGCAAACTCGCAGTATCTACACGTTCAGTGGTTTATTTAAAATGCATCTTGCACACAAGGTCAGGAGCACGTTGGCAAAATTCCTGTGGAAACGATGCATTAAAAAACCCTTTTCTCATCGAATCTACACGATTCACATAGGTCACCTGTTTTGGCTTCAAAATATAATACTCCCTACAACTGTATAAAGCTGGTACTGAACATCATATTTGATACTGTATTTTATATTGACTACTACTTTTTTATTTAAATCTGATTGTACATATATATCTATTACCATTATCTTATGTATATAATTGTGTCTCATCTGACACTGGTCTATTGCTCTTTGGTTGCTATTCTATCTATTTTTCTTCTTGTTCTTTCACCCTCTGTTTTTATATTGTATATTATATTTGATGAGTGAGCTACCGTACCCAAAGCAATTTCCCTTGTGGATCAATAAAGTTTGTCTAAGTCTAAGTCTAAAACAGCTAATTTCGCTGAAAGGTGAGCCATTTTCATGCCTGTCCATCACCTAAAAGTCCCAGTATTATCCTTACTACCTGCTGACCTGCTGTGCCTGTGCTACACTTCCTGTTCACTCTGTCCCTCGGCTTCCCTCAGGTTCCCTCAGGTTCCCTCAGGTTCCCTCAGGTTCCCTCGGGTTCCCTGTCCACAGTCTCTGGCTGTCCCTGTCCACCTTCAGCCTGGGCTGCAGAGGACGTGGAGGCTCCAGCAGCCTCATCAGAGAATATGTCTGTTATTTTAGAACATTTTGCAGCATCTATAACGAGATTTTTAAAAATCTTTTAGGCCGTAACTTCTCTGCACCCCCTTTCTGCCGCTCGTAAGTTTCTATATCTTGATTGGTTTAGTCCACTGTCTATACTGAAGATGAACCAAAGGGCCGCATCCTCTAAATTGTGGGCCGGTCTCTTAAGTAAAAAACAAAAAAACAAAACAAAAAAACCCAGCATCGGCCCCTAGGACTGTTGGCCTAATGGGAAAATGCCCGATATGCCTGATTATCAGTGTCTGATATGCCCAATTACTAGTCTGATTACCAGGCCTGGTTCTAGTCTTACCTGTTTACAACTGGAGGCTGGATTTTCACCTGGGGTTTCACTTGGGGTTTCATCTGTATCAATATCAAAACATATTTTAACTGATCTGTAATACACATTTTATTGAGTAAGAAAATACTGTAAGTTGCAGTTACCTCAGTGTCTGGGACTTCATAACAGTCTGAAAAACAAGACAATGGTTGTTTTAAATAAAGGGTTTACTGGTTTTACCCCCTGCCACACTCTAACCTGCTGGACTGGTTCTCTAACTGGGCACAGAACACTTGGATTACTTGTTATTTACACGTTGTAATGTGCATTAACCAGTTCTGCCAATATTTGCAGTGAAGCGTATACCTCCTGAGCTTTAAAGGAAAAGTAACATTTTTTAACAATCTGAGCCTTCTTTCGGCAATAAAACAAGTAGTTTTACTCACCCATAGCAGTTTGGTGTCAATTGGAGCAGTTTCGTAGAAGTTATGTTGTAGCCGTTCTGTTCTACTAATGATTCCATATCCGTTAACATGGTGCTCGGGGCATTACTTTGTGGTTTCCAAATAACACAAACTTTAGCACTTTTCAAATCACAGAAGATCGCTGTGTCAGCGTAGACTTTTAGTGGATTCCAAAACGGCCTGAAACCCGATATGCAGCTATAGTTTCATTTGATGACATCATCAGAGAGGACAGTGCGCGTGTGTGAACTCAGCTGTTTTGTAAACACCGCTAGTCCGAAAGAAGCTAACACCGCTCTGAACTTTACTTTTCTGTTGTGATATCGGGTTTCAGGCCGTTTTGGAATCTACTAAAAGTCTACGCTGACACAGCGATCTTCTGTGATTTGAAAAGTGCTAAAGTTTGTGTTATTTGGAAAAGTAATAAAGTAATGCCCCGAGCACCATGTTAACGGATACGGGATCATTAGTAGAACAGAACGGCTACAACATAACTTCTACGAAACTGCTCCAATTGACACCAAACTGCTATGGGTGAGTAAAACCACTTGTTTTATTGCCGAGAGAAGGCTCAAATTGTAAAAAAACGTTACTTTTCCTTTAAAACAACAAAATTTATAGCGCAAAATTTATTTAGAAAGTCAATAGCAATCGATAATGTCACCACAAGAGGTCACCAAAATGTTACACTATTTTCGGGAGTATTTTAACTTGTTTTAACTATTTCAACTATTACACTCCTCAGCTGGCCGGTGCATTCATCTGACATGTGTGATTCATAACACGACTTAGAAGATTTAATTTTGTTCCATACTGTTTTATTTACAGTGTGAAAAGTTAAAGTGATACTCCGGGATTTTTGACATAGGGTCCAATTTTCTAGTTAGCCAGCGTGTAGGATACGTGTAGAGAAAGTTATTTTGCGATTTCATGCATTCTTTGTAAAATCTGAGTTGGCTGTTGCTAAGCTAGCGAAAGTGAACGTCCTGCAGCTAGCCAGCCACTAAAATAGACATACCCAGTACAAAACAAACACCCAAACAAATCAGTTATTATGCCAGGGTATCGATGTACATATCTGTGTTGATAGAATGATTAAGGAAGTAAACCAAGCATGTATTCCTTAGATCATCATCAGCAATTCGTACTTCCTCATTGAAAGCTTGACAGCCGCGGATTGATATCACCCGCATGTCCCAATCCGACCGGCTCTAATAGTTTGTTTACTAGCAACCTCGCAACTGTAAAAGTGAGCACACGGAGCCTGTTCAAAGTATGGCAATGTTTGGCGAGCCCGATTATTTTGATGAGGAGGAAGAGCAGTTGCATTTTTCCAGTGAACCATACTTGTATGAGCCGGAGTATACGGACGAAGAATTGAAAGAGATGGATTTACAAAGAGCAAGAGAACAAGAGAGCGCGTCTGCAAATGCAGCCGCCGCCGAAGCTGCAGCAGAAAGCCGGGACAGAAGAACCGGGGATTGGTGGTGTCAGTGCCAAAATTGCGAAGTTATGGAGAACGAGGATGAATGTTTTTGCTGCAGGGAGTGGGACTTAGTTATCCCACAAATGCAAGAGCTGGAGCTAGATACTTCGTTTCGAAGTCTAGATGTGTCTGGTGGCCATAGCACTTCCAATGATGTCTGCATAACAGAGCACCAGGACTTCTTGCCCCATCTCAATCGTGGCGTACTGGAGACATTCTTCTGCGTCGAAAAGATAAATTGGAAGAAACGACCTAGACCTGCTGGACCTAATGGCCAGTTATCAATGCGGTAAGTGGTGTGCCAGAAAAAAATGTTGAATGTAGGAGCGTTTGGCCAGTTGCAAAATCAGTGAGATGATTATACTCACATCTTCTAAGTTAGGCCTCCTGTTTCTGTTACTCACCAACGTGTGTAATGCATGCCTCCAGTCTCTACTCTTTGTAATAATGACAACTGCTGCTGATGAATTGACGAGGGAGAAGTAAAATTCCGCCGCTGCTTAGAAACTAGTCCCCCAATATGCGTCAATTAAGTCGTTTGAAGCAAGGTCCGTTTCGTTCAAAATCTTATTATATCAACACAGATATTTAAATCGATACCCTGGCATAATAACTGATTTGTTTGGGTGTTTGTTTTGTACTGGGTATGTCTATTTTAGTGGCTGGCTAGCTGCAGGACGTTCACTTTCGCTAGCTTAGCAACAGCCAACTCAGATTTTACAAAGACTGCATGAAATCGCAAAATAACTTTCTCTACACATATCCTACACGCTGGCTAACTAGAAAATTGGACCCTATGTCAAAAATCCCGGAGTATCACTTTAAGGCCAAGGTATTAAATATCACAAATTTCACTTTGAGAAGTGACCAAGTTGATAGAGAAGCCAGTATTTCTACCAAAAATAGGTTTATGAATGTGTAACTTTTCTTGTGGACGATCCATCAAATGCTTTTCTCCATGGAATTAAACCTTTCTATCATCATGGAGACCAAACCAGACCCAAGTTGGAGGTCAGATTTGCGAGATTAGTCAGAATGCCTGTTTTTCTAGGTATTTTTGAGCTATAAAACCACCGGTAATTGAATAAATGTAAGGTAGAGATGTTTAATGCCACACTGTGGAACATTCCAGGCAGAGCAATAACATCTCCATAGAAACAAGCAGGTGACGGATCCCCAACCATGAAGTTACATAGTGCGCATTTAATAAAGAGTGACAAAGTAGAAAAGAAATCACTCAAGTAAGAGTAACATCTGATTTATAATTTCAGTTAATGTAATTAGAAGGACAAAACTTTAAATAATGTACAAAAATGGATCTATGTATCTTAAAAAGACCACAAAGAATGTAAAAACTAATATCTGGATTGGTCAGTCATAGACCTACAGTGGGAAGAGTGATCAAAACTGCCTTTCTCACAAGTAAAAAAACTCAGATTTAAAATATGGCGTCAAAAAAACTACACTAAGGATGCGTTTTGCACCAAAATCTGGACTAGACTGGGATTAAACCAGGACTAGAACGTGACCAAACCAAGTCTACATCAGGACTACACTGGGTTTTATATGAACAGGCTTGTGCTTATCTCACCAGGACTAGAGGGGCGCTGTGGGGACCTTGTGGGGACTTTGGGTAGATTTCTCACTGCTCTGCCTCCTGAAAGAAAGAGTTAGTTTAGGTATAATTAATTTTTTGTAATCACATTATAAATGATAAACTGTATATTAAAAAGATCCTGTTTCTTACTGTGAGGCGGATTCTCGTCTGGTTCGATGTAGTTGTCATCGTCATTGCTGCCGTCTGGGCTTATGTAATCCTCCTGTCGTCATAAAAGATTTTCAAAGATATTTTACCCACTTTTTTGCACAAGAAATGAGGGTGAAGCACGCAATAGTATAGTACAGCCTCATTAGCTTACCTAGAATATTCCACAGTATGGCATTAAAGTTGTCCATGTTGCATTTGTCCAATTACAGGTGTTTTTATTGCTCAAAAATATCTTTATATATTATGCATTTTTCTGATCTATGTTCATCACAAACAGACCCGGAGTTGTGTTTTGTTTCATCCACACATGTTTAACACACAAACCCCTTTTTTAAGGGTTCTTCTCTCAAATGGAAAACACTGTTCCACCTTGTGATGTCATTTTGGTGAAATAGGAACTGTGCGCCTTCACTAGAATCATTTGGATGATTTTATAATTAATAATTCCCATATCTACTGAACAAAAGGTAAAATGAGTTGTTAACTTGGAAACTACCACTTCATGACATCACAAGGTAGAACAGACCGTTTTGAGCTTTGGAGATGTTGACAGACTAATAATACAGGAGAGCCCTACACTGATCACTTTTAAAACACAACTGAAACTATGTCTGAAAACCAACCAGTCATGTGACCACTTTGTTTGTGCTGCTTGTGTTGTATGTTGTATTTTTATGTATTTGCCTGCCGAGGGACTACGGATGAAAACTAGCTTTATAGCTAAAATTCGGTATATATACATTTGTTTTATACTTATGTTCATTAATGTGCATTGTCCCTATCAAATAAATAAATAAATAAAGGATTACTCAAACATGAAACAAAACACAACTCCAGGTCTGTTTTTGATGAATTTTAAATACTTTTGAATTTTTTAAATCTGAAAAAACATGTTTGAATTAGTGCTGTCAGGTGATTAAAAAAAATAATCTAATTAATTACAGGATTTGTAATTAATTAATCACATTTTAATCTCAAGAGAGAGAGGTAACTCATTTTGCGATTGAGTTTGTCAGTTTTTCTGTGGTCGCTTTGCTAATTTGTTTCCCAAATTTGGCGAGCGTAGTTTGGTGAAGGTTTGGTCACGCTCGGACTATCACCGGTAACACCGGTTTATCGTTCAAATGATCCGTCAGGCTGGAGCAGCTTCGGTGATCGGAAAATTCTTTTTGACAAAAGCTATAAATCACCACATTCTTGTTGAGCTGATTCTTTGTTCTTTTTATAAATAAACTTGCCGTTCAAAGGCCCTGGCAGCGATTCGCTCGCCGCACGCCAAGTTTAAAATGTGCGCGCATTCAATTGCCACTCATAATTAATTGCGTTAATTTTTATAACGCGCTAATTTGCAGTGTAATTAATTAATCTAATTGACGTGTTAAACTGACAACCCTAGTTTGAATTCTTCTTATTCTGAATGGCAGTTGGTAAAATTTGAAGTGTTCAATTTCAAAATGTTTAAAATTCAATATTTAAAAACACCTTTTAAATATTCAGCACATTTTGTGTAGTATCAGATCTTTGAAAACATGCGTTATTGTTTGCAGGGTGGAGTTTAATACCATTCAGTGGAATATTCAAGACACACTAATACCATCTCCATGGAGACAAGCAGGTGGTAGACCCTCCACTTGAAAAGTCACACAGTGCCCCTTTAGTTGTCCTGTGCTTGAAATTCATGTGAATAATGCAACCGTCAGCCACGTCAGTTGGTTATAAAAGAGGAAGTGGTCAAAAATATTTTGAAACAAAGTCCATAGACACAAAACTCCGTAAAAGTCTTTCCAGAACTGTAATAGCAACATGCTGAACATGAGCTTGGCCAGATTAACAACTTATTCTTTCTGTTTCGTGAAGAGTCCCTCAGTCGTCCAGGTAGAATCCATGATAAAAGGAGAAATTCAATTTGTCAACTGGACAAAGTTTGTTTGGTCGAAAACGTTTCGCCGCTCATTCGAGAGGCTTAGTCAGCTCTGCACTCATGAGCTCATGAGCTGACGAAGCCTCTCGGATGAGCCGCGAAACGTTTGTCCAGTTGACAAATTGAATTTCTCCTTTTATCATGTATTCTTTCTGTTCTTTTTAAGACTATACAGTACGAGATATAAGATTATATTGAACTTTATTTAAGTTATTTATGTTAAGACTCAGTTAAAGACTATGAATTCTTCACAACTTTAACTACTAAGCTTAATTAGCTTTTTCAACATGAAGGCTTAAAGGTCCTATATTGCACACATTACATGGATTCTTGTGAGCTTTAAGCCGTGCTATAATGCTGTCAGAATGCTCTGTTCCAACTTGTGATGTCATGAAGCAGTAGTGTTCAAGTTAACTGCGACCTTTTATCTTTTGTTTACTGTAGAATGGAAATGACAGGGCTGAAATCACCCAAAAGATTCTAGTGAAGGTATGGGTGAAGTTTGACCTCACAAGGCGGAACAGCGTGTTTTCTATTTGAGAGAAGAACTTGTGAATGAAACAGAACTTCTTTGATTATGATGGAACAGATCAAAATATATGTCCTGTAATTAACTTGAGGGTTTAGGAGTTGGGTATTAATGAAGTAGTAACTAAACCTGAATTATTCCTGCTTTATTAAGGCTATTAAGTCTAGTTAGCATAAAGTGTTGCGAAGAATTCCTTATTTCAGGCTAAAATATCGGGTCTTGCAGTGTTTTTTTCCCCATGTAGATTCCATTTTTACAGATTTTTATTTGTGTTACAGTGTGCATCTTCACCTCATCGTTGTCCTGGTGGTTGGGTCTGGGTGGAAGGGGCAGCCGTTGGCCCGCTCTCCCCTGGTGCTGGGGCTTCTTTGGAGGACGCTCCGGTGGGCCTCGGCAGCTGTCTGTTGGAAAGAGGAAGTGAAGCAGCATGTAAGCATTTGCATTAAAACAACACGACCACAAAGTTTTACAGAGTTTACAGGATGTGGCGCTGTGTCCAAAACAATCTCTTAAAGCGCCCATATTACGCGGTTTTCTGATCTGTGTTATAATGTTGTTTCCTCATCAAAAACACATCTGGATTTGTGTTTTGTTTTATTTATTATTAACACACAAACACTGCATATTTAAGTTCTTCTCTCAAACAGAAAACACTGTTCCACCCTGTGATGTCATCTGGTAACACAGGAAGCGCTCCACTTGGTTTTAAATCTCCTTACACCTTCACTAGAATCAACTGGATGATTTCAGCCCTGGAATTGCCAGGCTGTACTGCAGTGTTTCCCAACTTTTGTTGTCTTGTGTACCCCCTAAGCCTTTTTGGCATACCTCGAGTACCCCCTGACTCATACGTGTTGATAATTCTCCAAAAGTAGAACGTGACACAACGGATTATTAAATGAAAATAATTTTATTTCATCTCCTTCATTTGAAAATTTCAATTTAATTTAATTCTCAGCCAGTTTCTCTCTTTTCTTTAACTCAAATTTACTCAAATTAGAATTTAAAAATTCAAAAAATCTCCCCCTGTGCCTGGCAGCGACACTGCTGAGTACCCCCTGCAATGTGCTCGCGTACCCCTAGGGGTACTTGTACCCCTGGTTGGGAAACACAGATGTACTGGACCAAAAAATAACTTTAAAACTACCATTTCATGACATCACAAGTTGGTACGGAGCATTTTGAGTGTTGGAGACAGACTTAACAGACTAGTGATGCAGGATAACTCAAACGTGTGAATGAAATTAAACAACATCAAAAACTAGGTCTGTTTTTGATGAGGTAACGACATTTTAACATGGCGTAAAGCCCACAAGAGTCAATTTTGCAAAATATAGGAAAAGATTAATGATGCTGGGGTTTAGTAGTGAGGATTCAGATCAGAGAGAGTCCTTTTAGGTTTAAACCAACCGGATTTCAGCATTGGAACTGGCAACCCACATGAAAAACTCATTCTGCTTTCTCATTTGATTATCGTCTTGAAAATCAAAACACCAATTAGAACATAAATAAACCATCACAATGTAGTCAAAGGATATGTACCTGAACGTTCCCATGTATTTGAGCAAAGGTTGTCTTGCCCCAATACAGACATACTATATAAGCAGCTCTTAAGTTCAAAATAAATGTGTGTGCTGTCTGCGGCCCCGTTTACACGTATACTGGTATTTTTTAAAACAGAGACATTTCCCTTCGTTTGTACCCATCTTTTACATGCAAATGTCGAATTCGCATCTGAAAATGAATCTTTCTAAAAACTCCGGCTAGAGTGGAGATTCTGGAAAACTATGATTTCACGTTTGCGTGTAAAGTGAGATAAACAGTTTTAAGCAGCTGATGCACCAAAAGTTCGATTCTGATTGGCTTGCAGAGCGTTCTCCTTCGTTTTCAGAGGCGAATTTGCCGTTTGCGTGTAAAAGATGGGTACAAACGAAGGGAAATGACTCCAAAATACCAGTGTTCGTGTAAACAGGGCCTTATTTTGGAAAACGGAGGTAGAGAAATATTTGTTTCTCAACCTACCCGGCTATGTGTAAATGTTGCCTAAATCATATCTGCATAAGGTAAGAGAGGAACAACCTTGAACCACTGCAAACCTTTAACATTACCTAGTTCTGTTTTTCTCCTTTTTTAAGAAAAAGAAGTCAAAATCTGGCACAACATCTTTAAAACCAAGAATAAATCCACCCAGTTGTATCAGTAAAAGCAATATTTGATTTGAACGTATTTACCTCTACTATATTTGGGCACATGTTCCCTCTTTTTAATTGCATTCATATTGTGATGTGTGAGCAACTGTGTCCAAGTAATTTCCCTTGTGGATCAATTAAGTCGGTCTAAGTCTAAGAAGTCTAAATCTAATTTATTTAAGAACCAGCTGTATTTGATTAATTTCAAGTATATTGTTGCTTCTGGGAGACTACCTATGAAGTATAAACGTATAATCCTGAAGTACCTCTAATAAAAAATACCCACTACTAGGGCTGGGCGGTATACCGGTGCATACCAAATACCGGTGTTTTTTTTTTTTTGCGATATGAATTGTTCATTTACCGCAATACCGGTGAGTGTGTGCGTACAAAACGTTGGGAACACATAGCGGCAGAATGTTGCGCCGGAACGTCACGCCGGGGAGCTGTTTTGCAGTGGCACGAGAGCAGTGGTAGCGCAAGCCTTGTCCCAATTGGAGGGCTGCAGCCTCCGCTGCTTTTTCAGCGGCTCCGAAGGCTGTGAAAGCTGCAGCCCTCGAACTAGACCGCAAGGGAAGTGGGACAGGTCCACAGAGCTGCTCGCAGTGCCCAGACACGCTGCTAATGCTAACAACACGCACCACGCAAATGACCCACACGGATCAATAACATGGAGTGTGTGTGGTGAACAACATTATATGGTGAACTTATACTGAAAAGAGGAGCCGTGTCAGTTGTGTGGAAGTACTTCGGCTTTAAAAAATCTGACGCTGACGCAAACAAACATATTCTGTAATGTCGGGCTAAAGTTATAGCGACTCAGACGTCACTCAAAGACGCGTTTGCTAAGGGGACCGCCTACGACAAGAAAAGCAAACGGAATGATATTACCAACGCTGTTGCTAACCATTTAGACATGGAACCACTTAGTCCTGTTGAGAAAGGAGCTTCAAGGAGAAGATTAAAGCACTGGACCCAGATGTTTTACCAAGTCCAATTTTCTGCAGTAATTATTGTCTAAATTATTAGGAAATGGGGTTAACACCGAGTCATGCATAAAAAAAAAATACCATCAAATACCGTGATACCGGTAAAATCTTGAAAAATACAGTGATACCAATTTTTGGTCATACTGCCCAGCTCTACCCACTACAAGCATATATATTTAATATGTTTGTATGTGTTCTATGTAGGGTTGTCCAAAGTATTGAAAATCAGATACTAAACGTGACAAAAAAACGATACAAAAACTAGTATAGAAACTATTGAAGTATCGAAACTATTCTCTATTTAGTATCAATACCTGCTCAAAAGAATATCTTCATTTGACCACTTGGATGGCCACATGGTGATATAAAAGAAAATACTACAATTTAATGTTGAAAAAGTCATTCTATTGTCTAAATAAAGAGTGTCATTTATTATCATTGTGTATCGAAGTCAGTATTGAGTCTATTCCTTAATATTGAAATGGAGTTTGAAATTTTTTCGTATACTGACCGACGTACTCCCCCCGTGGCAAAGGTCCGGAGCTGAACACCCGCTGCTGCTGAGATGGAGGAGGCTCATAACTGTCGTCCACTCCTGGAGTTTCGTACGTCTCATTGTCCTGGAAATAAAAGGTATTTTCCAGATCAAGCTCCATCTACAGTCTTTTCTAAACCGCACTGTACCCCTTTTGCCTGTGTAAATGAGTCAGCGTTATTATATTTGTTTGTGGTCTGAAGTAGGTAACACATGTAGAAGTGTGATATTTGCTCTGTAATATTGATACTGTGCAGTGACATCCCGCTGGGGGTGTTCTACATGTGTTTGTACGGTGGAATATTTAGCAGAGACACAATGCACACATTCGCAAACACTGCCAGATAAGTTTTAGGTTGTGTTATTTCAAAGGGACTTGTTTAACGCCACAAATCATCTCACCTGTTGTAGTTCCAAGTCAGCTCTTTCTGGTCAGATTGTGTTAAAATAAAACTCAGATTAAAGTCTAAAGTTTCTAACAGAGCAGTGCCTTCAGTTCAGCATCGTACCCCCAGGGAATGAGTCTGACATTGCCTGCAAAGCTTCAATTGAGCTACTGTGGAAGATATTTTGTTCCATCAGATTTTGAATTTGAAATGCCGTTCAATTTCTCACTTTAAATGTTTTAACTCTGAAAAAAACATGTTTGAATTCTTTTTATTCTGAATGGCAGTTGGTGAAATTTTAAGTGTTAATTTTAAAATTCAGTATAGAAAAACACCTTTTAAATATTCAGCACAAATATTTTCAAGCCCTCAAATTTAACGGTCAAAAGTGTAAAATCTGCAGTGAAAAAAATTCGCACCGAAGATCCAAGATGATCCGCTCTAACTTAGTAGCAAACAGGAAATGGTGCAGTGAAGCGATCTGATTGGTCAGAATTAGTCTCATCTTTTCCATTTGTTACATGTAAACCCCGCCCACAGATGAGAACCATTAGGAAACAGCCCCTGTCCTCCTCACTCGCGCAGGATCGATTGCTTCTGCCTTGGCATCTTGGATCTTTGCTGCGAAATTTTTCACTGCGAATTTTACACTCTGAATTTTGACTGTTGAATTTGAGGGCTTGAAAATATATGTGCTGAATATTTAAAAGGTTATTATTATTATTATTATTATTATTATTATTATTATTATTAATTTTTATTTATTTGAAACATATTGAAAATGTACACTTAAAATTTCAGCCATAAAAAATTCTGAATCACAATAATTCAGTCTTTTTCCACAGTTAAAAAATTTATTTAACATTTAAAATCTAATGGAACAAATTATCTTCCATAAACTACTTAATGCAACTAACATGTTAACTTATGCTCTAAAATAAACTGTTAGCTTGTATTTACAGTGAATGATTTGACATTTCAAACATCTCAAATATCAACATACAAAAGAGCCTGCACTTTCAGAGCTCATTCCAATTAAAGCAACAAGGAACATTTATAATGAAAACATGAAGAATTAAAGGCTCTGTACGTGTTTTTTCCATGTATTTGAGCAGAATTTGTTACGTAACAATAGAGATATATTGTACAAGTTAAAATAAGTCAAAATAAGTCTTCTGTGTACTGTCTGCATCTAATTATAAAGTTTTTTATTGTCCGATAATCAGGAAGGGTGCTTCAGGATGCTAGTTATTGTTAACTTTACTCTGGTCTTTGAGATTTGTAAAAAGCTTTATAAACTTATCGTGGTGAATAATTAGGATGCTGGAGTGCATAAGGTAAGTGAGGAATAACTTTGGACCACTGCAAACTGTTTAAAATGAAGTAGTTCTGTTTTTCATGTTTTTAAGACGGTACAAATCAGATGCAGTGCCTTAAAAGTATTGATCTGGACTCACATATTCGGGGTCCGAGTCTTCACTTTCTTGTCCGTCTTCACCTGGAATCAGAAAATATTGAACAAAACAAAAGTGTATTAAAGGTGCATTGTGTGGTGGACGGTCCGTCAAATGCTTTTTACCATGGAGATGTTATTGCTTTGGAAAGTATAGTTTATATGATATATTTGAGCCATAAAACCTCCTGTAATTGAATAAATAAGGTAGATCTGTTTAATGTCATACTATGGAACATTCCAAGCGGAGCAATGACATAGAAACATAGAAAGAAGATGACAGACCCCCAACCAGAAAGTGACACAGTGCACCTTAAGCCTTCATATCCATGAAGCTAATTATTAAGCTTAGTAGTTACTATAAAGTTGTAAAGAATTCATAGTCTTTAACTTAGTCTTAACTTAAATAACTTAAATAAAGTTAAATATAATCTTACATCTCCTTCACAAGTTCACAAATCACCTCTGGCCCAAAGCTCAGAGTTAGTTTGATCTTTATTTTTATTGAGAAGCAGTCGTGATTTTCCTTTTGAAGCTAATGGGAAGTGAGACTGTGGTTTATTCAGCAAAACAGATTAAACCAAACACGTTAAAGTGCATTACAGCGATTATTTGTTGCAGCATGAGAAAATAACATACAATCATGTGACTTAAAGGGACAGTGTGTAAGATTTTTACCTGTTAATTACTGAAATTGAAGATACCCATTCAAAAATACATTGTTTTCCTAGCCTTTTCACTTCCATCATGAAATCAAAGTATTCTTTTGGACTTAGATATAGTCACATAAAAGGGGGATCTTCCCCATATAGAGGCAGCCATTTTGAATACGAGAGCCACAGAAGGACATTTGGGCTCATCCTTCGCCTCGGCTCCTGCTAACAGCTGCTTAGCCGCGCTGTGTTTGGGAGTGAAGGACAGAAGGAGAGAAGGGGAAGGGGAGGGGGGAAGGGGGGAGCCTGTGTAAAGAAGCATGCTGCCGGATCACACATCGTAATGGATACAACACGTATTTTGGACTAAATTGTTTTACTGGATTTTATTCGCTGGATCCTTATGGACAGATTGAGACCAAGTTTATGATGAAATACAGAGTTTGACCTGTGCAGAGCCTTCAAAGGTAAGCTAAGTAAGCTAAGTTTTGTGCTTTTCCGTATAAAAGCCCCATGTGCTCGGGGAGTGATTGTTTTGCAGGGAAATGAATTGCATAGTCAAAAAGAGGAGACTGTAAGGTTTCATTTGATGTGTAGATTGTCATGAATCATGATCGGGATTGTGTGTTTTCATGCGAAAAGAAAAAAAAAAAAGTGAACGGGGGACCGCGCTTTATGTATACAGCGGTGCGCGGTTCGTGCGCGGGCACGCGCGATCTCGGCGGTACGTCGCGTCCGGGTGACCCTCGAGGTCTGCCATAGCCAAAAGAGGAAGTGGAATAGCTAGTAACCACCTATGCGCCACGAATCCTACACACTGTCCCTTTAAATTAAGTGTCTATTATCAATACATTCAACACAACACAATCTTATCGTTGGAAACTGACATTTAATCAGTGCTAATTTTGTCGTCTAAAACAGTTGTCATTTATATTGTCATTGTCATATTTTTGCTGATTAAAAGTAAATAAAAAGGAATCTGATGACTAAGGCTAAGTGTCAGATTTAGTCAGTGTTAGTTTAGTCTCGATTTGGATACCTCTCTAAACTCTGTGTCAGCATGTCTGAACACGTCCCATGAATAAGAATCGGATGATAAAAACGTACACACAATCATTTAGAAACAATACAACTGTCACTGCTGTTACCAAAATCTGATTATGATCTGATTTCTGGACATTTAAAGTGATTTAAATGAAATGAAAACTGCAAAATCTGATGTGAGTAATCAGAGGGATCAAGATCAGAAAGAAAGAAAACAAAAACAACACAGATACATCAGATTTTGTACTTTTGCTACGGGTATATGTGATGTTTATTGTCTTGTTTATCAGATGTTTTATGTTCTCTGTGGGCCTAGGGGGCGCTGCAATTTCAAATCCTGTGTGTGCAACCTGTACATATGGTTTTTGACAATAAAGCTGACTTTGAACTTTGAACTAAAATGGATTATTTAAATACATCTTGGCCAAAACTAAAAAAAACAAACATGTTAGTTAAAAGACTTAAGACTAAAACTTAATGACATTTGTTTGTCAAAGTCAACACTGATTTGGGAGACATTTCATTCATCACATTTAAAAATAGAGTTATGGTCAAATCTGATATATTTTACCACATTAGTTTAGCCTGTGAACCGGTGAACTACACAGTGATCACACCGATAAAGAATGTTGCAGTTGTGATGGATTATTGCAAATGGCACCTGTGTGTTTGTGTTTTGTGTGTTTGTGTTTTGTGTGTTTTTGTGTTTTGTGTGTGTGTGTGTGTGTGTGTATTTGTCTGTTCTTACCTCTGTAGTCTCTGGCTGGGAGTCTGGGCACTGACTTACTCTTGAGTCTGCCACAAAAACAACAATGCATTATTTTTAATAGTTGAAGTACTAAGTAGTAGGAGTAGGAGTAGTAGCAGTAGTAGGAGTAGGAATAGTAGTAGTAGCAATGGGAGTTGTAGGAGTAGTAGGAGTAGTAATGGTAGGAGTAGTAATAGTAGGAGTAGGAGTATTAGGAGTAGTAGTAGCAGTAGGAGTAGGAGTAGGATTAGTACTGTAATAGTAGTAGTAGGAGTAGTAAAGATAGGAGTAGTAATAGGAGTAGTAGGAGTAGTAGGAGTAGTAGTAGCAGTAGGAGTAGTACTATAATAGTAGTAGTAGCAGTAGTAATGGTAGGAGTAGTATTAGTAGTAGTGGGAGTAGGAGTAGGAGTAGTAGTAGGAGTAGTAGTAGTAGTAGTAGTAGGAGTAGGAGTAGTAGGAGGAGGAGGAGGAGGAGTAGTAGTAGCAGTAGTAGTGTTACAGGTCATAGTCATAGTTATGACTATGACTATGACCTTTAACACTACTACTGCTACTAGTGTTACAGGTCATTTGCTCTTTTACAAAATCTGAAAAGTAGTTAACAGGTTTTCGAGAGCTATGAAAAGTACTTCTGCCGTAGTAGTAGTCACAGTAGTCAAAGTAGTCGTAGTAGTATTCGCAGCAGCTATGGAAGTAATTAGACTAATTGTTGAAATTGTGTATTTAGTAGTAGCAGTGTTATAGACAGTGGTTTCCTGTAATGCAGGGCTAGTAGTACAGAATAAATTAGACTATTTTCAAATTAGTTTGATCAGTTTTATGTGCAGATTAATTTTAGACTCTGGGGTCAAAACTTAGACTATGGGGTCACCCTAGTCGCCTCTATTACTGAGACACACTGAGTACATTGCATTTTCATTTTTCTTTTACTTAGACTAAAATGTAGTTGAGTTTCAATTTTATTTCCATTTTGTTAAGTACTTCTCCCTTTGGTCTGCAGTGATTTCACAACCTCGTCACAGTTTTCCATATTTGAGACACAAAACAAGTTTGACTAATTCACTGTCTGCCCTTTTGTGTCAGTCAGTAAAATCATGTGGTTTGGCACAGAATTCAAACTTCTGATGAAGAAATATTTACTGTTTTTGTGTTAAAATAGCACTGATCAAGTCTGTTAAAGGTCCTATTTTATGCAAACTTGACTCTTTAAGCTTTAAAGACATGTCAGAATATTGTTACCTCCTCAAAAACAGACCTGGAGTTGTGTTTTGTTTCATTCACACGTTTGAGTAACCCTTTATTATTAGTCTGTCTACATCTCCAAAGCTTAACATGCACCATTCCACCTTGTGATGTCATGCAGTGGTAGTTTTCAAATCCAAATCCACTTTTACATTTATATAGCACATTTTACAAACAAAGCAGTTTCCCAAAATGCTGCACAGACCCTAAAATGAAAACAAAAAGTCCTAAAACAATAAAACCTGTAAAATCAAATAAACGTGAAACCACAAAAATAATAAAATAGCCGTAAATAAGTAAAATAAATAAAATAAATAAAAGACACAGAGGATCACACAGCTCACGCAGTGTTAAAAGCCTTAACGTTAACATCTCCTTTTACTTTTATGTCGGTAGAAATGAGTGGCAATTCCAGCGCTGAAATCATCCAAATGATTCTAGAGAAGGTGTTTGAAGTTTAAAAACACAGTGGAGCACTTCCTGTATTACCACATGACATCACAAGGTGGAACAGAGCAAAGAACTCAGTCTAAATATGCAGGGTTGTGTGTTAAACATGAATGAATGAAAGAAAACACAACTCCAGGTGTGTTTTTGATGAGGAAACAACATGAAAACAGATCAGAAAATAATATGAACCCTTTATGGTGTTAGGATCGCAAGTCTAAAATGGGATTAAAGCAGGTCTAAACCAGGTCTTAACCAGGTCTAAAATGGGGACTTTGACTATCACCATTAATTATCACAGTACCTTCTACTTTATAGGCACCATTTTGAGGACTTTTGACCATTCAGAAAATATAATATTGTATTTTGAATTGTTGAAAGTGTAAACTGGGGTTAAAACGGGTCCAAACCAGGTCTTAACCAGGTCTAAAATGGAAACTTTTAATAATTAATGGTGATATTCAGGCATTTCATTTTCTATTCATGAGTTTCAGCTTCTATTTTATAGGTACCATTTAGAGGACTTTTGACCATTCAGAAAATATAAGATTGTATTTTGAATTGTTGAAAGTGTAAAATGAGATTAAAGCAGGTCTAAACCAGGTCTTAACCAGGTCTAAAATGGGGACTTTGAATATCACCATTAATTATTAAAGTATTTCATTCTCTATTCATGAGTTTCAGCTTCTACTTTATAGGTACCATTTTGAGGACTGTTGAACATTGAGAAAATGTAATTTTGAATTTGAATTGTTATTTGGTATAGCAAGAGTCCACATCTTTCTGAAGCCCATGGATGTATAGGATGTCAGAACTGAGTTAGTATTAAAAGGTACCTTAAGTAGTTATTTCAGAGGAAAAGAAAGTGAGAGCGCAGCTGTCTGTACAAGACATTTTAAATGTTTTATTCCGACGATTGTGAAAGAGGAATTGAGTTCAAACTCTGATGAAATTATGCAAATTTAGCTGATGAGTAAAGTATAGATGCCTTGTGGTGCAGTACTTGACAGGTGTAAGCCTCACATCTGGTCAGATCAGCAGTTATTCGTGAAATTTAGTTTTAGCAAAATTCGTACTCTAACCTGTCATTTACACTTTTAATAATCTGATGTTGGTATGTTTTTCAATCTTATCACAATTGACTTTTTTATCAGAGTTGACTGATTGTAGTAATTCTTTCTCTACATTCTTCACTAGCACTGAGCAAACCTGTCAATAGTAGAGGTGTGCAAAAATACAGAAATATCTACATTTATGTTGCATATATAGTGGAAGAAAACTTGTTTATGCACTACACTTGACATATTCACTGTTCTGATTATTAAAATCGACAGGTTTTGTATTAATTAGTAGTGGTTTAACAAAGAAATACTGTTGCAAAAATGTATTTTGTTCAAAAAAAAAAAATCACAGAATAACGTATGGTCATATTGTGATAAAATCGTATCGTGAGCCATGTATCGTATTAAATCGTGAGGGACCCTGTGATTCCCTTCCCTAGTGTCTCTTGAGTTAAAGGTCCCATGACATGGTACTTCTTGATGCTTTTATATGGCTCCTTAATAATGGTTCCCTAATACTGTAAATGAAGCCTTCAAAATCAAGACTCAAGAAGATGAGAAAGAGTAATTTTTCTCTCTCTGAACAGGCCATTATGGGAGTTGTTGCTTGAATGCAAATGAGGAAGACAGAGATGGCCTATAGTAGAGGGTGGGGGCGTGGCCAAACTCTCCGCTCTCAGCTCTCAGCTGTGCGCTCTCTGATCCATTTCTGCGTTTTTGCGCGGAGAAGAGATGAGAAGCGTTCCATTGAAAAATAAACACATTTCCACAGAAAATAAAATTAAACCACTGCTGTTCAAAGGTCCAGAGGCTCAGATAAAGGACTTCCGAGCCTAGAAACACTCGGACGTGCCTCCAGGCAAATAAAAAAACGCATTTCGCATTGCCTAGCGCATTCGCAGTCCAAACTCTCTGGGCGTGATTTACAGAGACGCTGAGTAGACACAGACGGGGGGTGGAGCTGCATTTTTCGAGCTGACGTCAATAAGGTGCCTTGTTGAGAATCGCCCGTTTGAGCTGTGTTTTTTTCTAACACAGAAAAGGACCGCAAATGCTCAGTTTAGACATTTCGCAACTTTTAGCCATGGGGGGAAGGGGGCCTAAACAGGGTAGGGGAGCTCACATTAACGTTCAAAAACCTCAGAAAGTGAAAATTTCATGCCATGGGACCTTTAAACTTTAATTTTGACTTAATTTGTTGGGATAATACCTGTTTTGAATATAAATTATAGTTTTACACCAATCAAGAAGCACTTGGTGAAGAAAAGTTTACGCTAGGGAAGATTCTGTCCAAAAGTTTGGCACAATTTGCACATAAGAAACTATTTTTCTCTGATACGTTAAACATAATTTCAACAAAATAAATGTGTTTTCTTATAGTTTTATTTGTCAAATATTAATTGCTGTGTACATTAGAGGAGTTTTGGCTTACTCTATATCATTGTTGCTTGGTAATCACTGTGATGTCACGATTTCCAACCAGGAAGTCAAATTGGAAGAAAAAGGCCAAACTGGGAATATTGTAAGATTTTCAGTAAAATCTTAAAGGGATATGCCACCCCCAGTCAAATTTGGGCATCTCCCCACAGTCCAGAGACTAAAATAAGTGGTGGAAAGCATTTTCCTGGTCACCCAGCCATTGTCCGAGTCTGTCGCCACTGACCGCCGCGGTATCTGGTGCTCCTCCGCCTTAGACTGGAGTCTAACGGCGCCAGAGAAAGATTTCGGCCAAAAGGAATTAATTTGCTCGATGCGTTTCCCAATTACTTTCTGTGTAGTGCGCATTCATATCGAGTGCAAATAAATGTGCAAATCAACACGGAGAGCTTGACTTGGTCATTTTGGGTGGGAACTATTTTCCAGTGCGGAACAATAAAGCCGAAGCACACACCACGCTGGCAACAGGGGAACTCCCTTCCTGGTGCGTAACAGGGATTCCCCTGGTAGCGTGCTGCGTGCTTCGGCTTTATTGTTCCGCACTGAAAAATAGTTCCCACCCAAAATGACCAAGGCAAGCTCTCCGTGTTGATTTGTACATTTATTTGCACTCGATATGAATGCGCACTACACAGAAAGTAATTGGAAAACGCATCGAGCAAATTAATTCCTTTTGGCCGAAATCTTTCTCTGGCGCCATTAGACTCCAGTCTAATGCGGAGTAGCTGCAGATACCGCGGCGGTCAGTGCTAACAGACTCGGACAATGGCTGGGTGACCAGGAAAACGCTTTCCACCACTTATTTTAGTCTCTGGACTGTGGGGAGATGCCCAAATTTGACCTGGGGGTGGCATATCCCTTTAAATATAATGATGTTAACTGTGTTTTAGTTAAATGAGTAGTTTAGTTTAGTTTAGCCTGTCATAGGCACTTGATGAAAACTCCACTTTAAAAGGCCTTTCATGCTTCATGGCAATTAGTTTTTTGTTCCCAACACTTTTTGTTTCAACTCTTTGCTTTCAGTTGGATTATTTTCTGTCTTTACCCACAAAGTGCTAATTCTGCTACGAGCTGGGTTGTCAAGAGGTTTACGTTTTCAAATTTATGAGAATCCATAATGACAGAAGCCTTTCTAGATTGACAACTGTTGAATAAACCACACACTGATTAATGATATAACAATTGTGTATTAAAAATACTTTTCCATTTTGAGTGAAATCTGTTCAAGCCCTCACAGATAAATACAGGAACTGAAACTGAATCTGATACACAGTACAGACACATGGATAGAATACAGTGGATATAAAAAGTCTACACACCCCTGTTCAAATGTCAGATTTTTGTGATGTAAAAAAATTACATCAAGATAAATAATTTCACAACTTTTTCTACCTTTCATGTGACCTATAACCTGCACAACGCAATTGAAAAACAAACAGAAATCTTTTAGGGAGATGAAGTAAAAATAAACAACTGAGATAATGTGGTTGCATAACCCTTGTTATGCACACCCTTTTATAACTCGGGATGTGGCTGTGTTCAGATCAAAGTCAGCTTTATTGTCAAAAACCATATGTAAAAGGTTGCACACACAGGATTTGAAATTGCAGAACAAATTGCAGATTTAACCAATTACATTACAATTCCTGTTAAACTGGAGTCAGCACACACCTGTCACCAATTAAAGTGCCTCTGATCAAGTCCAAATAAAGTTCAGCTGTTCTAGTAAGCTTTTCCTGGTGAAGGCTACAAACGAATTTCCAAGGAATTAAATATACCATGGAACACAGTGAAGACCGTCATCATCAATTGGAGAAAATATAACATAACAGTGACATTACCAAGAACAGGATGTCCATCCAAATTTGATAAGAGAAGAAAACTAGTCAAGGACGCTGGCAAGAGGCCGACAGCAACACTGAAGGAGCTACAGGAATTTCTGGCATGTACTGGCTGCGTTGTACATGTGACAACAATCTCCCGTCTTCTTCATATGTCTGGGCTATGGAGGGGGGTGGCAAGAATGAAGCCTTATCTTACAAAGAAAAACATGCAAGCTCGGCTTAATTTTGCAAAAAGACATCTGAAATCTCCCAAACACGTGGGAAAATGTGTTATGGTCTGATGAAACCAAAGTTGAACTTTTTGGGCATGATTCCAAAAGGTATATTTGACGCAAAAACAACACTGCACATCACCAAAATGACACCATACCTACAGTGAAGCCTGGTGGTGACAGCATCATGCTTTGGGGCTGGAACTGGGACCTTAGAGTGGAGGGAATTACGAACAGTTCCAAATTACCAGTCAGTGTTGGCACAAAAGCTTCGGCCTTCTTAGAAAGATGAAGAGGAACGTCATCAGCAGTTTTCCAAAGAAGAGTGGGCAAATATTACCACATCAAGATGCGCCACGCTGATAGGCTTATACCCAAGAAGACTGAGTGCTATAATAAAAGCCAAAGGTGCTGCAACAAAGTATTGTTTTAGGGTGTGCATATTTATGCAACCAGGTTATTTTAAGTTTTTTTAATTTATATTTTCCCCTTCAGAGGTTTCAGTTTGTTCTTCAATTGTGTTGTACAGGTTATAGGTCACATTAAAGGTGGAAAAAGAGAAATTATTTGTCTTGCTGTCAATTTTTTAAATCTGGTATTTGAACAGCGGTGTGTAGACTTTTTATATCCACTGTAGGCCTAAACATGCATTAGTGAGTGATAATATAATGTTCTGTTATGAACAGATCAAATATTGTTTTGTGATATATGGAAAGTAGTAGTAGTAATAGTAAATAGCATTTGTAGTAGCAGTAAATAATATTTGTTGTAGTAGCGAGTTGTAAAGGTAGAATTCTGAGCATTTTGGAGTTGTTTGATCAACAATTTTCCTTACATTTTCTTGTTTATAGTATTTTTGTAATATTTTGAAGTCACTTTTATCCGAGTTCAGTTTGAGTACTATGTTGAGTGCACATTACCAAGCACACGAGAAACCAAAAACAAAACATTACAGTTGGGTATGATAGACTCACCTTCTTAGTTTGTCCAATAGGCTGCCATCATTCTTCTTTATGTCCTGCACAATTTTCTGAAGCTGCCTGAAAAAGATTTAAACTCCAATAAAGTTGGGTTGTAAACTTTTGTATTATATTGGGTGTTTATTTTAGGTAATTTACACGCAAATCAAAAATGCAAAACCTCCACGCAGACCTTTTCAAAGTCACAAATGAGACAGGCACATTTTGAGACAAATCACTTAATTAACTGAAAATAGATTTAGCTCCTTCTTCATGTTTTAAAAAATACAAAACAACTGGTTTAGATGAAGTTTTTACAGTTTGTTTGTTGAAATGTATGGGACTGACAATTCAATAGCAAAACAAATGTACCAATACAACTTTTTACATTTTAGTACAGAAATATTAAACAATTTCACAAATTGCTAGTTTTACTGATAGTGTTTTAAAAAAATACATATATTGATTTTTTTTTTTTTTTTTTTTTTTAAAACAGCTTGCTTAACTTTTTGTAGAGTTTTTTTTTCTTTCCCCAGAGTATGGCATTAAACTTCTATCTCTATCTAACTGCATGCAGACAGTTGTCACCACTAGCTGAATTAGATCTGTGGAGAGGTGAGCCCAATCATAGCAATGCATGTTTTAAAAAAAATCAAAACACAATGAATCAAATCTAGATTAATAATACTAAACTACAGGCAAAGCAATTAGCACCACAGTGGAAACAAGCAGGTGAAGAAAAGTTACTCAGCACTAGAAAAGTTACACAATGCAACTATAAGACTAATTCATTTATTTTTTAAACATTTTTAGTGTTGGCTTACCGAAACTTAACGGTGGCAGGAGCAGTCAGTTTACTCAGTGTGTCCATGTTAAATTTGTGAGTAAGAGTTTGCGTTTGGGTCATAGCTTCGTACGTTATAGTCCTGACAGCCCGAGGTTAAAGAGGTAAATGAAGAGAATTTTTAGAAATAGCTGGTCCTTGTGTCTGGTGTGTCATTGGAGGGAGGTTGGTTTGAGAAAAAAAACAAATCTACTTCTGCTTTTTGCATAGACACAGGTTTCAGTAACTTAAACGCGGCGGTATTGTTTCAAAGAGATGCAGTGATATTTCACTTTTTTTTCATATTGTATATTCTTTTTCATAGTGTATATTCTGTAAAGATTGTTTCTATTTGATTATATATTTTTTTACATGCTTCTCTCAATTTTAAGGTTTTTGCATACTCTTGTGGGCAGCAAAGTAAGAATTTTATTGTACAGGGAAATGTACTTCTTTACTGTGCATATGACAATAAAAGCTTTGAATCTTGAATGTAAAACTAAAAAGTAGTGGTCCGCAAAAAACTACTTGGAAACTACTAATGAAATTCTATGAGTAATTCTAATTCAAATGAAAAACTATTACTTAAGCTATTACACAAATTTGACTCTTTAAGCTTTAAGTCGTGTTATAATGTTGTTACCTCATCAAAACATTCTTGGAGTTGTGTTTTTTTTTCCCATTCACACGTTTGAGTAATGCTTTATTATAATCTGTCTACATCTCCAATTCTCAAAATGCTCGGTTCCACCTTGTGATGTCATCCAATGGTAGTTTTCTTAGACTATCTTGATCCACAAGGAAAATGACTTGGACACAGTAGCTCACACATCACAATATATTACAGTAACAAACAGTAAAAATATAAAAATGGTAATAAAACCTCTAAATAAGTAGCAATAAAAATAACAAATGGCAAGTCAACAGCTACCTTTTACCTTTAGTTCACTAGAGATTGGCAAATCCAGGGCTGAAATGATCCAAATGGAGCACTTCCTGTATTACCACATGACATCACAAGGTGGAACTGAGTGTTTTCAGTTTGAGAAAAGAACTCTAAATATCCAGGGTTTGTGTTAATTGTGAATGAAACAAAACACAACTCCAGGTCTGTTTCTGATGAGGAAACATTAGAAAATAGCATAATAGGAACACACTACACAGACTAAAAAGAACAATTTCTTCAAAAATGTACTGAAGTAAATTAAACCAAGTACTGCAATTTAACTAAGTACTACCCTCCTTTGCTTTCTACACAAGTGAATGCGATATTGACAGTTCCAAGCCTGGATAAATGGATAAATGGAGAATATGTAGTGGATTTAGAATATGTGCTACTTTGTGCAGCATGAGGTTTGTTCTGTTCTTGGCTATTTTTGGAAACCTCCCACCCGCAACTCCCACAGTTCCACCTAAAAATACACTGTTTATGTCTATTTACCACAATAGTCACAACTGTAGCTGTGCAGATAAAATGTTGTGAAACTGCTAAAGGGAACTTGTAACTGTCCATGTTTTTTCCATCTTATGTGCAGTTCAGAAATGTGGTACCGGTAGTTTCATGAAAACGAGACAAACATATGTAACTCTTTTGGTCCTCGAGGCATTCCAATAATACATTTCACATTTGCCCCAAGGGAGGAGTTGTACCTGAAACTGATGGAGGAGGGAATGTACCAGCTAGTGTCAAGGTTTTTTCATCCACACATATTTGAATAACTCTTTATTGTGAGTCTGTCTACATCTCCAAAGCTCAGAATGCTCTGTTCCACCTTGTGATGTCATAAAGGTGTAGTTTTCAACTCAACAGCTACATTTTACCTTTGGTTCCGTAGAGATTGGCAATTCCAGGGCCGGAATAATTCAAATGATTCTGATGAAGGTGTGTGGAGTTTAAAAACACAGTATTATCTATATTCCCCACCGCCATCAGACTGTATAACTCCACTATATAGTCCAAACGTGCAATACCTTTTTTCCATACTCTCCTAGTTACTGTATTATTATTATTATTATTATTATTATTATTATTATTATTACTTATTTTATTACTTATTTTATTCCATTCTTGCCTGCATGCACTTTTCTTTTTTCTTCAAACTGTCCCTGCCTGGAGCTACTGTGGCAAGTAAATTTCTCCTGTGTGAGATCAATAAAGTCTTATCTTATCTTATTCCTGTATTACCACATGACATCACAAGGTGGAATAGTGGAGTTTTTTTCTGTTTGAGAGAAGAACTCATCCTAAATATGCAGGTTTTGTGTTAAGCATGTGATTGTAATTTACACAATGACAATAAGGTGATTTTGATGAGAAAGCTAAAAGAACTAAAAAGAGGAAGTTCTTAAATCTGTGCATGAATTTTTGGGTAGAGCTTAAAACGGCTTATCCAGACAAGTGAAGTGAAACAGGCTGGATCACAAGTCCTCAGTCCGTCCTCCTCGCACTGTTTTCCAGAACTATGCATTAGCTTGTTTAGTCAGGAAATCAGTTCATGGTGTCAAAATTTGCATAAGTCGACTAATCATTTTCGTTAGATTATAATGATCTTTGACACTTTGTTACTCTTCAAGGGACAAAAATAGAAGCAGTTAAATCATTTAAATATTTTGGTATTTTAATTGACGATAGTCTTTCTTTTAAAGCACACATTGATCAACTGATTAAGAAGCTAAGACTGAAAATTGGCTTTTATTTATTTTATTTATTTGTTTATTTCAGGGACAGTGCATATTAATCAACATTTGCATGTAAATATGCCAGAGGTAACCAAACGGCTAATTTTCATTTTATGAACAAATTATGCTTCTCTTTTAATGCAAAGAAGAGACTTGTTGCAGCAACGTTTTTACCCATTCTAGATTATGGAGATGTTATTTATAATAGGGATGCACGATATATCGGCATCAACATCGGTATCGGCCGATATTGCCCAAATCTTAACATATCATTATCGGCCTGATGTGTAAAAGTGAGCCGATATTAACGACCGATATTTGTCAGTACAGTAATCCCTCGAATTAACGTTTTCTCACATTTCTCTCTTGTTTAAACACTCAAACCTTCGTAGATTTTAAACAAAATGTATTAATAGTGAAGCGTGGGGCGGGGGGGAGGGCGGAGAAGTGTGCGCGCGGACACGTGATAGCGCAGCATGACCGGCGGGGTCGAGACCCGAGGTTTGATGTGCTCGGACTGCGTGCGTCGCGTGCGTCACGTGCATCGCTGCTAGCCTCAGCCGTGACTCAAAAACACGACTAAGAGCAAATCAGGCAAGAAAAGAACAGGTAGAGCTCGTTTACAGAGGGATCCATATGCTGGCTGCATTTCCACAAACTCACTCGGTTGTAAAGGCTGATGGTACACAGGTGCTGCTGCTAATAGCAGAGCTAGCACAAAACCAGGAAAAGAGCCAAACGCGGTGCTTTAATCCTGGTTTAGACCTGGTCTAGACCTGGTTTAGTCTGCGTTTAGTCCTGGTCTGGCAAAGGTCCCTTAGCCAATCAGGAAGCAGAACACAATCTTACACTATAAAAAAAAAATTAAGTTGAAAAAAATAAAATAAATCAGGAGTCAAAACACGTTTTGAAAATAAAAGAAGACATTCAAAAATTAATTTTGCATGATTTTCAGTCTGTATAAAATGTTATCTCAGAATTAAAAATAAATATCGGTAATGGCTAATATTGGTATCGGCCGGTATCAGCAATATTAATATCGGATATCGGTATCTGCCAAAATTTTCACATCGGTGCATCCCTAATTTATAATAATGCCCCAACCCAAGCACTAAAATTGCTGGATTCCGTTTACCATGCCTCTCTGCGATTGATCACAAACTGTAACCCTCGGACACTGTGAACTGTACACACATGTTGGTTGGGCAGCACTGGACACTCGCAGGCGAAGTCACTGGTACATGATCATTTACAAAGGGATTATGGGTCTGCTCCCTCCATATCGATGTATGTATATTCAACATAAAACAGATAGACATTATGCTCTGCCATCACAAAACTGCTTCTTTCTGTCCCAAGTGTCTGCAGAGAGACTGGTAAAGTGGCATTTCAATATTCTGCGCCTTCAACATGGAATAATTTATATAAATGTATTGTAAATAAGTTGTTTTTGTACAAACTCCCCCTGCAGTTGTAGTCTTGTGAGTGCAGTTTGGGTCTGATACATAGAGATAATAATTGTTTTGAGAGCTTTTGCCATGCGCCCTTTTTTACTAATGGATCAGCAGGGCTTTAGTCGACCAAGAATTTCTTTCGTCGACTACAGCACTACTGCTTACGGCCATTCCTTCTGGGTTCACTGTCGCTTAAATACAACTGCAAGAATAAAGTTAAGCTCATGCAGTCATTGCTGAAATGAGTTTTGTCCAAAGTTTGAGGAAAAACTCTCTAAAACTAACTATTTGCTATTTTAACTATTGTAAATTTTAGATTAGAAGGCAATACAAATATGATAAATAGACACTTTGTTGAGGAAATTCAAGAATATCACAGCAAGTTCAGTTTGAAAGTTCCCGAATAGTTCATAGTGAAAACAAACACTCATACTCACGGCTGAAGAATGGGGCTAAACTTCCTCAGATCATTTTCTGTCATGTTCTGTGAAAAGGAACAATAGAGTATATTTTAGTGCAGTTTAGTGTCCAGTAAGTTACATCATTATGGAGCTGTAATCAGAACACCATTCATTTAGAAGAAACAGAACAAACAAAAACATAAAACGCACACATCAGGCGCTAACCTGGCCCACTTGTCCTATTAGATGTACTCAAAATAGGCTCAGTTCTTTTTTTTGTGAAGTTTGCATGTTCTCCCTGTGCACTCCAGTTTCTCCATCAACTCCAGTTCACCCCTCTCTCTGTAAGTGCTGCAGTGAGCCTTGTCATTTTGGTCTTAAAATGTTTAACCTGCTCTACGCTGCCCTACAAAGGAAAAACACGCCATCTGCTCTGACAATTAAACTGAGAAAAATGTTTTTCAAGTTTTGATGTTGTCCCTCTTGTCACAGGTACACTAATGATAATACGTTTCTGTGTTTCCATATGATGAGTTGATCATATTTATCAATCACAACCATCACCACTGATTTGACTTCTGTGTACAGAAAATGAGGTGGCCTGAGAAAACATGTGGGGAGATCTTTTACTAAAAACATGAAGTATTCTAAATGTGTTGAAACTGTAAAAGTTTCAAGTATTTTGTATTTTGTCCCATTTCAGAATTAGACCTTAAAACATGCAGCGGTATCTGAGTTGTGTGAAATTCTCCAGTAAAGCAAAGTAAAAGTATAGGGTCTGTTTGTTTTCCTTTGAATCACTGAAGAAACTGGAGTATCTGCAAATTTAACATAAAATTTTCTCAGAAAAGAGCTGAGCCATAAAACTTTGTCACCAAATAAAACAGGTCTTAAAAAGAAGAAGAAGAAGAAGAAGCAACTTTATTGATCTCACACTGGAGAAATTCCTCTCTGCATTTAACCCATCCTGTTATTAGGAGCAGTGGGCAGCACATTACTGCGCCCGGGGACCATCTCCCTGATCTTCTTGCTTCGGCTTGGTCAGGACCTAAGCTGGATTTTACCTATGGTGCCTATGGTGCATGGGGGAAACTGGAGTGCCCGGAGGAAACCCACCCAGACACGGGGAGAACATGCAAACTCCACACAGAACACACACAGGAAGGCCTGGGCGACCCGGGGTTCGAACCCGGAACCTTCTTGCTGTGAAGCATGAGTGCTAGCCACTCAGCCACCGTGCCGCCTGGTGGTAAAAGGTGGTTTTAACTTAATTGACAAAGTACGCAGTTGCTGTGTTTTTCCTTTGTAGGGCAGTACATGATCCTAATGTTTTTATTTCGCTATTTTGTCAATAAATAAATTCCTATTCCTAATATGGAACTCGCCCTTGTAACTGCTAGCCTCTGTGAGCTTCATTTGACTGGAGCTGAACGCTATGGGTGACATCACACTTCTTTAGTCCACTTCTTTATATAATCTATGATCCCAACAGGTTGTTCCAGTGACTCTGAAGGGTGTTACAGGGACCTTAAGAACAAACTTATTACTAGGCTGAAGAATATCATATTTTTCTTCAATAATGTGTAATCAATTGTGTTTAACCCTAGAGCACTATCACCGCATCACTTTTTTTTTTTGCATTTTTCTGAGTGTCATGGGTTTCACCATTGTCTTTGAAGGTGTAGGTGTTTCCCTACCCCAAAGCCCACTTTTTCCTACAGACTTTCAGGTGATTTTCACCTGGCAAAGAGGAATGTAAGAATGTAATGAATTTAATGTAAGAGGATGTAAGGAATAGGTAAGAGTGGTCCTGGAATGTGTATCTATCCTTATTTAGTGCAGTGGTTATGAATAAATATCACAAAGTGGTGATTTCAAAGGGAATTCTTATGGTGAAAACAATATTTTAGTCAACTGGTCATTTTTACCCACCGAAAAAATACTATATTTAGTTCCTCTTTCCTGCAACTGTTCGTGTCTGTGCTTCGAGTCTGTGCTTCACCAGGGATGTCTCACATGTCCCAGGAATGAGTGGACCAAACACCACGTTTCCAGCATCATTTTTTTTTTTTTTAAATAATTTTTTGTTCTCAAATTCCATTCATTTTGGAGCATGTTTTTAGGGTCTACCTATGTTTTTTTCCATTTTGTTACACATACCACAGTTGAAAATAAAAGAAAACCACCAATTTATCATGTGTTGTCATATTTTGATCTATTTTTCATGACAAGTACTTTTTTGGGGGTATATTATATCGGATAAAAATTACCCTGCAAAAGTGATGGTGTTATTTTTTAAAGTGAAAGTGTTATAGGGTTAAGGTGTTTATTGTATTATTATTATTGTACCTGATGACCTCAAATAACCAACAGATGGCAGCAAAGCACCAAGAGTCAGTCCTGGCTTCTATTTCCACTGAAATACAAACTCCTAAACATAAATTAGTCCAGCCTACAGGTATAAAAAGTGCATGTATTAACAGAGTAGTTCACGCTTACTACTTTAACATTGATTTGAGTTTATGACTGCAGTTTATCTAAAGAGGCGGAGAACAAATGTGGACATTATTTGATCCATAAAGCTTAAAAGCTCTCCAGCATAAAGTTATAAAAGCATCGTGTTGGTAGGTAAACAGATAAAACATGTTTTTACAAATAGCCACCAGCACAAGTTCACTTCAGTATGGCAAACTATAACTATGTCTGGAGTTCAAATTGTAAATTTTTCAAGCATTTTTAACAACTTTTGCACACTCTAGCCCAGTGTTTCCCAACCTTTTTTGTCTTGTGTACCCCCTGAGCCTTTTTGTCATACCTCGAGTAAACCCTCACTCATACGTGTTGATAATTCTCCAAAAGTATATAAATATATGGGTTAACTGGGCTAACCAATTAAGACAGTGGGGTTTTAAGGTTGAAACCAATGCCAAACTGTAAGTCAACATAATAACGAAATTACTTAAATAACCCCCCATATGGTACGATTTCATTGAGTAGTGCCAATATGCGCTATTTATCGCATGACAAGGAAGTGCCCCGGTTTGGCCCCTGACCCAGAGAGCAGCGTGGAGACAGCGGACGGTAAAGAGAGTGTGTAAACCCAGGAGTTGAGTGTGCACCCTCGAACGCACTGGGAGAGGAACAGAGTCCAGGTAGTGGGGAAACAGTTTGTGAGCACTCCTGCGGGGAAACAGTTTGTATTGAGCCTGGCTCCCCAAACCAGGGGGCGAGTGCTGTCGCTCTGTTGGCTAAGGCGCGCTCTCGAGCCAGAGAGAGAGAGGCCCTGGTCGGGTCGGTCTCCCCGGCGCACACGTAAAAAAAAACTCCCCCTGTGTCTGGCAGCGACACTGCCGCGTACCCCCTGGAGTGTGCTTGCGTACCCCTAGGGGTACGAGTACCCCTGGTCGGGAAACACTGCTCTAGCCCTGCTCTTTCACCTTGTTAAACCTACTGATAATTTATGAAGATGGAGAATAAGTAAATTAATGAAATACTTATGTTTGCAATTTTTCACTTTTTGTCACCCCAGTGCAATTTCAAATGCAAGAAAGTGGGAAAAATAACAATTGGTTTTCTTCCAAACCAGTTTGATTTTTGTCCATTTGAATGGGAAAATGTCCCAAAAATATCATTTTTAACATGAAGATGAAACCCTAATATAAAATGTGCCACTGTGCTCTTGCCCTGTTTTTTATAACTTATATTTTCTAAACTATTTTATACATTTCTAAATATTTTGTTTCCATTTATCTTTAATTATTATTCCTTGTTAACCTGTAACCTTTTTTCCATCGAGATGTTAATGTTTCACCATGTGGCATCAGTTTCATATTTATTGTTATCAAAAATAGCTTTTCCATGGAGATGTGTTTAATGCAATACTGTGGAACATTTAATCACAATAATAATATCTCCATGGAGACAAGCAGTTGATTGACTCTCAAGCTGAAAAATTACATAGTGCACCTTTAATATCTTTATTCCCTCCTTTAATTTTATTGCGTTCACACTTCTATTACAATGCACACACAACAAATCAATAAATTATGAGTTCATTACATATTAGTCTTATTTAGTGTTGCCACAATTTCAGCAGAGGGCGCAATAACTCCAGCTGCACATATACTGAGGCATGAAGCAGTTTAAATCGGGCTAAAATAGTAGCTGCCAATTTTTTTGTGAAGTCTGAGGAAGTCCAGGTGAACTAAGTAGCATTTTGTGGTCAGATGATGTTTACATGAGAGATTCCAACATGAGAGAAGTGATTTTCCAAAAAAAATCATTCTTTTGAAATCAGATCCTGAATAAACGCCACAGTTGGAACAATGTGGCACTCAGATTTTCAGGCATTAGTCGACAGAACCTTTGTGTAAAATGGATTTCTGAAAAATCAATTATTAAAACTTATACTGACTTGTTCCTCCATGTGGTTGGATTCCCTGGTGTTGAATATACTGTACGCAGATGGTATTTTTGTGGTAGGACTGCAGTTAATTAAATTTTAATCAAGCTGAGATTCCATCATTTCAGTGATCATAGTTTAATTGAGAACTGAGGTTTTGGAGGAGTCAAATTGACAGTTTGTGGTAAATAGCACTGATTAAAAGTTTGTTTTGTTCATGACCGTATTTATATTATTTCTTGTGAGGGTCTGCAAGATGTTTTTGCTTTGCCTGAAATGTTAGACATAAGTATCTCACTGTAAAAATACAGGGTTTCTCCTGGTGTTTTCCTCAGCAATGAAACACCTGTAATTTAATAAATGAAAGATAAAAAGTATAATGTCATACTGTGGAACATCTCCGTGGAGCCAGGTGGAAAAGTGAAATAATCCACTTTTAAATTATGCTTTTATTTTGAATCACTAAATTCACACAAAGTTCCATGTAGATGTATCTCGAAAATACATTAGTCAAAGGATGAAGGGGCTAAACTGTAAATACAGTGAAAAATTATCTCTTTATTTGAAAATGCTTCTTCAAAGGTGTGAACTTTGACCTCTTCATTCACTTTTTATCGTCCCCGCGGCTCCTCATGAGACAAACGCGTCGCTATCAAGTCGGGCAGCCTTTTGACTTTGAATAAAATATCAAACCAAGAGCCTCTATGAATTTTTTGAATTATTTATGACAGTGCTGATACAAGCAGGCCCATCCTTTGTCATTTACCAGTGTTTTTAAAGGGTTGATGTTAAATTAACTTGAGCTATTACATTTTATATTTTATAGCTCTTGATTTAAAAAAAAGTACACCGATCTATAGTTTAGTTTCATTCACTTATTTGAGTAATCTTATCTCTGTGTTTCAGATTTCTGTTATATGAAACATTTTGAGAGCTTTTCATTCATTCAAAAGATAAAATATATTGTTGTTGCCATGACAGTGGTCCTAATCTTCATCGTTCTGAAACCCCTTGGATATTTAGTCTATTTAAATCCATGTTAGGACTAAAGAAGAACTAAATCAGGACTTAATATGGCCTAAACTAGGACTAAGGGAAACATGGATAAGGATTAAACCCAGACTAGAGCTAAACCAGATATAAAACTAGAGGACTAACATGGACTAAACTAGAACTGGGTGGGGATTAAACCAGGACTGAACCATAAAATTGTGATTAAAGCAGAATTAATTGCTAAACTAAGCCAGAATGTGGACGGATGATTCACCTGACTCCAAGTCCAGACCAAAAATAAACTAGTTATGTAACAGGGCAAGGGCAAAAACCAAAAAAAGTGAACCGTGGGCTATTTCTAAAGGGACAAGCAGCAGGCAACACCAGCAGGTGAAGTATTGATGTTGTTTTCATATTAAAATAATGTGCTTCAGAGTAATTGGTTTAGGTGTGTGGGTTGGAGCCTCTAAGTGACTATGTAGCCTGCTTAGTGTGGAAGCTGTACATCATAAAAGCCAAACAGTTTTTCAACCTTGTGAAATGTTTCTCAAATTTTCTCAAATAATCAGACGAGATATGAAGTATGTGTGTATCACCACCATACACTGTACACATAGACATTTATTGGAAAATTTACTCAATCTTATCTCTCTCTGTAACTGCTGCTGTCGGGCTTGTCATTTTGGTCTTAAAATGTTCGTATTAAAGTGCCTATGACAGGTTGAAGTACTTATTTCACTAAAACACTGTTAAGATCGTTACATTTAAAATTTTACAAAAATATATATATAAATAAAAATTGCCTGGTTTGGCAGTTTTTTTTTACTCCTGGTTGGAAATAATGACATGACGCTAGGAACATTGATATTTAACAAAAAGAAAATACCTTTATCTTGTTTAAAATGTATAAAGCAAAGTGCAATGTGTTACCTGTAAATATTCAAAGACTGTTTGAGATGAGAAGAAGCCACTACAATTTAAAAGGAACCAACATATTTAAAAAACCCAGATTCAGAACCGAGGTTATGGAGTGAAGCGTCGCTGTGAAAGGAGTTCATTTATGGAATAGTCTTGACAAAGAAATCAAATAATCAAGTACAATAACGGCATTTAAAAAAATACATAAAACCCAGTGTAATGTGTATGTATGAAAAAGAAAACTAAGTTGTTGCGCTCAAAGTCCAAAGTCAGCTTTATTGTCAAAAACCATATGTACAGGTTGCACACACAGGATTTGAAATTGCAGCGCCCCCTAGGCCCACAGTGAACATAAAACATCTGATAAACAAGACAATAAACACCATGACTAAAACATCACATGTACCCGTAGCAAAAGTACAGTAAACTTGTATAGAATACAACTAGGTAAAAACACACAACGTGTAGTGTAATAAAGCTCAAATTGTTTCATTTAAACAGCAGTGTCAGTGTGATTTAAGCAGTAGTAAAAATGAAGCTTTGTGTTTTCAATTTGATTAATAATTATTATTAAAATGGAATGTGTTGATGAAATGTTTTATAGTCACTCGGTTTTATTGTCTGGAAAAGGTAAGAGGGAGCAGATAACATAAGATTACTCTTCTTTCTGCTCCTTTCATTCAATTTTTTTTAATGTTATCACACCTTGATGTCTTTTTATACTTTATGAATGATGCGTGAAAAGTCCCTCAGTCGTCCAGGTAGAATCCATGATCAAAGGAGAAGTTCAATTTGTCAACTGGACAAAGTTTGTTTGGTTGAAAACGTTTCGCCGCTCATCCGAGAGGCTTCCAGAGCTGAGAGGGCCAGAGCTGACGAAGCCTCGGCGAATGAGCGGCGAAACGTTTTCAACCAAACAAACTTTGTCCAGTTGACAAATTGAACTTCTCCTTTGATCATTTATGAATGATATAAACTAAAAATTTAAGTATTGACTGGCTCTTTGGTTTCACCCTTAATTTCCAAATATGGTCTGTGTTTGCAGATTAGCTTTAGCTTCTAGTCTCGATGAGCTTAATTTGGTTGCAAACGAACACTATGGTTGAGTCTCACTCCCTTAGTTCGCTTGTATTTTACAGTCTATGAGTACCACCCACAAAAATGTAGAAATAATCCTTTATACTTGAGCTCTACAATGTATATCCCATCTTCTTCCATATTTCCTGATGACACCATATCCACATGTAAAGTATAGACCTCCTTGCTTTACCTGTCCTGGATCTGAATGGGATTGGAAATGACTTGCTTTAAACCTGACAGTGCTTTAATCTGTAGCTACCATTTTGAAATGTCTAATGTCTGTACCTGTGAGAGCGCGAGAATGAACAAGATTAGCTTCATCTTTCCAAACGCCCACATCCATACGACATGAAGGGAAAATATAGTCCATTGATGTGAAGTGAGGAGCGATGAAAACCTGTGAACTACGCCTCATATCTCACAGTGAAAACATGGAAACGGATGAAACAAGTCAAGAACAAGCACAAATGGAACAGAACAGTTTGGCAGGTCATAACAGGCACTTGTGAAGAAGAAATGTGACGATTTGTTTGAAGAAAAGCAGTTAAAAAGTTGTGTCTTTTAAATTAGATTTGGTTTTTATTAAGGCCTAAACATGTTTCTGTCACCTTGGCGTTTGTATTTCACGTTTTAGAATGTTATATAATGCCTATATTTGGAAAACCTATCATGCAAAAACACATTTTAACTGTTAATCATGTAAAACCATGTTATTTCCCCTTCTCATTTCCCCTCTTGAAGTTGTATTTGGAGTGATTCATGCATATTTGGGTAGTCTTTATACTCCTGTAATCAAGACGTCAATGCTCCGATCCACCCTCTGCCCACTACTGTTCTTGGACTTTTTGTGTGTCATAGATTATAACTATGGCTGTATCCGAATGTCCACCCTAATCCCTAACTCCACTGACAACACAGGCCCACATTATTTAGTGAAATATTTTGTGCACGCAATTGAGGCACGCAAGTCCGCTAAACTCAGATAAAACTTCCATCCATTTTCCTCCGCTTATCCGGGGCCGGGTTGCGGGGGCAACAGTCTAAGCAGGAACTCCCAGATTTCCTTCACCCCGGATAATTCCTCCAGTTCCTCTGGGGGGACCCCAAAACGTTCCCAGGCATGCTGGGAGACATAGTCCCTCCAACGTGTCCTGGGTCTTCCCCGGGGCCTCCTCCCGGTGGGACATGCCCGGAACACCTCCCGAGGGAGGTGTCCAGGAGTCCCGAGCCACCTCAGCTGCTCCTCTTGACGTGGAGGAGCAGTGGTTCTACTCCAAGCTCCTCCCTTGTGACTGAGCTCCTCACCATATCTCTAAGGGAGCGCCCAGCCACTCTGCGGAGGAAACTCATTTCGGTCGCTTGTACCTGTGATCTTGTCTTTTTGGTCATTACCCAGAGCTCATGACCATAGGTGAGGGGAGGAACGTAGATTGACGGTAAATTGAGAGCTTCACCTTTTGGCTCAGTTCCTTCTGAGCAGATAAACTTGATTTCTGTCATAAATAATGATCACTTCAGACTGGCACACAAGTATTTATGGACTAATAAACTGCTAATAATAACAAGTTTTTGTCACGATGGATTTCATGTAAATGGACTGGATTATTTGCTTTTTGTCTGAGATGTGGAAATTATCAATCATTTAACAGGTCGTGCCAAGATAAGTGGCTAACTGTTGTTATGGAACATTTTGAGTACACTACTTTTCACCTGTTGGTCATATGGGCATCCCTAAAAATGTGCCCTAAGTAGGGAATAGTGTGGACATGCAGACAATGCTGATATCTCACAAGCACATAATAATAATAATAATAATAATAATAATAATAATAATAATAATAATAAAAAATTATTATTATTATTATTATCAGTTTTATATAGAGCTTTTCTGGACACTCTAAGGTGCATTATTCATTCACTCCACACTCACAAGATACTAGCCGCAGTTGCCCTGAGGCAGACTGGCGGACCTGAAGCTGCCAATCTGCACTCCGACTGCCAATCCGACCACCATCAATCAAGAGCGACATTGACATTTAAGAAACACATTAACAAAACTGTTAATTTTAACTTGGTGAATTTTAGATGTGCAAGATCCTTTTGACTCTGTATGCGGCACAAATGTTTTTACACTCCATGACTGTACAGTACAATAACAGTACAACTTGCTTGATTTTAATAATTTTGTTCATTTCAAATCTGGATGTTTTATATAAAAAGTTTTGCTCTACATTTGGACTCTCTCAGTCAGAGGCTCTAAGTTCTGGAACATTCTCCCATCATCAATAAGAGAGACTCCAACACTGGACACTTTAAATCACACTTGAAACAGCGGCTAAAGGAAAACCAGACGTGTGACACTTTTAATGTTTAACTGCTGCTATTGTCACTTGTCGTTGTTTTTGTTGTTTTTGCTGTGGTGTCACCTGCCAAGGGACGACAGATGGAAATGAGGATTTTTGCTATAATCTGGCGTATTTACACTGCAATGTTGTAGATGTTCATTAATATGCACTGTCCCTATTAAATAAAGAATAAATACATTTTTCAGAGAGGGAGGATTGTGCATGGGATTACTGATTTGAATGAAGTAAAATACAGCTTTATGTGGGAACGTTGTAAAGCCCATAAACAACAAGCCTATGTATTAAGTTTTTTGTTTATTAGAATAACCTCAGTATAACCACTTCCTGTTGTCAGAGGGAACTCATGCATGTCCTCTTTCCTACTCAATAACCAAACGGGTTTAAACACATTTAAAGAGCTCGTCTAAGTTTGTATTCTATTTGTAACAGTAATAAGTTATTCACAAGCTCTTTGCAAGCATTTTTTATTTAAATATTATTGACAAATAAATAATCATCAACCTTTCACCATCACTTCCTCCCTCCGCATCATTGCATTTGGAAATGTAAATCTAAAAAAAAGGAAACATAAAACAAAACATGTATTTCAGCCATGCGTGATAAATGATCATTTCTGCTTTCAGTCTGTCATATGCTTCCACTCCCCTCTTTCTTCCTGTTGTTTTAGCTATGTTTTACAACTACCAGAGCAGCAGAACTCCTCAGCCTCTCCATCTCCTCCTCCTCTTCATCACAGTTTCAGTTCAGTCTTTACCTCATTTAAACTTACCAGGCTTCCTATTTCCTAAATATTTAATGTTTAACTTTTTGTAACCTTGAACAGACTTAAAGCAGTCAGTACTGGACAGTCTCTTGCCTCCATTTAATTATTCAAAATGCAACTCAGAAATGTATAGAATTGCAGCTGAGAATTCCCTGGTTATTTGGGAATGTTTATCAGGACTTTGAATCTGTCCAGACCTTATCTTTACGATGTTTTACATTGTCAATAGAGTCCTGCTTTCACCTCAATTGGAAATATATATTCAGACGTGGCAGCTTGGGTTTTGATTGGCAAACAGTATTTTTTCTTCACATTAAAGACCATAGAATTTAAAAATAAATGGTCAAGGATTCCAAAAGTAGCTAATTTAACACTGTCTGTTCAAGGTTCTCAATGCATTATTTTCAGTACTTTGTTGAAAATTTAAACCAGAGTATGATTAAAACTTACAATTTCAATAGAATCTCTACATAAAAAAATTCAAAGCCCTGATCTCACACAAAAGCTTTATTTTTTGGCCCTAGAGGCTGTTCAAAACCTCCAACCAAAAAGTTAAAAAATGTGAAAAACAGAACAAAGCTATTCCTTTCTTTAAAAAATGCATTGTGTAACTTTTCTGGTGGAGGGATGGCATGAAATATTTTTCTCTGTGGAGATGTTATTGCTTTGTCTGGAATGTTTCACAGTATGGCATTAAACCTTTCTATCTTCATGGAGACCAAACCAGGCCAAGTTACAGGTCAGATTTGTGGAGAGGCGACCCCGATCACAGTCAGAATGTGTATTTTTGAGCTATAAAACCACCTGTAATTGATTAAATTTAAGGTAGAGCTGTTTTAATGTCATACTGTGGAACATTCCAAGCAGAGCAATGACATCTCCATAGAAACAACCAGAAAAGTTACACAATGTACCTTTAACACATTTGCATCCTAATTATTCATCACAACTAGCATGCTAACAGTGCGTCGGCTGTGCTTTTTGGTTTGCCGAATATAAAAACACTTTATAATTACACAACGGCTTCATTTTGACCATAAGAGCTGGTTTTACAAAATATCTGTACTGGGACAAAACTAATTTTACTTTAGTGAACTATAACATGACTCGATTATCATTTTACATCACAAAACACAACTTTGGTTCATTATGTTATTCTTTATTAGAGGCCGCATACAAATTCATTAATCTCACAAAAGAAAACATGATTTGTACCAGATTTAGCTACTGCTACATCTGCATTGCTGTTCTTTGTCTAAACTAATGATGAGGAAAGTTATAACAAATATAAAAGCTCATTAAGTCGCATAATGTACATATACATATACATTAGGGATGGGACGAGACACAATTTCTACAAGATGAGAAGAGATACACGGGTCCACGAGAACGAGATAAAATGGGATTTTAACATGATTCCTAATGCATACATTTCAAAATTCAGTATCCAATTTTCAGTATTTTTGTTTCCATTCTAGTGCTGTTTTTTGGCTATACAAAATGTAACTCACCAACACAAAACATCATACCATATGCAACTGTACCACAACTCACCCGTAGGTAATAGTTAACCCTGTGTCATGTCAAACACTAAGTTAATCTTTGCAATGTTCTGTTCTTCTCTAGCTCAAAGATATATTTGTATTACTATATTTCTACTAGTGCTGTCAAAAATATCACGCTATGAACGAGTTAACGCAAAAACAATTTTAACGACTTTAATGTTTTTATCCCAAGATTAACGCTCTTTGTGACCAAGTGAACTATTTTTTTCATAAGCTTGTTTCCACTGCTAGTAACGTTATAAAAACTCCTGGATCCAGCTATAAACAGGAAGGAAAACAATTTGTACGAAACTGAGAAGGCCAGGCTGGAGGAGGTCGGCCAAAGCACGGCATGACCACCCTTCACCACACAAGCCTGGCGCACGCCGATGCCACCCACACGAGTAAACACAAAACAAAGTCCACTTCAAAACATAGGGCGAATCCGTGCCCACCCCCGACAAGGACAGCGGCAGACGCCCTGCAGCCGCTCGGTCGCCCCCGCTCCCCCACACCGCCCCCACATCCACAAACCCATGGACGAGCACCGCCGCAGGACCCACATCGGTCCTACCACTCAATACACACCCCATGCCAAACACAGTGGCACTAACTGAAGATCACTGGACGTCCCTCAGTAATGAGAACTACCTCAGGGTCACAGCACATTCACCCACAGTGGGAACTTCAGTCACTTTGACTCTTATGAAGACAGAAGGGAAGCACGTCACTCACACTGATGCAGAGCACTTCATGAACGTGGAATATGAGAGTGGAATATTAAAGACAAAGTCGTCTCACTGACAATTATTATGGTTTGCAATAAAAACACATTTGTACTAAGTGGCGCCTATCCACTTTTCTATGTTGATAAGAGTATTAAAATGATGATTCAAGGGACAAAAATGTGCGATTTGCGATTAATTGCAATTTAACTATGACATTCATGAGATTAATCACGATTACATATTTTAATGGATTGACAGCACTAATTTCTGCACACACACACACACACACACACACGCATATATACACTCAACAAAAATATAAATGCAACACTTTTGTTTTTGCTCCCATTTTTCCAGAGATGGACCCAAAGATCCAAAATTCACTCCAGATACACAACACTACCATTTCTCTCAAACATTGTTCACAAATCTGTCCAAATGTGTGACAGCGAGCACCCCTGCCCTGCCGAGACAATCCACCCCACCTCACAGGTGCGCCACATCAAGATGCTGATCTGACATCATGACCAGTGCACAGGTGCGCCTTAGACTGCCCACAATAAAAGGCCACCCCAAAATGTGCATTTTTTTTTGCTTTATTGGGGGTCTGGGGACTCAGAACCAGTCAGTATCTGGTGTGACCACCATTTGCCTCATGCAGTGCAACACATCTTCTTCGCATAGAGTTTATCAGATTGTCAGTTGTGGCCTGTGGAATGCTAGTCCACTCTTCTTCAAAGGCTGTTATGGACGAAGAACACAGGTGCATTTTATTGATGGCATTTTGAATGCACAGAGATACCGTGATGAGATCCTGAGGCCCATTGTTGTGCCATACATCCATGAACATCACCTCATGTTTCAGCAAGATAATGCACGGCCCCATGTTGCAAGGATCTGTACACAGTTCTTGGAAGATGAGAATGTCCCAGTTCTTGCATGGCCAGCATACTCACCGGACATGTCACCCATTGAGCATGTTTGGGATGTGCTTGACCGGCGTATACGACAGCGTGTACCAGCTCCCACTAATATCCAGCAACTTCGCACAGCCATTGAAGAGGAGTGGACCAACATTCCACGGCCACAATTGACAATCTGATCAACTCTATGCGAAGAAGATGTGTTGCACTGCATGAGGCAAATGGTGGTCACACCAGATACTGACCGGTTCTGAGTCCCCAGACCCCCAATAAAGCAAAAAAAAAAAAAGCACATTTCAGAGTGGCCTTTTATTGTGGGCAGTCTGGGGCGCACCTGTGCACTGGTCATGATGTCGGATCGGCATCTTGATGTGGCACACCTGTGTGGTGGGGTGGATTGTCTCGGCGGGGCAGAAGTGCTCGCTGTCACACATTTGGACAGATTTGTGAACAATGTTTGAGAGAAATGGTAATATTGTGTATCTGGAGTGAATTTTGGATCTTTGGGTCCATCTCATGAAAAATGGGAGCAAAAACAAAAGTGTTGCGTTTATATTTTTGTTGAGTGTATATATATATACACTTGTTTAGAATTTATTATTACCATTTATAGTTTTGTGCTTTGTCATAATATATTGTGATGTAGGGCTGGGCAATACACGAAAAAAAAGAATCACAATTTTTCCCCATGTTGATCAATTTTGATTTGATTTAATCTTCCATCTTATTGAAAACAAAGCCAGGTGGACTGAAAGCATAGAGAGCAGGGTGTCAGGACCACTCCAGTTTTTCATTTCACACAGCCCTATTTGTGATGGGTGAGCAATTATGTCCAAATAATTTCCCTTCTGAATCAGTAAAGTTTGTCTAAATCTAAAGTCCCCCCAAAAGCAAGGCAAATTCCCTCATTTTTGTTGTTCACTGAAGACATTTGGGCTGAAGATCAATAGAATTGTATGAGACAAGAGTTCAGAATGTCAGCTTTAATTTCCTGGTAGGTTATTTACATTTAGATGTGTTAAACAACTTAGGATATGTAACCATTTGTATTACACCACAGCATTTTTAGGTGAGCAAAAGCAAAGGAACAAAAAATCTTAAAGTAAATAAAATTTAATACTTGGTGGCAAAATCCTTGGTGCAATATTTGCCTCAAGCCTGCGACCCATCGACGTCACCAAACTGTTGCACTGTTCACTTGCGATGCTATTCTACATACAGACACTGTGGTTAAGAAAGCCCGACAAAGACTCTACTTCCTGAGGAAGTTGAGGAAGTTTGGTATGAACACCAGCATCCTCACAAACTTCTACAGGTGCACCATCGAGAGCCTGCTGACGGGCTGCATCACAGTGTGGTATGGGAACTGCACCGCTCAGAGCCGCAAAGCACTACAGAGGGTGGTGCGAGCGGCAGAGGACATCACTGGCAGCAGTCTCCCCTCCATCCAGGACATTTACCACAGCAGGGGTCTGCGTAAGGCACGCAGCATCACTAAGGACCATACTCATCCGGCACAAGGACTCTTCTGTCTGCTACCCTCTGGTAGACGATACAGGAGCCTGCCAGCACGCACAAAAACACTCAAAGACAGCTATTACCCCCAAGCTGTCAGACTACTGAACTCTGGGTAATACTCTAAATAATACTGAACTCTCAATAATACTGCACTAAACTACCTTTCATTATGCATAATATGTTTACTGCTGCTGCTCTGTATGAATGTATCATGTTTGTCACTACCTCACTGTAAACTACTGTTACCTGTGCAATAACCTGTGCAATATTTATACCATACTATGTGCAATACGAAATCCACATGCAACACATCCACATGCACTACACTATATTATGTGCATTCTGTGAAATACTCTACTTACACCTTATTTAATCCTACCTGCACCTTTGTACATTGTATTTTGTATTTTTATTACATTTTATTACATATTTTTATTATATTGTTTACTTCTTCCCCTGCACTTCTGTAACACTTTTTTTTTTTTTTTTTTTTTTTTACCATGTACTAGTATTGCTGCTATTAGTACTTCTTGATTATTTTAGTGACCATCTTCCTCTGATCCTAAGCATTTCATTGCATTGTTGACCTTGTGTTGATTCTGCATATGACAAATAAACAAGCTTGAAAATCTTGAATCTATTCCAGGCTTTTACCTCAGCTTCCTTCAGTTCTTGATTTGGGGGGTGCCTCCCTTCAGTCTCCTCTTCAGGACGTGAAATGCATGTTCTTTCATTTAAAGTCAGGTGACTGACTTGGCCAGTCTAAAACCTTCCACTTTTCCCCCTGATTAAGTCCTTTGTTTTGTTGGCAGTGCGGGCAGGGTCATTGTCCTGCTGCATGATAAAATTCCTCCCACACTTCTGAATTCATTCTGCTGCTCCCATCATCAGTTACATCATCAATAAAAATGAATTAGCCTGTTCCAGAAGCGGCCATGCACGCCCAAGCCATGACATTACCTCCACCATGCTTCACAGATGAGCTTCGATATGCTTCGGATCATGAGCAGTTCCTTTCTTCCTCCACACTTTGGCCTTTCCATCACTTTGATAGATATTAATCCTAATCTTACTGTTGTTTTCCTTAGCCGACCTGTTCGATGTCTGTCTGTCTTTTTCAGGACATTTCAAATTGTTGTGCTTGCTATTTACAATGTTTGTCCAATGGCTCTGATTGATATTTCTTGTTTTCTCAGTTTTAAAGGAAAAGTAACGTTATTTTACAATCTGAGCCTTCTTTCGGTAATAAAACAAGTCGTTTGACTCACCCATATCACGTTCGTGTCATTTGGAGCTGTTTGAAGAAAGTTATGTTGTAGCGTATCCGTTAGCATTTGTATTCGGGGCATTACTTTGCGGTCTCCAAATAACACAAACTTTAGCACTTTTCAAATCATAGAAGCCCGATGTCTTAATGTAAGATTTCGTTTGACGCAAAAGTGGCCTGTAATCCGAGATTTATCCATAGTTTTCAGCTTTGCGTTTCATGTTTGGGTCCCGGGAGCAGTCCGCGCATGCGCACTGGCGTCCTCATCTACTCGAAACTATGGCTAAATCTCGGATTACAGGCCACTTTTGCTTCAAACGAAATCTTTCATTAAGACATCGGGTTTCTATGATTTGAAAAGTGCTAAAGTTTGTGTTATTTGGACACCGCAAAGTAATGCCCCGAGCAAATGATACAGCACCATGTTAACGGATACGGGATCATTACTAGAACAGAACGGCTCAACATAAGTTCTGCGATACTGCTCCAATTGACAGAAAAATGCTATGGGTGAGTAAAACTACTTGTTTTATTGCCGAAAGAAGGCTCAGATTGTAAAAAAAACGTTATTTTGCCTTTAAAATGGCTTGCTTTTCTCCCATAGGCAGCTCTCTGGTCTTCATTTTGGTTTATGCTTTATGCTATTTAAAGCTCTAACAATCAACCTTAAAGTCAACACATGGCCAATGAGAAACACCTGTCAGTCACATGTTCCAATAGTTTTTCTCACTTGAAAAATGGGTACTATGTCCTGAGTTGTTTAACACATCTAGATGGAAATACCAGGGAATAAAAGCTGACATTCTGACCTCTCGTCTCATACTCATCTTTTGATCTTGAACCGAAATGTCTTCAGTGAACAACAAAAATAAGAGAATTTGCCATGCTGTTCCAATACTTTCGGAGGGGACTGTAAATCTAAATGTGTCTTCTTTAAGCCATGTTTATCGTAGGCTAACACAAACATGACCACGTAGCATGTTAGCACACCAAGATTGTCCAAGGTATTTTTCATTGCTGCCAAAACCCTAGCACTAACTCATTTATCATATTGACTCCTGGTTTGGTGCATTTTGGAGAAGATAAAGCTGGTATAACATAGGCTCAGTGCTCAGTGAAGCAGTGTGTGTCTGAAAATGAACACGATAGGGGTCAGCGGTGAATGAACAGCGGAGTAGATTACTTTATAAAGAGATGGAGGTGTTAAAAATTGGATATTTATAGACTATGGGAAGATTTTATGGTATGCTTTAGCCTACCTTTAGAATGTAGTATTCCCTGTAGTACAACTTGAAATAATACACATGTCCAGGGGCTGAAGTAACTAATTATAAATACTCACATTTCAGCAGTTGACTAGATTTTGGGGTAATTGTACATTTACTTGTAAGTTTAGTTTTATAGTTTGGACCATGTATTTGTACTCGTATCACTGTGTCCAGGTTAGCTGTATTAGCCTGTTGACTTGTAAACATCTGCATATGGCGGAATAGGCTAATAGAGCTAACCTGGGCGCAGTGATACGAATCGAGAGAAAATATGCAAATGCGAATTACGCTGCTGAATTTTTAGCGGACAACTGTTTGTGACGCAAATATATCACTTTTTGGACAAATGTTGTTTTGAGAAGAAAAACAAGCTTTATTAACTGTCCTGGCTAACTTACCGGAACTACGTTCACGAGCTAGGGAACCGGAGGAGAACCGCGAGGAGGATGCGGTGAGCGGTAAGACAGTGTTAATGCGCTATTAGAGGGGAATCCATACAGATTAACATTAAAAAATAAAAACCACACTATCCCTTTAACACTATTCTAGATACGTTTGGAATGATGAATTATAACACTGCTAAAATCTCAAAAAGGTATATTTAGCATCATATGTGTCCTTTTAGTGTTATTGCCTGAATTTCAGATGTAGTAATTTCCAGCACTGGATTGGGAAATTGTATGTAACCAGAATTACATAATACACAATATTACGACCAGAGAAATAATGTGAACATCTGTATCAACAAGACACCATTCAAAGATGAGGTCCATGCCAGAGAAGCAAATGCTCAGCTCAAGTCCATTCCACCCAGTGCACTACACTGTACACGGCGCAATATTGTTAGTACACGAGTCACTTTCTAAACAACAGAACAGGAAGTGATGTAAGATTTAAGTGCCCAATCACCTTTCACTTACTTAACTGACTTCTGAGTTATGTATGAGCTGTTGCAATGACCTAATGCAATGACTATGAATCTCTGGAAATAATGAAAAATATCAAATGATACAAAGGAATTTATGAGTTGGATGCGTGGGATTTGACCCTGCTTCATGAGAAAGACACACTAATACATTTAGAAAAACAAAACACTTACCAAAAATCGGTGTCCATTGATTTGGTGTCTGTTGACAATGCCAGCACATTCATAGATTTTCATCTGAGGAGAAAGCAAAGACAATTTGATCACTAAAACAACAACCCATGACACAGCAACAGCAACCTGGCAAATGTATACAATTTTGGCCAGATCATGTTTGGAAATGTGAATTAGTTCTCAAACATTTTACCTGGTTAAGTAAATATAAAATAACTAAATAAATAAAATAAAACATTCTAAATAAAACAACAAACTGATGATGATGGACTGATGAAAATGTGGGTGTCAGGGAAACCATGCCTACATCCTGTCCAATCACCAACCATGGCTCAGTTAAACATCTAGGCAAGGTGGATAAGATGACTTGCCCAAAGGCACAACAACAGTAAGTACCAGCTGATGATAGCATAAAACTGTCAATGAAACTCTTGACAGTTCCAATTGATTTTACATTGAGAAATTGTCGATTGTTTCTCTATAAATGCTGCAGTGAGCCTCATGATTTTGGTCTTAAAATGTTTATATTAATTCACTCTATATGATCCTGGTGTTTTTATTTACCTATTTTGTCCGTAAATAAATAGCCGAGCGCTATAAGTGACGTCAAACTCAATTAGTCGACTATGGTTAAAACGTGCTCACTCTACCACCTCAGCTATAGTTGCCCATCTTATATTTATGGACCAATCAGGACTTTGACATCCAGACTAGTGCACTAAAAATCTTTGTATTGAGCTGATTTTAGGACATTACTGAATCCCACACTTACCACACTGATAACAGACTTGTAACACTTTGTGAAAACTCTCAGTCCCTTCTTACCTGGTGCATGAAGGCAGCCACGTGTCCCTGATCCCAGCCCTCCACCTCCTCTCGCGTCGGCAAGTTCATCCTAGCCTCAAAGAGTCTAAATCCAGTCCAAATTCAAGGTCTTAGTCCAGGTATGAATCTAAGATCCAAGGTGAGACCCAAGATAAAAATCCCAAGACCAAAGATCGAGGTCCGCAAATACTCCAATAATAACCAATGATCAAGAAACAAATTATAATTCAAGTGTGAAAGTCCAAGTTCTCTAAGGTCAGATCCAAATCCAAGACCAAGACCCAAAATCTACACACAATTTGATCAAGTCTGTAGTTAGTTTAGTGAAAGAAAGAATGCCCAGCCCAGTGTCAGTAATGTTAGCTCATATCCTATGCTGTCTCTATTTGAATGTTGAAACGTGTTCTCTGAAATTTACATAGAGCTGCAGTATTGAGACATGAGGGAAGCACCAACTTCCTTAAACAAAGTAGAAACAAATTAAGCTAAAATAGTGCACGACTTCCCAAAACGACCACCACCAAAGTCGTGATTTACTGTATTTGCAGTTTAGTTTATGCATGAAAAAACTGAAGGATGTGGCAAACGTTTAGCCCTCACAATCTATAATAAGAAGTAAATATCGGCTATAAATTATAAATAAGGTACAGTGGTACCTCACCTTACGAAATTAATTCGTTCCAGAAGTGGTTTCATAACGTGATTGGCTAAGAGACTAGACCAGGACTAAACGTGGACTAAACCAGGTCTAGACCAGAACTAAACCAGGTCTAGACCAGGTCTAAACCTGGACTGGACCTGGACTAAACCAGGACTGGACCAGGTCTAGACCTGGACTAAACCAGGATTAAACTACCACGTGCCGCTCTTTGCTGGTTTCGTGCGGCTGGTTTGTGGCTCGGGCTCCAGAGGATGCGGTCCGGGCGCCGCGGTTCTATCTCGTGCTCGCAGCCCCGGTGCCGGTCGTGCAGACCAGGACTAGGGGTGCTCCTCGTGCGGTGTGTGCTCCTCGCGGTGCCGTGCTCCTCGCGCGGTGCCGTGCTCCTCGCGCGGTGCCGTGCTCTTCGCGCGGTGCCGTGCTCTTCGCGCGGTGCCGTGCTCCTCGCGCAGTGCGTTCATGTCTCCGCGCTACTTCCGGAGTCGCGTCTCCCCCCACGCTTTACCATTTAATACATTTTGTTGAAAATCTTGCGTGTTCGGCGCTAGAGCTAAGAGGCCGAGAAAGGTGCTTTTTGAGCGGGGATAACAGCGGGGCGTGCATCTTAGCGCGCATTATTCGAATTTTTGAGATTTCGCATTTCGTAACTTGAATTTTCTTTCGTATCTAGAAATTTAACGTGAAGGCATTTCGTAACTTGGATTTTTCATATGTAGGGTCTTTCGTAAGGTGAGGTACCACTGTATATAAAAATGCTAATCACTCAGAAAACCCTAATGCCAGAAGAATATGTTGTCAGACTAACAAATTAATACAAAAATACAGCTTGTTTCAACCTAATACTTGTAGTCACAGTATTGGAAAGGCAAAATAGGCTTAAAGAAATTAATGTTGCTATTTTTTTTTTTAATTATTGCTATGATAATGAAAACATTTATACCATACCAAGGTTAAAATATCACACAAAAAGTTAATGAAATGTAAAACAAAATATTACGCGAATTAAAAATGTGGATATTAACAAGATTTTCCCAATATGACATCATTTGTTGCAGTTGCAGTTTTGTAAAAAAAGAAAAAAAGAAAAAAAGAAATCACTCAAAAAAGTGGCCACTATTACAATCTGCAGAGGAAAGTCATTGTCAATGTCATTTCTCATTAGTCAGAAGTATACTTAACTTAACAGTGTCTAATTTAGATTTTTGTTCCTCAATAACAATTACACAGACATTTTAACTTTTGCTTTGTCTGTGACGTTTAAAGGGCCCATATTGTGTTTTCTGATCTATGTTATACTTTGATTTCCTCATCACAAACTAGAAGCCGTTTGTTTTGAGAATAATGGCTGGCTGATGAAGTTATTGGCTGGTTAGCCGGCTCGGCCAAAACCTAAATGGCTGCTGCAGCCGCCAAATTGTTCACGGCTACAAATGGCTGAAGCTGTTCTACTGATTTACAAGATCTCAATTTGCAGGGTACTGGTTACACATGTTGTATAGGCTATTTCCACAAAATGTGATACAATGTAGGCTAATTAAAAAAACATCAGATTTTACTTTAACAAATTATGTATTTATTTTTGTCTGTACTAAACATTTTTAAATACAGACAATTATGTGTCAAAGTGACTTTATCATGAATGAACACCTCCTTGAAGGAACCAGAGATGATTCCTTCATCTCTGGAGCTGGTGATATCCTACAGCTCTTATTTTGAGCTAATGGTAGCTAACTACGGTACTTTCACCGTCCTAACCCTACACACAGGAGAGAGCGAGGAGAAACTCAAAGCAGCGGACAAACCCGCTGCTGGGACCCGCGACACCCACTGCCGCTGCCGGAGCCAGGGCACTCACTCGCTGCTGTATCTGCCTCTGTCCGCTTGTTTCTGGGTAGAAAAGTTTGACCTGGTCGTAGCGTGCAGAGGGCTTAAGTCCACCTGGTGCCCTAGTGCTAATATGGACTGGTGTAACTTTCAGGTTTAAGTGGGACGTAGGATTAAGATTAGTTTTACAACCAGCTCCTGGACCTCACGTCGCGGACCTGACTGGACTTGGACTTGGGCCAGTTTCCTCTCGTCATATTGGACAATAATGCAGAACCAACAGGACAGCTGATAGAGGATGCACTCAGTCCTCTGGAGCAGTTAAAGCTTGTTTGGGGCAAATCTGACGCACCTCACAGGTGCGTAAATGCGCAAACAAGCTCGGAGCTGCTCCAGTGTTCTGCCGTGTGTGCTGATGTGTTCATGTTGGGACCGTACCGTAGCCTCTTATTGTAGTTTTGCCGATATTGTTGGGTATGGTTGTGAGCGGTGTGTTATGTTGTGTTGTTGGATCAGGTTGTGCTGCTGCATAAACTTTGCACTTAGCTGTGCATTGTGCTCAGATAGATATAGTTCAGCCAATAGTGACCCAAAGGACATCTTTGGTTTTGACATTTGACTGATTTTGTTTGCCGTTTATTTTTCGTGTATGTCTCTATGTGATGGATAGAATCATTATTTGATGCACATAATTCTAGCTGACTCAGCCAAATTTTACAAAAATTGTTGGCTGGCTTTGGCTGAAACTCTAAATGGTGCAAATGGCGGCGCCTGGCGGCACAGACCTGAGGCTGAGTTCTTTTCTCAAAACACACCGTTTCACCTTGTGATGTCATGTTGTGATACAGGAAGTGCCCCACTGTATTTTTAAACTCCATACACATTCACTAGAATCATTTGGATAATTTCAGCCCTGGAATGACCAATTACCATAGCTCAGTGAGTGAATTCTGGACGTTCTGAGCTTTCACATACATATACTAAGGAAAAATAGATAACGAGGTAGTCTCGGTATCTATTGGCTAATGTTTATCTTGCCCCACCATGTCCACAGTTGATAGTTTTTCATTCAGTTTTTTTGATCATCATAATTACAAGGCTGCTGCATCTCTATAAATGCTATCATTGACAATTTGAAAAAAAAAAATCCTCCATACATACCTACTTTAAAGGTGAACAGTAGCTGTTAACTTGAAAACTACCAATACATGACATCACAAGGTGGAACAGAGCATTTTGATCTTGGTGGTGAAGACAAACTAATAATCAGGGAACACAGGAACATGTGTGAATGAAACAAAACACAACTCCAGGTGTATTTTTGATGAGGTAACAATGTTCTAACAAGGCCTAAAGCTTTTTAACAGTTAATTTTGTGTAATATTGGAGCTTCGAGCTTTGAATATAAACTTTCCCATTTCTTGTCTTTTATAACCACTGTTTAGCTCCTCAGTTCAAATTAGGAAAGAGCCAACTCCCCAAGTTCAATATCCGCTTTTCGTTTTCAAATCGATAAAAAGTGGGTGTCAAAAACATGGGAGATGTTACATCTTGTTGCATTTGTATGTTGTTAGTTGCTGTTATGTTATTAGGAGAGTTTCAAACTGTGAAGTATTGATGAAGAAAAAGACAAGGCTTCAAAACAAAGGCAGGATAACAAGGCTCCTCTGGGCTGTGATATACGCCGGGTTTGATGCTCCGTTGGCCATTGATTTCAACATTTATAACTTTAGCTTTAATGGGAGGCTCTGCTCGGTGGACTGTATTGGAAAAGAGATGTGGTGAGACAACATGGAGAATGAGAGTAATTTGGTCTATTATAAAACGGAAATGTCAACATCATTACAAAACAAAACTGAAGTGATTTGATTTGGTTATTTAAAACCATCAGATTTCGTAAATCAAATGTTTTGGCAAATGTTTGCTGTAAGTAAGCAAATAAGCAAAACGAAAACCTTAGGATATTTTTGAGTAACTGCTAACCTGAGTAGCTATGGTGACATCACGCTGGGGGCCTTCAACATTTATCTCTAATGGTGGAATGTTTAGGAGTTACCATGGTGATACAATGCACACATTAACAAACAGACAAAAAAGTGTTAAGATACGTAGTCTGAAAACTCAAGAAAAAATACGAAATGGGTTTTACGAGCCTGTGATCAACACTAGCGTACATGGCTTTTATTATTTAAGTTACATATCCTCAAAACCACAATAACATTCGCAAAGTACTCAGAAGACACAACGAGGATGTGGGCATGGGAACACACACCACTGGGTACAAGGGCCAAGGGGGGCAAGGGCGGAGGGGGGCAGGGGTCATGTTTAGGAGTTAGACTAAACTGTAAGAGTGACACACTGAAACTGTTGACTAATGCCAGTAGTGTGCGGTGACTTTTATGATTAGGCAACTTGGCTGTCTGCCTGCGCTCTTTTGCCAACTTCTTGTTCATGGAGTCTAGACTACATTCATACCAGAATCCCTACAACTGTACAACAACTCAGCCTTATTTAACAGATAATACTCCTCACAACTGTACAACAACTTACCCTTATGTAACAGGAAGTACTCCCTACAACTGTACAACAACTTACCCTTATGTAACAGGTAATACTCCCTACAACTGTACAACAACTTACCCTTATGTAACAGGAAGTACTCCCTACAACTGTACAACAACTAATGTAACAAATACCCTTCTGTTCTTTCAGTCATATCATTGTTGCACTTATTGTTGTCTTTCTTGTCTTTTGTATACAGCTGTGATTTTATATTTTTATTACTTATTTTTCTATTTTATTTTGACTTGTACGTAAACATCTATATATTTGTCTTGATTTGACACCTGTCTCTTGCTGTCTTCTTTGCTACTAATTTATTATTACCATTTATTTTTTCCTTTTTGTTATTATATTATACAGTCATACCTCACCTTACGAAAGACCCAAATAACGAATAATCCAAGTTACGAAACGCCTTTACGTAAAATTTTCATCTCTGAATACGAAGTCAAGTTACGAAACGCGAAATCTCAAAAATTCAAATAATGCGTGCTCGGATTCGTGCTCGGCTTTGCAGCAGCCCGAATCCCCCGAAACGTAAATACACTCTCCAAACACCCCGCTGGTCTCCCATAGGCTAGGAACGAATCAGGCCTTTTACATTGCGACTCTACTTACGAAAAAATCATCACGTTACGAAACCACTTCTGGAACGAATTAATTTCGTAAGGTGAGGTATGATGATGAGTGAGCTACAGTGTCCACATAAATTCCCTTGTGGATCAATAAAGTGTGTGTAAGTCTAAGCTGTTTTGTGATGACAATCCATTTTCTATTTGTACGTTAACATCAGTCTGTGAAAGTGGTAAAAATCTGTTTGTTAGCTTTTTGTGGGTGATATAGCGATATTAGCATTGTATTTTATCACTTGCTTCATTGGCTTAGCATTTTGGTCTGTACAAAGTTTTAGAAAAGACACTATCAGACAGGTTTAAGTTGGAAGTAACTGTGGGCTGCTCACCACTGGAAGTCACTGGTAGCGTCTGATGAAGTCCTTGTTCAGTTTCTAAAGCAAATTTCCGTGCTTGTAGCTCATTAATTTCTTGTTGATAGTTCCGACAGCGCTCGCAGATAGAATTCCCTTGGTGTCTTCCCGCCGACATGTTGCTGGCTTATCAGATGATTTGTTAAAAAATGGTTTAAAAATCTTGGTTTACTTGAAGGTGGTAAAATGATTAAAAAGCAAAGTAAAGAAGGAAACAGCAGGAGCATGCAAGGATAGTGTCCGCACTCTTCAGAAGAAGCATATTTAGTAGGGATGGGCGGATCGATGCCAAAGTATCGATATATCGATCCTGATGGAGTATTTAATATGGATCGATCCTGGTATTAAATTATCGATACCAAGTCATGTTTTCTTACTGACTTAACTTTCAGTTTATTTAGTTCAAATTCATGTGTTTTGTTCATTATTCAACCATTGCCACTTGTCAGGCACTTCTTTTCCTTCCACGTACTCACCAAACGTGGGGTAGTACGTCATCCCGCGATAGACTCACTGCTGTGAGATTTCAGTCAAAGCGGCGCGGGGCTGCGGGAGCCATGGGAGACCGCAAGCGAAGTGTGGTGTGGAGTTACTTCCACACCGTGGACGACAATGTTGCGAAGTGCAGTGTGTGCCAAAAAATGATCTGATATTGTGGCAATACCACAAATTTAAATAAACACTTGATCATAAATCATAAACCTCAGCACGACGAAATGCTACTGACCAAACGACGACAGGAGGCTAGTCAGGCAGCTCCCTCCAGCACAGCAGCAACAGCAGTACGACAGAGGTCAGCTGCCGAGGCGTTTGAGAGAGGGAGAATCCAGGTAACCATCAACCATGTAGAAGACTAAGAGTAGTGTAAAGTAGGCCTATGAAAGGTGACGTGTTTACCCCTGACAAAAAATCCTGCCATTTTTGCCAGTAACATCCTGTTATTTTAAGTGGGGTTGTGCACTGAAAATTACATTTAGTTTCAAATTTATTTTCATTATGTAAGGATACAATTGAGGATACAATGAATTTTTTTCAGATATCTGGTGTTAGAATGTGTGGAGCTAAGCCCCCTGGTGGAGCTTTGCGAAGCCAAGGTATCTAGTTAGAGCCAGGTTAGTGTTTTTCTGCAGTATTAAAAAATATATATGAAAGTATCGGTATTGATATCGAGATTCTAACCCTGGTATTACTTGGTATCGTATCGAAACAAAAATAACTGGTATCGCCCATCCCTAATATTTAGTTGATAAGAATTTAATAATGCCAGTTTTTAAACAAACTAAATAACAAAAAGGGTATATTTATTTTTACTCTCATTCGTTGCATGTATACTGCGCCATTTTAGAGTCAAATTGAAGAAGATTAGACCATACAGTTTATTAATATTTGTACTGGACTGTATTTAACACCCTCTCTATGAAGCCTTCAGGACTATTGCTATATGAGTGATATGTGACAGTAATGCACTTACCACACAAAATGTACAGTACATTCATGAAGAGATGCAACAGCGCACTGGTCAGACAGGTGCACTGACAGCTCTGGAAAAAAATAAGAGACCACTGCACTTTTTTCTGAAATCAGCATCTCTACATGTATTACAACCATTCCATTCCAGCGTCTGTTGAATTCCAACACAAACACAAAGCTGAGCTACTTCAGTTCTTGCACCAGGAGTGGAATAAAGTCACCCAAGAACAATGTGAAAGACTTGTGGAGAGCATGCCAAGACGCATGAAAGCTGTGATTAAAAATGAGGGTTATTGCTAGGGGTGGGTATTGGCAAAGAAGTCACGATTCAATTCGAATCACGATTCATATGCCACGATGCGATACTATCACGATGCATCACGATACTTGAATTATTGCGATGCATTGCAGTATATTCGACATACTTTAGTGAAAATGTACCCAAAAAAAAGAGGATAACTTAAATATCAGTGGCTGTGTATCTGGGTAGTGTTTTCAATTGATACATAACTCTGAGCAACTCAATTCATAACTGAATTTATTGAATAACAAAAACAAATAAACCATCCTTCCTTGATACTGCCTGAAGTCCATTGCTTTGCTGGAAATCAGTTCAACACAATCAAATTGTGAATGCTTTTATCTATTTCCGATGACAACTGCATTTACCTACGATAGATTTATTTATTCATGAATTTATGTATTAATATGTATTTATTTATTACTTATTTATGCTTTTAAATGCTAAAATATGAATTTATATTGTTAAATTACACTTTAATTGTATTGTTAGTAATGTTACCTGTAATGCCCACTTGGTCCTGATGGCTTCTGCAGTTACTCCATTGTAAACATAGTAATAATAATAATAATAATAATAATAATAATAATAATAATAATAATAATAAATTTTATTTATAATTTATTTTACATTTGACCTCAAATTTCAAAGTGCTACACTTGCAACAATAACATCTTCCCTCTCGTCCTCGGAAAGGAAAGGTAAGGCCTTAAAACGGGGATCAAGAGCCGAGGCCTTATACAGAGCCTCTTTTTCACTCAAATACCTCTTGTTAAGATCCTGGCACATTGTGGTTTTAATTTCCCTTGTCAAGATACAATCAGTCGGATTGTCTTGGAGCTTGTGGACGGGTTGAGCACGGAGTGGCGCTACAATAGATAGCGTTGGACTGGTCTCCTCTGATATTGCGAGTGTAGCTACTTTCATAGGTTTCATTGCAGCGACGACCTCCTCAGCAGCCGTTATGTCACACTCGGTAAGGGTGCAGATGTCCTTCTCAGACTTTTTTCGGCAGACAGGAGCGCAGCGTGAACGCACATGTTGCTCTAAAAACCGCTCCAGCATGTCAACATAGCCCGTCCCCGGAAATGCCGCTGGCGTGAAGGCAGCGGGCGCCAACAACTCCAACGACATCTACAGGACTGGAAGTTGTATTGTACTTGTTTTTGGCCGATGTTCACCAACCGTTTTTTAAATTAATAATCGATATTTGGCATCAAGAATCTATGCAGTATATTGTGAAAGTTAGTATCGCGATGCATTGTCATGACGATTATTTTGCACACCCCCATAGTTTATAGACTCAAACAAAAATGTTCCTTTTGCTCAAACACATACCTATAAGTAGTAAAATCAGAAAAAACGATCATTTTGCAGTGGTCTCTTATTTTTTTCCAGAGCTGTATAATACAACTTCACTTAGAATACAGCCTCATGTGTCACAGACATCCTTAAACACAGCTCTGCTTAGAAACACTCACCTCTAACAGGAGCAAATCAAAACCATGTCTTTCCTGAAGAAACGTCCTGTATTTTCCCAACACATGTTCGTCCACACGTATGTAATCGTGCTGTTATTTCACTGACACTGTCACTTCTTCATAAACAAATGGACGAGACAGACGGATCTTCCATTTCACTCAAACTAGCCCTGAAACGAACTCATTGTTTGATTAAATGATTGCCTGCACAACACTGGCTAAGGCGAGCAACTTAGACTAAGACTTTGACAAACTTTATTGATCCACAAGGGAAATTGTTCGAAGAAAATCAAGAAAAAATGCCCAAAAAACATGGCGAGTGTTTATTGGATGGCTAAAGTATATACAAATAAAATAAAATCTTTAAGTGCAAACAAACAAGATTAGCTTTAAAGGCAAAGTAACGTTATTTTACAATCTGAGCCTTCTTTCGGCAATAAAACAAGTAGTTTTACTCACCCATAGCATTTTTCTGTCAATTGGAGCAGTATCGCAGAACTTATGTTGAGCCGTTCTGTTCTAGTAATGATCCCGTATCTGTTAACATGGTGCTGTATCATTTGCTCGGGGCATTACTTTGCGGTCTCCAAATAACACAAACTTTAGCACTTTTCAAATCATAGAAGCCCGATGTCTTAATGAAAAATTTCGTTTGAAGCAAAAGTGGCCTGTAATCCGAGATTTAGCCATAGTTTCGAGTAGATGAGGACGCCAGTGCGCATGCGCGGACTGCTCCGGGGACCCAAATAGGAAACGCAAAGCTGAAAACTATGGATAAACCTCGGATTACAGGCCACTTTTGCTTCAAACGAAATTTTTCATTAAGACATCGGGCTTCTATGATTTGAAAAGTGCTAAAGTTTGTGTTATTTGGAGACCGCAAAGTAATGCCCTGAATACAAATGCTAACAAATGCTAACAGAAACACCACAACGTAACTTTCTTCAAACAGCTCCAAATGACACGAACGTGATATGGGTGAGTCAAACGACTTGTTTTATTACCGAAAGAAGGCTCAGATTGTAAAATAACGTTACTTTTCCTTTAAAAGGTAGTTGTTTAGGAAAAAAGCAAAACATGTGACTGTAATTTTATGTGAGAGGGAATTAAGGGCACAAATCAGCTCACCTGTTGTAGTTCCAGCTAAGTCAGTTCTGTTCAAATAAAGCACAGATTAACGTCTAGTAAAGCCTCAGACAGAGCAGAGCCTACAGTTAGCATCACACCCCCAGGGAATGTTGATGACATCACCTGCAAAGTATCAATAGCATTTTATAATCTTCATTGGTTTATTAGGCTCACTCGGATTTCATTGTGGCGTTGTCCAAATCGCTTTGTATTTTGAACCTTTTCAGTGAAGAAATAAACGATATATGTGTCCCATCAGGGCAAATAAGTCCACAACTCGCGATTAGGGAAACCGAGATAAACGAGTTTTTAGTTTGTTTTTTTTTTCAAAATTTGTGATTTTCGTTTTTTTTGCAGAATGCGCAAGTTGAGATCATGAAGAAGCCACTCCATGTTTCAGATAACAGCATTTGTGACGTTAAAAACATACATTTTTAATTTCAAATTGTCTTGTTTTTCGGAAAGAAACGGGGCGTGTATAAATCAACATATTTTCCCACACTTGCGCGCCCGCCAATCCTGTTGCGAGAAGCACTGAAGGGGTTTCCCCTGTTCGCCTATCAGCTGTGAAGAGCTTGTGCATATGTACGCCGCACTGCGAGACAATAAGGACATGAAAATGGACTTTTAACTTCTACTTGGACACATGACACGTTCGGGAGACCTTCGGGACAGGTTCGGGACACGTCCGTTTCTCCGGAGCTCGTGTACAGAGTGCAATTTAGCTCCGAAAGACCGTGGATATACACGATATGCGTATACACGTCCGACAACACGGCGACACAGGGTGAGTCATATTATTATCATATTATTTCTGCATTAAATGGAGATATTGGATGAAAGCAGCGGCTTGTGTCAACATTAGGGTGTGTGTGTACGTGTGTGTACAGAACTATACGAGAATAATTTTATTTCCAGTTGTAGATCTTCATCTTCACTCATACGACCAAATATTCTGAAATTATCCATAAACTTCTCGGTGTTGAGTGTCCTCCTTTTTTCACCTGTCCGAGCCTGTCCTCTCTGTGGGACTGTCCTGTCACAGCTGTCCCTCTGTCCACTGTCTCATTAGAGTCTGAGTCTAAACCATCTGCTCCCCGGTAATTAGACTCATGGTCCAAACAGAGCGTGTATGTGCAGTCTCTAGAGGTCCACCGGCTGTCCAGGGTCTAAGAACTCAACCTGGTCTGGATCTCCCCTGGAGTCTGTCACAATGAAGTCCAATCAAGTTAGTAATGACTTTATTCAAAAAACTTAAAGGGCCCATATTACACTATTTTCTGATTTAGGTTAAAATGTTGTTTCCTCATCAAAAACAGACCTGGAGTTGTGTTTTGTTTTGCACATGTTTAACACACAAACCCTGCGTTTTTAGGCTGAGTTCTCCTCTCAAACAGAAAAGACTCTTTTCCACTTTGTGATGTCATGAGGTAAAGCAGGAAGTGCTCCACTGTGTTTTTAAACTTCCCTTCTCCAAAATAATATAACAAAATAAAAGGTAGCTGTTAACTACCACTACCAAATGACATCAGAAAGTGGAACAGAGCGTTTTGAGCTTTGGAGATGTAGACAGACCAACAATATTTACTTAACTTATTTACTCAAACTTGTGTGAATGAAACAAAACAGGTGTGTTTCTGAGGAGGTAACAACATTATAACATGCTCACAAGCTCACGAGAGTCTATAAGTTTGTGTAATATGGGACCTTTAAGTCAGGCTTTTAAAACCTTTGCATAATCTTGATCTAAAATTGATCTGTTCTGTTGACATTCTTCCCCGTTTTGAGAAATGGCTTTTGTGCATGACTCAGTGTGTTCTTTTTAAATAAGCACAAGTTAAATATGTCTGTGTGGAGAAGTAGGCTGGAATAAGGGGAGCGTGAAAACAAAATTCAGCTCAAGAGTAAGATGAGGAGAAAACAAAATAAACTGAGTACAAGCCAAGCCAATTTTTGTGAAATATATTTCCTTTAAAACTGAGGAGCACCACCTTATGACATCAGCTGGTGGAGCTGACTGTTTAGAGCAGGCATGTTCAAATTATGGCCCGTGGGCCAAATGTGGCCCTCAGACATAGTTTTCTTGTCCCTAGACTTTCAGGTGAATTGGCCCAAATTACCTTGAGCAGAACTTTTGACTGCAAATGTTTTGAAAATGTACCTTGATAAGACAATATTTAATATTGACGTGTTAAACGTGTTTAACGTGTTAAACATGCATATCTTTCAATTATTGACTGTACTGAGCACCAGTCTATGGCCCTCTATTGGCCCTCTGCTTCGTCTGTGTTTAGATAATATATAAACACATGTGGCCCTTGATGAAAAAAGTTTGGACACCCCTGGTTTAGAGTTTATGGAAAAGAGACATGCTCAATATGCAGGATGATCAAAGTTGTGACAAAACAAAAAAAATAATTAATTAAATAAATGTATGGTTTTGATGAAGCAACAGAACAAAAAAAAGTGGACTGAGAACATGTGACCTTTATTATTTGATTGATTAGTTTATTTCTGTCACAGTGCACTAGGTAACTTTTAGGTTGGGAGTCTTTCTTCTTGTTTCTATGGACGTCCTATGTTCCACAGTATGACATTAAACAGCTCTACTTTACATTTATTAAACTACAGGTGGTTTTATAGCTCAAAAACACCTTGAAAAACAAGCATTCTGACTCTGAGCGGGTCGTCTCTTCGCAGATCTGACCTGTAACTTGATCTGGTTTGGTCTCCATGAAGATAGAAAGGTTTAATGTCATCTCCAGCAATGACATCTCCATGGAGAAAAGCGTTTGACAAACTCTCCACCAGAAAAAGTTACACAATGCAGCTTTTCTGATCTGTTGTGTTTGGAGTTGTACACAAACCGTCACAGAAAACACTCTGTTCCACCTTGTGATGTCACGTGGTAATACAGGAAGGGCTCCACTGTGTTTTCAAACTCCACACACCTTCACTAGAAGAACATTTGGATCATTTTAACCCTGAAATTACCAATCTTTACTGAAACAATGGAGCTGTTCACTTTTTGACCAACTCTCCACCAGAAAAGTTACACAATGCCCCTTTAATTAACCAAACCCAATGTCCAGTCCATTCTTCCTGTGCTCCATCATTAATATTCATCTGTTGTTTACATCAGTCACGTCATGTTATTGGGTTTTTTTTGTTTTTTTTTTGTTTTTTTTACTGCGAATGACTAACACCAGACCAACTGTAAGTATTTATTTCACCATCTTTAATCTCCAAGTCCTGCCAGGTGCCATTTTGGTAAACACCAAATCTACAGCACCTGTTTCCACAAGTCTGCCAAATTTTTCCAACTTCATAACCGACACCAGAGTCAGTAAAAGGAGCTATTAAACAACTTTGGCATTGTCTTATGAGAGCATATTGATGGCATGCTAGAAAGCTGAATCACACTTACAATGTTGTCCACTCTTGGATTTTGTGGTAGAAAAAGGCCCAGACCTGTGGAGACATTTCAGGATGGATGTAGTAGTAAAAGTAGAGGTAGTAGTAATTGTAGTAGTAGTAAAAACGTGAAGTTTGGAGATATCAGGTTGTATTTTGTGGAGAAGAAGATGGGAAGGACCAGGAGGAGTTTTCTGACCAAACTTGCAATGTCAAAAGGATTCATAGTTGAAGAGACACTCAGGTGAGGAAAACATTTTTTTATTTTTTTTTCTTAGTAGTTGATGATGTTAGAGTTGAAATGAGCTGGAATCCAATCAAATCTTGCACATTCTAAAGCTTGCTTCTTTTAAGATAAACCTCTTTTTGATAGAAAACCTCAATAAACAAGGGTCAACACAAATGCAACAAAATGTACACATAAAAAATTGAACTCTCGTGAAACCAAAGGGGTGACTGCACAAGTTAGTAATTACGATATTTTGGTACTACAAAACACAGCTCTGGAAAAATATAAGAGACCACTGCAAAATTATCAGTTTTTCTGATTTTACTACTTATAGGTATGTGTTTGGGCAAAAGGAACATTTTTGTTTGAGTCTATAAACTACTGACAACATTTCCCCCAAATTCCAAATAAAAAATATTATCATTTAGAGCAGGGGTGTCAAACATCCGGCCCTCCACGTCCTTTAATCTGGCCCTTGGCTGATTTTCTATTTCTATAATATTTTAATTATATTTTAATTTTCTGTTAAAATATTGCTTATCATAGCAGTGTCTCCAGCGCCTCTGTGCGTGGCCCCTCCCACCAGAGCAGCACAAATGAAGACTAAAGCATGACTAAATTCTGTGAAATGCACACAAGTTAATGTTAAAACATTGTGTTGAAATTGCATTTTTTTAAAGTTTCAGGTTATTCATAATTTTATAATATTTTGTAAAAAAAAAAGAAAAAAAAAGAAAGTTCATCAAATAGAAAAGTTTTCTGTAATAGATTTGCATTTCTCTGCACAAATATTTGGATTTATTGCTATTTTCATGGGTTTTCTGATCCGGCCCCTTTGGGATCAAAGTAGGTTGGATATGGCCCCCGGACCAAAATGAGTTTGACACTCCTGGTTTAGAGCATTTATTTGCAGAAAATGACAAATGGTCAAAATAACAAAAAAGATCCATGTTTTCAGACCTCAAACAATGCAAAGAAACAAGACCAAATTCATTTAATTTAAAAAAACATAACACTTAAGAAGAGTTCAGAAATCAACATTTGGTGCAATAACCCTTATTTTTAATCACAGCTTTCATGCGTCTTGGCATGCTCTCCACAAGTCTTTCATATTGTTCTTGTGTGACTTTATTCCACTCCTGGTGCAAGAACTGAAGTAGCTCAGCTTTGTGTTTGTGTTGGAATTCAACAGACGCTGGAATGGAATGGCTGTAATACATGTAGAGATGCTGATTTCAGAAAAAAAATGCAGTGGTCTCTTATTTTTTTCCACAATCTCCTCGCCTGCTGCCACCTCCAACCCTATAAGTGCTCCCTTTTTCAGTTACTCACAGACTAAGGTGATTAAGGTGTTTTTGCTGTCTGGCTCTCATTATTCAATATTCCTGCTATCAATAACAGTTATTTGTTCACTGCTTGTGTGCTTCAGTTTTGTTTGTACAGGCTGTGCCCTCTGTCTCTCAGTGTAATTTCACTTTGTAATTTCATCAAGGGGGGATTTGCAGAGGAGTCGTGGTGGTGTTGGATAAATTAGCGGAATAATGACCTTGTTACCAAATTAGTATGTTTAATAGTGTTATTTGTGAATTGTTGGTTGGGTTTTATACGCATGAAAAATGGGCAGCGTTAGCTAATTTGGTGTTCCTACTTGCCCTCATTGTCTGAATACACTCAACGCTTGATCAAATGATATTTTAGTAATTCATCCAACCTGTGGTAAAATGTGGTTTGTTTTAGTTTTTTTTTCAATTGTCTGTTTTTATAGTGATACTGAAATATACCAATTTATGAGGTAAAACCATAATGATATAATGATGTTCTTCATTAATGAGTATCAAGTAATACATTTTTCATCAACACCCTGAATTCAACTCTCTAAATAAATGTAACTACTGCATTGAACTAAAGATATATTTCTTTATGGCAAATAGCTTTTTGTGGCAAATCGTTTTAGTATATTTAATGTATTATTTTTAGTATTTTTAAAGCTATAACCTCGCCTTGTTGAAAGCGTACTCCTCCGCCCGGCCCTGTGTGTGAGGCCCTGTCAGAGTTTGTCTAAGTGTCTAAAAGCGCCTGTTCAGAGATGGCAGTGTTCCCAGAAACACAGCTTGAGCTACTGTCGTTACACTCGTCTGATACAAAAGTGTGAGTGAGCCAGAGGAAGTGGAGCGTGCCAAGGACCTAACCAAAAGCAAAGTGAGGAGGAGACAGGGGTGGATACAACTAACAAGACTCGTGCTTGAAATGCAGCCTCAAGACTATACAGTGGCATAATGTAGAGCTAGGCCTGTCACGATTACACATTTTGAAGTATCGACTGAAACACTTTTTTTTCATGGCCTTTGCCGGATCTGCCGGTGTTTTTAGGCAAATTATCACATTAAAATTTAGTACAAACTCATCCACAACCTTCTAAACTACAAACTGGCGAGAGTGCAGGGTAGTCACAGTTTACAGTGCCCTCTTTGGACTAAAGTGTTCAAATAAAGCTTTATGCAGATGGTTTTATGATGATATTTTGGGCCAAATAAAATATCAACCTCTGCTGGAGATTTGTGGCTGATGTTTTAAAAGGGTAAATAACGGCCTGATATATCAGCCAACCGATATATATATATACATATAGTCTATCCCTATGTGAGATATTGCTGAAGTAAATATAGATGATAAAAAAATATAATTGAAACTAATTTGACACAATAACCTCAAAGATAATCTGAATCTGAATGTACAATATTATTAAAATGCAACAGTCACTGGGAGTGTGATGCTAACCATAGACACTGTTCTTTCTGAGGCTCGTAAAACTTTTTTTTGGTTTGCTGATATGTGTCACCATGGTAACTACTGAACATTCACCATTAGAGATACACGTAGAACACCCTCAGTGTGATGTTACTGCAAAGTATCAGTATTGAATGATAAATCAATATGGTAATTATTGTGATAAGCCCATGTGGAGCACTGTCACTTCACAGCAAGATGGTCCCAGGTTCAAATCCTAGACTGTATAGGGCCTTTGTATCTAGACTAGACTACCGGGTGATACACACCTGGAAATGTGGACTGGACTTAACGTGTGAAGCTAAAGGATGATTTACTGCACCTGATAAAAAATGTTGTAGCACCCGAAAACGTAATAATGGCCAGTAATGTAATAACTAATAACATATTGACAATAATGTACCACCAAAGAAAAGATTTTGCTCTCCATAAAAGGACTATTCCAGGTTTAATCTTGGGCTAAACCAGGTCTAAAAGTGGACTACATCATTTCCTCTGTAGTTCTAAACAAGAAATGATCCAAAGGAGGACAAAAAAAAATGGAGGAACTCAAAATTAGGCAAACCCACAAAATGAAGAGCCACCATTGCCTTCGGGATCAGTCTAAGTTTGTGGTACAGTGGGACGTGTACCACAGTTTGAGAAACACTGTAGTAAGCGATTTGTACTATTAGAATTACATCACGGATTTTCTGATAATGTGATAACTGCCGACAATAATGTAGTCATTATTGGCAAGATATTATGTTGTCCCCGCAGGGATGAAGGATGAGGCAAATTAAGAGGACTCATTTTCTCCAAGAATCTCATGGTACAAATGAAAGTTGGGTGTCTTGCCCAACAATGGCACAACGTTGCTTGAATTAGACTCAAACCTGAGCTGTCAATGCAAATAATCTCTTAACTTTGTGCGGTCTCTGAACTGTTTTAAAGGAATATTCTTCTCACTTTCCTTGACCATGCATGGATCCACACATCGACATGTTTACTTCTGTGATGGATCGCCCTCTCTCCCAAACTCTGTCAGAGCGTTTGCACTTTTACTGTGATCATAATTTAAGTATAATTTACAGTAAAACAGTCTGCGCTGGAGTGTGGACTGGCGAAGAAGCTAATCTCCTCAGGTCAATTTAATCATCTTTTAATAACCGTATTTTACATATTTAAACATTGACATCAGCTCTGTGAAAGCTCCCTGTGCTCAGGATCAGACTTGACTAATTAAACAGCCACAAGTTTACTTCAAGTTTATGATTTTAACATTTGATTTCAGACTTTCAGAAAGTCAGCTGAACTGATCAAAAATCTATTTTTGGCATGATAAATATAAATGTACTAGAAGCACAAAATAAGACGTTTGAACAACTCTATCAAACTTTAAACTTCTCTACCTCCATCAGGACAAGTTACAGGCCATATCTGTGACAATACGATAAGGTACATTAGCCGTGATACGATACATATCTCAATACAGTGAGCTTGTGATTCGATATGGTTCAATAAAAAATAAACGCTAAATCATGGCTGTGATACTAAAAGTTTGGTAAACCACTTCTTGTGCAAGGTTCATATGAAACACGCCCATTTTAATCATCAGAACAGCGAAAATGTCAAATGTGTTGCATAAACGAGTTTCCTTTGTTTAAACAAGCAACAAAACTAGCTCAAACAAAATAATTTACCAAAAAAATACTCTTGGCAATATATCGATACAGCAGCCCCCGATATCGATACTGTATCATCACAGGCACAGGTGTGGAGCGGCAACTCTGCTTTCAAGGTGTTATTTTCCGTAAACACTTGTCATTTTAGATTAATATTGAGGTTTAAAAAGTGTAAAATATAACATAATGTGTCATAGATTATAGCTATAGCAGACACAACCACAATAGGACTTCTTTAAAGCATTACGTGGCCATACCTGCCTGTTAAAGCCTGGTCCCGTCAGATCTCAGAAGCTAAGCAACGCAGGGCCTGGTTAGTACTCGGATGGGAGACCGCTGGGAATTCCAGGTGCCACAGGGGGGCGCCAGTTGCAAAAAACTGTCGCTGTGTCCTTAGGCCTGTGTCCTGGGCACATTGCCTAGTATGAAAGTGGTGTGTGCGTGAGTGTTGGAGGTGGTTGGAGGGGCCAATGGCGCAGATTGGCAGCCTCACTTCCGTCAGTCTGCCCCAGGGCAGCTGTGGCTACAGAAAGTAGCTTACCACCACCAAGTATGGAGTGAATGAACAATGAACTGTAAAGCGCTTTGGGTGTCATGAAGGGCGCTATATAAATGCAATGAATGAATGAATGAATGAATTAAAGCGTTATGTGGCTACAGGTCCAATGATATGAGTACTTTTAACCAGATATACAGTATACATAAGTAGGGGTGGGCGGTATAAACGGTATAAACGGTATGCGGTATAAATTTGGCCAACGGTAGAGATTTGGGTTATACCTTCCTATCGCGATAGTTCATTGCGTCACCAAGGAAGGAGGAAAAATCGCTGCGAGCAGTGAGCACATGGAGGAGGAGGAGGAGCTCGTGAAAAAGACCGGCTCAACTTCTGTAATCTGGTCATGGTTTGGATACAAGGCGTCGGATACTGAACAGGAAATTGGAAAACAATCTGCAGAATATGCTGGGCGACAGTGATCACAAAACATGGCAACACAAGCAAATCTGTTCTACCACCTAAAAGCTAAACACGTTATCGAGTACAAAGAAAGCCAACGAATGCGCGGTGACACTCAAAAGCCAAGCCAGTCTCCAAGTGGGAGGAAAAAAGTTGGCACTACACACCAGCAGTCTATCACCCAGGCATTTTCAAAAGGCGTAGCTTATGATAAAAAAGCCAGCGGTGGATTGACATAACGAAGTCCATCGCAATATTCTTGTGTAACGACACGGTGCCTTTCCAAACCGTAGAGAGAAGCGGCTAGGCATGGTGAAGACGCTGGATCAACGGTACGTGGTACCAAACCTCAAATATTTTAGCCAGGTGGAAGTGCCCAGACTGCATGACGAGGTCCGCAATCAAGTGGGAAAAGAGCTTCGTGACATAAAACACTATGCAACCACCACGGACTTGTGGTCGAGTCGCACTATGGACCCGTATATCAGCCTGACAATCCACTTTATTGACGACGACTGGAAGTTGTGCGGCAAATGCCTGTGTACGGCCCATTTCAACAGTACATGTGTACTGCAAACATCGTATTTCCCTGACGACCATACAGAGGAGATGATTGCCCAGGGACTCAGGGAAGCGCTCGAGTCATGGGAACTTGACGAAGAGTTGCAGGTATGCATCAGCACTGACACCGGCGCCAATGTTAAAGCAGTTTCATTTTCGATTTACATTGCCTTGTTCAAATTTTTTACTGCTTGAAAGTGAAGTTTCTTGTTTTATGTTTTTTACAATTACAGTTTTGCACAATACATTTTCTTGTAGTAATATTCTTGACTTTTATGTTATTTAATAGTTTAAAAAACAGCTTCCTGCTTGAATGCTTTTTCCATGTGCTCTGGTGACCATTAAGAAGCTGTTAATACTGTGAACAGTTAATACCGTTACCAAAGTATACCGTGATATATACCGTCTACCGTCTATGGCTCAAATTATACCGTGATATAAATTTTAGACTATATCGCCCACCCCTATACATAAGTCTGCATAATGACATATTTAGATACTTGAGTTTGCTATCAGCCAGATCCATATTTGAGCAAGGTGGGTTAGGTGCCTTGCCCAAGGACACAAGAACAGTATGAAAGCTGGAATTCATCTTCCAACATGAGCCACCGTCTTATTTATGTGAATCAATAATACATGCACCTATAGATATAACACTACAACTAGCTACACTTAGAAGTGCTTCTCCCTGGAAATGGTAAAAGGAGAAATTCAGTTTGTCAACTGGACAAAGTTTATTTGGTCAAACGTTTCGCAGCTCATCCGAGTTGCTTCGTCAGTTTTGGTTAGAGTGCTGAAGGACACTGCTTATATCTAGCTGCAGGGAGGAGCTAACTACACTGAAATTATTCTGAAACTATCCCACATCTTTGTTTCAGCTTTCTGTCTTTTGTTTTTTAGGTGGGAGGTGGGATAGTTTCAGAATAATTTCAGTGTAGTTATGTCCTCCCTGCAGCTAGATATAAGCAGTGTCCATCAGCACTCTAAACAGAACTGACGAAGCAAGTCGGATGAGCTGCGAAATGTTTTCAACCAAATAAACTTTGTCCAGTTGGCAAATTGAATTTCTCCTTTTACCATGGATTCTACCTGGACGACTGAGGGATTCTTCACACATCTCCCTGGAAATGTTCCACAGTATGGCCTTTAACATGTTTACAGTAATCCCTCGTTTATCACGGGGGTTAGGTTCCAGAAATAGCCCGCAATAAGTGAAATGGGGGGTAGGGGGGGGGGGGGGGGGGGGGCTCGGACACGAAACAAGGCAAAGATTTAATCCCGGTTTAGACCTGGCCTAAACCTGGTTTAGACCTGGCCTAGTCCTGGTTTAGACCTGGCCTAGTCCTGGTTTAGTCCTGGTTTAGACCTGGCCTAGTCCTGGTTTAGTCCTGGTTTAGTCCTGGTTTAGTCCTGGTCTAGTTCCGGTCTAGTCCCGGTTTTACAATTATTCTACATGTTTTAAGGTTAAAAACGCCACACACACATTTTCTCACATTTTTCTCTTGTTTAAACACTCAAACTTTTGTAGATTTTCAACAAAATGTATTAATAGTGACGCGTGGGGGGAGACACGGCCCCGGAAGCCCCGCCGGACGTGCGAGGAGCACTGCCATGTCCCTGGACGCAATGCGACGTGCACCAACCCCTTGGAGAAGCTCCACACGTGCACCCCTCATCGTGGACAAATCCGTGACAGAGAAACGTGACCGGCGCGACGCCGCGAGCACGAGATAGAACCGCCGCGCCCGGACCGCGTGCTCTCAGCCCGAGCCACAAAACAGCCGCACGAAACCAGCAAAGAGCGGTTTAGACCTGGTCTAGTCCCGGTTTAGTTCTGGTCTAGTCCCGGTTTAGTCCAGGGCCAGTCCAGGTTTAGACTTGGTCTAGACCTGGTTTAGTTCTGGTCTAGATCTGGTTTAGTCCACGTTTAGTCCTGGTCTAGTCTCTTAGCCAATCAGGACGCAGGACACAATGTTACACTGTAAAAAAATGTTACACTATAAAAAAAATTGAAAAAAAAAAAAAAATTCCGAAACAGCGAGTCCGCGAAAAGTGAACCGCGATAGAGCGAGGGTTCACTGTATCTCTATGTAGACAAGCAATTTGCACCATCAGGCTAAGTTACAGGTTGGATCTGTGGAGTGGTGATGGAGGTCACAGTAAGAGTGCAAGTTTTTCAAGGAATACAACAATCTAAAACAAATCAAGACAGGACGATGAGGTAATGATTGATAGTTACCATCTTGAGTATATGAATATTGATGTGATGGCTTTTATTGTTCCTTCTTGTGATTAGGGGTGGGTATCATTACAAAGTTGCCGATACGGTACATACTTCAATACATAGGCCACGATACGATACATATCTCGATACAGTGAGCTTTTGATTCGATACGGTTCAATAAAAAATAAATAATGGCTAAATCATGGCTGTGATACTAAAAGTCTTTTGCAAAAGGAGAAATTCAATTTGTCAACGTTTTGCAGGTCATCCAAGCTGCTTCTTCACCAGCACTCTAGCCAGAACTGAAGAAGCAGCTTGGATAAGCTACGAAACGTATTCGACCAAATAAACTTGGTCCAGTTGACAAATTCAATTTCTTCTTTTGCCATGGATTCTACCTGGACGACTGAGGGATTCTTCACACTAAAAGTCTTTGTTAAACCACTTCTTGTGCAAAGTTCATATGAAACACAAACATCTTAATTAGGGATGCACGATATATCGGCATTAACATCGGTATCGACCGATATTTCAAAAATGTTTACATATCGGTTTTGTCCCGATGTGTAAAACTGGGCCGTTGACAACCGATATTTGTCAGTACTATAAATACCTTGCTTTGAAAAATAAATAAAAGTTCTATCACACTTAAGGTCGAGCTGTACAGGGATCTTGGTTATAAAACGTTGTGTTTATCTTGTATCTGTCCATGTTTAAGTTTATTCTAATTTGACAAAATGTGCTGCAGTTCCTTTTCTTGGCAATACACAAAATAGCCCCCAAAACTGAAGTATGTGGTGATATGGGAGCCAAGTGAAATGCAGAATAAGAGTGACATGGTGATTTATCATCCTTGTGTTTTTTTTTTTTTTTTTAAATCTAAACAGGGGTTTTGTGAATAAAATAAGTTAAGCTTTATGGAGTCAAAACACATTTTGAAAATAAAAAGACATTCAAAAATTTATTTTGCATGATTTTCAGTCTGTATAAAATGTTATCTCAGGATTAAAAAAAAAAAAAAAAACGATATCGGTTATCAGCCATAACAGCAACACTAATCAGTATTGGCTAAAATTTTCACAGCGAAAATCAAATGTGTTGCATAAATTTCCTTCCTCTAAACAAGCAAAAAAACCTGTAGCACTGTAACAAAATAATTTTGTAAAATATACCAAAAAATACTCTTGGCAATATATCGATATAGCAGCCCTCGATATCGATACTGTATCCTCACATTAAACAATGCGATATATCGATAATTCAGTATTTTTGCACACCCCTACTTGTGATATCTGCCCACAGGCACAGGTGTGGGAGGATTTGTCTGGCCATGTCCAGCTGCAGAGTTGGATCAGTTTCACCAGTGATTTGGCCAATTAGGCGTGAGCGGATCTGAGCGAGGACATCCTTTAAGCAGTCGCTCCATCCATTTACCATCAACAGGAAAACGAGAGTGAGTGAGTGAGAGAGAGAGAGGGGAGGCTGGGTAGAGTAAGCGAGGAGTAAGGAGAGAGTAAGGAAGAAGATAGGGAAGATAAAGAGGAGTTGGAGGTAGATGGCAGAAAAAGGGAGTGAATGGAGAGAGAGACAGAGAGGACATTAAAAGAAAATGGGAGTAGAGACGAGGCAGAGGAAGAAGGGCGAGAGCGCTGAGATATGGTGTGGTTAAAAGAAGGGAGAGAGAGGTGAGAAGAGAGGGAAGGATGAGAGCAAGAGAGGAAAAAACAGAAAAGGAGAGAGAATTGATAGCGAGGCAGTGAGCGAAAACAAGAGAGGGACATGTGAATGGAGGCAGAGAAAGAGGGATATGGAAAGGAAAAGGAAAGGGAGGAGGACCCAGGGTGATTATCCACGCCTGGATGCTCTGATTGGGTTTGGGAGTTTTGGCTGGAAGGAGTGTGGAGTTTACGCGTCCCAGTGGAGCACTAGGAGGCGCTGTGGTTGAGCGCGTTCACTGTGAAAACACGAGGAGGGATAAAGGGGGTGCCAGAGACGGTCCCAAAGCAGGATCACAATATGAAGGCCTGAAAAGAAACCGGAAATATTGTATGCTCTCCGAAAACACTGTCGAAGAACTGTTATCAAAACAAGTAATGGAAATTTAGCTGTGAGTTATTATACTCAGACACAGATCCTTAGCCAGCTTAAACGCCGCCACACTAAAGAAGAATTTGCCTGATTTCGGCTGCGATTTGCTTTTCTCTGAGTTCAGAGAGGCGTGACCCGAGTTTGTGTCTTCATGTGCGATTCTGAAGCTGCTGCGCTCCTCATGCGTGTGATTCCAAGCTGCTCTTTCATATCGTATACAATAACAGCCAATCAAACAGAGCGTCAGGGGCAAACGGAGTTAAGGACACACAGGCGCAAGATACAAACTCAGTATAGCGAAAATAAGTATTACTCACCTCTCGTAGAGTTGTAAAGTTAAGCTGCTATTTTCATTCATTACCCATAGAAATTGCCCTCTGCAAATAGTGACCCCAGTCCACAAAACAGCGCTGTGAATCCAGTTTGAGGCGTTCTTTAAAGTGAAAAGTTGAGAGTACTTTGGGTGAGTGCACGGATCGAGGTGAAGCTGCAGATTAGTGATCGAGGCTCTACTTCCTGTGCACTTAATTGCCTTCAGTGCAGTAAATCATCCCTTACCTTCTGTGCATTAATAATCATTTATCTGAAGTATTGCACCACATTTCACAAATAATAACTCAGTTTTGACTTGCATCTTAACTAGAAGAGCAGCACTTTGATCTTTTGAACACTTAGAGTCTCAAAGGAGTCGTTTTATGCTTGATAGGAAACCGCTGACATGAGGTGCGCTCACAGATCTACCTAATCTATGGTCTGCAGACATATCCCGCTGCAGTCTTTGCGACTGGAGGTTTTAAATCCGGCCGCCTGTCTTGGACACTCGGGTGAAGAGAGGGGCAGAGCTGTCAACTGATCACCACCTGGTTGTGAGTTGGGTCCACTGGCGGGGGAGGAAGCCAGAAAGACCTGACAGGCCCAAGCGCGTAGTGAAGGTCTGTTGGGAACGTCTGGCAGATCCCTCTGTCAGGGGTACCTTCAACTCACACCTCCGGGAGAGCTTCTCCCGGATTCCGGGGGAGGCTGGGGACATAGAGTCCGAATGGGCTCTGTTCTCGGCCTCTATAGTCGATGCGGCCGCCCATAGCTGTGGTCGTAAGGTCTGTGGTGCTTGTCGCGGCGGCAATCCCCGAACCCAGTGGTGGACACCGGAACTAAGGGATGCCGTCATGCTGAAGAAGGAGTCTTATCGGGCCTTATTGGCTCGTGGGACTCCTGACGCAGCCAACGGGTACCGGCGGGCCAAGCGTGCTGCAGCCCAGGCGGTCGCAGAGGCAAAAACTCGGGTTTGGGAGGAGTTCGGAGAGGCCATGGAGGAGGACTGTCGGACGGCTTCAAAGAAATTCTGGCAAACCGTCCGGCGCCTCAGGAGGGGGAAGCAGTGCTTCACCAACACTGTTTACAGTGCGGGTGGGGAGCTGTTGACCTCAACTGGGGATGTTATCGGACGGTGGAAGGAATACTTTGAGGATCTCCTCAATCCCGCTGTCACGTCTTCCGAGGAGGAAGCAGAGGCTGGAGACTCGGAGGCGGACTCACTCATCACCCTGGCTAAAGTCACTGAGGTGGTTGGAAAGCTCCTCGGCGGCAAGGCCCCGGGGGTGGATGAGAGCCGTCCTGAGTATCTCAGGTCTCTGGATGTTGTAGGGCTGTCTTGGCTGACACGTCTCTGCAACATCGCGTAGCGGTCAGGGACAGTACCTCTGGACTGGCAGACCGGGGTGGTGGTCCCTCTGTTTAAGAAGGGGGACCGGAGGGTGTGTTCCAACTATCGGGGAATCACACTCCTCAGCCTTCCCGGTAAGGTCTATTCCAGGGTGCTGGAGAGGAGAATTCGACCGATAGTCGAACCTCGGATTCAGGAGGAGCAGTGTGGTTTTCGTCGCGGCCGGGGAACACTGGACCAGCTCTATACTCTCCATCGGGTGCTCGAGGGTGCATGGGAGTTTGCCCAACCAGTCCACATGTGCTTTGTGGATCTGGAGAAGGCATTCGACCGTGTTCCTCGTGGGGTCCTGTGGATAGTGCTCTGGGAGTACGGGGTTCGGGGCCCTTTGCTAAGGGCTGTTCGGTCCCTGTATGACCGGAGCAGGAGCTGTGTTCACATTGCCGGTAGTAAGTCGGACCTGTTCCCAGTGCATGTTGGACTCCGCCAGGGCTGCCCTTTGTCACCGGTTCTGTTCATTATATTTATGGACAGAATTTCTAGGCGCAGTCAGGGGCCGGAGGGGATCCGGTTTGGGAACCACAGGATCTCATCTCTGCTGTTTGCAGATGATGTTGTCCTGATGGCTTCATCGAACCGGGACCTCCAATGTGCACTGGGGCGGTTTGCAGCCGAGTGTGAAGCGGCTGGGATGAGGATCAGCTCTTCCAAATCCGAGGCCATGGTTCTCGACCGGAAAAAGGTGGCTTGCCCTCTCCGGGTGGGTGGGGAGTCCTTGCCTCAAGTGGAGGAGTTCAAGTATCTCGGGGTCTTGTTCACGAGTGAGGGGAGGATGGAGCGTGAGATTGACAGGCGGATCGGTGCAGCGTCGGCAGTGATGCGGTCGCTGTACCAGACCGTTGTGGTGAAGAGGGAGCTGAGCCAAAAGGCGAAGCTCTCAATTTACCGGTCAATCTACGTTCCTACTCTCACCTATGGTCATGAGCTTTGGGTAATGACCGAAAGGACGAGATCACGGATACAAGCGGCCGAAATGAGTTTCCTCCGCAGAGTGGCTGGGCGCACCCTTAGAGAAAGGGTGAGGAGCTCAGTCACACGGGAGGGGCTCGGAGTAGAGCCGCTGCTTCTCCAGGTTGAGAGGAGCCAGCTGAGGTGGCTCGGGCATCTGTTCCGGATGCCTCCTGGTCGCCTCCCTCAGGAGGTGTTCCGGGCATGTCCCACCGGGAGGAGGCCCCGGGGAAGACCCAGGACACGCTGGAGGGACTATGTGTCCCGGCTGGCCTGGGAACGTCTTGGGGTCCCCCCGGAGGAGCTGGAGGAAGTGTCCGGGGTGAAGGAAGTCTGGGAGTCCCTGCTTAGACTGTTGCCCCCGCGACCTGGCCCCGGATAAGCGGAAGAAAATGGATGGATGGATTTAAAATCTTGTAAGATTCTCCTCGTGTCTGCGGTGTCTACTTTTTGTCGCACATATAAGACTCTTTGGGTACGTTCAGACTGCAGCCTGAAGTGACCCAAATCCGATTTTTTTTTGCCACTATGCGGCATGTATCTGATCTTCTAATGACAGTCTGAACGGCACAGGTCAGATTTTTTCAAATGTGACCCAGGCCACATGGATATGTGGTCCTAAAACCGATACATATCCGATCTTTTGACATGCGACTTCAGTCTAAACGGCCAGGTCGCATTCATCCGACCTACACGTCTTCAACAAGTGACAAACTATTCTGCGCTGAAGTAGGCAAAAACTGAACACAACTGGACTGTATTTTAGGAAACAAGGCCAGCCTTGAGTCGATAAAATTGCTGGATAGCTGCGTTACTGAAGAGGAACCCACAAAACGCCAAGACCAAAAACCTTGTCCTTCCCAATCTCCTCCCTAAAACAAATAAGATGTACATGTTCTGTCTCCGGTACGACAGGAACTTTAAAATCTTCAGGTGCTCAATGCTTGTGTCCATGTTTAGGCGACTTCCATAAACATTGAGCACGCTCGCTGCATGTGACCTCGTCGTGTCCTCCAAATAAGCATGAGGGACACTTTTGGGGCGTTTAAAGTTCATACTGGAGATCGCATACAAGTTCATAGCTAGCTTTATTGTCGAATTCTGCCATATGTACACAACATACAGTGAATCGAAATTTCGTTTCTCCCTGGCCAAGCAGAGACAGTGATAGTGACGGCAGGAGGGGCATACAAGTCGCATTTAATTGGAAATGTGAACGACCTTGCAAAAAAATCGGATTTCACAAAAAATCCGAATTGAGCATTAACCCCTGCAGTCTGAACATAGCCATAGTTATGGTGACATTTACGCTGACAGCTCCGGTTGGACACCCAATTTTATGAAGTCAGCGGACTTATTTCTTTTATTAAGTCATTATACATTCATTGCGATTTAAAATGGGCAAATTATAACATAATGATCCACTGGTGACACAAGCACAATGTCTCTATTTTAAAATAAAAGTTTACTAGTAACTGTTATGAGCAGCAAACTACGTTATAATAGCTCTTTCAGCTCAGTATTGGGATCTTGTATTGGATTGTCCCACATTTAAAATATACATACAAATGAAAGAAATAAACAATAATAAGACTTTTGGCCGAATGTGTTGAGCAAAAAACAAGTTTTTCTGTCCGGACACAACTTTAAAATGTATTTGCTCTGTTTAATGAATTTCTATTATGTTTGCATGGGAAAAATTAAAAATTCTCATTTTCTCTTCAATTGTTGCTGGTTTCTCAAGCTGAAAATCTGCCTCTGTTGTTTTCTCTGAATGTAATTTTGAAGTAATCGAAAAGTTGAGTGTTTTCTCCAAACGCTGTAATTGTTTTTAAACTTGACAACGAATACAGATTGAAAAATTATTTTACAATGTTCTGGTTAGTGGTCAAAATTGCAAAGTTGTTTGGAACATGTCTAGCTGTATAATACATATAGTTTTCATATTAAGAATGAATGCATTAATGTATAATTTGATTTATATATTTTTTTGTATTGCAGTGATGAAGTAACCCACGTGATCGCTGAGGATAACGATGCTGCCTCCTTGTGGGCGTGGTTAAAAGGACGGAGCCTGAAGAATTTACCCATGATGCACGTGGTGGACATCAGCTGGTTCACGGAGAGCATGAAAGAGGGCCAACCTGTTGCCATGGAGACCAGGCACCTGATCCAGGTTAGACATATACCACTATTAACTCAAGTCAAATTCTGGCTTGTATATTTTAATAATTATTGTTAATTCAAGTTATAATTTTGTGGCACCTAAACGCATTAGTTTATTCCTTGTTCGTGGTCAGCTATTTCTGTAGCTACAGTTGCCCTGGGGCTTTCTGACAGAAATATGGCAAGTTGGGTGAGGTGCCTTGCTCGTGGACTTTTTAGACATTAGACTTTAGACTTTTATTGTCCCCAAAGGGAAATTCATTTTCACGCACACAGAGCTTCTTTGACACATACAGCGACAAACACGGCACAACAAACATATACACAAAACAACAGACATTACAGCACACTCAGCAGGGCCTGGGGTTCAAAAATGTGATGGCCGTGGGCATCAGGCTCCTGCTAAAGCGGGCCCTCCTGCACCTGAGTGCCCTGTACCTCCGTCCTGAGGGCAGAGGGGTGAGGTGCTCCTCCGTCCTGAGGGCAGAGGGGTGAGGTGCTCCTGAGGGCAGAGGGGTGAGGTGCTCCTCCGTCCTGAGGGCAGAGGGGTCAGGTGCTCCTGAGGGCAGAGGGGTGAGGTGCTCTTGAGGGCAGAGGGGTGAGGTGCTCCTCCGTCCTGAGGGCAGAGGGGTGAGGTGCTCCTGAGGGCAAAGGGGTGAGGTGTTCCTCCGTCCTGAGGGCAGAGGGGTGAGGTGCTCCTCCGTCCTGAGGGCAGAGGGGTGAGGTGCTCCTGAGGGCAGAGGGGTGAGGTGGTCCTCCGTCCTGAGGGCAGAGGCGTGAGGTGCTCCTGAGGGCAGAGGGGGGAGGTGCTCTTGAGGGCAGAGGGGTGAGGTGCTGCTCCGTCCTGGGGGCAGAGGGGTGAGGTGCTCCTGAGGGCAAAGGGGTGAGGTGTTCCTCCGTCCTGAGGGCAGAGGGGTGAGGTGCTCCTCCGTCCTGAGGGCAGAGGGGTGAGGTGTTCCTCCATCCTGAGGGCAGAGGGGTGAGGTGCTCCTGAGGGCAGAGGGGTGAAGTGCTCTTCAGGGCAGAGGGGTGAGGTGCTCCTCCGTCCTAAGGGCAGAGGGGTGAGGTGCTCCTGAGGGCAGAGGGGTGAGGTGCTCCTGAGGGCAGAGGGGTGAGGTGTTCCTCCATCCTGAGGGCAGAGGGGTGAGGTGCTCCTGAGGGCAGAGGGGTGAGGTGCTCTTCAGGGCAGAGGGGTGAGTTGCTCCTCCGTCCTAAGGGCAGAGGGGTGAGGTGCTCCTGAGGGCAGAGGGGTGAGGTGCTCCTGAGGGCAAAGGGGTGAGGTGCTCTTGTAGTGGATGAGGGGTTCTGTTCTATGGAAAGTGCAATGGGTCCAATATCCCTGTTGTTAAGATCTGTTACCTTTGTGAGTTTAGACCGTTTTTTAACAGTGTCATATTGAAAAAGCAAGTGGAACAATACAACAGGATGGACTGGATGGTGGATTGGTACAACAGTAATAACAGATGTGGAGAAACACAGAGTCCTTTGAGTTTTCTGATTACTAACAATCGTTGATGGCTTCTTTTGTAAATATCTGTGTTATGCTGATCAAATGAAAGTGCATTGTCTGTTGTGACCCCGAGATATTTGAACGTGTCCACTGTCTCTACCGTCTGGCTTCTAACGATGATGGATGGCTGTGGTGAGGGGGGGTTGAAAATTAGTTCCTTTGTTTTACTGACATTGAGGTGAAGATGGTTGTCACTGCAGCGCTTGGTGAATTTCATGATTGTGTTGTAATAGTCCATAACTGAATTATTGTCTTTGAGCAAAGCAAGGATAGCAGTGTCATCTGAGTATTTGAGGTATGTTATGTTTGTGGAGGGACTAATACAACAATACCGCCATCCTTGCACTTATAAGACAAAAAAGGAGTTGTTTGAATCAGTAATAATACATACTTGGCTTGGCGGACTCACCTTGTTTTCTCCATGTCAGTAGACACAAAGTGCATTGTGTAACTTTTCTGGTGGAGGCCCCATCAAATACTTTCCTCCATGGAGATGCTTTGTCTGAAATGTTTCACAGTATGACATTAAACGTTTCTATCTTCATGGAGACCAAACCAGACCAACTTACAGGTCAGATCTGTGGAGAGGCGACCCCGCACACAGTCAGAATGCATGTTTTTAGGTATTTTTTCGCTATAGAACACCTGTAAGTGAAAAAATAAAAGATAGAGCTGTAGTCATACTTTGGAACATTCCCGGTAGAGCGATGAAATATCCATAGAAACGGACAAATGAGGGACACCAAACCAAAAAGTAACATGGTGCGTGTTTAATGCCATAATGTGAAATATTTCAGACAAAACATTTAGGTAAAATATACATGCACCTTTAATTTATTCTGCACCTGATTAATATTACATTTAATCACCTAAGAGCATACAAAAAAACACCAAGTCATTTATTTTATATATATTTATTTGTGAAAGTCTATTAATAGAGTGACATTTTCCCCGCTATTGAAATGTCATCTCCAAACATGTTCTATTGTAAAAGAAATGGTGGCAGTCAGGCGTGATGACTTATACATCCATCCAGAGGAGAAAATATGTTTTCTCCTATATCCCCATACAGAGACCGTACAGAAGCATGAAATAAAGGCATCAACGTGCGCTCAAAGCCACATATATGTATTCTGTGCTGGATTACCCTGTCAGCTCCCTGGACCCTCTGGATCCAAAACAAATAAATATGTCTGCTGGTTTAAATGGGCTGTCTCTGGTTTGTGCTCCCTCTGATGGAAACGCAGAGATAGAGGGAAGCCTTCAGAGTTCAGACTGACAGACTGTGACTGTGACTTTACCTCTGCATAGGCATAGGGCTTTTTTATACTTAGATTTTCTCCTATACGTTGCAGCCGCATGACATTTTATTCCCAAAGGGCATGGGAGCATATAGTAAGAATGTTTAAATTTTGTGTTTCTCACAGCTGCACAGTGGATGGTTTTATTCTGGTCCCTCCTATCAATCTAAACACTTTTCTGTATAAGGGCACTTGATACTTTGCAGCTGATGTCGTCAACATTTCTGAGCTTTTTACATCAGTTCTTTATGGTCACAATCTGACCATAAAGAACTGACTTAGCTGGAACTACAGCAGTGAGCTGATTTGTGCTGTTAAACAAGTCTCTAATCCACACAAAAAATACAGCCACAAGCTAGCTAGCATGAGCCAACAGTTTTTCAGGACCACGAACACTCGTATTGATCACAGACTTCTGAAAATGGGTTGTTTAAACCTGTTTTGTGTTTTTCTCGAGTTTTCAGACAATTGTAAAACTTTTTGGACTGTGCTTGCTAATATGGGCATTGTGTCGCCATGGCAACTCCTAAACATTCCACCATTAGAGATAAATATAGGACACCCTCAGCATGATAGAGTATAGACAGATAAGCTGTCCTTTGTGATTTTTTCCCCCCAGTAGATGGCAGATGTGAAACCAGTTCAATCCCCCCTCACCTGGCCTATGCTCAGAGTCACCTGGCCTTTAGATGTGTGTAGAATCCCTCAGTTGTCCATGGCAAAAGGAGAAATTCAATTTGTAAACTGGACAAAAGTCTATTTGGTCGAATACGTTTCTCAGCTCATCCAAGCTGCTTTTTCAGTTCTGGTCAGACACTGGTGGACACTGCTTATATCTGCCTGAAGGGGGCGATAATTACAATAAAATTACTCTGAAGCTACCACACCTACTTGTTTACAGTTTGTGTTAGTTAGGTGGGCCTATTAGATCTGCAGTGGGAGTGGAGTGTGGGTCTTGTTAGCAGAACCATTCAGGACCATAATGGTGTTTTCACACCTCTGGACCTGACCTGCTGCTCTATTGTTTTCTTTGTTTGTTTGGATTTAGGTTTGAGGATAGAGTTATAAATGGGAGACAAATGATGTCTGAGACCTCCATTTCTGTTCAAGGAAGGATTCTCTTTCTTGACAAAATAGTCTCTTTAACTGCCCTCTCAAACCAGTTCTTTTCTCTGGCCAAGATCTGGCCTTGGCCTTTGTCCAGTCTTACCTGGTCTTTGTTCAGTCTTACCTGGTCTTTGTTCAGTCTCATTTCATTTTCATTTTATTTATATAACGGGACAATGTACAGCCACATAATGCCAATGGCAGAGATGCTTGTACCAGATTATAGATTGAAGGCTAATTTCCGTCTGTAGTCCTTTAGGGAGAAGAGGACAAGGGACATTATATACAGTGCAAATAAACACACATATTCCATCCTCTCAGACACACATAATCCTGTTCATCCTCGTCATACATTGTATTACAAAGCAGAAAATGCTTACATTTCAAATTCATTATGCTAAAACACCTGGCCTTGGCCTTTGTTCAGTCTCACCTGTGCTCTCTGGTTGTCTTCTGTCAGACCAGATCTGTCAGCTGGCTCACTATCAGACTTTAATGTTAATAAATGAGAATACACCAATCTAATTACAAATATCTAACTACTTCTTATTTGTAAAAACAATAAGGTAAACTCAGGTAAATAAGCATTATTTGCACTTTTGGACTGTGTACAAGTTGTATTTGCATTGTGTAACTTTTCAGGTGCCGGTTCCATCACCTGTTCGTCTCCAAGGAGATGTTTTCACTTTGCTGACGATGTTCTTAGGCTCATTAAACTCATCTAGCTTGCATGTATTCAATTACGAGTGTTATTGCTTTACAGAAAGTGCAGAGTTGAGCTTGGTCACCTCTCCATGGATCCTACCTGTAAATTGGCCTGGTTGTGCTGCCAGCTTGTTCCCATGAAGATAAATGAGATTTAGAAACTTTCCAGGCAAAGCAATAACATCTCCATGGAGACAAGTGGGTGGCAAACTACACCACAAAAATTACACTTTACACCTTAATCGTGTACCATAAAAAAATGGAAAAAGTGTATTTATCAAAAAGCTTTTTTCTATGCGTCAATATTCTTTTGTCTTGGTATTTAAAACACTGTTAGTCCCACCCGTTTAGCTGTTCCTCATTTCTTACACTGCTTCTTAACCACCCTGTCTCCTACACTCTAGTCTAATGACGGTCTGCTGACTTCTATTGACCCATCTCCCCGGGAAACCAGCAGCTCACCTCTGCTCTGTTTGTCCTGATTTTGATCCAATCTGGCAACGTGCTCTTTCATTTCTGCACACGCCGCTCGCTCCCTCAATTCCCGGCAATTGTTTTTTATGACTGATAAATTCATTCAAAGCGCTCCCATGTGGAGAGAAAGGGTTCCCGATCAGTCCGCTCTGTCTGCGCGTTCGCCTCAATAATGCGGAGAAGAAATGCGTTTGAGCGTCATAAATATTCTAAGAAAGTATTAAAGGCAGTGGAATGTAATATTTTCCATTAGTCTGGAGCGGGGGCACAATGCTTTTAGACTGTTTTGAAAAGGTTAAAGCAGTTGTTCCCTATTGCATGAGAAAGAACAGAGGAGACCAGTAGATTTGAATAAAGTTTGGAAAGTAGTAGCCCAGTGACTGGAAGTTTGCTGGTTTGAAAGGACAGTTTTCTGGGTTTTTTTTTTTTTTTTTAAAGATCCCATGACATGGTACTTCTTGATGCTTTTATATGGCTCCTTAATGGTTCCCTAATACTGTAAATGAATCCTTCTTCAAAATCAAGACTCAGTGCATAAGACCCATGAACAGTCAGAGTCATAAATATCTCTCTGGAACACTTTATTCTGGGCGTTGTTGCTTGAATGCAAATGAGGTGGACAGAGATAGGCCAGTGCAGCGGGTGGGGGGGTGGCCAAACTCTCCGCTCTTTCCTCTTTAGCGGTGCGCTGTGCGCTGGCCCCGCTTCCGCGTTTAACCGCGGAGGAAGATATGAGAAGCGTTCCATTGAAAAATAAACACATTTCCACAGAAAATAAAATCAAACCACTGCTGTTTCAGAGGTTCGGAGGCTCGGATAAAGGACATCCGAGCCTGGAAACACTCTCATGTGCCTCCAGGCAAATTTAAAAAATGCATCTCGCATTGCGTAGCTCGTTTACGGTCCAAACTCTCTGGGCGTGAGTTCCAGAGAGTGTGGGTAGAAACACAGACGGGCGGTGGAACTGCATTTGCATTTTTCCTTGAGTGTGACGTCAGAAACTTCCCTTGTTCAGAAACGCCCGTTTGGGCTGCCTTTTTTTCAAATGCAGAAAAGGATCACAAATGCTCATTTCTCAACTTTTAACCATGGGGGGCTAAACAGGGTAGGGGAGCTCACATTAATGTTCAAAAACCTCAGAAAGTGAAAATTTCATGCCATGGGACCTTTAAGTGATTGTTCTATCACCCAGCCACTGTCTGTCCCTGTCCCTTAATGTTGTAGCTGATATTATTTTCAGATCTTAAAAATCCCTATCTAACTTTTCTGGAGAAGAGTTCGCCTCCTGCTTGGCTCTATAGTTGTTGCTTTGACTGGAATGTCCCACAGTATGGCATTAGAGTTATTCATATCCATATTTATAGAGACAAGCAGGTGACTTGAGGCCAAGTCTAAAGGTTCCATATTGCACAAAATTGACTCTTGTGAGTTTTAAGTTAGAACATAGTTTCCTCCTCAAAAACATACCCGGAGTTGTGCTTTATTTCATTCACACTTGTTTGAGTAACCCTTAATTATTAGTTTGTCTATATCTCCAACTTTTGATGTCATGAAGCAGTAGTTTTCAAGTTAACTGCTACTTTAGTTCAGTAGAGATTGGGAATTCTGGGTCTTAAATTACTTGATTGATTCTAGTGAATGTTTATGGAGTTTAAAAACACAGTGAAGAACTTCCTGTATTACCACATGACATCAGGTGGAATAGTGTTTGAGAAGAACACTGAAACAAAACACAACTCTGGGGATGTTTGTGATCAGGAAATAACAGTAAGTGTAATACGGGCCCTTTCAGGTCAGATCTACAGTGAGGTCAACAAGTATTTGAACCCCCTGTGATTTTACAAGTTCTCCCACTTAGAAATTAAGGAAATATTTTGATTAAAAAAAAGTGGATATGTATCTGTTTTAGGACCACATATCTTGGGCTACGTTCACACTGCTGCCTGAAGTGACCCAAATCCTATGCGACTTTAAAACTCCACTCCAGAAGCCTTTCACATTGTTCTTGGGTGACTTTATTCCACTCCCGGTGAAAGAACTGAACTAGGTCAGCTTTGTGTTTGTGTTGGAATTCAACAGACGCTGGAATGGAATGGCTGTAATACATGTAGAGATGCTGATTTCAGAAAAAAAATGCAGTGCTCTCTTATTTTTTTCCAGAGCTGTATATGTCAGTGCTCTGTCTGGAATGTTCCATAGACATTAAACAGCTCTACCTTACATTTATGCAGTCACAGGTGGTTTTACAGATCTCGGTACACCATCAACCTCAAAAGTAGATCTCGGTTAAAAAAAAGGTTGCGCACCACTGCTCTACAGCGTCATCCGCGAAACGTGTTGTTCGCTCTAATCTAGTAAAGAATAAAGTCAAACAAGTGTGCGGTAAACCTTCTCTTTTTTGGAATAGTGATAACGCACTTCAAGGATTTAAAGGTATTTTCTTAATAATATTGGCCATTATTTAACATAAGAAAATCCAGGAATACCGAAAAAAACAGTTTAGGAACCGATATTGAAAAGCAGGTATTGTTAAAATACTGTTATTGATAGAAATCAAACGGTACCCAGCCTTGAATGTGATATAATAATGATTGACTGGTGAACCTAACAGGGAAATCCTTTAGAAATATAACTACTGGATTAATTTTTTGTGAAAAATACGTTTAGTGCTGACAAGTGCCAGAGCTGTCGTTGGTGTTAAGTGAAAGTGAGTGAGCCGTCTCCACCGCAGCCTTGCTCTTTGACCTCCGTGTTCTGTGGGCTGTGGACTTCATTACTGGGTCTAAATGGACTGGCTCAGGACAGACACTTACAGGACCTGAATGTAGAAAGTCTGTGAAGGGACTAAAAGGTTATAGAAGAAAGAACACACTTGTGGCTTGTGCACTGTGTCACCATGGCAACTGCTGAAGATTCCACCATACAGATACATGTAGAACATCCCCAGCAAGATGTCACTGCAAAGTGTCATTACCATAGTTACATGGTAATTTGGGTAGATTTTGATTTTTCTAGTTCTTTAATCAAGACTTTCTAGTATTTAATGTTATATTAAATACTATAAAAAATAAAAAATAAAATAAAATTAAATTAAATAAAAACTATAACGAAGGAAATCCTAATTTGGTTTCTTGTGGGTTAAACTCCTTTCAATTCAAGTCCCTCAATAATTGCATCTAATTGTTTGAGTGCAACACATTTTTAAGCTTCTTCGCTCCGCAGCTAACCAATTTTGATTTTAAACTAAGAGAAACCACTTAAACTTGCAAGGCTATAGTTATAGATCTTCCACCAGCATCCACAGTGGAAAATCTATAAGTATAGCATTGCAAGTTTAAGTGCTTTCCTCACTTTCTCACTTTGGTTTTAAGTTAATTTTCATTTCAGGCCCATATTAAACCATTTTCTCATTTATGTTATAATGTTGCTTCCTCATCAAAAACCTGGTGTTGTGTTTTGTTTTATTCACACATGTTTAACACACAAATCGTGCAGATTTAAGCTGAATTCTCACAAACAGAAAACAATTGAAATCATGTAGTAATACAGGAAGTGTTCCACTGTATTTTTAAACCCCATACACCTTCATTATGGATGTGATCCCACAAGACGGCGGCGCGGACACACGCAGCGGCTGCTCTCGGGCCCAACGTTACAGTGTTTTCATGTGTTTTGTCGTGTAAACGTTTTTGTTCATCGACGTCTTTGTCATGTGAGCCTCCTCAAAGGCGCACACACAGCCGGGAGTTTCTGCTCAACATTAGTAGAAACAACGCTAGAAAGCTGACTTTGATTAGAATCATTTGGGTAATTCCAGCGCTGGATTCGCCCATCTCTAAACAAAAGGTAAAAAGTAGCTGTTGTTGTTAACTATAACTACATGACATCACAAGGTGGAGCAGAGCATTTTGAACTTTGAGATGTTGGCAGACAAATAAAAAAGGGTAATTCAAACGAGAGAATGAATAAAAAAACAACAACTCCAGGTATGTTTTTGAGGAGGTAACAGCATTATAACATGGCTTAAATCTCACAAAAGTCAATAATATAGCACCTTAATGATTATTAGTCTAATAGCTTACAAGGTTGGAAATGGTTTTCACACACGGTCTAATATGTTTCTTCACTATGAGGGTAATTTGAGGCACAGAAAATTGGATGATAGTCGTAGATTTGTAAAGCTGTGAAGTGGAAAGATGGAGTACTCTTTAAGGAGAGGGCTGTTAGCCTGTTGGCCCTGGGCACGGCCATCATAAAAATAACATCTCTAAGGCAAACTACTGCTTATTATGTAATCCAGTCTGAGATACACTGAAATTGAATATGAAAATGATTTGAATTCAGAATATAATTTTGATTTTAAAAGTAGAGTTGGGCGGTATGACCAAAATTGATTGTATTTTTTAAAATTATATTGGTGTCACAGTATTTGACAGTATTTTTTTTCATGTACTAAGTGGTACCATGTCTTTGGCTAAGTGGACAGTAATATTGTTGGTAATATTGTTCCAGCATTTGCTTTTCATGTCGTAGGCGGTCCCCTTAGCTAACGCGTCTTTGAGTGACGTCTGAGTGGCGTTTTGTGTTGCAGCGCCAACGTGAACGTTCCTTGCAGACGTGGAAGAGGATGCAGATCTTAGTTTCGTGCATTCTTCATATTCCAGGACTAAGCACCCTTTTTCCATTTTTCTTTAATGTAATTTTTGGTTGGTGATGTGTAGGTTGGTATAAAAAATGTTGGTATTGTTGGTTTCATATCAGTAAAAAAGTATAATAACTAAATTCAATTCAAATTTGAAAGTTAACTAATGTTAACTATTGTATTTTTTTTCTGCTTTAATGTGTCAACACTGATAAAAGAAGTGGTGAATAGATGTGAATTTATATCTAGTAATGTGTTTATTTTATTTTTTTTTTGTTTAAAGGACACTAAGGTGAAGACTTGTCCGAGACCCTCTCCCGAGTGCACTGTGTCTCAATACGCCTGCCAGAGGCGGACCACAACAGAAAATAAAAATAAGATATTCACGGTAAGGACAGGTTCTACTCTCAATTCTCTCAAATATTATGTCTGTTTGGAAATGGGGAAACATAAAACATCTCACAAAGAACCTAAAAGCCATAGTATGCTGTAACTGTTTAGCAGTTTTTTTTCATTTTGGTTGTGTTTTTTTGCACTTTACTGTGAGCGGGCTTGCATCTCCACAAACCTTATTTTTATTTGGCCTGGAATAGAGCCTCCTCCTGCTTGTTTCCATGGAAATATTGTTGTTATGGTTATAATCTTAGAGAGTATGACATCAAACATCTATCTCCGTGGGGAATGTTTTCACGTATGGTTTTAATTTTCCATTATTACTTTCCAGAAAGTACCTAATGAAAAAGATAAGTAATTTAAAAAAAGTTATGCAAGTCCTTTAAATTCTGTTGTGCCCATCTTTATTTTCCAACCCTCCTCTCATCTGTTCTGCTCTAATTGCACCCCACCTCCTCTCTCCCTCCCTCACCCCGTCCCAGATCACATTAACCTGCAGATTACCACCTTGTGCACAGACTTAGATTCAGATGGACAGCAGCAGATGAGAGGCCAGACCGGTCTCTGTCCTGTCCAGACTCCTACAGGCTCCAAACCCCCAGAACCGCCCCACCATGTGCCCTGCTCCACGGACCGCAGGGACCTTGGGATCGCCATCTGGTGGTCAGGGAGAGGCAGATTAGCAGCTAGACAGTGAAATGTTTCTTCGAATATGGGAGTCAAAAAGTGGAAGAAAAGTTGTAATATAGCACGCAAACACACATATACATATATACAGCTCTGGAAAAAAAATAAGAGACCACTGCAAAATGATCAGTTTTTCAGATTTTACTACTTATAGGTATGTGTTTGAGCAAAAGGAACATTTTTGTTTGAGTCTATAAACTACTGACAACATTTCCCCCAAATTCCAAATAAAAATATTATTGTTTAGAGCAGGGGTGGGCAATTATTTTTCCCCAGGGGCCAAATGAGAAGCAGAAAATATTGTGGAGGGCCGGGTCAAAAGTTTGAAGTCTACTCTGGTTATTAATTTTATTTCTACGTTGAAATCTGTAAATGGCATTTTTTTACAGAAGCTGGTAGGTTCTGCGTTATTATTAAGTAATGAAAGAGTGAGGTTTTACAAAAACGTTATTTATTCAGTAAAATAATTCAAAACAATGGTAATTGTGAAACATTTGTAACTCTTTTTCAGTCACATTAACCCCACAATGCTTTCTGAGTTTAACTTTCTTAACTTTGTATTAAGACACCACAAAGTCTTTGCCAAATAATATAATACAAGATATGTCAGAATATTTTTCTGTCCAACTGCCAAACTGTGTAGAAAAAAAGTTAGCATGTTTAGTGTTTTTTTTTCTTGATCAGTGAGAGAAATCTCGCCTCTGTTGAGCTTTAACAAGTGCATCAAAGTCAGGTTCATGTTTGAGGTGGAGATGTGAAGTCCGACAGATGATCATCAGTACAAATGCATCAGTACAATTACATTATGTACAATTTTGAAAGTAGGTTTTATTTTCTAAATTCCAAGCAACCTTTTGCAGGCTGCTCAGAGTTGGCTTGAAATGCCCGGGTCTGGTTTAGAGCATTTATTGGCAGAAAATGACAAATGGTCAAAATAACAAAAAAGATGTTTTCAGACCTCAAACAATGCAAAGAAACAAGAAAACAAGATAATACTAATGTTTACACTTAAGAAGAGTTCAGAAATCAATATTTTGTGCAGTAACCCTTATTTTTAGTCACAGCTTTCATACGTCTTGGCATGCTCTCCACAAGTCTTTCACATTGTTCTTGGGTGACTTCATTCCACTCCTGGTGCAAGAACTGAAGTAGCTCAGCTTTGTGTTTGTGTTGGAATTCAACAGACACTGGAATGGAATTATTGTACACATTATTTGTATGTTTTTATCAGTGGCCTCTGCAAGTTTCGGTCTATTGGCTAATCAAAAATGAAATTACCTTGTTCATAATTGAGGTCATCCATCAAACACTTTACAAATCTTTTCCTACTAATTGTTTTTCATATTGTCTCCAGGTCATCAGAGCAAAGTCAATTTAGAGACACCATCTTCTGTCTGGAACAGTTAGCCACATTCTCCACTTTTATGACACTTTAATAAAGGAATAAAGAGCAGAGTAATTGGTCAAGAAGCCTTTGACAGTGATTCATAATTAAAAGAACTGAGGCTGATTGGAGCCACAGGGCTGTGTCTGAGAGGGTCAAGTGGGACAAGTTAAATGGAGGTATATTCAGCCCTATGCCTTATTATTGTTGTCTTTTGTTTCGTTTCGTATTCATAGATATGTTTTTGTTCTATTTATGCAAGATTAGGACTAAATTTAAATTCAAAATGTTTGCTGGCTGCTACTTTTTGACATCATCTGGTGTGAACCATGGATCTATAAAGATGAATTGCTTATTTCGAGCTTTGTTCTAGGATTATTTTTCATACGTTTCTTCATTACATGAGAAAAAAACAAAACAATAATACATCTTTGAATGTCACACATCTAAAATGTCTTTAAGATAAAATCTCTTTGCTCAAAAGGGAGTGGGATGAAGTGATATTTATTTCCCATGTTATGGATGTAAAATACATTTCTGCTGTGCTTGTACACACATAAATTCACACAAATCTCATAATAATAATTCAAATTTACATATCAAAGACAAAGCAGTTACAGCACTGGTTGATAACAATAATTAAAGAAATTAAGTGTAAAGCACCCTTGTAGCTTGCTTCTATACTGTAAAAATAAGATGTTTTTATGCATTTTCTTAAATTTGTGAACAATAAGAACTGGATAAGGCACTCCCAGACCGACCAGTGACCACTCGACTACTGCAGCTCCTGGGAGCTCCGGCCCAGACAGAATTTCCCCTGTAGAACACAGTGTGTTTTGGGGGAACTCAAACTGCCCATGTTGGGCTAACAGGACATCGACAGATTTTGTAAGGATTCTTCTCTATTTGCACAACACGCATTTTTTTAATCATCAAAATGCCTAAAAGTTAGCTTTGTAAGACTAGCCCCACCTGCCTTGGCTCCGCTCTAGGAGCTATCGCTCTGATTGGTCAGAATCAGTCACGTGGTACATGTTTCTGACATCACATGGGTGGGAGGCACTAGCCCGTACTGAGTACTTTTATGAGTTTTTTAAACGGATAGTGCGGTTATTTTGATGTTAATCTGTATGTGTTTCCTTCTAAAAGTTACGTGTGTTGACATTGGCTTACCTCTGACACTCTCAGCTGATCCCGGTTCGGCTCGCTTTTTGGAGCCCGTGTAAGTAGCTCCGGTAACTTCCCTGGAACATGAAATAAAGCTTGTTTTTCTTCTCAAAACAAAACATTTGTTAGAAAGGTGATATATTTGCGTCCGAAACAGTTGTCCACGGAACATCCAGCAGTGTATTTTGCATTTGCGTATTGTCTCTCTCCATTCGTATCACTACGCCCATGTTAACTCTATCAGCCTGTTCACCTTCAGCGGATGTCTACGCCGAAGTTGACCCCTACCCCTATCATACTTTTTTACTTTTTGTCAAGTGTCTGAGAATTTGACTTTTAATATAGGCATTACAGATTATAATTACTGTTATATATCCTCTTAGAATAATGTGAAACCATTACAAAGCTACTAAAATACCTGCTTTTACCTGTAACTTTTCATTCATTCCTGTTCAAAGTGTCCCAATACACTTTCATCATCATCCAATTACTATACTGTATTTCCAGAAAATTACACATAAACCATTCAGTCTCTCAAAGGTCCACTAATGAATACGTCTCCCATAATAACTTCTTAATCCTTAATATTAGGGTTATGCATTGACCCAAGTGCCTTTAGACTTCCAGATTAGAGCGACATATTGTGTAACTTAATGAATAATGGGGGGATCTGTGTGTGCTCAGTTTGCATATATCTGCTCATGGGGCCAATTAAACATCCTATAAATCTTCCTTATTGAATACCATTACTATTAAGAGTAGTCCCTGTGCAGAAAGAGCAGCACTCAAGCGTAGACCTATCTATAAAACATCTTCACTATATCTCCATGAAGCTCTCCCTCGATAATGGGTTTGGCAGAGAAGAAGGAACCCACAGTCGTAGATATGAGTTATGGCTTCCGTCCATATGTAAAACTGTGGGTGGGATTGTATACGAAATGTTAATGACGACTCCAGACATCTGCTATGTGAAACTTATTTTCCAAGACATTTTGCTAATTTCCCTGGAAAGAAAAGAAGTGATTTTGCAGCTTTGCATTATGTGATGGAAATTATGGAGTTGTGTGGCTGGAGTGTATCCCAGTCTGGACCGCTGAGAGGGTGATATTAGTGCATTTTCTTGTAACATTGTCTGATACAACGTTATCTGAAACTCATAGTGGCTTTAGATTGCATTTTTGGAGCTGGGAATTGCAGGGTTCTTCGCAATTTGATATGACATGACACAATACCGTAAACTGTATAAAGAAGTGGCGCTTCTGGCTCCATCACTGGCTCCAATTGACTTAAAGGTTAAAAAAAGTTACACGGTGCGTGTAACTTTTTTGTTGAGGCTGTGTCACCTGCTTGTTTCTATGGATATGTCATTGCTCTGCCTGGAATGTACCACAGTGTGACATTAAACGGATATACCTTAAATTAATTCAATAAAAGGTGGTTTTATAGCTCAAAAATACCTAAAAAAAAAACAAATAACTTGTAACTCACTTGTAACTTGGTCTGGTTTGGTCTCGTTGGTGATAGGAAGATTTAATATCATACTGTGAAACATTCCAGACAAAGCAATAACAATCCATGGAGAAAAGCATTTGACAGACCCTCCACCAGAAAAGTTGCACAATGCAGCTTTAATACTGGAAAAATGTCACCCCTCTCTGTAACTGCTGCTGTCAGGCTCGTCATTTTGGCCTTAAAATGTTCGTATTAACGTTTTTATTTCGCTATTTTGTCCGTAAATCTAATATGTAACTCAGCTCCAAATTTACCCCTTTAAAGGGGCAGTGTGTAAGATTTTTACCCGTTAATTACCGAAATTGAAGATACCCATTCAAAAATACATTGTTTTCCAAGCCTTTTCACTTCCATCATGAAATCAAAGTATTCTTTTGAACTTAGATATAGTCACATAAAAGGGGGATCCTGCCCATATAGAGGCAGCCATTTTGAATACGAGAGCCGCAGAAGGACATTTGGGCTCCGCCTTCGGCAAGGCTCGTGGTAGCACCGGAGGCAAAGCAGGCGGAGCGCGTATAAAAGCCCCATGTGCTCAGGGAGTGATTGTTGGGCCAGGAAATGAATTGCATAGTCAAAAAGAGGAGACTGTAAGGTTTCATTTGATATGTAGATTGTCATGATACATGATCGGGAATGTGTGCTTTCATGCGAAAAGGAAAAAAAAAAAACAGTGAACGGGAGACCGTGTTTTATTAATACCGGCGCCGGGTGCGCGCCGGGTACGCAAGCTGTCTGCTACGGCGCGTCCGGGTGACCCTCGAGGTTTGCCGTAGCTAAAACAGGAAGTGCCATAGCCACTATCCACCTATGCGCCGCGAATCCTACACACTGGACCTTTCCAAATTCCTAAATATGGATGTGATCAGCTGGACCCTCAGCACGATTGATACTCTTTTTTCACGGAGGAGTGCTGCTCCGGGAGAAGCGGTGTGTCCGGATGGTACTTTTGCTGCTGGATATGCGAGGGACTTGTATCGTGCGTGGCAAGTCGTATGTTTGGCACCAATGTATCTGGAGGATGTGGAGGATATTTACGTATTCGGATTTCTGATAGCTGGACATCTGTTAATTGGCCTGGGATTGTCCATCGCAAAATGTGTAAGCTGGAGTCCCCAAAGCTGTCTGCAGCAATTTCGAGCCATTGTGAAGCCGTTGGGGATCTCGTGAAAGGATTACATCAGAAAGTGGGTCAGGTTGAGGACCTTTTGGAAGGATTTCAACCGAAGGAAACATCTCGACGTTTGGATATCATCATGGGCATGCTTACAGAACTGTGTAAAGCCAACGCAGCGCAGTCTGTGCGCCAAGAGGAACTAATGAGATCTCTCATGAATCTTCATGGCGATATGAAGATGGGGGGTCTGGCAAAACCCAAGCCTGGGTCTCTAAAAATGTATTTCATCAATGCTAAATTAATTAATCCCTCTGGATAATTATGTCTCCCTGCGAAAATCTGTGTGGCTCCAATGGTTATCTGTGTTTTGACTTCGCCTCCCTGCATGAACACTTCCAAGGCCACAGAATGTGGTTTGTTATCTGGACTCTACATAAACATGGCACCCACTCACTGACACAACTGACACTAGAAATGAATGAGTAGAAAATGTCTTTAGTTAAGGTCTGATCTCTGCTCTCGGTTCAATCAATTTCATTGATTTCCAATCTGATCCCCCACACCCTTCCTTCTGTTACCAACGAAAAAGATCACCGTATGTTATATCTCCAATTGTTTTTCTGTCATTACATGTTGTTAAATTGTCACTGATTGTATGTATTGCATCTATTCTACTCTGCATCTCCCAGTCGGCGGCGCGCGCATGCGCAGCAGCCCCTCCCCTAGCCACTCTATCACTGTCCTGCCTGGTTAGTGGGGAAACGAAATTTCGAATTCACTCTGTGTACATGTACATGATTGTTTTCGACAATAAAGCAAACTATGACTACTATAACTATGACTTTAACTGCCACCCTCGATGAGCTTCATTTGACTGGAGCCAAATGCTATGGGTGACGTCACACTCCCCTTACTTCACTTCTTTACACAGTCTATGGTTGAATGCCATATTGTGGAACATTCTAGGCAAAACAGTTTGATCTTGTTGGAGACTAGAATGTGACAGACCCTCCACCAGAAAAGTCACATAATGCACCTTTAAAGCAGAACTATTCTGCAAAATCAGATTTTTTAACTATGTTATAGTTGTTTCCCTCATCATTTACTCACCCAAAGTTGTATTTGGAGTGATTTGTGCATGTTTGATCAATCTTTAATCATTTATTTAGACTTAGACTTAAACAAACTTTATTGATCCACAAGGACAATTATTTGGGTACAGTAGTTCACTCATCCAATATAATATATAACAGAGGGTAACAAAAAATAGATGGAATAGCAACCAAAGAGCAATAGACCAGTGTCAGATGGGACATAATTATAAAAATGCAAAAGATAATAAATGTATATGTACAAATCAGAATAAAATAGAAAAGTAAGTAATAAAATATGAAATACAATATACATTTTGCAGATGAAGCCGCATTTTCATCACCACTAGAACACGCTCATGCACTGCTTTGTAGTGTTGTGAAGTCATTTAGAAACATATGAAACTAAGTGATGTGCAGCTCTCCATTGGAGGTGTCCACACCTGCACGGCTCTTTGCTGTGATGTTTACGGTGACGTCGGCTCCCACTGGGCATCTCAGTTTTCTAACGCAGAAATCAGCAGAGTTGTTTCTATTATTAAGTTGTTTTCGATGAATACTGTGATTTAAAATGTCTAAATGATAACTAACTAACTATCAGACACAAGCACAATAGCTTTAATATGTAGATGCCAGTCACCGTCCCAGGTTTGGTAAAGTGAGTGTAAAATGTGTTTATTAGACGTGTGACTGAATGTGATAGATGGGAAGTGAGGGCTCAGACTCTCAGAAAGTGTGTTAGAAAGGGGAGAGGCAGGAAAAAAAGAGATTGTAAAAGAGAAGGCAGGGGAAGAGGGAGAGAGAGAACGAAGGAGGAAAGGGGTAAACAGAGGGGGAGGAAAAGAGTGGAAATTGGGAGATAGCGAGAGAGTAAAACAAAGAGTTAGGCAGAAACAGAGAGAGCCATAGCGGGAAAGAGAGGGAGGTATAGGGAGAGGCAGAGCGTTGAAAGGGGGAGCGAAAGAAAGGAGGAAGGAGGAGAGACCGGGGAGGAACGTGGAGTGAGGTGGGCGAGAGAAGGAAAGAGTGAAAGAGATGGTTGAAGACGGTAGAAGGTTGTTGAGAGACGGAGGTGGAGGTCAGACAGGTTAAGGGCAGAGAGAGCGGCTGGAGAGAGAGAAATTGATAGAAAGAAAGAGAGGGAGTGATGGAGAGAGTAGGAGGTGGAGATGCTGATGATTGGTTCAGAAAGAGCAGTGAAAACAGCATCAGTTTGAGAGAGCGGCGCCCCAGTGAGGTGTCAATCATAAAAAGACGGAGAGATTCATTCTGAAAAAACATGCACTGTTGACTTTTTTCCCCATCTGTATTCCAGGCAAGACTAACAATGATTTGCACCACCAAAACACCAGATTTTGTGCATTATTTAAAGCCACACTATGTAACTTTTTAGCCAAAGATGGGCTAAAATAAGAGCATTGTGTAAAAAAAACATGCGTCCTTACAGTGGGCAATCTTGCATCTCCACAAACCTGACTCTTGTTTGAGAAGAATGTGGATCTTGCTTAATAATGCAAGTAACTTATATAATACAGGACTTTTAATATCAGTATTCAGTCGGGGTTTGCCCATTTTTACATTATTAAATCAGGGCCACATTCTTCTTCATTCTTAACCCTCGAAGAGCACCTGTACTGCAATTTTAAAGGCTTTTTATGACAAGTGAAGAGCTGTTATTTGGCCTGGAGCAGGGCGTGTTGTTCCTTTAGCTGTAATCTTCCACAGTATGGCATAAAACTGACTTGCCTCCAAGGAGAATATTCCGAAGTACAATTTTAACTTTCTATTTTCATCATTCAGGTCACGTGCCACATCCAGGAAGTTAAGTTTTGTATGTTTAATTAAATGGTCCTTTCAATTCCATTAACTTTTCATTTAATTTTATAAATCAAATGTTATATTTACAAATATTCTTACTTCATACTTGAGTTTTGTGATATTGCATCGTCAGAAGTCTCACAGTATTATCGTGGACCATACATATAATATTAATATATCAAATTACAAGTCTCTTTGCTTAAATAAATTTTGTGTTATTGTGCAGCGATAGCTAAAATAGTTGTGGTGCCCATTTTATCAATTTTTTTGCCGGACCGGTAGATCTGGACCCCGGTTTGGGAACATTTCGTCCACGTTTAGAGCCTCAAAATCGTGATTGTTTAGGCAGAAAAGGAAAATAATAATAATATAAGAAGAAGAAGAAACCAAGGAAGAACAATACCCAGACCCCCCAGGATTTCGCGGGCATTTTTTGTGATTGTTGCGGGCTAAAATGCCTGAATTTACGGGAGCTTTTCCAAAAAGTTGCGATGAAAGTTGCGGTGCTTTTAAGGTTTTTGTTGCGATTTTGTTGCGGGAGGAAGTGAAAGTTGTGATAAATAGTTGCGATTTTCCCTTTTTGTAATTAAAATTGAGTAAAATTTTGAATACTGAGTTATTATTGACAAAGAATAATACAAGGACACAGAGATCACAGATATGGTCCTAAAACAACCTTACCAACATCGAAAATAAATTACTACTAGGAGGGGAACTGTTTCGCTGTTATTTTAGTCTGGCCACAGACATGTTTCTTTGCCATTAGAAGCTGTGTCCCTTCCCAGAGTGCTCGGCTAGGAGCGTGGCCCGAAGGGCATGTGCGTCACACATTTCGACAGTACACCGGCGCGACGACTGCTGTCCCACTTCTTTTTTGTCCCATGCGCAGTTAACACGCGGTCTGAAGACCGCAGTCTTTAAGTGGTCCGCGGACTGCAGTCGGGGCTAAGCAAGTGTGCACCGCTTTGACTGCAGTCTGAGCCCCCTTCGGGCTGCGCTCCGAGCTGTGCGCTCTGGGAACTGGGACACGGCCGCTGTTTCGTTTCCTCACACGGACGTAAGGCAGAAGGAAGTTGGTCGGCGTTCAGTACGTCACCGATGATTGGTCAAAATTAGTAAAAATTGCGGGAAAGTTGCGGTGACTGGTCAAAATTGCAACACCACCCTGAATTCACGGGGATAGGCTGAAGTTGCGTTGAAGTTGCAAATCGCAACATCGCGAATTCCTGGAGGGTCTGAATACCCCTCGCCAGTGACTTTACTCAATGGCACATAAGCACTTTTAAATATTAGTTCTTTGGATTATGTCTTGTCAAGCCATTTTAAGAGGAAAAAGTAGCATATTCTCGGGCTGAACGATTTTAAGAAAAAATTGAATTGCGATTTTTCTGGCAGATATTGTGATTTCGATTTCATCCACGATTTCTTTCAAATTAAGTTTCATTGCACGTGAACATTTGCAAACATCACAGAGACTTGCGTCATACCATTTAAACACTAAATTCCACTAAACTGTAATGCAAGAATGAAAATTTGTCAAGTCAATAATTTATTTCAAATGTAAAAAAAAGAAACATGCTGTACATAGTCTGCACTGAGCGCCTGAGCAACCGCAGTTATTACACCTGAAGAACTAAAAGAGCATCTTTGTCTTAAGTAGAGCAAAAAAAAGTATTTTAAAGTGCTGCGAGGTCAGTCTTTTATGGCTCAATTGAGATCGGTTGTTGTATGTCATAACAAACGTATAAAATACAACGCAACTTAAACTTAACTTAAATATAGCAATGCAAATCGCGGTAGCCATTCTATAGCGTTTGTAATGTAAACTGGCCTTATGCTAACAGTTTGTCAGCTAACAACAGAGGGGAAGCATTTACCTCTTATCCATCGTGTGGAGGAAACTTTTAAACCACTCTTTGGTCACCGTGTTTTCAGGCACCATTTTCTTAGCGATGTCGTGTGTTACAGCAGTTGTTATCTCCTGGTGTCGTTGGCTGCTTCTGTCATACAGAGTTACACTGGCAAAAGAAGTTGTAGTCTGTTTGGCCCGAGTATCACTTTTACTAGACGTTTCTCCGGACTTTCTTGCCCTGCACTCGAGTGACGGATTACAGACATTGATTAAAAGGGGGCTAACACCGGCTTCACCAGCTCGCGACTCCCCAGACCGCACGTGGCTACACCGCGTATTTGGGTTGAGGAGTGGAGCGGCTAACACCGGCCTCACCAACCTGTCCGCACGTAGCTTGCCGCTTCTGATTGGTGGGTTTAGCAGCGTGGCAGGGAGGTGGGCCAGGCGGCATACATGTGTGAAATAGCTGACGAAACAAAACCTGGGTCAGTTAGGAGCGCTGCAAAAAACTTTACGATCTTTAAGGATTTAAGCGACTTTAACGATCCCAAAATCATGTTGTCTGAGATTGCGATTTTCGATCTAAAACGATAGATCGTTCAGCCCTAGCATTTTCACAAAATATTGCAATAAGATCATACCATAAGAGGCATATCGTGAAAATATCGTACAGAGAGATTTGGGTATCGTTACATCCCTACTACATACTTGTGTAACTAATTAATACTTGATAAATATCAGTTAAATTCAAAAGTTCAAGACTCCATGCACAGCTTCCAGGTGCTGGTAACAGCAGGAACATTCAACAGTTCCAAAAAATATAACGTTTACCGCACACTTGCTTGACTTTATTCTTTATTAGGCTAGAACGAACAACACGTTTCGCCTCTATAGCGTCATCAGGTTCGCTCAGGTATCAGTTCAATTCAGTTTCAGTTTTATTTTTTTCCACAATTTAACTAATAATCCCACAATAGGCACACACTTGTATGTAAATATGTGCGTGTGTTATGAATGCCAATATGTGAAGATGCATTAATACATTACTCCTTCCTCTATGACCATCCTGTTTGTCCCATGTTATAATTTTACTCAAATATCTGTTTATAAAGGCAGGTGAGTGTGGCTGGATTGATGTCTCTATTTATTTATCCGTTTTACAAAGTGAGGGGTAGATAGACCTGCTCAGTGTTTACTTTACAGCAGAAATGAAAGAAGAATTAACAGATGCCAGAGCAGATAATTGTGCACCGTAACTTTGTCCAAACCAATCACTCATTCTTTATTCAGTCTTAAAAGTTAGCGGAGGATGAATGGGTCAATAAAAAAAGTCTATAAACTGGAGATGCATCACGTAAACAGCAGGTAATGAGACTCGCTCTAATGATACTGTAAATAAACACTCTGATAGAGGCAATTATGGTCTGGCCAGAGATGTATTTTTTCCTCAGGAAGTATGGGGGAAACGGCTTTAGTACAATGTTCAAGTCTGAATTTTTGTCAGATGAAAAGTTACTGGTACAACACTAAGATGACAAGACTACATCCATGTTCATGTTAATGAGGGAGATTTTTTTTGCCCAAAATTGAATTATCCAAAAGTCAACAATGGTAAATTGGTTATGTTACCTTCTTTTCTTTAAAAAAAGCAGTGCTGTTTTGGAAGAAGAGAGGCAGAAAATGTAGCTAATTTAAGAGGGCTTCATGAGAGGGCAACATTTAATGGCTTTCTTACACTTACATCTTATTATAGTCCAACATTAGATTAAAAATTGCTGCCCCTGTGACGCGGCCCCGGATAAGTGCGAGAAAATGGATGCGTAGTTTAAAAACCCTGAATAAACTTATAATAGTCTGAGAGCAGTGTTGAGTAATACATAATTACTGTAATGGATTATAATTTTAAGTAATGCAATTTATCACTGTGAAAATAATACTAAGTTACTTTCTTTAGGCAGTAACTAATATACATATAAATATACAATATATTACATTTTTAACAACTAGTAATAGTTGTACAAGATCTCGTACCACAAGATCACACGAGGCAAAATTGCCACAAGATCGTGCACACAAATGAGAAATAATCTTGTTTACATTTAGATTAGACAAAAATGGGTCACATGTTGGAGAGTTACATCTCAAAATGAAGTCATGAAGTCAAATAAATAAAAAATTGTGAGGCCAAAATAGGAAACTGAACCGTGAAGTGTATATACAGTGGTCCCTCGTTTATCGCGGGGGTTACATTCTAAAAATAACCCGCAATAAGCGAAATCCGCGAAGTAGCTTTATATTTTACAATTATTCTACATGTTTTAAGGCTGTAAACGCCTCACCACACACATTCTGCACTTTTCTTAGACCAGCATTAACATTTTCTCACATTTCTGTCTCATTTAAACTAGGGATGGGCATAATTAATCGATTAACCGATAATTGATCATTAAGAATTTCACCGAGCAAGTTCATTTTCGTCGACAAACCGATAAAAAAAAACAAAAAAAAAACAATCACCTCAGTTGGCGCGCCTCAGTTGATATTGATATATGCGAGCTTCCGTAGGTCAATCGCCAAAACATGAAGAGGTCGCGGCGAAGTGTTGTGTGGGACCACTTTAATTTAGAAAATGACCAAGCGCACTGCAAGCACTGCAATGCAGCATACAAATATACCTCATCGACAACACAAATGATTTATCATTTGAACACCGTGCATACAAGTCTGGTAAAAGAAGGTGGCGGCGGTTCATCATCTGTATCACAGCCTAGCCTGGACTCGGTGCTAGCACAGACCAGGAGGAGCTGCAGTGCTCAACGAGCAGAGAAGGTCACCGAACTGATAGTGAAGATGATCGAAACAGACATGCTCCCCATCAGTGCCATGGAGGGCAAAGGTTTTCACGACTTAATAAAATATTGCTGCAGATACGGCTGGGTTGTGTGGAGGAGGTAGGACAGAGACAGCGGGCTAGCAGCGGTTAGCTCGGATCCCAAAGCGGCTAACTCCAAGCGCGCTAGCAGAGGCTGCAGGATGCGTGTCGCCTCGCTTTAATCCACCTCTACGCATGTTGATTTGCAGATTTACTTTCCCGTGGAGAAGCGCCTGTTCCCACAGCCTCGGCAGACATAGTAAAAGCGGACACACATGAGTGAATGGTTGTTGTCTTTTTTATACAAAATATATTAACGATTAACCGATTATTACTCATTAATTCTCCCGATGATCGACGAAGAAAACTTCACCGAATGCCCATCCCTAATTTAAACACTCTTTCGTAGATTTTCAACAAAAAGAATGATTAATAGTGACTCGCGCATGTATTTCACAGTTCCTCTGACCATGCCTCTTCGTCCTGGCGCCGCTCCGCCTCGGTGCAGGCGTCTTTTTCCGAGTGAAGAACATGGTTATGGGGAGTTGTTGGCACTCTTTTTTCTTTTAGGTGAGATGATTCTTATAAACAGACATGCCACCTTCGATTATATTTGAGAATGTTTCGTCGATATTGTGGGTTTTGTCGGGGAGAAAACTTGCCATCATACAGCACTCCAGACCACTGTATTAGGAATTATGTTAAAATCTTGTCTTGTCTCGTTCTCGTGGATACGTCGGTTTTATATAGTGCTTTTCACGGTAATGCAAAGATGCTTCACAATAAAGTAACACAAAAACAAGGACCGGACAGACAGAAATGAGGAGCAGTCATGTGTAGGGGCTGTAGGCTGTGAGGAAGAGGTGTGTTTTGAGCAGTTTTTTGAAGGTGTTGGTGAGTTTCTGACATGAAGGGGGAGAGAGTTCCAGAGGGTGCAGGCGGCCATGGCAAAGGTTCGATCTCCCAAGGTCCGGTGGTTTGATTTGACCGTGGTTGTGAAAAGGTTAGAGTCGGCTGATCGGAGGCGACAGGAGGGACTTTGGGGCTGGACTACGTCTGTGAGGTAGAGAGCTTTGTAGGTGATCAAGAGGATCTTGAAATTGATGTGCTGTTGGATGGGGACAATGCATATTCATGAACATGAACTTGTAAATATGCCAGAATTATCCCGAAGGTTCTTTACATCTGTAGTTCCGAGCAGGTCAGAGATAAAAACAACAAGAAACAACTTCACACAATAGACAAACTGTCATTGATAATTCACAGGACAGACATGACAGAAACGGCACAGACACAATCATGACATACAACACTGACATTTACATAGAAGCATTATTGATCACAGATCTGATTCGTTTCAGATTTCAGGTTTTAAATGTTATGAATGTTGTCTCTTATGAGTCTCTTATTGCAGCTGGATGTTGTTCCAGATTTCTGTACCTCGACTGAAAACACCTGCAGACTGAATGTTGTGCGTCTATTATTTGTTATTGCGTTGTTGAGTTATTGCAGAATGGGGGTGATGCGGTCTCTTGAGTGAGTTTGAGTGAGGAGGCGAGCTGCAGAGTTTTGAACATATTGAAGTTAAAATTGTGAAAATTGTCTCTCGTCCCTTCCCTAGAAACTAAACAGACCCTCCAGGAATTTGCGATGTTGCGATTTGCAACTTCAACGCAACTTCAGCCAATCCCCGTGAATTCAGGGCGGTGTTGCAATTTTGACCAATCACCGCAACTTTCCCGCAATTTTTACTAATTTTGACCAATCATCGGCAACGTATTGAACGCCGACCAACTTCCTTCTGCCTTACTTCCGTGTGACAAAACAAAACAGCGGCCGTGTCCCCAGTTCCCAGAGCGCACAGTTCGGAGCGCGGCCCGAAGTTGGCCCAGACTGCAGTCAAGGCGGGGCACACTTGCTCAGGCCTGACTGCAGTAGGGGGACCGCTTAACGACTGCGGTCTTCGGACCGCGTGTTATCTGTGCATGGGACAAAAAAGAAGTGGGACAGCAGTTGTCACACCGGTGTACTATCGAAAAGTGTGACGCACATGCCCTTCGGGCCACGCTCCGAGCCGCGCGCTCTGGGAATTGGGACACGGCTTCTAATGGCAAAAAAACATGGCGAAACAGTTCCCCTCCTAGTAGTAATTTATTTTCAATGTTGGTAAGGTTTTTTTAGGACCATATCTGTGATCTCTGTGTCTTTGTATTATTCTTTGTCAGTAATAACTCAGTATTCAAAATATTACTCAATTTTAATTACAAAAAGGGAAAATCGCAACTATTTATCGCAACTTTCACTTCCTCCCGCAACAAAATCGCAACAAAATCCTTAAAAGCACCGCAACTTTCATCGCAACTTTTTGGAAAAGCTCCCGTAAATTCAGGCATTTTAGCCCGCAACAATCACAAAAAATGCCCGCGAAATCCTGGGGAGTCTGACTAAATACTTTTTTTTAACCTACCCTCAAGCACACTCAAACGATCTTCATATTAGATCAGTTTTACAGATAAATAGTGTGGCATTACCTCCTCTGTGTGAATGTGACCTGCTCGGTGGTGGTCACTGTTATAGCCGCTGACAGAACACGCCCGGCCCCTCCTTCCACGAGGCTTGGAGGTGGGGGGTAAATCTTCTCCTTACATCACTGTTCAAGAGCCCCCTCTTTCCCCTCTTTCCCTTTCTGTCCTTCCCCTCTCTCTCTCCCATGCCAGGCTGAAATCCTCATTAGAGAGACAAATGTATTTTATGCACTGCGGGGGGTAAACAGAACATCAGAGCGTCCATGGAGAGCATTGTCTTTGTACTAAATGTGATTCAGGAGGGAGAAAATGGCATTTTAAGGAGCTGGCTTACAAACACAAATGTCATTAATTAGGTTTCTGACATTTAAAGCTTTAATGGATTCTATGTATACAAAAGGCAAAAAGTTTTACTTTTTTTTTTTTTTTTTTTTTTTTTTTTTACAGTTACCCTGATTTATATTCATTAGAGCAGTGGTTCTCAACTTTTTATATTCACGACCTGCATATTAGTATTTGTAGCCCCTAACCACACAAAAATTGGCTTCCTGTTAAATGATGAAGTAGCCTTACGTCAATGTTTGATTTTCTTTGCAGGACATATGCAAAGATAAATTAATTTAAAGTCCCATATTACCCAAAATTGACTCTTGTGAGGTTTTGTTTCATTCACACATGTTTGAGTAATCCGTTACTATTATTCTGTCCAAAGCTCAAAATGCTCTGCACATCGCAAAGTGGAACAGAGAAGAACTCTAAGAAGTCTAAGGCTGTGTCCCATTTCTCTTTCTTACCCCTTTGTCTTACCCCTACCCCTTGGTTTTGTGCATTCATGTGAGGGCAAGGGGTGTCTCGATTCTAATTTTGATCAAGGGCTTGGGCCACGACCGAGGGCTCCATACCCCTTGAAACGAAGTAAGCTCTCGACTAGACTTGAAACGAAGGGGTACGCCTACAAGCTCAGGCAGGTTTTGGGATCAGGATGGCAGCGTCACATCGACCAGCCAAGGAGTCTCATAAATGTATTTTCAGCAGTTGTAATTATCGATTAACAGTTTAGCAGGTTTACAATTATGACGCTTATGTTCTACGTTACTTTTAGTGAACTGTTGTTGAGGTGTCCGTTTAGCCGACGTTATCGTTTTCATCGAACTTTCATGTATAAACAAGCTAGTTTTTTGTCGAGCTGAGGTACCCGATAATCCTTGACATGGCAAGGGACGATGACGCAAACGGTAATCGAGTGGTGTCCCATTTCTTAGGGGAACATTCGTATCCCGAGCCCTCTCAGCTCGGTATCGAGGGGAAAGACAAAGACGTAGATAAAGAGGTAGGGGGGTAAGACAGAGTAATGGAACGCAGCCTAAATGTGCAGGGTTTGTGTGTTGAACATGTGTGAATGAAACAAAACACAACTCCATTTATGTTTTGGCCTTTAATCGTCACACCCCAAGGGAATGTTGATAACATCAGGGCGAATCAGTCCTGATACTTATGGAGATCTCTATCCATTAGCATAAGTGTTTTCATACTTGTGCCATTCGATTTTTGCTTCTTAAGGGCTGAAAGTCTTCCTTTACTTATTGTTTTTGCTAACTCTGCACCTACGCACTTCCCAGGATAATCAATAAATAAATCGCTCCACACTGGTACAGCACTGAGTCTGGGTAACTCCCAGACCTCCTTAAAGGCACTGGGCTTGTCTTGCAATTATAAAATATATATACCCAAACCTTAGACTGGAGTTCAGTGTGTTCATGTGCCCTCTGCAGGTGTTTTATTTACCAAAGAATTATAATATTTCCAGAAACATTAATATACAAAAAAAACAGCATAATGCCAAAACTAAGCCTCTTAAACTTAATCTGACAGATGAAAACCTCATTGTTTCTTCGAAGGATTTTCTATTGTCAAAAATGTGTTCACGAGACGTGCAGGTGTTTGACGTGGTGGGTGCTAATTGGTAAGTTGTTTTGTCACACATTCAACAACAATTCTTATTTAATGAAAACATGCTTAACAAATTTTACACTTACAATATTACTAATAATAATTTCAACACAAGTTCATTATTTAAAACTGAACAACCTAAACCATAGGCTGAATTAGGATTTGAGAAATAAATAAAATAGTTCTAAATGTAAATACTGGTATACAAATTTTGAAAAATACAATAAAACAAATCAATAATAATAATAATAATAATAATAATAATAATAATAATAATAATAATAATAATAATAAATACAACATTGACAGATGGAGGACTATCAAAGTAATATATTTTCTTGTTTGTGTTGAATTTTTCATGTTTTTTTCTAGCACATACTGTATGAGGTACACATACTCTGTAGCAAAACAGAATTTTTTTTGGAGCTTTGAGAGAGAATTTTTACATTTTACATCCCCCTCAGGAACCTATCCCATCTCCAATTATTCCTCTCTCCTCCACCCTCGTCTCCCTGTTCTGACCTATGACCTTTGACCCAGCCTGTGCGTACGGAGGTCACAGTGTCTATAGTCGACAGTGGTGTTTGGACCAGAACTCCCCCTGCTCACTGGCTCACAGACTGTACCTCTGTTTAGGTCTGGAGGGTCTATCTATGGATCTGGAGAAGAGCGTACAACCTACAATACAGTGGTTTTCAATCTGATGTATGGATATGCGTCAATCAATTCAAGTTTTTATGTTTTTTAAAAAGTAATTAGTTATAGTTATCAGGTACTTCTTTTGCTGCATTACTGTGCTGCATTAAAGTAACTGCATTACTTTGTGACACATTGGCAGTAGATGTGACACATTAGATTGTGCAGTAACAATAGGAGACCGGGGACTCCAAGTAGAAGTCTTCAGGAAGCCCACACACACAGACCAATACCTGCTTTTTGACTCACACCACCCACTGCAGCACAAACTAGGTGTTATTCGGACATTACAACACAGGGCCCAAGTGGTTCCCACAAGCACAGAGGGTAAGGAGAAAGAAGAACAACATGTGCAGGAAGCCCTCTCTGTTTGTGGATATCCTAAATGGGCTGTCAACAAAACCAAGAGAGACAAGGGCAAGAAACAAGACAACAGAGAATCCGAACCCAGGAGGAAAGGGGTAGCGATTCCGTACCTGGCCGGCATTTCGGAAAAACTACAGAGGATTTTCAGACAATATGAAATCCCAGTTTATTTCAAACCCACAAACACTTTAAGACAAAAACTGGTCCACCCAAAGGACAAAACACCGAGCCACAAACAAAGCAATGTGGTCTACGCCATTCAGTGTAGTGAAGACTGCAGTGAGCGCTATATTGGGGAAACCAAGCAGCCACTTCACAAGAGGATGTACCAACACAGGCGGGCGGGTCAGAGTGGACCGTCATCTGCCGTTCATCTTCACCTAGAAGCCGCGGGCCATTCATTTGAGGACAGTGAGGTTCAGATCTTAGCCAGGGAAAAGAACTGGTTTGAGAGGGGAGTTAAAGAGGCTATTTTTGTCAAAAAAGAGAATCCGTCGTTAAACAGAAATGGGGGAGTTAGACACAACTTGTCTCCCATCTATAATTCGATTCTCAAACAAAGAATCATTAGGACAGACAAGCCATTGCAGAGGGGTGGAGAGGGTCGTTGTCTTGAATAGGGAATTGGACGCCAGAGAAATTTGAAATACAAAGAGACAGATTAGCTGATGGTTTCAGTGTAGTGAGCGGGCTAATAGATATGCTAATACAAGACGCCAGAGGAATTCGTAAAACAAAAGAGAGTAGCGGGGATAGGTCAGCTTTGTTCAGGTAAGCTAGCTCCTCCCTTGCAGCTAGATATAAACAGGGTCAAACCAGCATGAGGGCCAGAGCTGAAGAAGCCTCTCGGATGAGCGGCGAAACGTTTTCAACCAAACAAACTTTGTCCAGTTGACAAATTGAACTTCTCCTTTGATCATTACTTTGTGATGAAAGTAACTAATTAACAGGTAAAGGATTTATTGAATTATAAGTTCTCCAAAAATGCACCCACATCTCAAAGTCAAAGTGTACTTTATTGCCAATTTACTATGTAACAGGCATTACACAGAGGACTGAAATTGCGTTTTACCAGAATGTACCAAATACCAAATGTGCAATTTAAAGGAATATTAACGTTTTAACAATCTGAACCTTATTTCGGTAATAAAACAACGTCATTTACTCACCCAGAGTACTTTGGTGTCATTTGGAGCATTTCCAGAGATTTTGTAGTTTAGCGATATCCGTAACGTGAGTGCTTGGGGCACGGTGTTGCAGTCACCAAATGACACAAATTTTAGCACTTTTCAGATGACAAAAGCTCAATGTTAGCCTACAGATTCGCTGGAGTCCAGAGTGGCCTGTATTGCGATATCCATCCATGTTTTCGATTGGATGACGAGGACAGTGCGCATGCGCACATTCACAGCTGATTTGCAGATAACACGACGCTCTCAGCTCTCGGTTACAGTCATAAACATCTCCGCTTGAGAAAACCTGAAATGGTGCGAACATGCATTTATCCTGGTTGTGAAAACGAAATGACAGCTTGGACGAAGTTGAGTTTTCACAGGCTTCCTCATCACAATCCGGAGTTATTGAAGCTGTGGCTAGTTGCTTTGAGAATGGACCCACATGAAAACAACGATGGATATTGTAGTACAGGCCACGTTGGACTCCAGCGAAACTGTAGGCTAACATTGACCTTTGTCAGCTGAAAAGTGCTAAAGTTTGTGTCATTTGGTGACTGCAACAGCGTGCCCCGAGCACTCACGTTACGGATATCGCTAAACTACAAAATCTCCGGAAATGCTACAAATGACACCAAAGTACTATGGGTGAGTAAATAACGTTTTATCACCGAAATAAGGTTCAGATTGTAAAAACGTTAATATTTCTTTAAGCTTAAAACACACACACACAGCTACACTCATGGACATGAAGTGTACACAGAAATCAACAATAAATAGACATAAGACATACAGGTAAACATGTAATAATAATAATAATAATTCATTGCATTTATATAGCGCCTTTCATGACACCCAAAGCGCTTTACAGTTCATTGTTCATTCACTCCACACGTGGTGGTAAGCTACTTTCTGTAGCCACAGCTGCCCTGGGGCAGACTGACGGAAGCGAGGCTGCCAATCTGCGCCATCTGCGCCATCGGCTCCTCCGACCACCTCCAACACTCACGCAAACACCACTTTCATACGAGGCAATGTGGATAAAGTGTCTTGCCTAAGGACACAGCGACAGTTTTTTGCAACTGGCGCCCCCCTGTGGCACCTGGAATTCCCAGTGGTCTCCCGTCCAAGTACTAACCAGGCCCTGCCTTGCTTAGCTTCTGAGATTTGACGGGATCAGGCTTTGACAGGCAGGTATGTACACTTCCAACATAAAGGAAACTTCGAGGTAGCTCTTCTTGGTAGCTGGTGTAGGTAAAAATGAAATGTGCAATATGTAAGATGCAAAATAAGTGAAGGTGCAATTTGTAAAGTGCAAGAGTGCTAAAAACTGCATGGACATCAGTGTGTGTGAGGTTATTTTTTGGATGTCAGTAACATGTTCATGGAATGTTCATGGAAATAATCTGTTAATTCAAGTAAAAAAATGCTATATTCAGCATTATTTGATCTGCAAATCACCACAACAAAACCAGAGAACCAGCAAATAGATATGAAAATAACTTGGATTAGTTTGTACTAAATTCAGGTTAAATTATTTGGGAAAATTGACTAATATCGGCCCTTCATAGCTGCTCCAAAATTAACAGAGCTCATGGCCATCGGTTTCTCTGAAAACTGTTAGAATCCATTGGGCATGAAAAAAACCCATTTGAGTTGATAACTTCTATAAACCAGGGTCACACGTGTGGCTCATTCACTATGGTTAGGGTACACTTTATTATCCCATAGAGAAATTTGTCCTCTGCATTTGACCCGTTCTTCAGTGTTGCTCGGGCGTCTCCTCAAGAGTACTGAGTGCAGTGCTCAGGGACCCATCTCTGTGATCTTGTTGCGAGGCTGGGTCAGGACTACATTAATTTTTACCTATTGTGCATGTTTTGGGTTGATGGAAACTGGATTGCCTGTAGGAAATCAGCCCAGACACAGGGAGAACATGTCAACTCCACACACAAAGGCCTTGGCGGCATTGGAGATCAAACCTGGAACCTTCTTGCTGTGAAGTGTGAGAGCTAGACACTATGTGGAAAGATGATGGATACTGATACAGGCGCTTTACCTGGAACCAAAATTACGCGACATACATGCCTGGCTTATGGGGTTAGGTACTTTTACGGAGCAGTCCTCAGGTTTTGACGTCATTCTTTGGTCTGTCCTGTATTTTCAAGCACATGGACTTGTATTGTTGCGTTGTTGAGTTTTCTGCGGTACATTTGCAAAACAGTGCACTAGAGCCAGTGGGATACAAGCTGCTCGTGGCTGGTTGAACATATGGCCTGAGGCTTTGAGAAGGAGATGCCACAGTTCAAGTCCAAGTCCAGGATTTTCTTTGGACTGGGTCTGGACCTGAGGGCTCTGTGCAGAAAGAAGACTTCACTGAAACTTAAGCTCTGACAAATGTAGTAAACCCAGGCAGCACGCCCCAGGAGACTGTGAATGGATCTTATTCTCTTTGTGTTTTGAGAATTGGTCTCTGCAGAATTAGTATTTTCGAGGAGTTGTTTCACGTTGACATTTTCTTTGGTTGGAAGATTTTTGGAAAACAAAAATGTGGGAAGTTGCACAAAATCCCTGAGGGACTTTACACAGAAGTACAGTATATCTTGAATGTGGAAAATTTTGTAAGAATTCACATCAAAATAATTATATGTCCACATGATTATCTGTTACTGTTCATTGTTATAGGTGCACTGTGTTACCGAAATGTTCCACAGTATGGCATTAAACTGATAATTCATTCAATCACATGTGTTGATATTGCTTCGAAAATACAAGGTAAAATGTATTCTTCTTGTGAGTTGGCTTGCCTCTCCACAGATGTGACCTGTTACTTGGTCTAGAAAACATTTCAGGCAAATCAATATCATCACCATGGAAACAAGCTGGTGGCAGAAAAGTTACATAGTGCACTATATACGATCTTTCACCATTTTAGTAGCACCTGCAAGCACAAATATTTGAAGATCTTGCAAAAATCATCATTATTATTTCTGAAATTCTTAAATTAAGAGTGTAGATAAAAAGGGTAAATGAAGCCGTCACTGGTCTAATGGTGAAAATTACGTCAACGTTAGTAACAATTTGAACAATTATCACTTAATTTCACACTGTATCACACGTGGATTTAGTGTGAGGTCTAAATCAGGAACAAGTGAGAATGTGTTAATGCACATAGTCTACTTTCAGTTTTGGTTCAGACCTGTTTTTAGTCCTGGTTTAGTTCTTGTTTAGTCCTGGTTTACTTTTGTTGTCTTAAGCTACGTTTATATGATGATGGTCTGAACAGAAGACGCTAAAGTGGCGTCGCGTCTTCACTTTTTATTCCGCGTTTACACAAGCGTTTTCGGGAGGAAATCTGCATGCATACGGTGACGCAAAAGTGTGTGGAATTCGATTGGGTATGCATGCCAGGCGGCTAGGTGGCGCTGTGATACATTATCACTATGTCCATGCGCATGCATAGAATCTTCCTTCTTCTCATCTGCGCCTCGAAAAGCAAAACAAAACATGGCTACCGGTAGCAAAACAAAATTTGTGTGGTCAGACGAAGTAGTTCAACTATTGCTTCAGACGTTAGACTAGTCTACAAAGTCTACGTTAGGGAGTCGTGCCAAACAAAGTACACTGATATATGGACCGATGTGACGTAAACGCGTACGCAACGTCAGCAGACTTGTGCAGAGTTTTGCGTCTTGGGCAGTGTAGACGAAAACGCTACGGGGGAACGTATTCAAGTTTTCCACTTTGGAGGGCAGTTTCATTTTTTTTGCGTTTTTAAGCCCACAAAACGCTGTCACCGTCTAAACGAAAGATACTTCTGATAAAATATTTTGTTGGTTTTACCCCTAGCGTTCTCATGTAAACAGGCCCTTAGTTTAATCCTCATTCAGATTTTGGAGTGAAACACATTCAGGATTGGCAGTGGCTCAGTAGTCAGTGCATTTGCCCACCACCCCAAGGTCAGTGGTTGGATTCCAGAGACAAGCGGCTGTGATTGTGTCCTTGAACAAGACACTTCAACTGTCGTGCTTATGTGAGAATGAGCAGGCTCATTCAGATACATATTTTTAAAGCAACATTTAGAAAATCATTGTATAAGACTCATTATTTTGAATTTGTGAATTTGCTTTAGACCTGGTTTAGAGGGTTTTAGTTCTGCTCATATATTTTTCACATTCCTGTACATTTATCTCGTTTAGTCCTGGCTCAGTTCTTGTTTAGACCTGGTTCAGTCCTGGTTCAGTCCTGGTTTAGTTCTTGATTAGTCCTGGTTCAGTCCTTGTTCCATCTTGGTTTAGTCTGAATTTAGTTCTGGTTTAGTTAGGTTTTTTTAAATCCTGGTTTAGTCCTTGCTAAATCCTGGTTTAGACCTGGCTTATATCTGGTTTAGTCCTGGTTCGGATTTTATTCCATCCTGGTTTAGACCTGGGTCAGTCCTGGTTTAGTTCCTGTTTAGTCCTGGTTCAGTCCTTGTTCCATCATGGTTTAATCCTGGCTCAGTCCTTGTTCCATCCTTGTTTCTTCGTGGTTTAGTCCTGGTTTAGTTCCTGTTTAGTCCTGGTTCAGTCCTTGTTCCATCCTGGTTTAGTCCTGGTTCAGTCCTTGTTCCTTCGTGGTTTACTCCTGGTTTAGTTGTTGTTTAGTACTGGTTCAGTCCTTGTTCCATCCAGATTTAGTCCTCGGTTAGTTACTTTTTAAAAATCCTGGTTTTGATCTAGTTTAGTTCTTGTTTAATCCTGGTTTCAATTTAGTTTAGTCCTGGTTTAGTTCTTGTTCCTTTGTGATTTAGTCCTGGTTTAGTTCTTGTTTAATCCTAGTTTTGATCTAGTTTAGTCCTGGTTTAGTTCTTGTTTAGTCCTTGCTCAGTCCTGGTTCAGTTCTTGTTTAGTCCTAGTTTTGTTGTATATAACAAAGGAGAGGTCTCTAGAGGCTGTTGTCTTCAGGTGTCAGATGTCATCCTGCATCACATTTACACACAACAACTGGAATTAAACTAGGACCAAACCAGGACTTGGAACAGGACCAATCCCAGCCTACATCAGGACTAAATCTGGATCATACCAGGACTAAACCAGGGCAGAGCAGTTTGAGACACAGTAGATTTGATGAGACCATGGAACAGAGGAGATTGGACCAGAGATGGGCGGTGATGGGTTTTGTGAGTGTGGGGTGTCCAGGGCTCTAGGGACTCTGCTCCTGTCCAGTTTACAGGTCAATGCCTTCACAGTCACTATTCTCTTGGTACATGTGTGACTCTGCTCTGCTCCTGTCCGTCTGTGGAGCACTCAACTGTTTTATGCATGGAATCTTAAAGCCAAGACTAGAATGTGGTGAGGATGAGACCACAAGATTAGATGTATAAGAAATAGTAAGGTAAAAGAAAATACTGTATAACATATAAATAGCCTCTTTAACTCCCCTCTCAAACCAGTTCTTTTCTCTGGCCAAGATCTGTACCTCACTGTCCTCAAAGATTTTGGCCAGAGAAAAGAACTGGGTTGAGAGGGGAGTTAAAGAGGCTATTTTTGTCAAGAAAGAGAATCCTTCCTTGAACAGAAATGGAGGTCCCAGACATAATTTGTCTCCCATTTATAACTCTATCCTTAAACCAACACAAAGAAAACAATAGGGCAGCAGGTCAGGTTCAGAGGTGTGAAAACACCATTATGGTCCTGAATGCTTCTGCTAACAAGACCCACACTCCACTCCCACTGCAGATCTAATAGGCCCACCTAACTAACACAAACTGTAAACAAATAGGTAGCCTATGGTAGTTTCATAGTAATTTCATTGTAGTTAGCGCCCCCTTCAGCCAGATGTAGGCAGTGTCCACCAGCGTCTGACCAGAACTGAAGAAGCAGCTTGGATGAGCTGAGAAACGTGTCCGACCAAATAAACTTTTGTCCAGTTGACAAATTGAATTTCTCCTTTTGCCATGGATTCTACCTGGGCGACTGAGGGATTCTACACACTATAATAATAATTATAATAATAATAATTTAAGGATGAAATACAATGCTTTTAACATTTTCCCTAAAGTACTGGCATCTTGACTGATACTCTGTCTGTATCATAAACTGTATGGACCCTTTAGCTCCCATATTCCAAATAGGTGTGCTTCCAGCTCCATTGACTTTATTTCCAGTTCACTTTATATTGAAAAATGTCTCCTCTCTCTGTAACTGCTGCTGTCAAGCTCGTCATTTTGATCAAATATTAGTATTAACCCACTCTATATGATCCTGGTGTTTTTATTTCACTATTTTGTCTGTCTATTAAGCTATGAAGAGTAATAACAGACAAATCCTGTGCCTTCTTTCCCCTAGGTCGCTCCTGCAAGCGCTAGAAACAGATTTGATTGATCAACTGTCTCGCTCCAGATCTGCTCTTTGGTTGCTATGATACTTGTGGTCAGAATTCCTAATTTGGAATCCTCCAAATTCGCTCCTATAACTGCTAGCCTCACTGAGCTGAAGCTGACTGCTGTGGGTGACGTCACACTCCCTTATTCCATTTCTTTAGTATACGATCTGTCACCAACTCGGACAGAGGATCAGAGGAGCTCATTGGTCAGCTATTGTTTAGAACAAAATCAAATTTCTCTCACCTCAGATTAACAATGTTTAGTGCTTTACTTTTTGATTCTGTGCAAGTCCCTCATTTGTCCCTCCTTGGAGTTATTTTTCTTCTATCCATAGGTTTCATAGTGATGAAAAGTTAGGGCCAGTGCCATAGCAACTAACAATTTAAAACAAAATAATCCAGTCTTTTAGATGGTGAAAAGTGAAGTCAACATGTCAAAATTACAATGTTTATCACAATCCTTCTCTTACTCCTTCCACCTTCCACCTACTCCTTCTTGTAGGACGCCCTGGAGGTCCTGGTGGAGAACTATGACCTGTCTGAGATCGAGGGTCCATGTGTGTCCTTCCGGAGAGCAGCGTCAGTGCTGAAGAGTTTGTCCTGGACCGTAGAGAGTGTGAGGAGCACAGAGGGGCTGCCCAGTGTGGGGGACACCACCAGGACTGTCATAGAGGTGACTGCCCTTTTTTCAAACGCTTGATTTTGGGACATTTGGGACATGACTGCAGTTTTCAAGTGAACAGCTTACCTTCTACCTTTTGTTCAGTAGACATAGGCAATTATAGGGCTGAAATCATCCACATGATTCTAGTGAAGATATTTTTGGATTTTAAAGGGATAGTGCGTTTTTTTTATGTGAATCTGTATGGGTTCCCTTCTAAAAGTGTTGTGCGTTAACACTGGCTTACCGCTGACAGTCTCGTCTCAGCCTGGTTCTGCTCGGGTTCTGCAGCTCACGTAAGTAGGTCCGGTAAGTTCGCGGGGACAGGTAATAAAGCTTGTTTTTCAAAGTTCAAGTTCAAAGTCAGCTTTATTGTCAATTCTGCCATATGTGTTCAACATACAGTGAATCGAAATTTTGTTTCTCTCTGGCCAGGTAGTGCAAAAAGACAGTGTACAAAATACAATATGAAGACAAAACACAACAAAAAACTATCTAAGACAGAGATCTAAGTTAAAACTAAAGTCTACGATCTAAAATCTTAAAACAGTGCAACATAATAAATAAACTATACTATATACAGATTTCCAAAGTGTGCAGTGTGCATCAAAAATGTGCAATGGAAGATACAGCAGTGACTTGGTCATGTGCAGTAGAATGTGCATAGGAGTTAAGATAAAGTAAAAATAAATGTGCAACAGTAGTAATTCTAGTGCAGTAACAGGAGTAAACAACAGTACTAAAATTCCAGTAGTCAATGTGCAATAACAGTAGTAAACGACAGTGCAACGGGGGTAAAATTCAATAACAGGAGTAAACAACAGTACTAAAAATTCCAGTAGTAAATGTAAGTGTGCAATAACAGTAGTAAACAACAGTGCAACAGGAGTAAAATCCAGTAGTAAATGTAAATGTGCAACAGTGCAACAGTAGTCCTTAGCAGCAGTTTTTTTTTTTTTTTTTTTAAAGTGTCTAGAGTGATAGGTCTTTTTATGGAATACAGGTTATGCCAATATGGGGGGTGGGGGGTGGGAGATGGGTAAGGTGGGAGTTCGGGTGTGAGTTCGGGTGTGAGTTCAGCCTCCTGACAGCCTGGTGGATGAAGCTGTTTGAAAGCCTGGTGGAGTGGGCCCGGAGACTCCGGTACCTTCTCCCCGAGGGCAGGAGGCTGAACAGGCTATGTGCGGGGTGGCTCGGGTCACCCACAATGCTGGACGCTCTGCGGGTGAGCCGGGTGTTAAAAATGTCTAGGAGGGAGGGGAGAGAGACACCAGCGATCCTCCCAGCTGCATTCACTATGCGCTGCAGGGCTTTTTTTTTTTTCTTCGCAAAACAACATTTGCCCAAAAAGTGATATATATTTCCGTCACAAACAGTTGTCCGAAAAAATCCAGCAGCCTATTTTCCCTAATTCGCATGGTTCCCTTTTCTCTCGAAGTTGTATCACTGCGCGGGTAGCCTAGCCTATAGCCTGTTCACTTGTAAACATTGTCACGCGGAAACAGGAGGGATGACCCAAAATGCAGGACTACTGTTTAAGTACTTTAATAAAAAACAAAGAACTGACCAAAATCCAAAAAGGCAAGACATGACTACTAATGACAAAACGTGACGAGACATTGACGATGGACCAACAAAGGGCAGAGGAGAACATGGGGTATAAATGCAGACAGACACAGGTGTAGCACATCAGGGCGGGGAAAACAATCAACAGACAGGAAGTAAAACTAAAACAAGCTGACCAGAAATGTCAAAATAAAACACTGAGGACACACCAAAGGAATAAAATACACAAAATATGAAATAACAGCCAAAAAAAAACATGAACCATGACAGTACCCCCCTCTCAAGGGACGGCTCCCAGACGTCCCCAAGAGCCACAATGAACTCGGAAGGGTGGAGGGGGGACAAGAGATCTGAAAACAGTCAGAATGGTCTGGGGTCATGAAGGCAAGGGCAGTTCACAATGGAGATGGCAGTGAAGTTAGGTGGTGGAGCTTAACTTGGATGAGGGGCAGGGCTGAGATCTGGTGGCAAGCTCCCTGGACGGAGAGCGATGTCCAGCGAAACTACCGCAGGGGCTTGGGAGAACGACCACCCCAGACGGAGATGTGTCCAGCGGTGGCTCAGGAACAGAAGCAGGTAAGCTCCCTGGACGGAGAACTTTGTCCAGCGAAGCTGCTGCAGGGGCTCAGGAGAACGACCACCCTGGACGGAGAAATGTGTCCAGCGGTGGCTCAGGAACAGAAGCAGGTAAGCTCCCTGGACGGAGAACTTTGTCCAGCGAAGCTGCTGCAGGGGCTCGGGAGAACGACCACCCCAGACGGAGAGATGTGTCCAGCGGTGGCTCAGGAACAGAAGCAGGTAAGCTCCCTGGACGGAGAACTTTGTCCAGCGAAGCTGCTGCAGGGGCTCAGGAGAACGACCACCCTGGACGGAGAGATGTGTCCAGCGGTGGCTCAGGAACAGAAGCAGGCAAGTCGAGGTCAGGAATCTCCAAAAAAAAAGCTCCAGCTAAATAGAATTCAGGGATGGTGGGCAGTCTGTAATGGCATTGGGCACCAGTGACTCTTGAGAAGGAGGTGGGAGCTGAAGTGGAGGAAGGAGGGCTTAAAGCAGGGCTGGGCTACCATCTGCAAGCCCCATGTCTCCTCCTTGTGACTCTTCTGGAGGTAGCAGACTCATTGCAGGCATAGTCCCGGGCCTGCTGCAGAGCAGCTGCAGGAGACAATCCACTTCCCACACATTAACAAAAAAAAATAAATAAATAAATAAAAAAGGAGAGTAGTCTGCTTGGGTCTGATCTGGTTGGTCCATTCTGTCACGCGGAAACAGGAGGGATGACCCAAAATGCAGGACTACTGTTTAAGTACTTTAATAAAAAACAAAGAACTGACCAAAATCCAAAAATCCAAAAAGGCAAGACATGACTACTAATGACAAAACGTGACGAGACATTGATGATGGACCAACAAAGGGCAGAGGAGAACATGGGGTATAAATGCAGACAGACACAGGTGTAGCACATCAGGGCGGGGAAAACAATCAACAGACAGGAAGTAAAACTAAAACAAGCTGACCAGAAATGTCAAAATAAAACACTGAGGACACACCAAAGGAATAAAATACACAAAATATGAAATAACAGCCAAAAAAAAACATGAACCATGACAAACATCCGCTTATGCCGTACTGCATCTGCTGTATACATCCGCTTACGAGTGAACAGGCTAATAGAGCTAACGTGGGCGGAGTGATACGAATCTAGAGAAAACATGCAAATGCGAATTAGGCTGCTGGATTTTTTCGGAAAACTGTCTCTGACTGTCAGCGGTAAGCCAGTGTTAACGCGCAACACTTTTAGAAGGGAACCCATACAGATTAACATTCAAAAAAAAAAAAAATACTATCCCTTTAAAAACGTAGTGGAGCACTTCCTGTATTACCACATGGCATTACAATTTGGAGTCTTTTCTGTCTGAGAAAGGAACTCACCTAAAAATGCAGGGTTTCTGTGGTAAACATTTGTGAATGAAACAAAACACATCTCCAGGCCTGTTTGTGATGAGGAAAGAACATTATAACAAATCAGAAAATAGTGTAATATGGGCCCTTTAATCAGGAAAATCGTTAATAAAATCGGCTGTTTTTAATTTTCTTTTCAACAATGCATTTTTGTATGAAGAACCTTATGTTATTGCAATATACACAGCAGTGACCCTGGTAGTAAATGAGGAGCGTACTTTTATAAGTTTACATAAAAGCACAAAGATCGACCATTATATACTGTTGTTTTGTCCTTGGGCAATAGAAAAAGAATGAAAAACGACTCTATCCTTTATCGGTTAAATCAAATCTAAAGTTTAGCTACAGATTGTTGTATGTGGTAGATGGGTCAAAATGTACTTCACTTTCTGCACTCGCAACATGACGTGATGAGCCATAAACATAAACGTTTGTGTATTTTCAAACACTGCTGCGTCTGCTCTGAGCCTGATGTTAGTTCTCATCAGATGTTCTTCAGAGCCTTGAGCTGGAGTCAGTGTCTTTGATGGAGACTGTGGAGGTGCTTTGTGCCTTCACAGACTCGGTGATTACTCATTAGAAGTCTTTGAACATCTCGCTGGATCATAGCTCCAACTAAAACAAACCTGATTTGGCCTCGAGGGAGGTGTAACTGCAGCCCATTTTCATCATAGTCATTCTTTATGGCTCCCAGCTGAGTCCACACAACTTTAGGTGTGGAGAAGTGGATATTTTTCTGAAAAAACAAACAAACAGAAAACTTGCCAACAAAGTACCAAGTATTAGAAATGGTAGGTATAATGCTAAACATGAATTTAACCACCACCACCACCACCACCACCACCACCAACAACAACAACAACATTATTTTAATATCAATGGACGTCAGTTGGCTAAAACTCTTTTCTGCTCCCAAACGATACTTACGGGTGGCACTCTAAATTGGTAATGTGTAGAATTAGTGCTTCACATATCAATCTGCTATGATAAAATGTGCTTTGTTAAACAGTGATAACTGTTTAATCTGTAGAAATCTGTTCTCTGCAATAGTGCTGGGGCAATTTTCTGTACATGTTTAGGTTGATGGAGGAAACAGGAGTAACCACCGAAACACAGAAAGTCCAACTCCACATAAAAGCTTCCAACACAGTCTGGGAATCGAAGCCGGACATGGACCTTCTTATATCTAATAGTGCTTTACGTTTGCACATTTGTGTTGCACTTTACCAAGTTGGAAAAGCGTCTCAAAACACCCCAATCTAGTCTTTATTCACACAGTCATACTAGTGCTGTCAGGTGATTAAAAAAATAATCTAATTAATTACAGGATTTGTAATTAATTAATCTAATTAATCACATTTTAATCAAGAGAGAGAGAAGGAAAGAGTGAGCGAGAGAGGGAGAGAAAGACAGAGAGAGGGAGAGAGAGGTACAGAGAGAGGGAGAGAGAGATACAGAGAGGGAGAGAGAGAGAGAGAGACAGAGAGGGAGAGAGAGAGACAGAGAGGGAGAGAGAGACAGAGAGGGAGAGAGACAGAGAGAGGGAGAGAGCGCGAGAGAGACAGAGGGGGAGACAGAGAAAGGGAGGGAGCGAGAGAGGGTGGGGATACAGAGAGAAGAAGAGAGAGATACAGAGAGGGAAAGAGAGCAAGAGAGAGGGAGGGAGAGAGATACAGAGAGAGGGAGAGAGAGACAGAGAGAGAGAGAGATACAGAGAGAGGGAGGGAGAGACAGAGAGAGGGAGAGAGAGATGCAGAGAGAGGGAGAGAGGGATACGGAGAGAGAAACCCAAATTGTCCGGACGTGTTTATCGTTCAAATGATCCGTCAGGCTGGAGCAGCTTCGGTGATCGGAAAATTCTTTTTTACAAAAGCTCCAAATCACAGCGTTCTTGTTGATCGTCCCGTCTTCGTTCTTTTATAAATAAAGTTCCCGTTCTTCGGCCCTGGCAGCGATTCGCTCCTCGCCCCCTGAGTCGAGTCCATGTCAGTTTCCTCCAGGCTTTATTTGTTTGATTAGCGACGCAGGTGGAAGTGACGCCACTGCCAAGTCGCCTACAGGTCCTTCAATGGGACAAATTTAAAATGCGCACATTGAATTACCGCTCATAATTAATTGCCTTAATTTTTATAACTCGTTAATTTGCAGTGTAATTAATCAATCTAATTAACGCATTAAAGACACAGCCCTCATTCATACATAGGCAAGATGAGTGACGTGTCTTGCCCAAGGACACAACAATTCAAAGCTGGAAATGCACCGCTGATGGCCTGGTTGGTGGGCAAACCCTGCACCCACCTTCTTGCTTTTCTTTTACTTTCGGACTTCCCAAACTCCAAAATGTCAAAGTGCACGTAAGGCCAAATATAGCCTTACCTGAGACAGGACAAATGTTACAAAATTTCTTTTTCAAATGGACATTATTCATCGGTTTTTGTTTCTGCTGATTCAAAGGAAACAGAAAACAGCCTGGTCAATATTAAAATCCTTTGTAGCAGTTCTTTTGTCACTGTCTGGATTCTGCAAACAGACAACAATGGGGCCTCATGAGAAAAGCTGATGCCACTTATTGTATTTCCTCATAGATTTTTATTGTTCTCAAAAGTTCTCTCATAAATCACACAGAGACTGAAGGTGTGTTTGGGATTGTGGCATTTTTCTGGATTACACATTGTCTAGAGAATTTCATGTCAATAAAATGTATCAGAATAACACAGGTAGGTACTTTGACAAAGATTCTCTACAAGTTTTTTATATATTTGAGCCTTGGGACGTCATGCGGTAATACAGGAAGTGCTCCAATGTGTTTTTAAACTGCACCTTCAGTAGAGTCATTTGGACGATTTCAGCTCCAACATTGCCAAAATCTATGGAATAAGCAGCAAAAGGTAACTATTAACTTGAAAACAGTTACTTGATGACATAGTTGGATAGATTTCAAATTTACAGATTTGGAGATGTAGACAGACTAATATTTCTAGATTACTCAAATATGTGTGAAACAAAACACAACTTCAGGTCTGTTTTTGAAGAGGTAACAGCATTATAACATGGCTAAAAGTTCACAAGAGTCAAGTTTGCCTAATATAGGGCTTTTAAATAAACATGCGTGTATTTCATATATCTTTTGATAATAGTTTAAATTCTCAGTCCCAGAGTTACCCATTCTTCTAGCTTGCCAAATAAAAATTTAAACGATTAAAGAACTAAACAGTGTAGGCTAAATCTGCTTGTACCTTACTCAAAAACCTTGAAACTTGATTGATACTGATGAATGGTGGATTAAATGTAAACATCAAATTTCAGCAGTCTTTTTACATGCCCAGGTATGTCCATGGTCCTGATTTAGACCTGGTTTGGTCTAGTTTTAGTCCAGGTTTATTTCTGGCTCTAGTCCCTATTTTAATGTGGAAATGTCTATCACTACCAGCTTGTGACTGGTGTTTGAAAAAGAGTGAAAAGATACAAGGTGTTGAGTTTAGTTGTGTTTCTTTCCTTCTTCATCCATTTTCTTCCACTTGTCCGGGTTCGGGTCACGGGGGCAACAGCCTAAACAGATCTGCCGCCCAGATCTCACTGCACCAGCCCCTATGGATCCTCCTGTGGGTGGTGGGTCCACGGGAGGACAGCCCCCACATCGCTCCTTTGGGCTGTACCCGGCCGGGCCCCGTGGAGGAAGGCCTGGCCACCAGACGCTGACCGCTCGAGCACCCACCCCAGGCCTGGCTTCAGAGTGGGCCCCCCCCCGACAACACAGCTCCAAGGATCATTCAGTCACTCAAACCCCTCCACCACGTTAAGGTGGAGGTTCAAGGAGCATCTTTCCTTCTCATTACAAAAAAAATTGCTCTTCACAACATCAACAACTAAAAACTTTAATACTTCTTTGCTTCAGTGTTTTGCCACCAAATAACTTTTTGAAGTAGGATATGTAAATTTCGTTTAAAAATATTCTTGTTTACCAAAGTTACCAAATTAATTCTCACCGAACTTGAAAGTTTTGAAGTAAACCTTTTGCAGAAGAGATGAGCACTCTTCTCTCACACATGGGCACACAGCAGACAGCAGCTCCAAAGCTCCTCTTACTCACTGAAATACAAATATAAAAATAGTCCATCATGGAGAGTTAGCCGGGGCAGTGGATCGGGGCAGGTGTCAAGGAATGTCCAGAAAATGTTTTGACTTTTGCAGGATGAGGCGAGCAGCACTGAACACTCTTGACACTTTGGACTGAATGGTTCATGTTTTCTTTCCTTTTCTTTTCTTAGGTATTATGGTAAATGATATGACAAACTCGCCCGTTTGAACACTGGTTTTGTGTAACGCAGAAATGCTCAGTTTAGACATTTCGCAACTTTTAGCCATGGGGGGGGGGGGGCCTAAACAGGGTAGGGGAGCTCACATTAACGTTCAAAAACCTCAGAAAGTGAAAATTTCATGCCATGGGACCTTTAAGAATGATTAACGCTTATAACTACGTAATTAAGGGGTTAAAATATTAAATAGTCAGCCTTTTGTTCATTATAAATTAAGTTGTTGTTTATGCTTTATTAAGGCTAACTAAAGTGTAGTTATTGTAGTGTTATGAAAAGATTTAAAACTGATGTCTATGTGAGATCGAAAGTGTTTTTGTTTGAATAGTAAAGGACACAGGGAAAATCATTGGCAAAGAGCAGAAAAAAATGTGTCAGGATGTCTTAAGCATCAAAGAAGTGTACAAAGGATCATTTGTACCAAAAGACGGAGACAAAAATGAATACCGCATTTATTTATTTAGTACAGTGGTACCTCACCTTACGAATGACCCAACAAACGAAAATTTCAAGTTACGAAACGCCTTCACGGTAAATTTTGGTCTTTAGATACGAAAGAAAATTCAAGTTACGAAACGCGAAATCTCAAAAATTCAATTAATGTGCGCTCAGATGCACGCCCCGAAACGTAAATACACTTTATCAACACACACGGGGTTAGGTTCCAGAGGTGGCCCGCGGTGGGAGAGGTCCACGAGGTAGGACAACTTTGTATTTTGCAATTGTTCTACATGTTTTAGGGCTGTAAATGCCTCACCACACACATTCTACGCTTTTCTCAGACTGGAGTTGGGCTTTTCTCGCATTTCTCTCTCGTTTGAACACTCGAACTTTCATAGATTTTCAATGGAATGTGTTGATAGTGAAGCGTGGGGGGGGCACGGCTCAATATAGCGCCGAACGTGCGAGGGGAGCGGAGACACAGGATTACTATTGCAACAACACATCATCAGTAGGGTAAAACTAACTTGTCTCACGACGGTCTAAACCCAGCTCACGTTCCCTGTTAGTGAGTGAACAATCCAACACTTGGTGAATTCTGCTTCACAATGATAGGAAAAGCCGGCATTGAAGGATCAAAAAGCAACGTCGACACGGCGCCCGGGCCGTGCCTCCCCCTCGGGGCCGCGGGCCCGCGCGGCTCACAGCTCACAGTGTCAGACCCCCGGCTCTGGAAGTCACATAGAACCAGAGCCCGCCCCGAGCGAGACCCCGCGGTCTTGCCCGCCGATAGAGCACCTTTCTCGGCCTGTTAGCTCACAGTGTCAGCCCCCAGGCTCTGGAGGTCAGATAGAACCAGACCCCGCCCCGCTCTTAAAGAGCCCCGCTGAAAGAGCGTCTTTCTCGGCCTCTTAGCTCTAGCGCGGAACGCGCAAGGAGCGCGGAGACAGGAGCACCGCGCTCCTCCAACGGCACTGCCATGTCCCGGGATAATCCTGGTTTAGTCCAGGTCCAGTCCAGGTTTAGACCTGGTTTAGTTCTGGTCTAGACCTGGTTTATTCCAATCAGGACGCAGAACACAAATGTTACACTATAAAAAAAAGTTACACTATAAAAAAAAAAACCTTGGAACGGATCAGGCCTTTTCCATTGAAATAGCTACTCAACTTACGAAAAATTCACATTACGAAACCACTTCTGTAACGAATTAATTTCGTAAGGTGAGGTACCACTGTATTACAATAATAGCTTTCATATATTACACAAAACTGATTCTTGTGAGCTTCAAGCCATGTTCGATTATTGTTCAAATGCATCAAAAACATACCTGAAGTTGTGTTTTGTTTCGTCCAACTGTTATTATTAGTCTATCTACAGTGTCTACCGCTTTAAATGCCTTAGTTTTCAATTTTTTACCTTTAGCTCAGTTGAGATTGACAGTTCTAGGGCTGAAATTATCCAAATGATTCTAATGGTGTATGGAGTTTAAAAATACTGCAGGATTTTTGTGTTGCATGTGTGAATGGAACAAAAAACAACTCCGGGTATGCTTTTGATGCCGTCAGGGTGTCGGTACAGAATGCCTTTAGCGACAAAGAAGTGCACAAATCTTAATTTTAATGCTTTCAGCTTTTGAAATCAGAACTCATGAAATGTGTGTGTAGGTGGAGCACACTTCATCTGTAAATGTACCAGACATTTTAACCTATTTATGGTATCTTTCTTGTGTTCATGTGATGGTGAACCAAAGACGACTTTTCTCTATGATGGACTGTAAAGTTTAAAGGAAAAGTAACGTTATTTTACAATCTGAGCCTTCTTTCGGTAATAAAACAAGTCGTTTGACTCACCCATATCACGTTCGTGTCATTTGGAGCTGTTTGAAGAAAGTTATGTTGTAGCGTATCCATTAGCATTTGTATTCGGGGCATTACTTTGCGGTCTCCAAATAACACAAACTTTAGCACTTTTCAAATCATAGAAGCCTGATGTCTTAAAGGTCCCATGGCATGAAATTTTCACTTTCTGAGGTTTTTGAACGTTAATGTGAGCTCCCCTACCCTGTTTACCCCCCCCCCCCCCCCCCCCCCCCATGGTTAAAAGTTGCGAAATGTCTATACTGGGCATTTGCGATCCTTTTCTGCGTTACACAAACCCAGTTTTGAAACGGGCGAGTTCAGACAAGGCACCTTATTGACGTCAGATCGGCAAATGCAGCTCCAGCCCCTCCCTCTGTCTCCGCTCAGCGTCCCTGTATATCCCGCCCATAGAGTTTGGACTGTGAATGCGCTACGCAATGCGAAATGCGTTTTTTTATTTGCCTGGAGGCACCTGCGAGTGTTTCTAGGCTAGCAGGTACCTTACCCGACCCTCTGGACCTCTGAAATACCAGTGGTTTAATTTTATTTTCTGTGTAAATATGCTTTTTTTCATTGCTAAGTCTCTCATCTGTCTCTCACGGAAGGGCAGACACAGTGGAGCCGTGAGGAGCCGAGCTGCGCTAAGCTGCGGGGGAAACCCGCCCCCCCCGCTCCTCAGCCAATCTCTCTGTACTTCTCATTTGCAGTGAAGAAGCAACACCCACAATAAAGCATTCTAGACACATATCTAGCCTCATGAAGACTGTCAGAGTCATATCTCATGCAGTGAGTGTTGATTTTGAAGAAGGATTCATTTACAGTATTAGGGAACCATTAAGGAGCCATATAAAAGCATCAAGAAGTACCATGTCATGGGACCTTTAATGAAAGATTTCGTTTGAAGCAAAAGTGGCCTGTAATCCGAGATTTATCCATAGTTTTCAGCTTTGCGTTTCATGTTTGGGTCCCAGGAGCAGTCCGCGCATGCGCACTGGCGTCCTCATCTACTCGAAACTATGGCTAAATCTCGGATTACAGGCCACTTTTGCTTCAAACGAAATCTTTCATTAAGACATCGGGCTTCTATGATTTGAAAAGTGCTAAAGTTTGTGTTATTTGGACACCGCAAAGTAATGCCCCGAGCAAATGATACAGCACCATGTTAACGGATACGGGATCATTACTAGAACAGAACGGCTCAACATAAGTTCTGCGATACTGCTCCAATTGACAGAAAAATGCTATGGGTGAGTAAAACTACTTGTTTTATTGCCGAAAGAAGGCTCAGATTGTAAAAAAAAAACGTTAATTTGCCTTTAAGTTAAGTTACACCATTTCTTTAAATCAGAATGTATTTTACCGGTTGTATTGTACTTGTCCCTTTAAAATACTTTGGTCTTTTCTTTAGCCTGCACTTTGTTTTTAGAAATATGCAGCAAAAGATTACAATTTTATTATGTCAAATGGTTGTGTAAAATGTAGAACAAATCCCTGAATAATTTGAAATTACAGTAAAATAAGTTCATGTTACAAATTGTAACAGTTGTTATTGTTTGTATCTTACTCTCTAAATCTTACTCTAAATCAAAAACATCTAAACTAGTCTACATGAGCTTCTTGAGATCCTAAAGTCAGTGTAACTGCTGGTATGGGAGCTGTTTTCATCATTCAAATGTAGCTCCACAACTCAACTCTTTATTTTTCATCCGTCTAACTCGACACTTGTGTCTTTGAACCGATCAAACTCCTCAAGTCTGAACCAGAAAACGACAAAAACCAAAAAGTGCCGTGTGTGAGTGAACACTGGAGTGTCAGAGCGCTGAGAGACAGACTGAAGATGTAAAACTAGTGACACAAAATATCAGGATCAGGAGTTCTGGAAAAGTAAAGTGTGTTAAACTGAAAGGGCAGAGTGGGGAAGTGAAATGTGCATCTGAGGTTGAATGCTTTTGAGGATGCATTCATACTATAAAATACACGTATATCTCATTTATTTATTTATTTAGTATTGCAATAATATTACACACAGTGGACTCTTGTGAGCTTTAAGCCATGTTAGAATGTTTTTACCTCAACAAAAACATACCTGGAGTTGTGTTTTGCTTCATTCACACATGTTGAAAGCTCAAAATGCTCTATTCCACCTTATCATGTCATACGTTTTTCCAAGTTAACATCTACTTTTTACCTTTAGTTCAGCCTGGATTAGCAATTCTTGGGGTGAAATCATCCAAATGATTCTATTCAAGGTGTATGAGTTTAAAAGGTGGAACAAAGTGTTTTCTGTTTGAGAGATGAACAAGGATTGAACTAGATGAACAGGGTTTATGTTAAACTGGGTGTGAGAAACAAAACAAGCTCTGGGTCTGTTTGTGATGAGGAAACAACATTGTGACATAGATCAGAAAATAGCGTAATATGAGCCATTAAAGGTTAAAGGGATAGTGCGTTTTTTTAATGTTCATCTGTATGGGTTTCCTTCTAAAAGTTACGTGTGTTGACACCGGCTTACCTCTGACAGTCTCAGCTGATCCCGGTTCGGCTCGCTTTCTGGAGCCCACGTAAATAGGTCCGGTAACTTCCCTGGAACATGAAATAAAGCTTGTTTTTCTTCTCAAAACAAAACATTTGTCCGAAAGGTGACATATTTGCGTCCCAAACAGTTGTCCACGAAACACCCAGCAGCGTAGATTGCGTTTGTGTATTGTGTCTCTCGATTCATATCACTGCGCGCATATTAGCCCGTCAGAGGTAAGCTGGTGTCAACACATGTAACTTTTAAAAGGAAACCCATACAGATGAACATAATTTAAAAAAAACGCACTATCCCTTTAAGGTCAGTCTCCAAGAAGCGAATATAAGTGAATGTAATGTCTCTGAAAAGGATGATGTGCTGTCTGAACACAGCCTCAGAGAGTCTGTGTACAGGAAAGTCTGATACAGAGATCACTCCAGGCGCAAACTTATCTTGGGGGAGAAAAAAAAAGACAGACTGATGATTTGGGACTTGACTTGTCAGTTTCAGAGGCACTGACTCCAAACTTGACTTGAATTTCAAACTACAGTATATTTGCCATAAGTTTTTAGGTTCAAATATATTTTAGAGATGCACTATGTAACTTAAGATGTGTGTAAAATCCCTCAGTCGTCCAGGTAGAATCCACGGCAAAAGGAGAAATTCAATTTGTCAACTGGGCAAAAGTTTATTTGGTTGAATACGTTTCGCACCTCATCCAAACTTTGCCATTCAGGGCCTTAATGGGGCCATTATGCTCCTCTCTTCAGGCAGATATAGGCAGTGTCCACCAGCGTCTGACCAGAACTGAAGAAGCAGCTTGGATGAGCTGAACGTATTCGATGAAATAAACTTGTGTCCAGTTGACAAATTGAATTTCTCCTTTTGCCACTATGTAACTTGTCCACCGGCTTGTCTCCATGGAGAAATTATAGCTTTGCCTTGAATGTTCTGTTGCTCTTTGGTTGCTGTTCTATCTATTTTTGTTACCCTCTGTTATATATTATATTTAGGCCCGAGCGCTAAAGCGTAGGGCCTTTTGTTACTGTTCTGCAGTGCGAAGCACTGCAGAACCAGCGTGCACAAAACAAAGCGCGAAGCGCTTTGTTTTGTGCACGCAGCAGAGCGCGAAGCGCTCTCCCCTTTTTAAACACCTAGCACTCATGTCAACGACTGGTGCCCGCTGACTTGGCACGGTGGCATCGCCCGTGGCCGCGATAGCGGCCAAATTGTAATTGTTCACCCCAAAACATTCTCGGCCCACCAGCGTGCGCAAAACAAAGCGCGAAGCGCTTTGTTTTGCGCACGCAGCAGAGCGCGAAGCGCTCTCCCCTTTTTAAGCACCTAGCACTCATGTCAACGACTGGTGCCCGCTGACCTGGCACGGTGGCACCGCCCGTGGCGGCAAAATTGTAATTGTTTTGTGGGCACACATGACATCGTGCACTGCGTGCACGATGTCATGTGTGCCCACAAAACCAGAGCGCGAAGCGCTCTCCCTTTTCCAAACACTCAATGCCACACTATAGTGACACTCATAGGATCCAATAGCACAGACTGGCACTGCCCATTGCCGCGAAAGCGGCATAATTGTAATCGTTAACCATCGTAAACGTCAAAAATATGTATTGGGCAAGTGAGTAATCGATGAGGTCAATGACGAGCGCAACGCGCTCGTCATTGACAATGGACCCCACGGGTGCGTTACTGGACGCGAGCCCTTTCCATTGATATATATATTGCCACCATAGGTGGCACCATATTGTTATTGTTCTGGTTTTTCTTATTATTATTTATTCTTATTTATTCTTATTATTTTTCTCCCCCCCTTTTGCAGGTTTCGGGTACTTCCCACGGACGAAAACTCACGAAATTTTGCACAAAATTCAAGAATGCCAAAAAAGGAATTTACAAATAATCTGTATTAAAAAATCTTTAAAAATGGCTCGACAGCGCCCCCTAGAAAATCAAAATACATTGCGCCTATGGCTATACCCGAAAAATGAACTTTGTCGTAGACAAATGAAATTCGGGTGGTGGATAGGTCATGTCGTTACGAACCAAAAAATATATTACGCTGTTGCTAGGCGACCAACAGGAAGTCGGCCATATTGACCCGAGCACGCGACCCGGCGCCGAAGGCGCAATTTCCTGCCTTCGTATTTTAACGAACTCCTCCTAGGGTTTTTGACCCAGACTCACCAGAATCGTGCTGTATCATCTAGACAAGTGGGACATTAAAAGTTGTTAAAAGCGTTCTAAAAGAGTGAACGGTGTTTCCGTGACAACGCCACAAATTTCGTGTTCGTTTTTGCGGCTCGCCATCAAACTTCGACGAGCGATAATTTGCGCATACTTTGGCCGATTTCACTCAAACTTTAATCGTTCATTGACACCCCGGCCCTGAACATATTGATATAATAAAATCTAAAATGGGTGCTATAGCGCCACCTAGGGACATTGCATGGAAGCGCAAAATTTTACTTTGTCGTAGACATACCAAATTTGGTACATATATTCGTGATGGGGTATCGATCAAAAAACTCAATGACGCCAACACGCCATGTCCCATCGTGTTGCCATGGCAACAGGCCAAACTTCTCTCCTTGCCAATGGGATGTCAGGCAAAAACTTTGTCGTAGCCAAACCAAATTTGGTACACAGATGCATCATGGGAAGAGGAACAAAAAAGTATATTAACCGGTTGCTAGGCGACCAACAGGAAGTCGGCCATTTTGGACCGAGCACGTGACCTGGCCCCGAAGGCGCATTTTCCTGTCCTCGTATTTTAACGAACTCCTCCTAGGGTTTTTGACCCAGACTCACCAGAATCGTGCTGTATCATCTAGACAAGTGGGACATTAAAAGTTGTTAAAAGCGTTCTAAAAGAGTGAACGGTGTTTCCGTGACAACGCCACAAATTACAGGTGTGTTTTTGCGGCTCGCCATTAAATTCGGCGAGTGATAATTCGCACATACTTTGGCCGATTTCACTCAAACTTCAATTGTTCATGGACACCCCGGCCCTGAACAGATTGATATGAGAAAATCTAAAATGGACACTATAGCGCCCCCTAGGGAGATTGCATGGAAGTGTAAAATTTTACTTTGTCGTAGACATACCAAATTTGGTACACACATTTGTGACAGGGTCTCGATCAAAAAACTCAATGACGCCCCCGCGCCTTCTCCCATTGTGTTGCCATGGTAACTGGCTAAACATCTGTCCTTGCCAATGGGACGCCTGGCAAAAACTTTGGTGTAGTCAAATCAAATTTGGTACACAGATGCATTATGGGAATAGAAACAAAAGTATATTATACCATTGCTCGGCAACCATCCAGCCATATTGCATAGACCATGCGACCTGGTGGCGAAGGCGCCACTTCCGATCAAACTTCGACGAGTGATAATGCACTCATAGTTTGGCCGATTTAACTCTAAACTTTAATCGTTGTTAGACACCCTGGCCCTAAACAGATTGATATAAAAAATCTAAAATGGCCGTTATAGCACCCCCTAGAGTAATTGCATGGAACAGAAAAATTTTACTTTGTCATAGACATACCAAATTTGGTACACACATTCATGACAAGGTCTTGATCAAAAAACTCAATGACGCCAACACGCCATGTCCCATCGTGTTGCCATGGCAACAGGCCAAACATCTGTCCTCGCCAATGGAACGCCAGGCAAAAACTTTGTCATAGTCAAACCAAATTTGGTACAGAGATGCATCATGGGAAGAGGAACAAAAAAGTACATTACGCCATTGCTAGGCAACCAACCACCCATATAGGATAAACCATGTGACCTGGTGGTGACGGCGCTACTTCCTGTCAAACTTGGACGAGTGATAATGTGCTAATAGTTTGGCTGATTTCACTCAAACTTTACTCATTGGTGTACACCCTGGCCCTAAACAGATTGACATAAAAAAAATCTGAAATGGCTATAATAGCGCCCCCTAGGGTAATTGCATGGAAAAGAAGAATTTTACTTTGCCGTAGACACACCAAATTTGGACCACACATTCGTGACATGGTCTTGATCAAAAAACATAGTGACACCCCCATGCCATCTCACATCGTGTTGCCATGGTAACAGGCCAAACCTCTGTCCCCGCCAATAGGATGCTCGACAAAGTTTGGTATAGCCACACCAAATTCTGTACATAGATGCATCATGAGAATAGGAATAAAAAAGTATATTACGTCGTTGCTAGGCAACCAGCCAGCCATATTGGATAGGCCATGTGACTTGGTGTCAAAGGCACCATTTTCTGTCCTCATATTTTTATTTATTCAATTGATTTTTTTAATGTTTGCACCCAGCATTTAAAAGAACAAAAATACACACAAAAGAAAAAGAAAATAACAGAACAGTGCAGGAAAGGCTTATGATTGACCCTCCTCTTAAAATAATTTAAATTAAAAGGCAAAACAAACAACCCCTCCCCACCTCAACCCCAGGCATTCAACACAAATGCATCCAGATAACGCACAAACTCACACATGCATCGAGCTAGAAAAAAGGGGAGGAAAATGGCGCGTTAGCGCCACCCCCCAGCGAGTGCAAGCGAGGGCCGATCATCGCCGCTTGCGGCTATATTTGATGAGTGAGCTACTGTGCCCAAAACAATTTCCCTTGTGGATCAATAAAGTTTGTCTGAGTCTAAATTCCACACTATGGTATTAACATTACGCTGTTCTATGTTGATGGTGGCATGTTACCATGGTGACACATTGCACACATTAGCAAACACTGTCAAAAAAGGTTTAAGATAATCGGAAAACTCAAGAAAAACACAAAATTGACTGAAAGAACTTTAAATGAGCCTGTGATCAATACGAGCATCCGTAGTCCCGTTTAGGTGTTTGATTTTTAACAAAAAAATTGTAGACTAATGCTAGCTAGCTTGTGATTGCAATTTTATGTGTGAGAGATTTGTTTAACAGCACAAACAGCTCTCCTAAACCAGCTCTTTCTAGTCAGATCTGGTTATAACAGACCTTTTTAACAATGGCCCGAAGTGTGTAGGTTTGCAGAACTTCCAGTTAATGGTTTTCTACAGCAAAATGTCTGTGGAAATGTCGGGCGTTTTCTCAATCAGCTTCATCAATCTGCCCCATCACCAAATCTTCAACCAACAAGGTCCACAAAGGACACAGCTATCAAGTTTAGAAAGATGACATCGACTAGCTTTAGTGAACTACTTCTACTTCTGAGCAAAACTGGTATGGTAATGAATAAAACATAAGTAACTTGTTAACTCAGACAGATTCTACAATTCAAATTAAAAATCGATTTTCTGACGTAGATATTAGCATAGATAGATTTGTGCAGTTCGAATGCTAGAGATCTAATCTGTGAACATCTCTAGCATTCAAACTGCACACATTTATCCATCTATGTCACACCCCCAGGGATTCAGCTCCAAAGTATCAATTAAAACTTTCTTGCAGTTATTCAGTTATTAGTATTTTTGATATGCACTTGTAATCATCTTGTTCTTGAACTTTTCACAGGAGATACTTCAACATGGCCGCTCATCTGAAGTGGAGAAAATACTGGTGGATGAGAGGTACCAGACTCTAAAGGTGAATACACAAAACACTTCAACCACTGAATAACACTAAAGTAAAGTTACAGAGGAGGTATTTTAGTTCTGTGGGGTATTATGTGATAAATATAACATATTTAGAGCACCATGTTACTTTCTACTGTTTTGGAAATGCAATACAGTGGTCCCTTGCTCTCTCGCGGTTCACTTTTCGCGGCCTCGCTGTTTGCAGATTTTTTTTTTTTTAATTTCAATTTTTAAAAAAAATAGTGTATCAACATTGTGTTCTGCATCCTGATTGGCTTCTCCTCCGTGTCTCCTGTACAGGACCTAAACCAGGTCTAAACCTGGACTAAACCAGGACTAGACCAGATCTAAACCTGAACTAAACCAGGACTAGACCAGGACCAAACCTGGACTAAACCAGGACTAGACCAGGACTAAACCAGGTCTAAACCAGGTCTAAACCAGGTCTAAACCAGGTCTAAACCAGGTCTAAACCTGGACTAGACCAGGACTAGATCAGGACTAGACCAGGTCTAAACCAGGATTAAACCACCGCATACGGTGGTTTAATCCCTTTTTGCCTTGTTTCGTGCGGCTCTTGTGCGTGTTCACTTCGTGGCTCGGACTGCGTCGTTGGACGGGGTCCCGAGGGGGAGGCACGGTCCGCACACTGCCTCGGTCTCGTGCTCGCAGCCCCGGCTGGGACGCCGGTCATGTTGCTCACGGATTTGACCACGGTAAGCGGGTGCATGTGTTCGCGTGCACATCCCCCCCCATGCTTCACTATTAATACATTTTGTTGAAAATCTACCAAAGTTAAAGTGTTTAAACGAGAGAGAAATGAGAAAATGTTCATTCCAGTCTGAGAAAAGTGTATAATGTGTGTGGTGAGGCGTTTACAGCCTTAAAACATGGAGAATAATTGTAAAATATAAAGTTGTCCTACTTCGTGGATTTCTCTTATTGCAGGTTATTTCTGGAACCTAACCCCCGCGATAAACAAGGGACCATTGTATTCATTGAAAACAAATGTATTAATAGGTTTTATAAGTTTCACTTTAGTTTTTGACACTTTGAACCTCCGCTGCCTAGTGTTGTAGTCAAGACCGCACTAATCGAGACCAAGACCAGTCCAAGACCACAGGGTCCCGAGACCCAGACAAGGCCAAGACTTGTTCTATGCTGATGGTGGCATGTTACCACGGTGACACATTGCACGCATAAGCAAACCCTTTTAAAAAAGTTTACGATCATCTGAAAACTCAAGAAAAACACAAAATTGATTGATTGAAAGAACTTTAAAGGAGCCTGTGATCAATACGAGCATCCATTGTCCTTTTTGGTGTTTGATTTTCAACAAAAAAAAATTGTAGACTAACGTTAGCTAGCTTGTGATTGCAATTTTATGTGTGAGAGATTTGGCAAAAGGAGAAATTCAATTTGTCAACTGGACAAGACCAAGACTTCTGGCGGTCGAGACCGAGACAAAACCAAGAATTTTAAAGGTCGAGACCGAGACAAGACCGAGACCACGGCCCATCGAGACCAAATCGAGACCATCTTTGTCATTTTCAACATGTATTTATTTTGTTTGTATTTTAGTTATTTTGGCACATTCATATCAAACAAACGCACAGGCTACAGTGAGAAGCCCAGCGCGCTCCTGCACACCAGTGCAAGTTTATTACCGACAGCAGTGGCCTTAGTGAAATACAATCACACTCGTTGAATGTCAGACCTCGAGTCCGCGGCAAACTGGCCTCGTGACTGGCTTCACGTACTATGACACTACCCCTGCCTTTGCTCCCTGCACTAAGTCAATCCCCCTTCAGAGCACTATCACAACACAGTCAGCGTCCATCCCCGAATAAAACTACTGCACATCGCATCAGGTTTGTCAAGTTGCTGTACAGTTTCCTATCATCCATCCATTTTCTTCCGCTTATCTGGGGCCGGCTCGTGGAGGCAACAGTCTAAGCAGGGGCTCCCAGACTTTCTTCACCCCGGACACTTCCTACAGCTCCACCAGGGAAACCCCAAGGTGTTCCCAGGCCAGCCGGGATACATAGTCCCTCCAGTGTGTCCTGGGTCTTCCCATGGGCCTCCTCCCGGTGGGACATGCCCGGAACAGACGCTTGAGCCACCTCAGCTGCTCCTCTTGACATGGAGGAGCAGCAGCTCTACTCCGAGCCCCTCTCGTGTGGCTGAGCTCCTCACCCTATCTCTAAGGGAGTGCCCAGCCACTCTGCACAGAAAACTCGGCCGCTTGTATCCACGATCTCGTCCTTTTGGTCATTACCCAGAGCTCATGACCATAGGTGAGGGGAGGAACGTAGATTGATGGTAAATTGAGAGCTTTGCCTTTTAGCTCAGCTCCCTCTTCACCACAATGGTCCGGTACAGCGACCGCATCACTGCCGATGCTGCACCGATCCGCCTGTCAATCTTCCCCTCACTCGTGAACAAGACCTCGAGATACTTGAACTCCTCCACTTTTGTATCATGTTTTTGTATATTTATGGATCGTTGGGTGATGTAGGCTTGTGGGAAGAACATTAGTCAGAATCTTACAACTCGCCGTAAGGAAGGTTTGAATAGGACCTGGTAGAGATCACTAAATTACTCAAACACGCTTGGATGACATCTAAAACCTCTTCAGGCATGTTTTTGACGAGGGAACAACATTATAACATGGCAGAAAGCTAAAACAAATCGATTTAGCATAATGCCCCCTCTTTAAGATATTCAGGCATTGTTTCAAGAAAAAAAATGCTCTTGTCACATTATGCACAAACCCTTTTGGACAGCCAAGAGGAACAGAACAGCTCCTTTGTCAAACAGAATCCTCTGTGTTTGTATGGCAGACTCAGAGCTGCTTAAGACAGGATAAACGATGAAAGGAAAATGTGCTGATCTGGGAATATGACAATACAATGATGATGATAATAATAATAATACTGGTGTTCAAACATAAAATCAATGCTATACTAAATCAAACCACTGTCGTTTTTTTTTATCTACTTGGCTTTTTATGTAGGATTTGTCTTTCCGTATGTAACTTCACTGCGGTGGAGGATTCGTCACCTACTTGTCTCGATGAGTTCGTTGATATTTTGCAGTGACATGACGCTTGGGGGGGGGGTTTAGATGGTCTGAAAATACAAAATTAATTTAAACGACACATTTTCAAGCTTGTTGCAAATACCAGAAAGCTTAAACCAACGAACAGAAGTAAAGAAGTAAAGTAACTTTGCTGAGAATACAATAACTTTATTTATGTATTTATTTATGTATTTATTTATTCAACAGCTACTACTACAACTACTACAACTACTACTGCAAGAACTGCTACAACTACAACTACTACTGCTACTACTACTACTATTACAACTGCTACAACCACAACAACAACAACTGCTACTACTACTACTACAACTACTACTACTACAACTACTACTGCAACCACAACACTTTACTACTACTACTGCTACAACTACAACAACTGCTACTACAACTACTACTACAACAACTACAACTACTACTACTACTACAACTACTACTACTACTACAACTACAACAACTACTACTACAACTACTACTACAATTACAACAACAACAACTACTAGTACAACTACTACAACTACAACAACTACTACTACAACTACTACAACTACTACTGCAAGAACTACTACAACTACTACTACAACAACTACTACTACAACTGCTACTACTACAATTACAACTGCTACAACGACAACAACTACTACAACTACTACTACTGCTCCGGTCCTCCTCCTTCTCAGTATATTGATATCAGCGTTATCCATTACTACATGATTAGTTCAAATGTTGTATCATATTTCTTCCCTTTCCTCGGTAAAGCTCATTTCCATATGGGCTGTTTTGAAGGATCCCACAGACTTCACCTCTCTAAACATTACGCCCCCCATTTGGTTTCCTTGCAGCTGTTCACGAGTGTGTTCGGAGTCGGACCTAAGACTGCACACAGGTGGTACCGCCGAGGACTGCGCTCTCTCTCCCAAATCCTCGCTCATCCAGATATTCAGCTCAACCGGATGCAGCAAAATGGTAAGAAAAGTACTCCAACATGATTTCCAGCACTTGAGATCAAATGAGACCAAAAAGCCTCTCTCAAATCATTAGTGGTCTCTACAGGGACTCTGCAAGTAGTCTGGTGCTAAAGTTGATTTTAAAGGTGAACTATGTAGCTTTTCTGGTGAAGGATCTGCCACCTGCTTGCCTCCGTGGAGATGTTATTGGTCTGCCTAGAATTCTGTTCATTAAAGATCCCATGACATGGTACTTCTTGATGGCTTTTATATGGCGCCTTAATGGTTCCCTAATACTGTAAATAAATCCTTCAAAATTAAGACTCAGTGCATGAGAAAGCCTCGTGAACACAGTCAGAGTCATAAATATCTCTCTCAAACACTTTATTCTGGGCGTTGTTGCTTGAATGCAAATGAGGAGAACAGAGATAGGCCAGTGCAGCGGGTGGAGGTGTGGCCAAACTCTCCGCTCTTTCCTCTTTAGCGGTGCACTGTCACCCACTTCCGCGTTTAAGCGCAGAGGAAGATATGAGACGATTTCCATTGAAAAATAAACACATTTCCACAGAAAATAAAATTAAACCACTGCTGTTTCAGAGGTTCAGAGGCTCGGATAAAGGACATCCGAGCCTGGAAACACTCTCACGTGTCTCCAGGCAAATAAAAAAACCCATCTCGCATCGTTTGCGGTCCAAGTTCTCTGGGAGTTGTGTTTTGTTTCATTCACAGATGTTTAACACACAAACCCTGCATATTTAGGCTGATTACTTCTCTCAAACAGAAAACACATGACTTTAAGCTGACAAGAGTTTTGCTTAAAATAGGACCTTCAAATGTATCTATCTCAAGCCGAGTTACAGGTCAAATCTGTGGAGAGGTGACCCTGCTCAGAGTAAGAATGCATGTTTTTTCAAGGTTTTTGAGCAATAGAAATGTATACAGTAGGGCTGTGCCAAAAATTAAAAGATTGATAGATGGCGAGCTCTACTTTGGTTGAGCTCGATGATGAGGCATTTTAATCAACAGCTCAACAGATAATCGCGTGGTGCTGACAAGGATTTACGCTCTTGTTTAGGCAAAAGCAGCCTGAGCCACAGCGTGTCTCTTGATATGTCCTCAGGTGTTCACAAGTTTTGACTTAAATCTGCACAGTTTGATAAAAAATCTAGTTCTCTCTGCCACTGTGTGTGTCTGACGCTTCCCTCTGTTCCCCCTCTATCTCTGATCCTGCCACAGCTCCACACCTTTTCTTGTCTCTTTCTCTCCTCTGTTGCTTCTTATCATTTTAATCCACGTTACAGAAAGTAAACTTTTCTCACAGTATATGAGTGAATCTTAAGAACTTAGTGCACGGAAATTGCACGTGTTTCCGTTTACAGCGGTAGCGCACGCATGCACGCATGTTTCTGGAATTATTGGTCCTATCAACACGAAATAAAAAACGCAGTGACCCTGACACCCTGATAACCCTGACACCCTGCTCTTTATGCCCAGAGTCCACCTGTCTACGTTTTAATAATGTGGAAGAAGATCAAATCGAGATTGATCAATATGGAGGGAAAAAAAAAATTTAATGTCATATTGCCCAGCCCTGACATAAATGCAAGACAGATGAGTTTAATGCCATAGTGTGGAACATTCCAAGCAAAGCAATAACAGCTCCATGGAGACATTCTGATGTTGTTGCACAAGAAAAGTTACACATTGCACCTTTAAAACTACAGATTTAATCAGTTTTATTTTACACAATAATCATACTGGTCTGACCCCGAGTCCCTGATTATTGAGTAAATACAGAGCAGTGGGCGGGGATGGGGGAGAGGTGTAAACAGACATTTTCAGGGGACTCAAACCTCAAATGTAAAACAATACATTCTCCATACAACAACTCACCCTTATGTAACAGATAATACTCCCTACAACTAGCTGTGATTGGATATTTACCGGCTGGTTAGCTCAACTGGTAAGTCATGGACTTTCCCCCTGGGGGTTGTGGATTCAAATCCCCCCCGGGCAATGAGCTAACCAGTGTGGGTCCTTGGGCAAGACCCTTCACGGTACTGCCCCCCGGGCGCCGAAAAAGATGGCTGCTCACTGCTCCTGAAAAGGATGGGTCAAATGCAGAAGTCAAATTTCTCCCGTGTGTCACTGTGTGTCATTGTGTGTGAGACCAATAAAGGCTTAAGCCTAATCTTAAATATTATATTTTATATTATATTACTTATTTTTCAATTTTATGCTATTAAAATCTGATTGTACATATACAATTATTATTATTTTTTTATTTTTATAATTATGTCTCATCTGACACCGGTCTCTTGCTCTCTCTTGCTATTCCATCTATTTTTTGTTACCCTCTGTTATATATTATATTTGATGACTGAGCTACTGTACCCAAATAATTTCCCTTGTGGATCAATAAAGTTTGTCTAAGTCTAATACAGCATTACTTATGCATGAAAAAGGTTAAAGGTTCAAGTTAAAAGCTCACAAATGTCAGTTTTTTCATACCTACACATTACACCAAAGCTAAAATGATCAAGTCTGAATCGTTCAGAATATGATAAACATGATGTAAGTAGAAAGGAGTTACAGTGAAAAGACGCTGAATGCAGAGGTGGTTTTAATAAAGATCAATGCATACAGATGTCTTTAATCATCAGAAGAACAGAACAGACCATCAGTCTTGTATACTGAAGGTCATAGAAATACACTGGGGAGCGACTGGTCTGACAACTGGAGGTATTGGTTCAGTGGAGGATGTAGTTACTGGAGCGTAATATTTATATTTATGCTGCTGACGACGTGTTTCAAATGGCACAGAATCATGGTGTAGATTTAATAAATACAAAATGAGTTACTATATAAAAACAAAACTACAGACACAGGGAAAATGTCTACAGCCTAGACCAGTACTTTAGGTGAAGAGGAGATTTGGCGAGAGGCTGGTGGTTCTGCTGCTGCAGTTAAACTGAGACAGTTGCAGCACATTTAGCAGGATAATGAAAGGGAGGGAGAGTTAAAAGCTTGAGAGATGAGAATAAGATAGTGATGTAACAAGACGTGCTGAGGCTTCGAAGCGTGTGTCGAGTAATGAAGGGGGCATTTCCGCAACGCGCGTGTCGAGGCTCGCTTCATTAGGGGGAGGAGCTAAAAATGATGACATCCGAAGCCTCTCTGCCCGGCTGTACCACGTGATTGCTTCGGGAAGCAGTTCAGATTTTGCCGCGAGCTATTCCAGCTGTATAGACCCTCAGGCTCCATTCAAATTGTGGGGATTTGAAGGAGAGTTGCATCAGTTGAGAGTTTGGAGAGTTTGGATACTAGAGTCTGCATAGCGTTTATATAGTTTGGAGATAGTTTGGAGATATTTTGGAGTCTGGAGAGTTTAGGGAGAGCGATTTAGGAGAGTAGGATAGGTGATAGGATGGAGCCAGCGAGGAAGAGGAGGTTTTCCCCTGTGTGGGAACACTTTGATCTGAAAACCAAAACCTGTTGAGAAACTCGTGTTTCTGAATAAAAATGAATGAAATTTCCCCTGTCCTGTACATCATTGTCCAAGTTACCCAAACATAATCTATGCCTTTTTCCTAGTTCCACAAACACTTTCATTGTCCTCTGCCCGAATACGCCCTTGCCATTTTCAGAAAAACAGCCTAACCTGTCATATATGATCATTTTGGGAAAATTTACACACAGAGAATACATACAAAATTTATTATACACATATGTGATAATATATTTACAGAAATTATTTACATGTTTTGTAATTCATAGTCTTCCCAACAGACATAACAGACACAAAAGTTCAATCTATCGCACATTCTGTGGTTCAGATACAGCTGTCTGTGATTACACACTTGGCCAGTAGGTGGTTTCGTGCGCACATGAAGCTTCGAGAAATGAACCCTTTCTCGAACAAATAATTGGTTCGAGAAGGGGTTCATTTCTCGAAGGCTCAAGTGGTTCAATGCCTCATGAGGCTTCATCTCACCATCACTAAAATAAGAAGTTGGGATCTAGAATACGCACTCTTACTTTCAAAGATGTTAGTCTGGTCACCGGTGAATCTCCCCGTTTTCTGATGGGTGTGACTGACAGGTGGATTAGCCAATCAGGGACACACATTGCCTATCTACAATAAAACTAATATGGAAAAACATTGCAGATTCCTGCAGAATCAACGAGAAAAGCACTAAATTCAATTTGATCTGAAATGATGTGTGACCAGTGAGCTCCTCCGTAATAGCTGTACGATGTGCTAATTTGTTTAAAATATACAAAATCACAACCATTAATACCATTACATTTAGCTATCATATTACACACATCATAGAGTCCTTTTTGGGTTGGTGCGAACTGGTTTTAGTTGGAGAATTTAGAGCTCATTCTGCGTTCTGATTGAATAATTTGCTTGAGAAATAAATCGCCAAATATCAAATTTTACATACAATTTTACATCAAGCATATTTTTAATTGCGATTGAAGATACAACATATCATTAAATTCAATACTTTAAAAGCATTTACATTATAAAAATACATATAATACCTCTATAATACCTTATTAAAATGGCTGAAGATTAGGGCTGTAGACGACTGAAGAAATTCTTGGTCAACTATCGACTAGGGGTGTGCAAAAATATCAAATTATCAATATATCATATTGTTTAATGTGATGATACAGTGTTGATATCAGGGGGCTGCTGTATCAATATATTGCCAAGTGTATTTTTGGTATATTTTGATGAATTATTTTGTTACAGGGCTACACATTTGACATTTTCACTGTTTTGATGATTAAAATGTTTGAACTTTACATAAGAAGTGGTTTAACAAAGACTTTTAGTATCACAGCCATGATATTTTTTATTGAACCATATTGAATTGATTTGAAATATATCGTATTGAATCAAAAGCTCACTGTATCGAGATGCGTATCTTATCGTGGCCTATGTATTGAGGTATGTATCGTATCGGCAACTTGTTAATGATACCCAGCCCTACTAAAGGCATCTCCCGCCCATCGATTAATCGACTAAAAAGGGGGCGTGACAAAAGCTCTTAAAACCATTACTTATTTCTGTGTAGTAGTATGTATTAATAGAAGTATGTTTAATCTGCCTTTTCACATATAAATACCCAAAACGCCAAATCTTCAGCTAAGCCACTCACTCACTTCTCCTTTCTGCTGTTGTCCCATATAAATCTTATAATCTACATAAAATCATTTGTCATCTAATAGAAATGTTGGTCAGCAAGGACTTCATTGACCTACAGCACTACCAATAATAAAAATACTTTTACTTTTCAGTCCAGTTGAAAAATGTAGTGGAGTAGAAAGTACAGATATCTACTCCCAAATGTAGTAAAAATAAAAAGTATCAACTGTAAAATGTACACATACCTAAGATTTTTGCTTAAGTACAGCATTTTACGACTTAAGTAAAATGCTGCTTAAGTACAGCATTTTATGACTTTTCCTTTGTTACATTCCACCCCTGAACACTCCTAAATGATAAATGATATAAATTAGAGCTGGGCGGTATGACCAAAAATTGATATCACGGTATTTTTCAAAATTATATCGGTGTCACCGTGTTTGACGGTATTTTTTTTCATGTACTAAGTGGCCCCATGTGTTTGGCGTTGGTAATATTGATCTACCGTTTGCTTCTCTTGTCGTAGGCGGTCCCCTTAGCAAAGTGACGTCTGAGTGGTGTTTTGTGTCGCGGCGCCAACTTGGAAGTTCCCTGCAGACGTGGAAGAGGATGCAGATCTTAGTTTCGTGCATTCTTCATATTCCAGGACGTGTTTGTGAGGGAGGTGGTGAAGCAGATCGCTCGTGTCACCTCCTGCGGCTACAACTTTAGCCCAACGACATTTACAGAATACGGTTGTTTGATCGGCGTCAGATTTTTTAAAGCCGAAGTTCTTCCACACAACTGACATTGCTCCTCTTTTCGGTATAAGTTCCTCTGTGTCTGTAACATTTTCTCCGTCCATGTTGTTCAACGCTCGACACAAACTCTCAAACAATGTCCCTCGGTGCCACGTTCCGCCGCTCTGTGTTCCCGACGTTTTGTACGCACACACTCACCGGGATTGGAGTATATGAAAAAAAAAACACACCAGTATTCGGTATGAAGCTGTATACCACCCAGCCCTAATATAAATGTCTTTTTCAAATGTCCCTGTCAGTATTCAAACCAATGGTCCTGTTTTAAGCTGTTTTAAATCACATTCATCTGATTATCCTCTGATCCAAGTGCAGAGTGAATAAAAACACACTGCGGTGCTGTATCCGACAGACCCATATCAGCCACCACAGTGATAAACACCCCATAAACAACATAACCACATTCAAATCTCAAATACTCGCCGAGTACATTCCCTCGTATCATTCCTCCACTCGCCAACAATGTGTTAAAACTCCGTAATCCCCAAGCATTACACACAGGTCTCCTTTTATTTTGTAACTCTATCTGATAATGCTCCCGGTGACAGACATCTCCATCAAAACCCCTCATCGTCCATCACTCCAGAATCTGCTCAATGCGCCGCTGTGCCCAGAATTTATGAGCAATTTGACTGAGAAAATGTTTTTGAACCTTGATCTCTTGTCGGCGTGCTGTAGCTCAGACTTGTCATTAGGTGTCCCGTGATTAATTGGTAGAGTTTGAAGTTTTTTGGCGTGTGAGAAGCAGGTAAAAGGAGACGTTTGAAATTGACCTGTCAATCCATCCATCATCGTTCGGCCTACAGGAGCTGGACCGGCGGCGTCAAACCAAACACATTTTATGGTTGATTTTAAAATGATGACTTCTGGTTGTTACTGTATATTTGTTGTGGAAATAAATTTGATAAATAGGGAGTTTTATGTACCGCTGTTTTGTTCTCAAAGCGCGTTCATAGAAAAAGCGATGTATCTCCTTCTTCCCTTTCAGAACTAGAGTTGTGGTCCTTGTTTAATTCATTTATTGACTGTATTGTATTAATCATTGCACCACCCTATTTATGGTATTTACTTATGACTATTTTAAATCTCTGACTGAAGTGCTGTAGCTCTCTTGCACCTGAAAAATTTAATAGGCTCCCAGCAACCTCACTGTTAGCACCACTACTTCCTGTCCAATTTTAACTTTGTGCGCTTTTTACTGAGTCCTGCGAAAATGAATAAATAATTAAAACTAGGCAGTGAACAGAGAGCTGCGGGTGGAAGTGACTGACATGTTAAAGTACACAAATAAAAGGAATATGTTACTGGTCACTGAAGGTACTTCTATGTTTACAACGAGAGATTTTTGTGCTAATTTCAAGGCATAATAAATATTAAAAAACACCACAAACTGAAGAATTCTACACATAAAAAACAATTATGTAGTCTTTAATTTGAATTTTAATAGTTTTTTATTTTATATTTTACAATTTTAATAAAAATTACTGCACAGATTCGTTCCTTTGGGACGAATAAAGTATATCCATCTGTGGCAGAAGGAGAAATTCAATTTGTTGATTGGACAAAAGTTTATTTGGTTTTATATGTTTCGCAGCTCATCCAAGCTGCTTCTTCAGTTCTGGTCAGACGCTGGTGGACACTGCCTGTATCTGCCTGAAGGGAGGAGCTAACTACAGTGAAATTACTCTGAGACTACCACACCTACTTGTTTTCAGTTTGTGTTAGTTAGGTGGGCCTGTTAGATCTGTAGTGGGAGTGGAGTGTGGGTCTTGTTAGCAGAACTATTCAGGACCATAGTGGGTGTTTTCACATCTCTGGACCTGACCTGCTACTCTACTGTTTTCTTTGTTTTGATTTAGGTTTGAAGATAGAGTTATAAATGGGAGACAAATGATGTCTGAGACTTCCATTTCTGTTCAGGGAAGGATTCTCTTTCTTGACAAAAATAGCCTCTTTATCTCCCCTCTCAAACCATTTTTTTTCTCTGGCCAAGATCTGTACCTCACTGTCCTCAAATGAGTGGCCCATGGCTTTTAGGTGGAGATGTACGGCAGACTGAGGTCCTTTTAGGTGGAGATGTCGACTCTGGCTCTCCCGTCTGTGTTGGTACATCCTCTTGTGAAGTGGCTGCTTTGTTTCTCCAATGTAGCGCTCACTGCAGTCTTCACTACACTGAATGGAGTAGACCACATTACTTTGTTTGTGGCTCGGTGTTTTGTCCTTTGGGTGGACCAGTTTCTGTCTTAAAGTGTTTGTGGGTTTGAAATAGACTGGGATTTCATGTTGTCTGAAAATCCTCTGTAGTTTTTCGGAAACGCCAGCCAGGTAAGGAATAGTTACATGGATTCTATGTGGATGACTGAGGGATTCTACATACTGTATATCCATCTATATATTTATTTGAAGAAGACATATTATTGGTTACGTGGGGAAAACTATCACAAATGTAGGTTATGATTCTACAATTTTTTCATTGGAAACTAAAATATTGACCTAGATTCTAAAACAACTGAATAATAGAGAGAGGTGTACTGACTTCTAATAATACAGTGCACTAGATTTATACAGCACCTTTTAAGACAACCAAAGCAGCATTTATTCATGACTCACTCGGTGGTGATAAAAGACTATTAGTAACCACAGCTGCCCTGGGACATATTGATGGAAGTGAGGCTCCAACCACCACCAACGCTCACACACACCAAATTAATATTGGGTCAAGGTGGGTGAAGTTTCTTGCTTAAGGACACAGCAGGAGTTTCCAGAGCCACTTTTTAACATTTCTGAACAATTTAGTACTCTGAGTAACCCAATAATGAAGAAAAAACATTATATATGTTTAAAAGTACATTTTGCATATTATTTCTCCTTATAGGATCTGATATTTTCCATTTTTGCCTCCAATATTCAGCTCATTTTTATACTCTTTAAAATCAGAAATCATGTTATATTAAATTGTAAATGATTAATATTGTGTTCTGTCTGTCTCTCTTGTTCTTCGATGAAACTGGCCGATCTTCTCCAGGTTTCCTCCACTATTCAGACCTGTCCAGGGGGATGAGAGCTGACGAAGCCCAGGCCGTGGAGGTTCTGATCGGGGAGACAGTCCGGAGTGTGGCCCCAAACGCTCTGGTGGCTCTGACAGGAGGCTTCCGCAGGTACAGGCCTCTGTCCGCTCAGCAAATACACTACTTACTGAAAATACTGGGGATTATTGTCATGTACAAGGTAGGGGTGGGTATTGGCAAAGAAGTCACGATTCAATTCGAATCACGATTCATATGCCACGATGCGTTACTATCACGATGCATCACGATACTTGAATTATTGCGATGCATTGCAATATATTCGACATACTTCAGTGAAAATGTACCCAAAAAAAAGAGGATAACTTAAATATCAGTGGCTGTGTATCTGGGTATTGTCTTCAATTGATACATAACTCTGAGCAACTCAATTCATAACTGAATTTATTGAATAACAAAAACAAATAAACCAAACCAATAACAAAAAAAGTGCATAGGATTTTTTCTAAAACAAAAAATGATGTTCAAACATTTGCCATTTTGGAGGTAGTGACCATCATAACAAACAATACCCTTTCACAAAGAAAAAAGTGCGTAGGATTTATAAAAAAAAATAAACTAATAATTTATTTATTTATTTATATTAAATATTAAATTATTAATTAATAAAAATCGATTTTTGGCATCAAGAATCGATGCAGTATATTGTGAAAGTTAGTATCGTGATGCATTGTCATGACGATTATTTTGCACACCCCTAGTACAAGGTCTGTGTAGGAAACATACCTTTTGACTTTGTAAATTATTCTCCCACAAACCAGAGGGTAGCAAGTTTGAACCTCACCTGTGGTTGGAATACAAATACCCATTGGATTGCCACATGACATCTGTGACAAAGAGCGCCTTTGTCCCTGTAAACTCACCTTAATTTCATATTTGTTAATTTTCTCATACTCAACTAAACTACTAAATAGAACTATCCTGGGTTTGTTTTATTTAGTTTTCTTTAGTCCTGTTAAGTTAAACACCACATACTCAAGTTACTTTAAATGATTTTATTTGGTTAAATGTATTCAATTTAGTTAAACATCTAAGACACTTCCCTGCTCACCTGTTCCTCCACCTGGTCTGGAGACAAACGAGGGAGCGTGGCCTAAGATAGCGCATACGTCACTTCCGGCGCGACAGCTGCTGTCCCATTTCGTTTTTGTCCCATGCACAGTGAAAATGCACCCTGAAAACCGCAGTCGTTTACATGGAAATCGGGGCGTGGACCAACTGGGCATCCATGCACACGTTGCGCAGTCATATATCCCAGCATGCACCGTCCGCTACTTCTTCTACGGGAGAAAATGGAGTCTGCATCTGGTAGTTACATTTCGCCGACGCCCATGCAGTCGCGGAGTGCCCTTAAATCCACACTCCGAACTGTAGACACGGCTATTTACAGCCTCTGGGGGGAGGTTATGGGCCAGACCATGTGGAGGGGAGAATTGGTTTCAGTTCCTTTTGTTTGTTGGGTTTTGTATATTTGATTTTGATGTTTTAGTGTTTATAGATTATGTTAAGCACTTTCATTTAAAGGCGACTTAGGCCCTTGAAGTAAATCGACGGGGAACTTTAGATCCAACCTGATGAGACTGTGTACTCACCTGGAGGGAGGAACATTCCTGTGGGGGAATATAAAAAACTCAGCTAATAGCGACAACAGGCATTTAAGGTATTTTAGGTATGTAGCTAAAAAGTGGCACGGTGGCTGAGTGGGTAGCGCTCATGCTTCACAGCAAGAAGGTTCTGGGTTCGATCCCCGGGTTGCCCAAGCCTTTCTGTGTGTGTTCTGTGTGGAGTTTGCATGCATGGTCTGGGTTCGATCCCCGGGTCGCCTGGGCCTTTCTGTGTGGAGTTTGCATGTTCTCCCTGTGTCTGGGTGGGTTTCCTCCGGGCACTCCGGTTTCCCCCACCAACCCAAAACATGCACCATAGGTAAAATCCTCCAGCTGAGGTCCTGACCAAGCCGAAGCAAGAAGATCATGGAGATGGTCCCCGGGCGCAGTAATGTGCTGCCTACTGCTCCTAATAACAGGATGGGTTAAATGCAGAACTGGAATTTCCCCACTGTGGGACTAATAAAGGCATAGCTTTCTTTCTTTCTTTCTTTCTAAACATCCGCTTAGAAGTGAACAGGCTCATGTAAACATCCGTTTACAAGTGAACAGGCTAATAATACTAAGCGCCCAGTGATACGACTCGAGAAAAAATAGCATCATTAGGCTGCTAAATTTTTCGCGGACAACTGTTTGTGACGCAAATATATCACTTTTGGACAAATGTTGTTTTGAGAAGAAAACAAGTGTAGCGCCTCTGTAACATTTAAGACTATGTGCCAGAGGCTATCCTGAGTCCTTATACTGCTATTAAAAATATGCGTGTGTTCCCCTCTGAAATCTTTTTAATAAACACCTTACCTTTACTGCATGGACCCCCTAATGTTTTCTGTGTTACCATTAAGCCTATAAGCTATAACTCCTGGGTAATAAACATCAACCACGGACACTCAATGATCACAGAGAATTAAATGTAACATTAACTATTTACTGAAAATAGAGTGCAAGAAAGGCACTTTTAGGGCGGTTTGGAATGACACAAGAGTTATATAAACAAAAAATATAAACAAGCAGTAGTTGGTACAATTATTAATGGTTCCTCAATTTTCAGAAAACAGAAATACACATTCAAAATATTCTACTGGGCCCAACGAAATAAATTACCATATAGCCGGCAGATAGAACAAAACAAAACAATAATACTGATTCAGAGACGTCAATTTAGCAATTTCCCCAACCTCAGTAAGTTCGCTCGTTGCAGGCCTGATAGAAGTTAGGGTGCGGTGTAGCCTTTGAAACGACAAAATGGCTTCTTCACCAATTGGCAAAAATAAACAGGTACCTGAATCACTGAGCAGTGACAAACGCTGAGAGGAGGCAGACGAATGCAGTGGAGTTCAGTCACTCACGCTTAGTTGTCCCTCTGGTACTGCAACAGCCCGGAATCCGTCGATGACATGGCTCCTGTCGCTGTCCCGGTGCTCGGAGTAGTCTTGCAAAACTCGTTAGCAGGCCGCTAACTGATTAGCCCAGTTCCTCGCGCAGCCACTGGAACACGACCCGTGTCAAGATGGAATTGGCCTCCGCTGCTCGCGCTAAATTGTCCATTTAACAGCAGATAACTATCATCCCACAAGTTACACAAAGTCTTCTGACCGAGAACTTCACTTATAAGACAATAGTTCGTCAAATTCACCTTCCGTGAATCCGAATAGTTACTCCAGCCTGGGGAAAAAAAAAACGCGCGGCTTACTCCCTCAATGCATTTCCCATCCTCCCTCACGTATATCCTACGAAGGACCTCCTCCCTTTTGACCTCGCCTGTCATTGGCTTATCACAGATAACGTATAGAAACAGAAATAAAGTGAAAACAAATACAGCCTTCGTTTCAAGCATAATGACACATTTTAACACATAACCATGGGGAATGTTATAATTTCACAACATGAAATAAATTTAAAAAAATACACGTTACCCCACATCCATTCTTCAACATAGCCAAAATGACCTCATTGCTGGCCAATGAGTTTTAACCTTTTTAACTTTTCTATTTATTGTCATGAACTGTAATACCTTTTAAACTGTTTCTTTAAAATTCTGAGTTATGAATTTCAACAGGGTTACACCCTCCCCCTTTTGAATGTCTGTATGTCCTCATCAGACCTATCAAACTAGGGTGCAGTGACTTTTCGTTTCTAATACTTTCCTATTTTTATGACTATGCCTCTATGGAGAATGGTCAGAGGCTGATCTTTCGACCTACCCAACCTATCATAAGTGAGCCTAATAGTTGGTTTTATAGTTCTCTTTGGTCTTGTCTCAGTGTTATTTGGAATACCTTCCTCAAGCTCATCCTCATGGTCAGGTTCGGAGCTAGGGCCATCTTTTATGGAGTCTTGGTCATTCTCACTATGACGTTCAGCATCCGATTCCTCTCCACCAGACATGTCAGCCTCAGGATAAGTATTGGGTTCCAGTTCGGGGCCATTATCATGGGCAGAATGGGGGTCCTCTTCATCTCCAGTCGACAGTAAGTGATCATCATCCAAGTTAGCGGTTGGCCTGTCAGGATTTGTCACTCTGGGTGCTAATTCTTGCCAGGAAGGAGTGTCATGAGGAGAGGCACAATACCCCCACTCAGAGGACGAGTCAGAGAACTCCTGTAAACCTTCACTGCCAGGACTGGGATCTCTTTGACTCTGTCGAGTGGCTGCTCTGGTTGCACGTCTGGCAGGGGGTTCTTCCATCTGCTTAGTAGATGGCATCCTCACCAGCTGTCCCACAGGAAGGAGGTGATCCCTATGCATCGTCTTTATTCCCGGACTTCCATCTTCCCGCTTGATTTTGAACACCGGTAAGTGGGGCATCTTTCCAACTATGATGTACGGCTCATGACTCCATTTACTCTCCAGCTTGTGTTTGCCTCTCAGACCCAGATTCCGGAGTAGAACTCTATCACCTTTCTGCAGGGACTGAAAGGTAACTCGCTGGTCATACAGCCTCTTGTTTCTCTGGTGTCGCTTATCAGCAGCCTCAGAAGCCAACTGGTAGGCTTGTTTCAAGTCTTCCTTCAGCTTTGTTACGTACTGAGTATGACACAAATCTTCTACCCCGTCCGGGGAGGTTCCAAAACACAAGTCAGCAGGAAGCCGTGCCTCTCGGCCAAACATGAGACGGTAAGGCGAGTAACCTGTGGCATCCGACTTTGTGCTGTTATACGCGTGGACCAAGTGAGCTACATGCTGGCTCCATGTCCGCTTCTTTTCGCGACCCAGTGTACTCAGCATGGAAATCAAGGTTCGATTAAACCTTTCCGGCTGTGGGTCCCCTTGGGGATGATACGGAGTGGTCCGCGACTTGCGTATCCCCATCAAGGTCAGCAGCTCCCGGATAAGGCGACTTTCGAAATCTCTTCCTTGATCCGAATGGATCCTAGATGGCAGTCCATAATGTACAAAGTATTTCTCCATTAGGACCTTTGCTACAACATGAGCCTTCTGACTTTTTGTTGGAAAAGCTTGGGCGTATCTCGTAAAATGGTCCGTGATCACCAAGACGTTGCTGACACCTTTAGAGTCAGGTTCCAAGGACAAGAAGTCCATGCACACGAGGTCCATAGGACCTTGACTCACAATCTGGTGTAATGGGGCAGCTCTCTTTAGGGGGTCTTGTGAGCGATGCACTCCCCACAGTGTCTTATGTACTCTTCCACGTCTACTGACATCTTGGGCCAAAAAAATCTTCCTCTCAGCAGGTCAACGGTCCTGTCTTGACCCAGGTGGCCCAAGTCGTCATGCATGGCTCGTATTACGACCTCTCGGAACAACCTTGGTAGGACAAGCTGACCCACCTCTTCTCCACATGGCTTTTTACTGAACCGGTAAAGCAACCCATCTTTCATGCAAAGCTTTCCAGTCTCTCGTTTCAGTCTTGACAATTCAGGAGTGATGTTCCCATCTTCTGGCCAATTCCCACTCTTCAGGGCCTGGATGGCTGGTCCGATGACCTCATCCTCTTCTTGCGCTTTCCTGAGATCCTGCCTAGACATCAACTCCAGAGACTTAAGCTCCATGCTGGATGGAAAGGCATAGATGTCTGGAATACAGCGAGCAGATGCGCCTAGTTGCGCAACATAAGTTGGCGTGTGCCCAGCGGATTCTGGGCGACAGACGCGTTGGCAAATGGTCTTCACTCCTGATTCAGGGATGGTTACCCAGCCTTCGTCATCCATCACTTCCGGCATGTTTCGCGACAGCAGGTCAGCATCGATATTCTGCCGACCTGGACGATACTGGATGTCAAACTCATAAGTTGATAATGCAGCCAGCCACCGGTGCCCTACCGCGTTGAGCTTGGCTGTAGATAGCACGTAGGTGAGCGGGTTATTATCAGTGCGTACAGTAAATCTTGCGCCATATAAGTACTCATGGAACTTGTGAACCACGGCCTCGAACACGCACACGCCCTAAACATTTTACTGTTTGCATTGTCTCTTCAATTTCAGCAATGTTGACTTCCTTTGGGATAAGTATCATGACTGCATGAGCCTCATCTAACCCTTCGCCACGGCACCACCCCTTTAGTTCTGATACTAAGTCTGCTCGGTTATCCATAATGCCTAATTGGAGAATTTTAATGATATAAATTCTATGTTTAATTGAAAAAGTTTAAATCAGTTACAAAAACACACACAATTATCCCAGCGGTGCCTCCAATTTATGTAGCGCCTCTGTAACATTTAAGACTATGTGCCAGAGGCTATCCTGAGTCCTTATACTGCTATTAAAAATATGCGTGTGTTCCCCTCTGAAATCTTTTTAATAAACACCTTACCTTTACTGCATGGACCCCCTAATGTTTTCTGTGTTACCATTAAGCCTATAAGCTATAACTCCTGGGTAATAAACATCAACCACGGACACTCAATGATCACAGAGAATTAAATGTAACATTAACTATTTACTGAAAATAGAGTGCAAGAAAGGCACTTTTAGGGCGGTTTGGAATGACACAAGAGTTATATAAACAAAAAATATAAACAAGCAGTAGTTGGTACAATTATTAATGGTTCCTCAATTTTCAGAAAACAGAAATACACATTCAAAATATTCTACTGGGCCCAACGAAATAAATTACCATATAGCCGGCAGATAGAACAAAACAAAACAATAATACTGATTCAGAGACGTCAATTTAGCAATTTCCCCAACCTCAGTAAGTTCGCTCGTTGCAGGCCTGATAGAAGTTAGGGTGCGGTGTAGCCTTTGAAACGACAAAATGGCTTCTTCACCAATTGGCAAAAATAAACAGGTACCTGAATCACTGAGCAGTGACAAACGCTGAGAGGAGGCAGACGAATGCAGTGGAGTTCAGTCACTCACGCTTAGTTGTCCCTCTGGTACTGCAACAGCCCGGAATCCGTCGATGACATGGCTCCTGTCGCTGTCCCGGTGCTCGGAGTAGTCTTGCAAAACTCGTTAGCAGGCCGCTAACTGATTAGCCCAGTTCCTCGCGCAGCCACTGGAACACGACCCGTGTCAAGATGGAATTGGCCTCCGCTGCTCGCGCTAAATTGTCCATTTAACAGCAGATAACTATCATCCCACAAGTTACACAAAGTCTTCTGACCGAGAACTTCACTTATAAGACAATAGTTCGTCAAATTCACCTTCCGTGAATCCGAATAGTTACTCCAGCCTGGGGAAAAAAAAAACGCGCGGCTTACTCCCTCAATGCATTTCCCATCCTCCCTCACGTATATCCTACGAAGGACCTCCTCCCTTTTGACCTCGCCTGTCATTGGCTTATCACAGATAACGTATAGAAACAGAAATAAAGTGAAAACAAATACAGCCTTCGTTTCAAGCATAATGACACATTTTAACACATAACCATGGGGAATGTTATAATTTCACAACATGAAATAAATTTAAAAAAATACACGTTACCCCACATCCATTCTTCAACATAGCCAAAATGACCTCATTGCTGGCCAATGAGTTTTAACCTTTTTAACTTTTCTATTTATTGTCATGAACTGTAATACCTTTTAAACTGTTTCTTTAAAATTCTGAGTTATGAATTTCAACAGGGTTACACAAGCGTTATTAAATGTCCCTGCTAACTTACCGGAACTACGTTCATGAGCTACAGAACTGGAGCAGAACTCGGCTCAGAGGACACTGTCATCGGTAAGTCAGTGTTAATGGACGACACTGCTGAAGGGGACGCCATACTGAGTCACATATTAAAAAAAAACCCAAAAAAACAAAAACGCACTATCCCTTTAAGATCATACTGGCCAGCTTCCCCACAACATCACAAGGTAGATTTAGACTTAGACTTAGACTTAGACAAACTTTATTGATCCACAAGGGAAATTGTTTTAGGTACGTGTATAGCTCACTCATTAAATATAATATATAATATATAACAGAGGGTAAAAAGAAAAAAAAAAATAGATGGAATAGCATCCAAAGAGCAATAGACCTGTGTCAGATGAGACATAATTATATACATAAAAGTAATGATAAATAAAATGTATATATACAAATCAGATTTAAATAGAAAAGTAGAGTGTAGAGACCAGAGCGTTTTCACTTAGAGAGGAGAACTCATATGTTAAATATGTGCGAATGAAACAAAACAACTCCAGGTTTGGTTTGATGAGGGAAAAAACATAACAGATCAGCTAATAGTCTAATATGTGCCCTTTAAAACCTTAGAGGAAATGGAAATGCTTATATTGACAAGTAGGAGAACAATTCCAGCTATACACCAACTCTATAGGCGAAACAATTATAATATACATTAAGTAACTGTGTGGGCAGATGCATTAGTGAAGCTGAGTGCATCCTCGGGCATTTCAATTTAAAAGCTGCATAATTTGAAATGACACATGACGATGATTGCCTGTTGCTGCCTATGTTTACATGTAATTTATGTCAGATCCATTTGTCCACATAAAGAAAGATAAGACACATTAAATTCGGTTGTTTACAGTGTGGCCTGATACGTGGTTTTCATACTCACATACTGTATATGTACTGCTTTTGCATGTATCAGGGTGTACTAAAGGTGCACTACTGTATGTCTGGCCACCTACTTCTCCTTAGGGAAATGTTACTGCTTTGCCAAGAATGTCCCATTCATTCTTACTCACAGTAAGGATGCATGTTTTTTAAGGTATTGCAATAAAGACACCAGAAATGCAGTTTTATTTGTTTAATGCCATATTTAATGCCACTTGTGTACAGTGTAACCTCTTTATATAATCAAATACAGAAATATTGGTTCAGTTTAATATTTAATAGTTAAAATATGTTTCCTTGGTCATTCATACGAGCAGTCTGTGTTATAATGTTGTTTCTTCATCACAAACAGATGAAGGAGTTGTTTTGTTTCGTTCACACATTTAACACACAAACCCTGACAGTTCTTCTCTCAAACAGAAAACACTCTGTTCTACCTTGTGACGTCATGTGGTAATACATGAAGTGTTCCACTGTGTTTTTACAAGTGCTGTCAGGTGATTAAAAAAAGGTATCTAACTAATTACATGATTTATAATTAATTATTCAAATTAATCACATTTTAATCGAGAAAGAGAGAGAGAACCCAAATTCTATGAGCATGGTTTGGTGGTTTCTTGGTTTGGTGGTTTGTTGAAGTGCGCTCACGCTCGCTCTATCACCGGTAACAATGGAACTTCTCTGGACGTGTTTATCGTTGATCCGTCAGGCTGGAGCAGCTTTGGTGATCAGAAAATTCTTTTTTTGCAAAAGCTCCAAATCAGCGCGTTCTTGTTGATCGTCTTGTCTTCGTTCTTTTTATAAATAAAGTTGCTGTTCAAAGGCCCTGGCAGCGATTCGCTCACCTCGCCCCCTGAGTCGAGTCCATGTCAGTTTCCTCCAGGCTTTATTTGTTTGATTAGCGACACAGGTCAAGTCGCCTACAGGTCCTTCAATGGGACAAATTTAAAATGCGCACATTGAATTGCCGCTCATAATTAATTGCATTAATTTTTATAACACGTTAATTTGCAGTGTAATTAATTCATCTAAGTAACGCGTTAAACTGACAGCCCTAGTTTTTACACTTCATACACCTTCACTAGAATGATTTGGAAAAAATACAGCCATCTGAACTCTCTACTGAACTAAAGTTAAAATATAGCTGTTAAAGGAAAAGTAACGTTTTTTTTTTTTACAATCTGAGCCTTCTTTCGGCAATAAAACAATTAGTTTTACTCATCCATAGCACTTTGGTGTCATTTGGAGGAGTTTCGTTGAAGATGTTGTAGCCGTTCTGTTCTACTAATGATCCCGTATCCGTTAGCATGAGTGCTCGGGGCATTACTTTGCTGTCTCCAAATAACACAAACTTTAGCACTTTTCAAATCACAGAAGATCGCTGTGTCAGCGTAGACTTTTAGTGGATTCCAAAACGGCCTGAAACCCGATATCCAGCTATAGTTTCATTTGATGACGTCATCAGAGAGGACAGTGCGCATGCGTGAACTCAGCTGTTTATAAACATCGGCTAGTCCGAAAGAAGCTAACACCGCTCTGAACTTTACTTTTCTGTTGCGATATCGGGTTTCAGGTCGTTTTGGAATCCACTAAAAGTCTACGCTGACACAGCGATCTTCTGTGATTTGAAAAGTGCTAAAGTTTGTGTTATTTGGAGATGGCAAAGTAATGCCCCAAGCACTCACGCTAACGGATACGGGATCATTAGTAGAACAGAACGGCTACAACATCTTCTACGAAACTCCTCCAAATGACACCAAAGTGCTATGGGTGAGTAAAAGTACTTGTTTTATTGCCGAAAGAAGGCTCAGATTGTAAAAAAAACGTTACTTTTCCTTTAAGTTGAAAACTACCTCTTTATGACATCACAAGGTGGAACAGAGGAGTTTGAGCACTGAACATAGAGATGTAGAATAAAGCAGAGTTACTCAAACATGTGTGAATGAAACAAAACACAACTCTGGGCATGTTTTTGATGAGGTACCCGCTTACAAGAGTCAATTTTGCATAAAATAGGACCTTTAATGCATACTATGTAAATATGTACTCAAATGGTCACAGATGTATTAAACATAATTAGAACTGTAATTAGACCATGGCGAGGGATTTAGACATTAACAGGATAAACCAAATGATTTATTAGCTATTCCAAAGAGCCCAATTCCCTTCAAGAGCTGTTATAACTCTTAATGGTCTTCTATGGAGCACTTATTTTGCCTATTACATATTCAGCATGATCAGAAATCTTAATTGGACTCAAGCAGAGCTATAATTGAAGGAGTCCATTATCTGTAAGCATGCCATTTACCTTTATGTGGAAGAAAAAGAGAATCCTCCAGGCATGGTTTTAGCCCAGCAGGGAGCATTTGATGGCCTATTAGACTAAAATGACTTGATATGCTTATGCTAAGATGCCAGCAGCTGCGCTAATAAACTGCTAATGCTCTTCACAGGGACAAGATTCTCTCAAGAAAGTCCCACCAGAAGAGGAATTTAATAATCCCTTATTAGCTTGATATTGCGTGCAGATAGTCCCCTTTCAAAAACCTGTGAAGTATCTTTAAATAGACATAAATGTGGGAGGAAAATCTGTCTTTTTTATCCGTGTAAGCAGCCTAGAATGCTCTCCAGTCATCTAGTGCAGGGGAGTTAGGTACTTTTAGTTTAAATACATCAGTTTTTAGAAAAGTGTATGATTAAAGATCCTACATTACGCAGAATTGACTCTTGTGAGGTTTAAGCCATGTTATAATGTGTGTAGAATCCCTCAGTCGTCCAGGCAGAATCCACGGCAAAAGGAGAAATTCAATTTGTCAACTGGACAATAGTTTATTTGGTCAAATATGTTTCGCAGCTCATCCAAGCTGCTTCTTCTTCTTGTCGGACGCTGGTGGACACTGCCTATATATGCCTGAAGGGGGAGCTAACTACAATGAAATTACTTTGAGACTACCACACCTACTTGTTTACAGTTTGTGTTAGTTAGGTGGGCCTATTAGATCTGCAGTGGGAGTGGAGTGTGGGGTCTTGTTAGCAGAACCATTCAGGGCCATAATGGTTGTTTTCACACCTCTGGACCTGACCAGAGGTGTGACCAGGTCCAGAGGTGTGAAAACACCCATTATGGCCCTGAATGGTTCTGCTAACAAGACCCACACTCATTGCATATTCAATAGGCCCAGCTAACTAACCTCTTCCACGTCTGCAGGGAACGTTCAAGTTGGCGCTGCAACACAAAACGCCACTCAGACGTCACTCAAAGACGCTTTTGCTAAGGGGACTGCCTACGACAAGAAAAACAAACGGTGGAATGATATTACCAACGCTGTTACTATCCACTTAGCCAAAGACATGGCACCACTTCCTTTGAAATCATGCCCACGTCAAATACTGTGACAAGGATATAATTTTGAAAAATCCCATGACATCAATTTTTGGTCATACTGCCCAGCTCAATCTACACCTTTTTATCTCGCCCTTCCCCTCCTTTCTCTCATTCCTCCTCTCTCTCTCTGTCTTTCCATTCCTTCTGTAAATTAAGTGCAGAAGTAAACCACGACATGTAAACAACTGGTGTGAACTTGGAGCGCGCGTGCAGAGAAGCGTTCAATTATTGACTGGAGCTGCACAAAGCCCATGAAATATGCAGCTTATTTACAAATGTGTGGGCGATCGGCGACACAGATAAATAATACAGAGGTGCGAAGAGTGGCTGCAAGTGCACACTTCTAATAATGGGTTTTGTGTTCAGAAAGAGGGAGGCGAAGTGTGGGCTTAAAGTGGACCGTCAAAGCAACAACTCAGACAAGAATGCAGTGAATGTGTGAATATGCCTGTATTATATGAAAACGTGTAAAATCACATCTTTTTGTTCAGTAAGCCAGAGCTTCTTAAACTTAGTTCCACCTAAAAGGGCCTGTATCTGATTTTCTGTGTCATGTCCCAGTATAGCTGTTTTGGATAAGCAGCTTTTGAGGTGAAAATGTCTCTGCTGCATCCAATTAGAAATCAGGAATTGCATGTTTGCAGGTTAGTTGTTATTAGCATCACCATCACATCAAAAAATAAATAAAAATACTCATCTTTGAGAGTTGTGAAACGTGCTTCTAAACTCATCACTGTGAATTATTGGGATGCTCTGAATGCCTAAGGTAAGTGAGGAATAACTTTAGAAGAATAACCGTAGGAATGACTTTAGACCACTGCAAACCGTTTATAATGATCCTAGTTGTTTTTTCACCTTTTTTTTTTAACCAGATATAAACCAGGTCAATAATGGAACTAAACCAGGCCCAAACTCAGGCTGAACTGGTCTAATATAGTACCGGTATTGCAGTGTTTTTTTGGCCTGTGACCCCATTTTGACATCACACATTTCTGGCGACCCCAATTTTTTTTTTTAATCACGTTTCAGTCTCAGCCTCAGTCGCAATATTTTGTCAAATGGTTCGACATGTCTGAGGCCTCGGAGAAACACTGACCTCTAGTGGACAAATTTAACCATTGCAAACCAACACAACCCATGATTTGGAAACAAATGCCAAAAGTCGCCAGAAGTCACCAAAATCACCACTAACGTCACACAATACTCCTCACTACCCAACATTTTTAAGAAATATCGGTGCATCTTTTATACTGTTGCAGTTTAGCACTTGTCAGACCAAGGAAGCGCGTTGAACACTCTGAAGCACTCTGAACCAATCGCAGAGCGGAACATTCGCTGAGCCAATGAAACACTTCGATACACTGAAGCGATTGACACACTGAGCGAAGCAGCGGGGGGAGGGACCGACACTTCGACACTTTGGTCACGTGAGCGGTTGCTGCGAGATTTGCCCATCACTAGTTTTTGTGACTGCACTGCTCCGTACATTTCAGGCGACCCCGTTTGAATTCTAGGCAAAGCCAAGTGGGGTCGCGACCTGAAGGTTGAAAAACACTGCGGTAGTGGTGCAATATTAGACCCGATTTAGACCCTCTGTATTAGTGGTGGTAAGACTAACCATAAGGGCCACTAAACACCAAAATCACTTTTCTTTTTTCTTCTGATTAGCTGTGTAAATGGGTCTAAAATAGAAGTGTATACCTATCCCTGACCTTATTTTGGCATTTTAGTGCATATTTGTTAAAAAATCAGACTTTTGGTTGAAAGCCATGTCTGTACCGGCCTCTTTAGGATCAACTACGGCCACATTTGAATTTTCGGGTTGGACTAACAGCCACCAATGATATCAGATGCAGGTTATTACATGACAAGCACATCGACTGGCGGTCTACGGGCGGTACGTAAGGAGCCCCGCCCCCTCCTGGCACCAGTTTAAATGCAGTTTAAATGCCGTCGAGCTGAGTTCTCGAGGCAGAAATGGAGTTGTTTTCAACAGTGACAACGCAAGTAAGTAACATTTTAACAGTCTATTGGTTTTATTGTATGTTTTAACCAATTAAGCATGTAACGAACGGTATGTTAGATTTGCGGCAGAATATCTACGTCAGATGATAATAGTTTGGATTTAACATTTGACTGCATCGTTATCGTTTTTGTGATGTGAACGTAAAAAACGTATATATATGCTATATGATGTTCTCATTACATTTGTTTAATGTTCCCTGCAGTAGAGTTTTTTCATTACACACTTAATTGTTTTCTAACAGGAATGCGTTCATCAGCTCAGTGAAGACGTCTTGAAGGCTCGACTAGAGGTCGCATGTGCTCCTAGACGCATCATCATTGTGATAAATTTCCTCCTTGGATGTATATACTGTATATATGATAAAAGGAGAAATTCAATTTGTCAACTGGACAAAGTTTGTTTGGTCGAAAACGTTTCGCCGCTCATCTGAGAGGCTTCGTCAGCTCTGGTTCTAGTGCTGGTTAGACCCTGTTTATATCTAGCTGCAGGGGGAGCTCCTACACTGAAATAGCTCTGAAACTATCTCCACTAATCTGTCTCTTTTGTATTACGAATTCCTCTGGCGTCTAGTATTAGCATATCCATTCAGCCCTAGGAGGCGCTCACTACACTGCAATAGCTCTGAAGCTATCTCAACTAATCTGTCTGTTTGTTTTACAAATTTCTCTGGTGTCTAGTTTAGCCTCCCTATTCAAGCCTAACGACCCTCTCCACCCCTCTGCCCTGGATTGTCTGCCCTAATGTTACCATTAACATTAATGTTACCGTTAACATTAGGGCAGACAATCCAGGGCAGAGGGGTACTTTTAGTGGATGCATGCAAGATATACAGTATGTCTGTCAAGACATACCTCTTCACATATTCATATAAATGAGTAAATAATGATGATTCTACAGTGGCAGCACTATTTAATGGGTCAAGTGGGCTGTCAAAATGAGCTCCCTTCAGTCGGAGCCTGATTTGATAGATAATATAAGCATGTCGAAATGAACTGCTTACGCATATATAAATGAGTTGGAATTTTACATGACTAAAGAATCACCATTATTTACCCATTTATATGAATATAGGTAAGGGGAGCTCATTTCAACATGCTTATATTATTTATCAAATAAGGCTCCGACTGAAGGGAGCTCATTTTGACAGCCCACTTGACCCATTAAATAGTGCTGCCACTGTAGAATCATCATTATTTACTCATTTATATGAATATGTGAAGAGGTAGCCTGTGTCTTGACAGACATATATCTTTACCCAAATAATGCATCCCCTAAAAGTAGTATACCTCACCTTTGTGATACAGGGGACACTAAAGATGGGACAATTTCATGCAATTCAATTTAAAACAATGGGCTTGTCTCTTATTCATGATTTATGAGGACAGGAAAAGGGACAACAGAAGAAACATTTATTTACAAAAATATATACAGTATATACATCCAAGGAGGGAAATTTATCACAATGATGATGCGTCTAGGAGCACATGCGACCTCTAGTCGAGCCTTCAAGACTTCTTCACAGAGCTGATGAACGCGTTGAACCTGTTAGAAAACAATTAAGTGTGTAATGAAAAAACTGTACTGCAGGGAACATTAAACAAATGTAATGAGAACATAATATAACATATATATACAACGTTTTCTACGTTCACATCACAAAATAACAAAATACGATGGAATGAAAACGATAACGATGCAGTCAGATGTTAAATCCAAACTATTATCATCTGACATAGGTATTCTGCCGCAAATCTAACATTCACATATCGTTCGTTACATGATTCATTGGTTAAAACATACAATAAAACTAATAGACTGTTAAATTGTTACTTACTTGCGTTACAACTCCATTTCTGCCTCGAGGCAGACGGCATTTAAACTTTAAACAACGCTTAAAGGGGTGGTGTGCATGCGCAGTAGACGAGGCGGCCCATTTCGACGAAGTGGCCCATTTCGACAGTACACCCACCCTACACCCGCTCCCCCCAACCCGCCGGGCACCGCCCACTCTGGAGAATTTTTTAGATTTTGCCTAGGGGCAGAGTGTTTACGCTTTCGGGAGGTGCTTAAGGAGGACAAAAATGTGGACAACACTGACTCAAAATCAATCATCATAACTCATGAATAATCCATGTACCTCCAACAAAAGTGTAAGTCACCGCTGCTGCTCAGGTTGGCAAATATCTGCTTGCATAAATACAACATTTAACCATGCCTGCAAATGTTTTTACAGGGAGCCATCTGTACACCATGGCAATGGACAACAGATGAAAACTAGCCTCTTGGCTAATTCTGGCATGTTAAACAGTTACTGTTGGTCAACCTGCACTGTCCGCTATAAATAAATAAATAAATAAATAAATAAACATCACTATAGCAAACATAAGGTAACCCATTCCATCTGGAAGCCTATATTATACCATGAATGCACCTTATGTGGTTTGGTACCTTCAAAGTGTAAACATTTTAAAGCTCCTAGATTATGCAAAATTGACTCTTGTGAGCACTAAGCCATGATATATGTAGTTACCTCATGAAAAACACTGGAGTTGTGTTCTGTTTCATTCACACATGTTTGAGTAATTCTTTTATTATTTGTCTGTCTACATCTCTTTCATGTTAACATCCACATGATTCTAGGGAAGGTGTATGGAGTTTAAAAACACATTAGAGCACTTTCTGTATTACCACATGACATCATGAGGTAGAACAGAGGGTTTTTTTCAGTTTGAGAGAAGAATACAGCCTAAATATGCAGCGGCACGGTGGCTGAGTGGGTAGCGCTCATGCTTCACAGCAAGAAGGTTCCGGGTTCGATCCCCGGGTCGCCCCGACCTTTCCGTGTGTGGTCTGTGTGGAGTTTGCATGCATGGTCTGGGTTCGATGCCCGGGTCGCCTGGGCCTTTCTGTGTGGAGTTTGCATGTTCTCCCCGTGTCTGGGTGGGTTTCCTCCGGGCACTCCGGTTTCCCCCATCAACCCAAAACATGCACCATAGGTAAATCCTCCAGCTTAGGTCCTGACCAAGCCGAAGCAAGAAGATCATGGAGATGGTCCCCGGGTGCAGCTGCCCACTGCTCCTAATAACAGGATGGGTTAAATGCAGAAATGGAATTTCCCCACTGTGGGACTAATAAAGGCATAAAGGCATAGCTTAAACGTGTGTGAATGAAACGAAATACAACTCAAACAACATAAGAGATCAGAAAATAGTGTAATATGAGCCTGTTATGATATGCGAACCACCAATAAAGAAAACACTAGTGCTGTCAGGCAATAAAAAAAATCTAATTAAATACAGGATTTGTAATTAATTAATCTAATTAATCATATTTTAAGAGTGTGAGAGAGAGAAAGAGATTGTGAATGAGTGAGCGGGCGACCAAACGCACTTTGCGATTGAGTTTGTCAGTTTTCATGTGGTCGCTTTGCTCATTCGTTTCTCAAATTCTGCGAGCATGGTTTGTTGGTTTGGTGGTTTGGTGAAGTGCGCTCATGCTCGCTCTATCACTGGTAACGATGGAACTTGTCCGGACGTGTTTATCGTTCAAATGATCCATCAGGCTGGAGCAGCTTTGGTGATCGGAAAATTATTTTTGACAAAAGCTCCAAATCACGGCGTTCTTGTTGATCGTCCCGTCTTCATTCTTTTTATAAATAAACTTGCCTTTCAAAGGCCATGGCAGCGATTTGCTCGCCGCACGCCAAATTTAAAACGCACGCACATTGAACTGCCGCTAATTGTTTTAATTTTTATAACACGTTAATTTGCAGTGTAATTAATTAATCTTGTGCTGTCCTCACGACACGTGACTATGCGAAGCTAGACAGCCAGCGAACTGATAAAGAAAACTCCGTACACAAGGCGTACTTTTCTTGTTTTTATGGAGGTCTCTTGTATTTATATTTATATATATATATATAGTAACTGAAACAACAGAAAGAAAGAAGGCACATTACCAACTACACAGTACATGTGAACAAAATACGAGTAGCTAGCTGAGTAGCTAGCTTAAACAGTTAGCTCCGTGAAACAACCACAAGTTCACGTCTTACATGTTCAATATGAAACACGTACATAACCCCAAAGTGCTTCTGAACATACAAATACTCACAAAAGCGAAAGTTTCCCAAGGCTCAAACGTTTGGAACACTTCCGTCGTGTACAAGAGTCGTTTTTTGACATAAACCCACGGTAGAACAGACCGGACTTTACCGAGCAGAAAAACGTCCAAGATCATCTATAACACAGGAGCGCTCACTCTCTATTCAAAATAAACGATCCTTGAATGTGAAGATGACTCACTTTGATTTTACCGAATCTTTTTAACAGTTTACAAATATGAAATGAACATATTTATTTACTAAGTATAAACTTATTTATAACCTTTATGAAATATTAAGGTCTTTTAACCCAAAGACATGACACTCCCCGCTTGATATAATCACATTATATCACCACAAATACCACGAAATACATGGGAATAATACAAGCATTATGTGGCATGTATTCACTCAGCCTCTGAAAGCAAAACAATAATCTCTGAGACAGGTCTTAGGAACACTTTTGGAGTCCCTTCTTTAGTGATCCGCACTTCCACTTTGCGGACCTTTTTGTCACTGCTGGGTAAAGTCTTTACTATTAGTCCCAAGGGCCATTCATTCCTGTGTGTTTGAGCATCCTTTAACAGGACTACATCTCCTTCTTTGACATTTGGTTGATTTTCAGTCCATTTTGTGCGTTGCTGCAAGATAGACAAATATTCTCCTTTCCACCTTTTCCAAAATGTTTCTGCGAGCTGTTGTACCCGTTTCCATTGTTTCCCATACAACTGTCCAGAGGAAAAGTTCCCAGATGGAGCATAAACTGTGCTTGATTTTTGTGTTAGTAACATTGCTGGTGTGAGTATAGTTGGGCAGTCCGCGTCAGTTGATACTGGGACAAGTGGCCTTGCATTCATAATAGCCATTACCTCGGCCATAAATGTGCTTAAAACCTCATGTGTAAGACATGTTTGAGCATTTTTTAACAACATTGCATCTAAGATACGTCTAGCCACCCCTATGAGACGTTCCCAGGACCCTCCCATATGAGACGCATGTGGAGGGTTGAATGTCCATGAGCACCCCTTTTCATTTAGGTACTTTCCCACTGCTGACTTGTCTGTGTCTAAACCCAGTTCCTTACAAGCTCCCACGAAATTAGTCCCTCGGTCTGAGCGCAAGAGCTTGGCTGGGCCACGAATAGAAAAGAATCTCCTTAGTGCATTTATAAAGCTATCTGTAGACATAGTTTCAATCAGTTCGAGGTGCACGGCTCTGGTTGTCATGCATGAGAAAATGACTGCCCACCGTTTGCTTAGGGCACTGCCACCTCTTGTGCGGCGTGTAGCTATAGTCCATGGCCCGAACACATCTAAACCTACTGTGGTAAAGGGAGGTTCTGGCGTCACTCGATCTACAGGTAAGTCTGCCATTCTCTGGGCCTGCATTTTGCCTCGCAACTTGCGGCAGGTGACACAGTTATGTATTACAGAAGACACAAGGCGCTTACCTCCAATTATCCAAAAGCCAGCCCCACGAACAGCTCCTTCCGTGATGTATCGTCCTTGATGAGCTGACTGTTCGTGGAAGTGCCTGACGAGAAGCGTGGCAACGTGACTAGAGGAAGGGATAATCAGAGGGTGCTTTTCATCTTCTGAGAGGTTGGAGGAGGAGAGACGCCCACCAACGCGCAACAGTCCATCTTTATCCACAACTGGACTGAGCTTTTTGAGTGTGTCATTTTTTGAGTTAATCCTTTTCCCTTCTTTCAACTTTTTCAATGTCTCTTTGTATGCATCATGTTGCGCAGATTGGATGATGACATTTTTAGCTCGTTTGAGTTCTTCCACATTCGTACATCTTTCAAGATCTTTAGATCCTGCTTGCCCACTTCTCTTGTGTTTGAAGGAAGCAGCAAAGTGAATAAGTTTGGCTATTGCTTTGTATGCTGTTGTCCAGGCGGAGAATCTTTTAAAGCGTTCTGAGCTTAGCTGTGACTCTGATACTACTGTTATGAGTGTTTTTACTTCTGGACGTATTTCTTTGTCATTTTCAGGTGCAACAAGTGCGAATGGATTGTCTTTGTTTGACTCACAGAGGTTGTCTGAACACAGGAAACTTGGGCCAGTGAACCAGCTACTGTTTTTGAGTTCAGTGGCTGGGATGAATCTTGTTGCCTGGTCAGCTGGGTTTAACTCAGTTGGCACATAGCGCCATTGGTCAGGTTGTGTAGATGACCTAATGCGTGTGACACGGTTAGCTACATACATGTAGAATCTTTTTGAGGAATTGTGTATGTACCCTAACACAATACGACTGTCAGTGAAAAACTTAACACTGTTGAATTTGATGTCTAATTCGTCTCTAATTAAATCATGCATTTCTACTGCGAGTACGGCTGCACAAAGTTCTAGCCGTGGGATAGTGTGTGCAGGGCGGGGGGCGAGCTTGGATTTCCCCATCACAAAACCTACATGGTACTGACCTTGACTGTCTACGGAGCGCAAGTAAGCTACTGCCCCTATTGCTACAGTGGACGCGTCACAGAAAATATACAGTTCGTTACCTTTCATTGCATTTAATGAACCTGGATTGTAGCACCTTTTGATCTGTAGATCTTCAAGGGCTTTCAATGAGTCTCTCCATGAGACCCACGCCTCTTCCTTTTCTGGGGAAAGAGGTGCATCCCAGTCTCTCTCTTCAGATGACAGTTCTCTGAGTAGTGCTTTGCCCTGCATGATTACGGGAGCAGCAAAACCTAAAGGGTCATACAGGCTATTGACTGTTGACAGTACTCCCCTGCGCGTGAACGGTTTTATCTCATTGGATACAAGGTAAGTGAAACTGTCGGTTTGTAAGTTCCAACAGAGTCCTAGGCTCCTCTGAACTGGAAGAGTGTCTACCCCTAGGTCTAGGTCTTTCAAATCTTTGGCCCGGTCCTCCACAGGGACCGCTTCCATGACAAGGCTACAGTTAGATGCCACCTTGTGAAGTCGTAGGTTAGATTCTGCCAACATGTTTTTTGTTCTTGTTAACAGGTCAACTGCTTGGTTTGGAGTGGCTACAGATGTGAGCCCGTCATCAACATAAAACTGTCTCTCAACAAACTGTCTTGCGTCTGTGCCATGTTCTTGTCCACCCTCCTTTGCCGCCCGTCGCATGCAATAAATGGCAACGGCGGGTGACGGGCTGTTACCAAAAACATGCACTTTCATCCTATATTCAGTCACGTTTCTTGTGATGTCACTATCCTCAAACCAGAGATAGCGAAGATAGTCTCTGTGTTCTTCACACACCTCGAAACAATAAAACATTTGCTGTACATCAGCGGTCAAGGCTATTTTCTCTTTCCTAAATCACAACAACACTCCCAAGAGGGAGTTATTTAGGTCGGGCCCAGTGAGTAGCACTTGATTTAAGGATGTGCCGTCACACTCTGCACTAGAATCAAAAACTACCCGAATTTGATCTGGTTTCTGCGGATGGTATACGCCAAACGTTGGCAGGTACCAATGTTCTTTACCTTCGGGCAGGGTCGGGGCTAGTTCAGCTTGATCGTTTTTCAGCATTTTCTGCATAAACTGAATATAGTGATCTCTCATTTCTGGTTTCTTTTCTAAAGTCGAGTAGAGACGTTTTAGGGCTTGGTCTCTGTTGCTCGGGAGCTTCCTTCTAGGAGAGCGGAAGGGCAAAGGAGCGACCCAAGTGTTCTCTTCGTTCTGACTAACGGCATTGTCCATTAGTGTTAGAAAGGTTTTGTCATCTATAGACAGTGCTACCTTGTCGTCTGACTCAGTCCTGTCGAATACAGACTCACCTAGCTTGTCTGTGTGGTCTACACTGTTCATGATTCTTAGCGTGTTCTGCTGAGTGTCAACACTATAGCCCTCTTTTACCGTTATAATGTTGGGACATGGCTCAAAATAGGTTGTGCGCCCGTTGTCTAACACGTGTGTTTTGTACACGTTAACCTCCGTTGTGCTGTGAGCTTTTCCTAGGCATACCTCCCCCACTACAACCCAACCCAAGTCCAGTCTTTGGGCATAAGGAGCATTATTGGGCCCGTTAATCTGCTCACGTACCTTGTGTACCCTGAGGATATCTCTTCCCAGGAGGAGAAGGATTGGAGCAGAATGATCAACAGGTTGGATTTTGTTTGCGATAGGGGCAAGATGGGGGTGGTGCTGGGCGACCTCAGGCGAGGGGATTTCAGATCTGTCGTCCGGCACTGAGTCACATTCAATCAGAGGAGGCAGTTTGATGTTTGTTTTTCCATCCATGGACTGTATGAAAAAGTTCATTGCTCTCCTGCCTGCTGTCTCTGCTTTTCCCGAGCAAGTCTTTAGGGTGTACGGTGCAGGACTGGTTTGGATTTCAAACAGGTCAAAGAACTCTGTCCTAGCTAGGGACCTATTGCTCTGTTCGTCAATCACAACATACATTTTAAGAGCTTTATCTCGCTGCCCTTCTGGATAGGCTTTCACTAAACAGATCTTAGAACAAGAGTGCGGGCTTTCACTCTGACCGCATACCTCTGTACACTTGGAGACAACTGCGGGAGGGCTCTCTGTTTGCCCTTCAGTGTCTGTACTCTCTGAGGTGTCACCTTTGAGGGCGGGAGTGGGACCTGGATGAAGTGCTGTTATGTGCTTGGGACTGTTGCACTCGACACACTTAACTACTGCTTTGCAATCTTTCGCAATGTGCTGCACTGACCCACAACACCTGTAGCAGATCCGATGCTCTTTGAGAAAAGCTTGACGCTCCTCAATCGGCTTGTCTCTAAATGACTTACATTTTTTGAGGGGGTGTGGCTTCTTATGAATTGGGCACTGACGATCTGGTTCCTCTATTTTCTTTTGTTGTGCATCGCCCTTTTCTGCGATGTCTGTTCTGTGTACTGACACGGTGGCTTTGCGACTGTATGGTGTAGACCTTTCTGTGCGAGTGGATGCTTGACTGTTGCAGCTAGATAAGGCAAAGCTTGGATCATTTTTCATTTTTGCTTGTTGTTGGACAAACTTCACAAAAATTGGGAAAGGGGGAAATGACACTTTATGAGTCTCTTTGTATTGTGTTCCTACCTTGGTCCACCTTTCCTGCAGATTAAAGGGGAGTTTCTCGACTATCTGTCTTACCCCACGTGCTGTATCCAGGTACGCGAGCCCTGGGAGTGTACCGTCAAGCTTAGCACACTGTAGCTCTAACAGAATGTCACCAAGTTCTCTGAGCTTGCCACTGTCTTTGTTTGTTAATCTAGGGAATTCTTCTACTTTCTTCAAGAGTGCGTCCTCAATAGCCTCTGAGGCACCATAACTCTCCTCAAGGCGTTCCCATATCATTTTTGCCCCCTCAGTAGGATTTAGCGTGTGTACTGCGCGTATCCGCTTAGCTTGTTCGGACGACTTTGGTCCTAACCACTTTGTTAGCAGATCTAGTTCCTCTCTAGCTGACAGATTTAAGTCTTTAATTACACTGATAAATGAGTCTTTCCATGCCCAATAGTTTTCTGGTTTATCATCAAATTGCAGTAAACCAGTGCTGACTAGCTCTTTGCGAATGAGATACTTTGCAAAATCATTTGCACCATTTGGTTCGATGTGGTTGTTGTTTGTGGGCTGGAAGGTTTGCGCTAGAGGGTGAAATAAATAGGTGTTGTTTGGACCTGTGTTTGCTTTCGGTTCATGTTTAATGTCACCTTTGACTTGTGGCAGAACCTGCTGAGGTGCAACTGTATCTTGGTCAACTGGTTGACTGATGAGCCCTAGTAAGTTGCGGTGTAGTTCCACATATTCACTAGTGCGCTGTACTGTATTACAGGGGTCAACTTTAATAGGGGGCTCTATACTTGACTCCCCGCTTTGACTCTCTACTTCTTCGTAGGCTGCAGCTTCTGCTTCAGCTGCAGCTACTTCTTTTTCACAGTGTAGAATGTGGAGGCTGGCATCTAAATCAGCCTTTTGCCTTAGCATGCTTGCTTCCAATTCTGCCTTTTGTCTCATCATATTAGCCTCTTTTTCAGCAAAGGCGAGTTGAGTTTTGGCTGCTTGTGCTTTAGCGTAGGCCTTGGTGGCTGAACCTGATGTTGTTGTTGAGGGCGCCCACCTGCTGGGAGCCCCGGACCTGGCGCTGCGTGGAGGTGATGGTTGCTGCCTCCTCGGCGGTGGCTGGTCTGTTGCTGCAGTGATGTCTGGTTGCTCTGCATTGGAGTCTGTCTCGAACTCCACGCCTGTAGCATTCTGCTGTTCATAATCCCTCAGATAGATTTTGCCTGAACGTAGACTCATGTTGGCTGTTCTGCTTGAGCCCGCTGAGTAGCCGCTTTTTTACTGTGCTGTCCTCACGACACGTGACTATGCGAAGCTAGACAGCCAGCGAACTGATAAAGAAAACTCCGTACACAAGGCGTACTTTTCTTGTTTTTATGGAGGTCTCTTGTATTTATATTTATATATATATATAGTAACTGAAACAACAGAAAGAAAGAAGGCACATTACCAACTACACAGTACATGTGAACAAAATACAAGTAGCTAGCTGAGTAGCTAGCTTAAACAGTTAGCTCCGTGAAACAGCCACAAGTTCACGTCTTACATGTTCAATATGAAACACGTACATAACCCCAAAGTGCTTCTGAACATACAAATACTCACAAAAGCGAAAGTTTCCCAAGGCTCAAACGTTTGGAACACTTCCGTCGTGTACAAGAGTCGTTTTTTGACATAAACCCACGGTAGAACAGACCGGACTTTACCGAGCAGAAAAACGTCCAAGATCATCTATAACACAGGAGCGCTCACTCTCTATTCAAAATAAACGATCCTTGAATGTGAAGATGACTCACTTTGATTTTACCGAATCTTTTTAACAGTTTACAAATATGAAATGAACATATTTATTTACTAAGTATAAACTTATTTATAACCTTTATGAAATATTAATGTCTTTTAACCCAAAGACATGACAAATCTAATTAACACGTTAAACCAGGGGTGGGCAATTATTTTTCCCGAGGGGCCAAATGAGAAGCAGAAAATATTGTGGAGGGCCAAAAGTTTGAAGTCTACTCTGGTTATTTATTTTATTTCTGTTGAAATCAGTAAATGTCATTGTTTACAGAAGCTGGTAAGTTCTGTGTTATTATTAAGTAACGAGAGAGTGAGGTTTTAGTCTGAATTTATTCTGAATTTATTCAGTAAAATAATTAAAAACAATGGTAAACGTGAAACATTTGTAACTCTTTTCAGTCACATTAACCCCACAATGCTTTCTGAGTTGAACTTTCTTAAGTTTTTGTTTGCCAAATAATATAATACAAGATATGTCACAAGTGCCAAACTGTGCAGAAAAAAAGTCAAAGTTAGCATGTTTTAGTAGGTTTTTTTTTCTTGATCAGTGAGAGAAATCTCGCCTCTGTTGAGCTTTAACAAGTGCATCAAAGTCAGGTTCATGTTTGAGGTGGAGATATGAAGCACGTCCGACAGATGATCATCAGTACAAATGCATTATGTACAAATTTGAAAGTAGGTTTTATTTTCTTAATTCCAAGCAACCTTTGCCTTGAAATGCCCAGGTCTGCGTTAAACTGACAGCCCTAGAAAACACTATTGCCCCAGATGTTTTAGTAACTTTTTTTTTTTTTTGGTATTACGTAAATATATTATATCCGTTTTGTTTTTCATGGAATTATTGCATGTTAAATTAATGTGTAATCTATTTTCCAAATGTTTCGGAAAAGTGCGAAAGTACAAGCTGCCAATGTATTTACTGTAGAGCTATACACATTTTGAAGAGAACTTGTTCCACAAATAACACGCTGTCTATTTATCCTCCTTGTAGCTAATCTTGACATAACCCTCCTCTTTTACAACCGCCACAGACACCATTGCCCCACATCTGTCACTCGTATCCTTCTCCCGTTATTCCTAAGGTTAAATACCGTCTTATAGCACCAACATAAATGCCTCGCACGCCCTGACACCCATGAGCGAGAGGCCGATAGACGCTGCGTTTTCTAATCTATTTTTAATCCCTCTCGTGAACGCCGCATTAAGACTTGTCACCCTTCTTCCTGCACAACTGTCCTTTCACAGCGACTAATGTCAGCGCTATCGACAAATCCTGCTACGTCTCCTCTTCTTTCAAATGCCTGACAGCGTGGGTTTACAAGCAAGGCGGTTCTCAAGCTGTGGTGTGCGCACTGCTCGGGTACAATGATGTATAATGCTACAGAAAATAGGTCTATAATATTGATTTTATTTTTTTTATCTTATCTTTTACTAATATGATAATACCCGCAACACATGAAACCAAACCCCCATATTTATACTTTGCACCCTAGTCCCTAACACCTCATTCACTACACAGTGCCGCACTCTTTAGCGCCCCCTACAGTGCACTCATTCACAGAGAGATTCACGTGACTCTGGCGTCTAGGTGAAAAAAAATCTGCTATAACTCTGATAAAACTTGATTTCTGACATAAATAATGATCAGATCAGAGTGTTTATGGACTAATAATAATCATACGAGTTTTTGTCGAGTTTATTTCACATTAATGGACTGAATTATTTGCTTTTTGTCTGAAATGTGGAAATTATCGCTCTTTTAACAGCTGGAGCTCAGGTAAGAGTCTAACGCTCGTCCCGCTAACACCATAACAGTTTATTTAGTTTGTTTTATTCAGAATCAGGATCTACAGAGACATAAACCAGCACTTTTATCTGCTTCATTCAGTCGTGTCAGTAATAGTACTATAGTAGTAGTAAAAGTATAATAGTTGTAGTATTTGTAGTACATTTATCTGCTTCATTCAGTTGGGTGAGTAATAGTACTATAGTAATAGTAAAAGTATAATAGTAAGTATAATAGTAGTAGTATTTGTAGTACTTTTATCTGCTTCATTCAGTCGGGTGAGTAATAGTGATGTAGTAAATGTATAATAGTATTTAAGAAGTGACTTTATTGATCTCACACAGGAGAAATTCTTCTCTGCATTTGACCCATCCTGTTATTAGGAGCAGTGGGCAGCACATTACTGCGCCCGGGGACCATCTCCATGATCTTCTTGCTTCGGTTTGGTCAGGACCTCAGCTGGAGGATTTTACCTATGGTGCATGTTTTGGTTTTTTGTACTTTTGTAGTACTTTTATCTGCTTCATTCAGTTAGGTTGTGTCCAGTTAAACACCTATCGCTGTAGACGTTGTTTTCCCAACTCTCCCAGTGCATTGTGGTCTACATTTTCCGCTCTAGTGACCACCGATGCCCACTACATTTCAAGGTGCAATTTGGGAAATTTTGAGTTCACAACTTTTTCACTAACTGCACATTCGGACACCACTAAAAATGGCGTGAGCCCTAAATTAGTAGGGAATAGTGTGGATATTCAGACACAGCCATTGAGAATACAAAATGGGTTTTAACTACACATTTTCAGGAGTCAACATGCGATCAATATGAGCATTCGTGGTCGTGTTTAAGAGTTTGATTTTCAACAAAAAAATGAGCGTAACTGAAAAACTGTTGGTTGGGACTGTAATTTTATGAGTGAGAAACTTGTTTAACAGACCAAATCGTCTCACCTGTTGTAGTTCCAACTCAGTCAGTTCTCTGGTCAGAATATGTAAAAATAAAGCAGATTAATAGCTCTGTACCCTATTTCTGCTGGATTAAAAACACAAACACACACAAAAACAGAACTAGCTCATTTTTTAAGAGTTTACAACAGTCCAAATGTACTCCTCACTTTCCTCATCCTAATTATTTTGTGCTTTTTTTATACCTTTCAGAGGCTAGAGCGGAGAATGGTATGGCCTTATTTTCTGGTTCGCAAAATTATAATAATGCTTTGTAATTAGATGCAGACAGCACTTATTCCTGAGATTATTTGAGTTTAAAAACAATGGAGCTCTTCCTGTATTACCACAAGTGTTTTCTGTTGAAGAGAAGAGAAAAACAAAGTCTAAACTTTCAAGATTTGTGTGTTAAACGTGTGAATAAAACACAACTCCAGGTCTGTTTTGATGAGGAGAAAACATTATAACATAGATGAGAAAATAGTGTAGCCTATGATTTCCAGCGTCTCTACGAAGTGTCTTTCAAAACTTGCAGCAAGTAGTAGTTTTCTTTGCTGTAACAAACCAGTATTTTGCTATCAGTGTTTGTTCATTCAAGGCACGCTTTGAACCGCACCTTAGCGAATTCCAGAGGACGCATTAGGAGATCAGACTCGAGCTGACGAATCCAGGCGCTTGTGGTGAATGCGGATTTCCCAGATTAAAAGTCCAAAACGCTCGTTCAGCAAATGCAGGATTGTGAGGCGTATGTAAACAGCTCCACTACAGTATTTGATCAAAGCGCTCATAACTGCAATAACAGAGGCTTGGTACTTTCCAGCTGGTGTCATCAACTTTCACTGGGGGGTTTGATGCTAACTGTAGGCTCTGCTCCGTTTGAGGCTTTATTAGACTTTATTTTGACAGAATCTGGTCATGAAGAACTGACTGAACTGGAAAGCTGATTTGTACTATTAAACAAGTCTCCTACACGTAAAATTACGCCACCAGCTAGCACTAGCCAACAGTTTTCACTCATGCTTTTTGTTGAAAATCTTTTATCAGCATTTTTAGATCCAAAATTGTCTATTTTACCCATTAAGTCTGAACTTCTCCAAACCACATGCTTTAACTGTCAGAGGATTGGCTGGTGCCCTCTTAGTTGAAAAGACCATAGACCAGTTGTGCTTTTGTGCTTAAAAATTCTCGTGGAAAGAGTTAGTAAAATTAAAGAAACTGTAATTGAATTCTTATAACTTTCCCACCCTTTCTTTAAAAAGCCCCATATTACACCATTTTCTGAGCTGTTATAATGTTGTTTCCTCATCGAAACAAACCTGGAGTTGTGTTTTGTTTAATTCACACAAACTCTGAATATGCTCGACTTCTCTTCGTTCTTTCTCCAACAAAAACACTGTTCCACCTTGTGAGGTCATGTAGTAAAGTTCTGAAGTTCTCCACTGTGTTTTTAAACTACAAGCACATACTGTACATGATCACTAGAATTATGGATGCACCGATGTGAAAATTTTAGCCAATACCGATATCCGATATTAATGTTGCTGATATCGGCCGATACCGATATTAGCCGATACCGTTATTTATTTATTTTTAATTCTGAGATAACATTTTATACAGACTGAAAAACAACTTTTATTTTCAAAACGTGTTTTGACTCCTGATTGATTTATTTTTTTCAATTTCAATTTTTTTTATAGTGTAACATTTTTTTATAGTGTAACATTGTGTTCTGCTTTCTGAATGGCTAAGGGACCTTTGCCGATTGATGTTATAGATGAGGGAGGGACCAGACTGGAACTAAACCAGGACCAGACCAGGATCAGACCGGGACTAGACCAGGACTAAACGCGGACTAAACCAGGTCTAGACCAGGTCTAAACCAGGATTAAACCACCTCTTTGCCTTTGCTCTTTTCAGACTGCGTGTCTCCTCCTCGGGACACTCAGTCCACGTTTCACTATTAATACATTTTGTTGAAAATCTACGCATGTTTGAGTGTTTAAACGAGAGAGAAATGTGAGAAAACGTTAATTCAAGGGATTACTGTACTGACAAATATTGATTGTTAATATCGGCCCACTTTTACACATCGGGCTGATACCGATATATTAAGAAGAAGAAGTGACTTTATTGATCCCACACAGGAGAAATTCTTCTCTGCATTTAACCCATCCTGTTATGCAGTGGGCAGCACATTACTCCATGATCGTCTTGCTTCGGTTTGGTCAGAACCTCAGCTGGAGGATTTTACCTATGGTGCATGTTTTGGCAAAATCTGGCAATATCGGCCGATACCGATGTTAATGCTGATATATCATGCATCCCTAACTAGAATGATTTGGATGATTTCAGCCCTGGAATTGCACAGCTCTACTAAACTAAATATAAAAGGTTTAGCTGATAACTTGAAAACTGAGATAATTTAAGATTTGTAAATGTAGACAGATGATAAAGAGTTACTCAAACATGTGAATGAAGCAAAATAAGACTCTTGAGTACGTTTTTGAGGAGGTAACAACATTCTAACTTGGCTGAAAGCTCATATAGGACCTTTAAAGGGACAGTGTGTAAGATTTTTACCCGTTAATTACTGAAATTTATTTATTTTATTTATTTATTTGTTTATTTCAGGGACAGTGCATATTAATCAACATTTGCATGTAAATATGCCAGAGTTAGCCAAACGGCTAATTTTCATCCGTAGTCCCTTGACAGATGTTAGGTGTCATTTCTACATAACAAAATAAATAACATTACAAAGTTAAAATTCATCATTCTAAAAAGTGCATTACTTCAGTTAAAATTCATCATTCTAAAACATGCATTACTTCAGACAACACAATTACAAACATTCACCCACAATCAATAACCAGTCAATTACAAATATTCACTCTCACTCAACCACTCAATCACTTAATCGCTTAATAATAATAATTAAAGGCCAGTGTCCAGCAGGGGGCAGCGAGAGGTGGATGTCTTAATGTTGACAGCTCTGATTGTCTATGAGCCATTGTTTTAACTGTAATTTAAACGAAGTGTATGTGTTGAGGTTTCTGATGGTTGTGGGGGTGGCATTCCAGTACTGAGCAGCTCTAACAGAAAAGGTAGTTTGACCGAACAGACTTTTCCGGAGGGGGATGATACAGTCCCCTCTCGCTGCTCCTCTGGTTCTGCTGTGTTCAGAGGTCCGAGTGTTAATAAACTGTTTGAGTGGAGGAGATGACAAACCGTGGATGACTTTGTACAACAGACATAGATGAGCATATTTAATCATGTTTTCCCAGCTGAGTAGGTTATGTTTTTGTAGTATTGGACAGTAGTGGTATGAATGGGGTTTACAGTCCAGAGTCTTTAAGGTGCGTTTGTACAGAGTGTGAATAGGTTTGAGGGCTGTGATAGTAGTGTGAGACCAGACAGTTAGACAGTATGTGATATGTGATAGAATCATGGAATGCATAAACATTTTACCGGCTCTAATAGACATTTGATGTCTGATGTGCCTAAAGTTGTTGAGGTTGAATTTAATACGGTTACTGATGGTTTTGATATGGGACTTGAATGAAAGTTTTGGGTCGAGAATAACACCAAGATATTTGTATTCTCTCACCACCTGAAGCCGTTCGCCTGACACAAAGACATCAGGATCAACAGTAGATTTACAGGGGGACTTGGTGAAGAACATAACAGCAGTTTTGGATGTGTTTAACTGTAAACATGAATGCTGTAACCAATCAGTGATATGGGCCATGGCTTGAGTGAGTTTTTCTGCGACATGTGTGATGTTATTGCCATGAACATAAAGCACAGTATCATCAGCATACATCTGAACTAAGATATCAGAACAAGCAGTCGGAAGGTCATTTATATAGAGAGAAAAGAGTAATGGACCTAGTATTGATCCTTGTGGCACACCGGTGGAAATACTGAGGGCGGAGGATTGATGTGACTGGATTCTAACGTGCTGAGTGCGGCCAGTTAAATATGCCTGAATCCACTTTATTGTGTTAACGGAGAAGTTGAAATGTTGTAACTTGTTTAACAGGATGTTATGATTAACTGTGTCGAATGCTTTTTTTAGATCTAAGAAGACTGCCCCTACAACACCACCCTTGTCCAACAACTGACGGATATTCTCTGTGAAAAAACAGGTAGCTGTTTCTGTAGAGTGGTTAGCTCTAAATCCAAACTGCATTGGGTGCAAAGCAAATGAAGTGGTGTTGAGGTGGCTGATGATCTGTTCTGATACTAGTTTTTCAGCAACTTTAGACACTATGGGCAATATGCTTATTGGTCGATAATTGGTCAGTGAGTAGGGATCACCATTTTTAAATATAGGGACAACAACAGCAGACTTCCACATGCTAGGAAACTCTCCTTGTGATATAGACAAGTTAATTATCTTTGCAACTGGTTGCATGAGTGACATACAAAGGTCTTTAAGCATCACAGCATCTATGCCAAAGATATCTTTAGTTTTAGATGGTCTTATTGAGTTAATAGTCCGCAGTACATCATGTTCAGTTACATTCATTAAACTAAGAGCAGGTGCATGTGAATTCACAGAGTACGTGTTTAAAGTCTTAAATGCAAAACACTTGGAAATGGTAGCCACAGAGTCAATGAAATATTGATTAAAGGTTTCTGCCACTTCTACTGGATTAGTAACAAGACGTTTTTCTATTTTTAATTCTAGAATTTTCTGTACTTTTGGATGATCACCAGTCATTTTCTTAATCTGATCCCATATTGTTTTACAATTTCCATTAGCCTTTCCAATTAATGTCAGAAAAAAGTCTGCCTTTGCTTTCCTTAGGGTCCTAACCACTTTGTTTCGTAGCATGGTGAAACGTCCCCTGTCATGAGATGATTTGGTCTTGATAGCTAGTTTTAGAAGACTATCTCTTTCCTTCATAAGTTTTATTATGCCCTCATTTATCCATGGAACCTTGTTTTTATGCTGCTTGCGCCTAATTTTCTGTGAGAAATCTTTAATATTCTTTTCAAGTTTTTCATGTAAAATTTCAGAGACCTTTTCACATTCCATTGTGGTTAAATGGCTGTTCCAGTCTATTTCTTGTACTGCATCAAGAAAGTTTTGATATTTATATTTGGGAATGCCCTCAAATTCTTCTCTTTTGTATGTACTGAAGCGATTTTTACTAAGTTTTCTATTCAGAAGGATAAGATTATGGTCAGATAAGCCTGACAACATGTTAAATGTCTTAACTATTCTCTCTGGCCTATTGCTGAAAATTAAATCAATTTGTGTTCTTGTTGTATTAGTTATTCTTGTAGGCCCTTTTATGATTTGTGCAAGATTAAACTTGTCTGAGATTTGCTTGAGTTTCTGCCTTGAAGATTTGTCCTCCCAGTTAATATTAAAGTCCCCCATAACGATGATTTCCTTGTCAAAGTTACACTCTTTTAATAAGCTCTCGAAGTTCTCATAGAAACTGAGGTCAGTAGATGGAGGCCTGTAAATTACAATGACAACAAAAGACATTTGAGGAGACAGCGAAATGTTGAGGCCTAAACATTCTAACTGCTTGCAATTATTCCATTGAATTTGTTGGCATTTAATTGTATTTTTTACATAAGCCATTACCCCCCCTCCCTTTTTGGACCCTTCTCTATCTCTCCTATACATAGTGTAACCATGGATATTTAGGGCTGCTGAAGGGGAATTGTGATTAAGCCAAGTCTCTGATAGGCACAGAAAGTCCAGATTTGAATCACTTAATAAATGATGTATTTGTTCACTCTTGCCCAAGATACTTCGAATGTTTATATGGCCTCCTAGGACTCCGTTTGGTTTAATCTCAGGATCCCATACGATACGCGAATGATTGACAGTTTGAAAGACCTCCCATTTCCGGTTTTTCTGTATCCCTGGATTAATTCGTTTCCCGTGTTTTATAAACAAGTTTGCGTGAGAAGCGCGTGAATTCGTTTTTTGTTTGTCACATTTTCGATCAGGAGATTTGGTCATAACATCGGCGGTCAGGTGTGCTCCGTGATCCGGCAACTCCCGAGCAATACGCTGCGCCTCGCAGATCCAGGTGACAGCACCCCGAGCGCACCGGTTCTGGACATCGACGATCGTGCCATCATTCGCTCCGGTGGCATCCGCGGCATCACAAAGCGAAGACGACAGGTTAGAATCTACGTATCTACCACGTAGCGCATCGTGCAGTGGACATACCTCTAGGAAAGCTGTAGAGCGCTCCTCCGAAGAAGTTCTGTTGAGAGTCTCCCGTGGGACAGCGATGACGTGCTCCGAGCCAGGCCCGGGACAAGGGTGGATGTCCCCGGATAAAATCAAACAAATCGCGAGGATAAAGGTATTTGTCCATTGATGTCGTGTTGCCTTATTAGTATTTCTCCTGATTTGTTTGTGATATGTCGGATACATGAGTGAGATAGCCAGGAGGTGCTTTCCAAAGCCGATGCTTGGTCTGTTGTTTGTTTGTTTGTGGAAAAAACACAAAGTTTTGCAAAACATATTGAAAAGATGTTGCTTCTGTTGCTTGATGTCATGATTTCCAAAGTCAGAATGCACTAAATGAGGTCTAAAATTAATGATGAACGTGTACAGAAGCAGAGCAGTGACAACTCCTGTTCCTCCTGCGGCCATCTTCGGGATATGCGTGTTCTATCTGCTACTTCCTTATCAAAATCATACCTGGAGTTGTGTTTTGTTTCATTCACACAGGCTGAGTTCTCAGCCTGTGTGAAGATACCCATTCAAAAATACATTGTTTTCCAAGCCTTTTCACTTCCATCATGAAATCAAAGTATTCTTTTGGACTTAGATATAGTCACATAAAAGGGGGATCTTCCCCATATAGAGGCAGCCATTTTGAATACGAGAGCCGCAGAAGGACATTTGGGCTCATCCTTCGCCGAGGCTCCTGCTAACAGCTGCTCAGCCGCGCTGCATATGGGAGCAGAGGAGCGAAGGAGAGAAGGAGAAGGGGAGGGGGGAAGGGGGGAGCCTCGTGTAAACAAGCATGCTGCTGTATCACACATCGTAATGGATATAACACGTATTTTGGACTAAATTGTTTTACTGGATTTTATTCGCTGGACCTTATGGACAGATTGAGATCAAGTTTATGGTGAAATACAGAGTTTGACCTGTGCAGAGCCTTCAAAGGTAAGCTAACAAACCTCGTTTTGTGCTTTTCTGTATAAAAGCCCCATGTGCTCGGGGAGTGATTGTTTTGCAGGGAAATGAATTGCATAGTCAAAAAGAGGAGACTGTAAGGTTTCATTTGATGTGTAGATTGTCATGAATCATGATCGGGATTGTGTGTTTTCATGCGAAAAGAAAAAAAAAAGTGAACGGGGGACCGCGTTTTATGTATACAGCGGCGCGGGCACGCGCTACGGCGCGCCCGGGTGACCCTCGTGGTCTGCCATAGCCAAAAGAGGAAGTGGAATAGCTACTAACCACCTATGCGCCACGAATCCTACACACTGTCCCTTTAAGCCACAACATACCACACCATGCTTTACTCAACCACAAACACACTCTCTCCCCTCCTTAATCCATGTAGTTTTTGTCCCTCAACCTTCTACCACTTTATCTCCTCTGTAGCAGCAGAACTATCAGCCTCCTCAGCCTCTGCATCTACAGCTCTTCACCAGCACCACCAGTCTTTAGGCCTGAAAGACAATCTATCATGTTCTCCTTTGCGATCGCCAAACTTCTAATTACGTCCATTTGTCTGAAAGTTTTTCTTTGTTGAAAGAGCTAAAAGTACAGGCTGAGTGTTGATGTTGTAAGCATTCCAGCACAAGTATAAGTGCTGTGCCTCCTCTCCGGGTTCCCATTAGGAGCTCTAATGGCTGCTCTCTAATAGTATGTCATAGTTTCCTGACCTTTGAAGATTACCCATAATCCGTTGCCGCCTTTGCTCCTTCCGCCTTTCATGTTCGCTGTCATTCACACATTAGGTACTGCAAGGATACGTCAAACAGCTCTAACTGTGGTTCAGGCTTCTCTCATCTTGTATTGTCCAGTTTTATAAGAAGAGAGATGGCAAACTATTTTGAATCAGTTTTTCCTCTGTACAGCTTATTAAAGGTGCACTATAGCTCTGTGCAGATGATGTTGCTTTATCAGAAATGTGTGTAGAATCCCTCACTTGTCCAGGTAGAATCCACGACAAAAGGAGAAATTCAGTTTGTCAACTGGACAAAAGTTTATTTGGTCGAATATGTTTCGCAGCTCATCCAAGCTGCTTCTTCAGTTCTGGTCTGTTTTTTTTCTTTTTTGTAATAGGGCTGGTGGTAAACGATTATTTTTAAAATGATAAATCGGGCAATTATTTTATCGATTAGTTGACTAATCTAGCTACTAAATGGATGATAGGACGATAAGTCTAACTATTATTTTTCTTTTGTTTGATTAATAAAAACCCATAAACAACCGCAACATGAGTTGGCTCTGTGCAGTTTGTGCCAAGTTAGTAGCGGCTTGATAACCGTGTTCTGCAGCCGTAAGATAACTACCATTACAGCCAACATTAAATGCTAATAAAGATTAACTAATACACAGTTCTCTAGCAGCTAACTAACATTAACTACTAACCAAACAAGCACAAACAAACTGCACGGAGAACTAGAGTTACAGGGCTCTCAAGTTTTGAGCGGGGTCATGCGTGAGACTGCGTAATTTCCGATGAGCGAGGGGAGGGGGGTGCGAGTGAATAATTTTTCCCGGGGGGGGCTTGAATTGCGTGAGAAATGCTGTGTGAGCGTGCGTGTGAACGCGTCGAATTGTCTCTCTTAGTGCGTGAGACTTGAGAGCCCTGCTGTAAATGTTTGTCTAAAGAGCAAACTTAAACTACAAAGCAACTAATGAGAGTTACAGTATATAAATGAAGTTATTACCTGATGGTTCTCAGTTTGTTTTATCATCACCGCAGTGTGCGTTTAGCAGCTGGAACTACACTCTACAGTCTGCCCAACAACAGAACAATCTGTTTTCTGATTGGCTGATTTTTTTCCGGGGAGCGGGACGGGGAGGAGGGGGAGAGTTTTTTTCGCTGAAAACGCGCGGTGCCTGCATAAACTGAGCCACACAGACCGATTTTCTGGGCACAAAAAAAAAAAAAAATCAGCGTGAGAAATGCCATGTGTGGAGTGTGAGCGTGTGAACACGTCGAATTGCGTGTGTCACACTCTCAATGCGTGAGACTTGAGAGCCCTGAGTTAGCTAGCACTACCAAAGTGCACAGAGCTTAAACTGCACAACACACTACACAAATGTGAAATTAATTCAGACAAAGTTAGAACTGACGTATTATTGTCCCCTCCACGAGAGAAAAGGGGGTGCCTCTGCTTTAGATGCTCCAACATCGCTGTTGTGCTGGTGTGGTATGCCAACTCCATTTGGCAAAGACTACAAATAACAACACCTTTGCGTTTGGGACTACATTTAAAGTATTCCCATACCTTTGATGATTTCGGGTGAGCTGTTTTTTGGGGGCTTGTTGCAGGGCTTTGTTGGGCACCTATGAGGAGGTCGCACTTTCGGTCTCCATTCTGCAAAGTGTGAACTGTTTGTTTTGGGTGACCCACATGTGCGTGGTGATGTGGCGATGACAAAATTTCAACGTCGCTACAGGCACATTTTTTAATGGTATTGTCTAATTAAAAATGGTTTACTGGGAATATCCTGCTTTATTGTTAATGTATCAGTGACATAAACTAGTTTCAGTATTATTGTTTATTATATTTATCTATAGCAATATATTATCCTGACCTACACATTCCCACACGAGCAAGGCAGTTGAAGTGTTTTGCCCAAGGACACAATGACAGTAAGCACTAGTCAAACTTTGAAGAAATATTGATTCCTAAAAATAATAATAACAACATCTTGAGGACCACAGATCTTGTTCTCCAGACAATTTTGGTTCAATTACCTGTGGAAAAAGGAATAGTCCCAAACGTCATTCCCCATTCGCGGTGTTTTTAATAGCTTTATCTGCCTCTATGCCTCTTCATCAGTTTAACACAGCGAGTACAAGAAGATAATTTTCATATTTTTGAAAACAGCGGCTGATAATGTGTTTTTATCTCTAGGGGGAAAGAGTCTGGGCACGACGTGGACTTTATTGTGACAACAGCGGAGGCGGGTGGAGAGAGCTTTCTTCTGCCTCTGATAATGGAGAGATTACAGGAACAGGTGAGGGAGCTGCTAATGCGTCTACTCTCAGGGCGCCTCAGCACACAAACTGAATCTTTTATCGTTTCTGCTGCAAAAAAAAAACCCAGATGGAATTAGCAACAGAACATAGGAAATGTTTGGGCTGAAAGATTAAACGCACTTGAAAATCACAATTTTAATGGCTGTAATTAGCAAATCACAAAGGCAGCAGTTTTTTAATATCTTGTCTTATTCCGTAAAATCTGCTAACCCTGTAGCTAACCCTGTAGCATGTGCAAACATGTTCTGAACTGTGATTCTTCAGGTAGATTGTCAGTTCATATCTCAGACATATTTTCTATGTATCTTCAATCCATTGTGTCAGTGGTTTCGAAGAATAAGACAGATATATGACCTAGGGTTTACCGATACCGATACCAGTATCAGCAAAAGCTCAGATACCTCACATTTTTCAGGTATCGGCATCGGCGAGTACTCAGACCAAATAACCGGTCTGATACCACCCTGTATTTTCCTGAACGACGACCCATAGGTGGGAGCAGATGGAGCAGCCTCTGTTGACATCTGCGGCTGATTCTACCGCTAAAGCTCAGAGCAGGTTAAATGCAGACAGCAGACACTCTGTGGACGCTTAAATCACGTAATAATAACAGAAAAAACATTTGTGTTACCTGCTAGATACCTCCATTTAGCCTTTGGAGCGGACACTGAGCTTGAGAAAATAACTACAGCTACCGAGAGTGCAGCCTGATAACAGTTGCAACAGCGCTAACTCGGACTTTGTTTACTCTGCAGAATTAGCCGTGTGCTCCGAGGATGAGAGTCTTTTTACGGGCCTCACTGTTGATTTTTATGCGCTCTGTGCTTGTATTAAAGGCTCTGTGGTAGAAAGGGACAAAGTAGAAAAGCAAAAGTGCTTAAATCAGCACTACAGCAATACATTTCACTAATATGTGTGAAGAATCCCTCAGTCGTCCAGGTAGAATCCATGGTAAAAGGAGAAATTCAATTTGTCAACTGAACAAAGTTTATTTGGTTGAAGACGTTTCACAGCTCATCCACTCTAGCCAGAACTGACAAAGTAGCTTGGATGAGCTGCGAAACGTCTTTGACCAAATAAACTTTGTCCAGTTGACAAATTGAATTTCTCTTTTTACCATTTCACTAATATGATAAAAGGAGTTTCTCTTTTTATCATGGATTCTACCTGGACGACTGAGGGACTTTTCACCCATTTCACTAATACTTTATTCCTCAAAATTGTATTTGTTCTTGCAGGTTTTCATTAAAAATAGCCTTTTAGAATTTTTTTTTTTGCTCTTGTATGATAACAAAATTGAGTGGCCATACACTATGTGGTATCTGACTGGTATCGGTATCGGTTAGTGCACCAAGGCCAAGTATTAGTATCAGATCAGATTCCAAAAAAATTGTATCGGAGTAACACTAATATGACCTGACAAACTAATAAAAGAATCACAAGAAGATGTTTTGTTATTTGTGAGGAAAATTGTGGTACTTTGTAAAATTGTAGCCTTTGCGATTTGCTGATTGTGTCAAAATTTTGATTTGATCATGATTAATCTCGCTGTCCTATTTCATATTATCCTCATATGTGACTAGAGCCAATTGCCATGGCTTACGTAACACTCCTTTAGTCCATTCTTTATACAGTCCATGATTTGTACTCATATGTCTTTATCTGTGCTACTTACTGATACTATTCATGGGTTTCTCTGCACACGATAACGCTGCCTTTAACACAAAACCTAATCTACACATGTCTCCATTTACAAAGTGTGGGCTAGGCTCCTGATAAAACCCATTGTTATCCACGGGGACTATATTTAGATAATGGAGCTTTGGTCAGTGCGTCCCGCTGGCATCGCTCACAGCCGTATCTTCAGAGCCTGAATGCAGCACACGGGGCTGCTACCTCTGATTTATAACACTCTAAAGGGAAAGATCTGGAAAAAAGAGCGCGATTCAAAGAGGCACTTTTAGTATGGCTTTCAAGGGCCAGTGCCTCCACCAAAACCATTAAGGATATACTGGGTTTTATGGAAATAAGCATCATTGAGAAGGTAAAATTAAACTTCCTGCTTGTCTCCATGGATGTGTTATTGTACTGATACTGTGCAGCTGATATCATCATGATGCTAACTGTAAGCACTGCTCTATCTGGGACGTGTTATACTTTAATCTGAGCTTTATTTTAACACAATCTGGCTAGGAAGAACTGATTTAGTTGGAACTACAAAGGTGAGCTGATTTGTGCTGTTAAACTAGTACCTCTCAAATAACAGCCCCCACAACAGTTTCAGCTAGTCACTCTCAAACTCTGAACTCTTGTATTGATCACAGACTACTGAAAATGTGTTAAAGTGTGTTCATTTTGTATTTTTTTTTCTCAAGTTTTCAGATGATCTTAACTTATTTGGAAGTATTTGCTAATGGGTACATTGTGTCTCCATGATACATACATCTACAACACCCCAGGCATGATGTCACTGCACAGTATCAAATCCCTGGAATTGTCTGTAGTATAGCATATTTTATTTATTAAAGGTGCACTATTTAACTTTTGTGGAGTGGAGTGTCAAATAGCATTTTCAGGCCGACAGAGAACCGTGACGGTTCCCGCACCTAATCTCGAACACATCAGTTGGTTCGAGATTAGGTTCCCACACCTAATCTTGAACCAACTGATGTGTTCACGCCGAAAATCAGAGCATTCGGGAACCGAAAAGTTGGTTCCAAGCAGGAACCAAGTAAAACTTATTTTTTCTAAGCAAACCGTGACAACAAAGTTGACGTCAGCAGGTTCACCCGGTTCACATGTGGTAAAATAAACAGAAAATCTGTGTGGAATATGGTGGAGAAATCAAGTGACAAGAAGATTGTGCAGTGGTCAGAGGAGGAGACCAAATTTGTTATATCTGTGTTTGGTGGAAAGGTTCCATCTTTGGATTGGGTGTCACTGCCGCCCTCTCCACAGCAGATGTTGTAGCATGGCTTGGCGCCCATAAATAATGATTTGTATGAGTACAAATGGTCGCTGGTAGTCGATGATGTGTTCCATAATTGTTATTTTCCTTGTTGTGACATCCGCTTTCATATAGCCTTGTTTTTATTTGGTGGCAAATCAACACCCTCTGTCGATGACGCATCATGTGTTCACTTCAATGGTATAAACGCAGGTCATTCGCCGGTGAGCACTTTGGATCCCAGTGTAACTGGTGCAGGCTCCTGCACCGGCACCGTTCTGGCCTGAAAACAGCTACAGTGGTGCTTCCTTTGAGAAAAGCAGGCAGCGCTACCAGGCCAAGCTAAAATTCAGATTTGTTGAGGCAAGCACTCTCAGAAAGAATGCAATTAAAACACTCCAATGATCAAATACAAGATATATGCATTTAATGCCATAATCTGGAACATGCATTGTATTGGAGACATATACTGGAGATGTAATGTGTATTCCAATGAAATGTACAATGCTGTGTTGTGTGTGGCTTAATTACTGGCACTACTCAAATGATGACAGTGATTTGTAATATCACAGTAATATAAATATCAATGCTCCAGAGAAGTGTCTAATTAAAACAGAACGTAAACACTGAATTAGTCCCAACAACAATCACTCTTTAATGACTGATCTATTTGGTCTAGCTGTGCGTCTTTAAGCTCAGAGGATTTATCAAGAGTTTGTGTTTGAACAACTGATGAAGTGCTGTTGTTGGCATTCGAAAAGAATTGAATAAGAAACAAGCGATACATTTCATAAAGTACAAAAAACCCTTTAAGAAGTATTATACGCTTTGTAGATTTAAAAACTACAACATATGCACTGGCGTACATACGTGTCCTTCAGCAAACACATACATCTATAATGCCCTAAAAACAGTGCGATAACAATGCTCTAGTTAGTCTTTCAAGCTGCTTGCAACTCCTAACCTGAAGACTGCAAGATTGAGAACAGTTTTTTATTTTAAAGTGCTAACTTCATAATACACTACATAATTACATTTTTTGCTGCTAATTAGCTGGAGTTTTGGGAGGGACTGGACAGTACTTACTCTGTATACAGAGTTATTTTTGCACACAATTCTTATAATTTTGAGAGCCAGATTTGAGTCAGATAATCAACAAACAGGACATGCGTTGCATTAGTGGGTCTTACAGCATGTCTTTCAATCACTGCGTGCACATGGACGAGTGTAATCTGATTGCAAACGGATTGGGATCGTATCAAATTCATGTGCACAGGCTAAGGATCGTATAGGGATTGGTTTCCCAAATCCGATTGGAACCCCTGGCTTAGGCCGACAGTAATCCGCTTGGTGCCGCCTTGTGCACGATATCGGGTCGGATTGGCGTACTGCGTATGCGCGGAAATTTTCGCCAGGGATTTCACCTGGAAGTGGCAGGAGGCGCCGACGCCATCATAAGTAGCTTTTGTTGCCGGAAAAGTCAGACGAAATCATGGCTGTGAAGAAAGAATGCACAACACGTACACCAATGCTGCTCCATCAAACTCCTCGAGCGCCATCTTTGTATACCGCCACATAGTTTGTTGTGTTTTTATTGAGTAGCCATCACCCGGAGGTAGTTGGACTACAGCGCCACATAGTGTAGTGGAGCCGGCCAGGTCGCTGACCATTATCTGATTACATGAGTTTCATGTGCACTTGGATTATAGGACAGACCACCCGCCGAGTAACAGGACTGGATTTAGAGAAATCCAATCCAATCCTACCATGTCCATGCAGTGACTGTCTTTCATTGACAGCCCTACGTAATAGATTCATACAGCTCTTAAAATAGCACCTATAAAACCCAGGAATTAATACACATATATCTCTATGGTGAAATGTTCAGCAGTTGACATGGTGACACAATGCGCACATTACCGAACACTGGCAAAAAAAACAACAACAACAAAACAACGATTTAAACAACCTGTGAGCAATACAACCTCTTCTGGTCCTGTTTAGGAGTTTGATTTTTCACAAAAAAGTCTTAATTGACTAACTGAAAAACTAACTCTGTTGTAGAAAAACTGGTAGCTCATCTGTTGTTTCAGTTAGTCACTTCTTCCTGGTCAGATTGTGTTAAAATAAAACTCAGATTAAGGTCTAACAAGCAGTTCTTATAGTTAGCATCACATCCCCAGGGAATTTTGATGATATCAGCTGCAAAGTATGAGTAGCACAACAGTTTTGCCTATAGGAATTATAGGCTTTGATACTAAATGCCATTTCTGAACCGGTAAAAGATCATAACTGTGGAATATAATTACACGTACTGATAAGAACTGGAACTCATTTTCACCTGTGCCGTTGCATTAGAATGAGGCATTATTTAAAGAGCCAGGGCCAAGTGTGAATATGGACTACTATAAGGGCTGGTAATAGCTGTCAGACGGTGCATTAAGGCTTTGGGGCAGGTGTTAAAGAGGTTTCAGGACATCCTCTTTCTTCAGGACAGGGACAGAATGGGCCCATACTCCTCTGGGACAGGAGACCGCGCAGGAGTGATTAAATGTACGGGGCTGAGGTCGGATCCAAATGTTGTAACCTTGTCATCTGCCACCGCGTCCCTCCGGGCTGGTGGTTATCTTTGGTAAAGGAGGAGAGGGCGAAGAGAGAGATCACAGTTTGAACAGTTGGGAGTTGGGGTTGGGTGATATACAATATGGACAAAAAAAATAACATTATATAACAACATTTTAAGAATATTCAGATGATGTGATAGTCTCAGTTATTGCATAAAATGTGAATGGCCCATAGGATTAACCACAAAATGGAAGAAATATTGCTTTGTATCCATGTTTGGGAAATTGCGTTTCTGCTCATTTTATTTTTAATCACCTCTTTTAGCTGTTATTTTATTTTATGAATTTTTATTTTTATTCGTAGGTGATATAGTGGGATTATCAGACTACGTCACTCGATGCTTTACTACACATGTCTCCTGCCGAAGGAGCCGCTGTCCTGTCTGGGATTATGTCAGTGTCTTGTAGGATTTCAGCAGATTTCAGGCTCTTCCGGGGGCTGTGGATGAGTGGATTTACGGCTACTGAAATTTGAGAAGTTTTTTCTCGTCATTTACGCACTCATCTGCATTTACCGCATACGGGTCATTAAGATGTATCCCGCTCACTAATGTTCATTTAGTTTCATAATTTATTTTAACACACGGTGGTTTTAATGGGCTGACATCATGAGCTCACACTGTAACTTCATGTTAATTACTTAGCCTGCGTGCATCATATTATGATTTCATGTTATTGTAACTCTACAGGGTCTACAGGTAAGCTTTAATAACAAAGCCAGTCAGTCAGTGTGTGGGGCCAACAGCCATAGGCAGATTTATTTACAGGTTGAACAAAACAAAGTTAAGGTTGATTGGTATGGAAGAGGTGGAGGTGCCACTGCAGGGGTGAGGCTCCACCCTAAAGCTGGGGTGAAGGAGACATCCTATGAGATTTACACAAAGAAAACCATTACCACAACTGAAAACACCCAATTACAAGTCGGTCTGTAAATACTATAAATAAGGTCACCCTCTAAAGTGAGCCCCCTCCACACCCTCCTATCTACAGCCTACACCCACTGCAGAGCTACAGTGTATATGCAATAATGTCATTCAAACTCAAAACTCATAAAATGACATCCAGCACTGAGCCTGTAAGCACAGTGCAGTTAATATTAAAATTACATAAATCACAAATACAGCTCTGGAAAAAAAATAAGAGACCACTGCATTTTTTTCTGAAATCAGCATCTCTACATGTATTACAGCCATTCCATTCCAGCGTCTGTTGAATTCCAACACAAACACAAAGCTAAACTACTTCAGTTCTTGCACCAGGAGTGGAATAAAGTCACCCAAGAACAATGTGAAAGACTTGTGGAGAGCATGCCAAGACGCATGAAAGGTGTGATTAAAAATAAGGGTTATTGCACCAAATATTGATTTCTGAACTCTTCTTTAGTGTAAACATTAGTATTATGTTGTTTTAAAATGAATTTGATCTTGTTTCTTTGCATTGTTTGAGCTCTGAAAACATGTATCTTTTTTGTTATTTTGACCATTTGTCATTTTCTGCAAATAAATGCTCTAAACAATAATATTTTATTTGGAATTTGGGGGAAATGTTGTCAGTAGTTTATAGAGTCAAACAAAAATGTCCCTTTTGTAAGTAGTAAAATCAGAAAAACTGATCATTTTGCAGTGGTCTCTTATTTTATTTTATTTTCCAGAGCTGTATATACAATAGGATAAAGGCTCAAAGCATACCTCCACAGTCTGGACTGTTAGGACCCTTTAAACTTATATTTACAAAAAGTACAAATTCATTTATTCATCAAAGTCTTTTGATGTGTTAGGCCTGTTCAGGAAGAGCAAGTGAGCTTGTGCACCTCTGACCATTATGGTCAGTGTCATATGACAGAGACCACATGATCATCTACCTTGCCACATACAGCAAATGAGCTAAGTGGAGCAATTTCTCTTGTAGAAGTATGTCCACCACTATAGTTGGCTGAGGTGTCTTGCTTAAAGGTAAAGCAAACAGATTTGAGAAGGATTCAAACTGCCAACTTTATAAGACTTCGGACGTACTACTAGAACCACTAATGTTGTATAATTTTTGGTCAAATTGCACAATTTTGTCAGGTGATCAAATTTGCTGTTCCAATCTAAAAATTAGGACAGAGGAAACATTAATTTTGAAAGAAAAAAACAAAACAAAAAAAAAAACAAAATAATTAAATTGTCTGTGCCTTGCTCCTGGTTCTTCATTTTTGGTATTTTGTTGCTTAAAATCAGGCTTCAATCTACCTTACCAAAACTAACCAATCAATAGCTCTTTTTCTTTCAGTTTAAAAGCCCTGTACTTGATTTTAGGGATGTACCGATGTGAACATTTTAGCCGATACCAATATCCGATATTAATGTTGCTGTCATGGCCGATAATCAATATTAGCCGATAATAATAATAATACATAAGATTTATATAGCGCTTTTCAAAACAACTCAAAGACGCTTTACAGAAAGGAATAAAAAATAAAAATAAAATACGATGTCGATATATATATATTTTTATTCTAAAATAACATTTTATACAGACTGAAAATCATGCAAAATGAATTTTTGAATGTCTTCTTTTATTTTCAAAATGTGTTTTGACCCCATAAAGCTTAACCTATTTTATTCACAAAACCCCTGTGAGAAAGTTTAGATAAAAAAAACACACAAAAAAAACACAAGGATGATAAATGGCTCCCATATCACCACATACTTCAGGTTTAGGGGCTATTTTGTGTATTGCCAAGAGGAACTGCAACACATTTTGTCAAATTACAATAAACTTAAAGGGACAGTGTGTAGGATTCGTGGCGCATAGGTGGTTAGTAGCTATTCCACTTCCTCTTTTGGCTATGGCAGACCACGAGGGTCACCCGGGCGCGACGTAGCGCCGCCAGCTCGCGTGCACGAACCGCTGTATACATAAAACACTTTTTTTTTTTTTTTTCCGCATGAAAACACACAATCCCGATCATGATTCATGACAATCTACACATCAAATGAAACCTTACAGTCTCCTCTTTTTGACTATGCAATTCATTTCCCTGCAAAACAATCATGGGGCTTTTATACAGAAAAGCACAAAACTTAGCTTACTTAGCTTACCTTTGAAGGCTCTGCACAGGTCAAACTCCGTATTTCACCATAAACTTGGTCTCAATCTGTCCATAAGGATCCAGCGAATAAAATCCAATAAAACAATTTAGTCCAAAATACGTGTTATATCCATTACGATGTGTGATCCAGCAGCATGCTCCCCCCTCCCCCCCTCCCCTTCCCCTTCTCTCCTTCGCTCCTGGCTGCATATGGGAGCAGACGAGCGAAGGAGAGAAGGGGAAGGGGAGGGGGGAAGGGGGGAGCCATATGCAGCGCGGATGAGCAGCTGTTAGCAGGAGCCTCGGCGAAGGATGAGCCCAAATGTCCTTCTGCGGCTCTCGTATTCAAAATGGCTGCCTCTATATGGGGAAGATCCCCCTTTTATGTGACTATATCTAAGTCCAAAAGAATACTTTGATTTCATGATGGAAGTGAAAAGGCTTGGAAAACAATGTATTTTTGAATGGGTATCTTCAATTTCAGTAATTAACGGGTAAAAATCTTACACACTGTCCCTTTAAACATGGACAGATACAAGATAAACACAACGTTTTATAACCAAGATCCCTGTACAACTCGACCTTATTAAAGGGATATGCCACCCCCAGGTCAAACTTGGGCATCTCCCCACAGTCCAGAGACTAAAATAAGTGGTGGAAAGCGTTTTCCTGGTCACCCAGCCATTGTCCGAGTCTGTCAGCACTGACCGCCACGGTATCTGCAGCTACTCCGCGTTAGACTGGAGTCTAACGTCGCCAGAGAAAGATTTCGGCCAAAAGGAATTAATTTGCTCGATGCGTTTCCCAATTACTTTCTGTGTAGTGCGCATTCATATCGAGTGCAAATAAATGTGCAAATCAACACGGAGAGCTTGACTTGGTCATTTTGGGTGGGAACTATTTTTCAGTGCAGAAAAAGAAAGCCGAAGCACAGAGCACGCTGCCAGGGGAATCCCTGTTACGCACCAGGAAGGGAGTTCCCCTGTTGCGCAGCCATTGTCCGACAGACTCGGACAATGGCTGGGTGACCAGGAAAACGCTTTCCACCACTTATTTTAGTCTCTGGACTGTGGGGAGATGCCCAAGTTTGACCTGGGGGTGGCATATCCCTTTAAGGACAGCTCCCAGTGCTCTGCCTGAAGTGTGATAGAACTTTTATTTGTTTTTCAAAGCAAGGTATTTATAGTACTGACAAATATCGGTCATTAATATCGGCCCAGTTTCACACATCGGGCCGATACCGATATATATATATATATATATATATATATATATATATATAGTTCCCACCCAATATATATATATATATATATATATATATATATATATATATTTATTTATTTATTTATTTTTATTGCGATATTGGCTGATACCGATGTTAATGCTGATATATCGTGCATCCCTACTTGATTTGTTTTAAAACATGGGGAAAAACAGAAATAGTTCATTTTATGTTGTTAGCAGTTGTCCAAACTTATACCTCACTTTCCTAACACATTTTTAGCATCCCAATGATTCACAGCTCTTAAGACATTTTCCCATCAGCTATATGGAATTATGTAGCAAAGAAAACATTAAATAGCTACTATTTTATTTACTTTTTTAACGTTATAACCAAATCCCCTCTCATTCAATGTTTATTTCAGTCTGGATGTTCAGTTTTTATTTTTGTTTTGTTTTTTATATGTATTTACATAACATTTAAAGCATAATTTCATGGATAAGGGTCCTCTAAGACATTATATAGGCATATTATACTGCATGTGGAGGAAACAGAGGCTGGGGATTCAGAGGTGGACTCGGAGGCGGACTCGTTCATCACCCTGGCTGAAGTTACTGAGGTGGTTGGAAAGCTCCTCGGTGGCAAGGCCCCGGGGGTGGATGAGATCCGTCCTGAGTATCTTAAGTCTCTGGATGTTGTAGGGCTGTCTTGGCTGACACGTCTCTGTAACATCGCGTGGCGGTCAGGGACAGTACCTCTGGACTGGCAGACCGGGGTGGTGGTCCCTCTGTTTAAGAAGGGGGACCAGAGAGTGTGTTCCAACTATCGGGGAATCACACTCCTCAGCCTTCCCGGTAAGGTCTATTCCAGGGTGCTGGAGAGGAGAATTCGACCGATAATCGAACCTCGGATCCAGGAGGAGCAGTGTGGTTTTTGTCCCGGCCGGGGAACACTGGACCAGCTCTATACTCTCCATCGGGTGCTCGAGAGTGCATGGGAGTTTGCCCAACCAGTCCACATGTGCTTTGTGGATCTGGAGAAGGCATTCGACCGTGTCCCTCGTGGGGTCCTGTGGAGAGTCCTCTGGGAGTATGGGGTTCGGGGCCCTTTACTCAGGGCTGTTCGGTCCCTGTATGACCGGAGCAGGAGCTGTGTTCGCATTGCCGGTAGTAAGTCGGACCTGTTCCCGGTGCATGTTGAACTCCCCCAGGGCTGCCCTTTGTCACCGGTTCTGTTCATTATATTTATGGACAGAATTTCTAGGTGCAGTCAGGGGCCAGAGGGGATCCGGTTTGGGAACCACAGGATCTCATCTCTGCTGTTTGCAGATGATGTTGTCCTGATGGCTTCATCGAAATGGGACTACTGCCCCCGTGACCCGGCCCCAGATAAGTGGAAGAAAATGGATGGATGGATAATGCATGTGCTTGTATATCTTGGTTGAAATGCTGTAACACTGTCATTTTGGGGACTGTTACTGTGTGTTAAATATCATTAACACAATAAACAGCGTCTTAAAAAAAAAAAAAAGATACCTGCTCTCAAATATAGTGAAGTAAAAATGTACTCAAGCAAACTCCACACAGAACACACATATAGAAAAAAAACATAGATTGAGAGGGTGAGTCCAAAGTTTTGACTGGGAGTGTACATCAAATACATTATCATTGCAATAATACAGAAGACGTGTTGCACAACAAGGACAAAAGCAGACCTATACATTACTCTTATGGGTGCAGTCGAGGCCTCAGTGATTAACCGCGGAGAGCTAAATGTTGTAACCTTGTCATGTGCCCGGGCTTCCCATGGGCTTTTGTGTCTTCACTCAAGCTCCTCCCTTTTATAGAGCCGGCAGGGAGTTAAAAATACATCTATCTCCCAACGTCCTTGTAAAAATGATGATTCCTTCACCACCTCCTCCCTCTCCCTCCTGCCTCTCGTTGCCGCTCACAGTCTGAAAGCATAACTGCAGGCCAAAGGGAAGGTCGGGCTCGAGCTGTACAGGCAGACGGATAGACCCTAGTAATAGTAACAGACCAGCTCCACTCCATCAATCATCTCCTATGGACTAAGCTCAGTTTGAGTGTATATGGGACACTCTTTAGTACTCTTTAAAGGTCCCATGGCATGAAATTTTCACTTTCTGAGGTTTTTGAACGTTAATGTGAGCTCCCCTACCCTGTTTAGCCCCCCTCCCCCCATGGTTAAAAGTTGCGAAATGTCTAAACTGAGCATTTGCGATCCTTTTCTGCGTTACAAAAAATCGGAGCTCAAACGATTTTGAACAAGGCACCTTATTGACGTCAGATCGAAAAAAGAAATGCAAATGCAGTTCCACCCCCGTCTGTCTGTACTCAGCGTCTCTGTAAATCACGCCCAGAGAGTTTGGACTGCGAATGCGCTAGGCAATGCGAAATGCGTTCTTTTTATTTGCCTGGAGGCACGTCCGAGTGTTTCTAGGCTCGGAAGTCCTTTATCTGAGCCTCTGGACCTTTGAACAGCAGTGGTTTAATTTTATTTTCTGTGGAAATGTGTTTATTTTTCAATGGAACGCTTCAAATCTCTCCCCCGTGCAAAAACACGGAAATGGATCAGCTGAGAGCTGAGAGCGAGAGCGGAGAGTTTGGCCACGCCCCCACCCTCTACTATTGGCCAGCTCTTTTCTCCTCATTTGCATTCAAGCAACAACGCCCATAATGGCCTGATCAGAGAGAGAAAAAATACTCTTTCTCATCTTATCTCTGTTTCTCATGCACTGAGTGTTGATTTTGAAGAAGGATTCATTTACAGTATTAGGGAACCATTAAGGAGCCATATAAAAGCATCAAGAAGTACCATGTCATGGGATCTTTAAGTTAGTTGTGGTCTTTTTTTTTACTCAAAATGGAATGACATTTGTTTTTGCTTTAATTTTCATTAGAGGGAACTTGGCCGATATAAAAAGATGCTTAAAACCACAGTATGTAGCTTTTTTTTGCCGGAAAATAGATCAAACATGAACATGCCATCTGCTTGTGTTTTGATTGAAACTTTTCACAGTACGACATTAGACTTTAGACATTAGACTTTATTGTCTCCAAGAGGACAATAAAGGGCTCATTTGACATACAGTATACACAAACAGTCAAAACACACCACACAAACACACAAGCCGTGTCTCAATTCACAGTGTGCACAGTTCGGAGTGTGGTTTTAAGGGTACTCAGGGTACTGCATAGTTTCACAGTCCTGAGTCTACTACATGGACTGCATGGGTGTCGGCGAAATGGGACAAGTCCAACTACCACAACTACCAGAGCAGCTGCCGACTTAATTTTCTCCCGTAGAAGAAGCAGCGCGCAGTGCATGCTGGGATATATGACTGTGTGAAGTGTGCATGGATGCACAGTTTCCGATTTCCATGGAAACGACTGCGGTTTTCAGGGTGCATTTTAACTGTGCATGAGACAAAAACGAAATGGGACAGCAGTTGTCGCACTGGAAGTGACGTATGTGCCCTTAAAACCACACTCCGAACTTCGCACACTGCGAATTGAGACATGGCTACACACACTAAACGAGACTTTACAGTACACTCAGTGGGGCTTGTTCAGAAATGAGATAGCTGAGGGGATCAGGCTTCTGCCAAAGCGGATTTTGTCACGTTTAATGAGAGGGACCCAAAATGCAGGACTACTGTTAAAGTTCTTTAATAACAAAGAAAGAATGACCAAAATCCCCAAAAATTTAAACTGGCATCACATGACGAGACACTGATAACGAAAATGGACCAACAAAGGTCAGAGAAGAACACATCAGGACGGGAAAACAATCAACAGACAGGAAGTAAAACTAAACGTAACAAGCTGACAGGATAATTATCAAAATAAAACACTAAGGATACACTACACTAAAGGAATAAGATACACCAAAATATGCAACAATAACAATAAAACATGAACCATGACAGATTTACCATTACCATCTACCTGAAAAGTTAGTTAATTACACTTAGTTCATCACACTTACACTTTTGATTAAGAGTACAATCTGTTATTAGCAGATGTAAAAAGTACCCATGCTCTAGCAAGAGTAAAAAGGAATTTGGTGAACATTATTATTTGGACCAAATCCCAAACAAAGGTTGATCAGGTTAAACAATTTCAGCTTTGAAAATCCTGTAGCAGAAAAGTGGCAGTCCATCCATCACACCTGGCCTCAGTGCTTAAGTGTGTGCAGACCCGGTGTGAATGTGCTTCATTATAATGGGATTGATCTGAGCGTTATTGTTCTGTAAATGTGGTTAGGGATACAGAAGATTTCCCTTCTCTTGAAAAAGAAGAGTCAGACTGAGCCTATAGATCAGCTCTGGATGTTATTGCATTCAGAAAGAATAGCAAATATAAAACACAAAGCCCAGAAAGAGGCCACAAAAGACCTGACATAGACACATAGGAAAGTAAAGAAACTGATCATTTTAGACTTACTTAGAACATTAAATTATAGTCATTCTGAGGGTATAATTATTCGGCTTGATTATAGACATTCATTCACCCAGAACCTTCTTGCTGAGAAGGTTCTGGGTTTTTCCCGGCCTGTCTTTGCTGAGGTCACATCTTTTTCCCAATGTCTGTGTGGGTTTCTCTCATCCCAACATATGCACAATAGGTACAGTCCTCCAGCTAAGATAGTCCTGACTAAGACTAGCTCAAAGATGCCCCAGCAGCATTGAAGGATGGGTCAAATGCAGAGGACAAATTGTACCATGACCTTAAAGGGATAGTGCGCTTTTTTAAAAATATGTTAATCTGTATGGGTTTCCTTCTAAAAGTTACGTGTGTTGACACCGGCTTACCTCTGACACTCTCAGCTGATCCCGGTTCGGATCGCTTTCTGGAGCCCAGGTAGAGAGGTCCGGTAGCTTCTCTGGAACATGAAATAAAGCTTGTTTTTCTTCTCAAAACAAAACATTTGTCCGAAAGGTGATATATTTGCGTCCCAAACAGTTGTCAACGAAACATCCAGCAGCGAACTTAGCAATCGCATATTGTGTCTGCCGACTCATATCACTGCGCCCACGTTAGCGTATCAGCCTGTTCACCTTTAGCGGAAGTGCACAGCAGATGCGGTCCGCCGCAAGGGGAAGTTTACAAGTGAACAGGCTAATGCGCTAACGTGGGCACAGTGATATGAGTCGGCAGACACAGCACGCGATTGCTAAGTTCGCTGCTGGATGTTTCGTTGACAACTGTTTGAGACGCAAATATATTACCTTTCGGACAAATGTTTTGTTTTGAGAAGAAAAACAAGCTATATTTAATGTTCCAGAGAAGCTACCGGACCTCTCTACCTGGGCTCCAGAAAGCGAGCAGAACCGGGATCAGCTGAGAGTGTCAGAGGTAAGCCGGTGTCAACACACGTAACTTTTAGAAGGAAACAGATTAACATAACCCATACAGATTAACATAAAAAAACGCACTATCCCTTTAAAGCTACCATCCATAAATAAATAAATATATTTTTTATCAGCAAATGGCAGATGTGAAGCCTGTTCCCCCCTCACCTGACCTTTGTTCAGACTTACCTGTGCTCTCTGGTCTTTTGTCAGGCCACAGCTGGCACACGATCAAACAGCAGTAACATGGACAGCATCTAGTGGTGATATGTGAGAATACAACAGGGGTAGGCCAATCTATTTACACACTGCAACTTTACCCTGAAGCATTTAGACCTACTGAGATCTAATTTCCCAAAGGGGACAATAACATCTACTGTACCTTAACTTGAATAACTTCAAACTAGGGCTGACAGTTTAATGCGTTAATTAGATTAATTAATGACACTGCAAATTAACGCATTATCAAAATTAATGCAATTAATTATGAGTGGCAATTCAATGTGCGCATTTAAAATTTGGCATGCGGTGAGCAAATCACTGCCAGGGCCTTTGAACGGCAAGTTTATTTATAAAAAGAACGAAGACGAGAACGCTGTGATCTGGAGCTTTTTTCAAAAAGAATTTTCCGATCACCGAAGCTTCTCCAGCCTGACGGATCATTTGAACGATAAACACGTCCGGACAAGTTCCATTGTTACTGGTGATAGTGCGCACTTCATCAAACAACCAAACCACGCTCGCAGAATTTGAGAAACGACTGAGCAAAGCGACCGCAGAAAAACTGACAAACTCAATCGCAAAGTGGGTTCGCTCGCTTGTTCGATCGCGCGCTCACTCATAATCCCTCTCTCTATCTCGTCCTCTCTCTCTCACTCTCTTAAAATGCGATAAATTAGTTTAATTAATTACAAATCCTGTAATTAATTCGATTTTTTTTTAATCGCCTGACAGCACTACTTAAAACTTGATCAGTATTTCATCCAAACATAACCTCCTCAGATGGATGTGGTTCATAGTTTTGCTAGTGGACACTGCTTTAAACCTGCCTTCCACCACACTGACAAAAACGCAAAAACGAGTTGTGTAAGCAGCAAGCCCAGACCTCCATCTTTAACCCCATCCTTTCTTCATTTCAGCTAATGGCCTGTGCGTCTGTGCCTTTGATTTATTAATATTTCCTCCAGTGGCATTAGTTTTGCCTGTGTCCACACGGGCCTAAATCACACTATCCTCCCTGACCCGCAGACTCTCTCTCTGTTGCGTCGCGCTTGGGGAATTTTCATTCGAGATTAGACGGTCTTTAAGTGCTTTTATGGCGTCACTCTGGCCTCATTATCGGAGTGGGCACTGTCACTGCCTCCAGCTAAGCTCATAAGCTGACTCAAGGATCTCCCCTCCAACTTCCTTATTACGAGGAGGTTAACGCTTATTTGGCAGAGCAGGGGCTGCTGCCGAGCAGAGGAGGAACTGTGCATGCGATTTCCAAAAATGAGCTTCTACCACGACTCTAATTAAAGTTGCATTACCTGAAGACTCACTGTAAAAGTATTTCATAGCGTAGCATTTCTTGGTTTTATAACTATTCCAGAAATTGTATATTAAGTTAAAATATTCAGCTAAGGTTATTTTTACTGTACAAATTGAATGTTATCAATTGGGCACTGCTATCTATGTTGTCAGACACTCCACAGCATTAAAAAAGCAAATGGTGCATTACTGTGGCTTTAATTCCACTTTAAACATTCTTTAAGTGTAGGGATAAGTATTTCACATTTTCTAAATAGACTTCAACTTAGGCAAACTTTTAGACTAACTAAAAGTCTAAGTTTGTCTAAATAATGGAGCCATATGTTTGTTGTGAACATAATTTAAGCACAGAATGATTCTAGTGATGGTTTATTGGCTTAAAATTTGTATTGGAGAAGTTTGGATTTTTGCCTGTGACGAAAAAAACTAGAAAAATATTAGTAAACTAGTAAAACACATCTACACATGACACTGACACTGTTACTTAAAGGACTCTGACACTGCTGCTTAAATGACACTGGCACTGCTGCTTAAATGACACTTAAGGGACACTGACACTGCTGCTTAAATGACATTGACACTGCTGCTTAAATGACACTTAAATGACACTTGCACTGTTGCTTAAATGACACCATTTGAGCTTTATTACGCTACACATTGTGTGTGTTACCTATTTGTATTATATACAAGTTTACTGTACTTGCTACGGGTATATGTTATGTTTTAGTCATGGTGTCTATTGTCTTGTTTATCAGATGTTTTATGTTCACTGTGGGCCTAGGGGGCGCTACAATTTCAAATCCTGTGTGTGCAACCTGTACATATGGTTTTTGACAATAAAGCTGACTTTGAACTTGAACTTTGTAATGTTTTCTAACCAGACTCTGGTGTTACCATATACTGTTTATAAATGGACATAGCTAAGCCGTATTCTACATAGGAAGTGAGCATGGGCGCACTTCCGGCTCCATCAAGTCTGGCTCTTTTTCACTTTGTTGAAGAAATTGTCGCAACAAAGTTGCTTTCCCTAACTGCTGCAATAAGCCTGTTCATTTTGGTCTTAAAATGTTAAATATATGCCACCCCCATCTCCCCACAGTCCAGAGACTAAAATAAGTGGTGGAAAGTGTTTTTCTGGTGACCCAGCCATTGTCCAGGTCTGTCAGCACTGACCGCCGCGGTATCTGCAGCTACTCCGCGTTAGACTGGAGTCTAACGTCGCCAGAGAAAGATTTCGGCCAAAAGGAATTAATTTGCTCGACGCTTTTCCCAATTACTTTCTGTGTAGTGTGCATTCATATCGAGTGCAAATAAATGTGCAAATCAACACGGAGAGCTTGACTTGGTCATTTTGGGTGAGAACTATTTTTCATTGCGGAAAAAGACAGACGAAGCACACACCACGCTGCGTAACAGGAGAACTCCCTTCCTGGTGCGTAACAGGGATTCAGACCTGGACAATGGCTGGGTCACCAGAAAAACGATTTCCACCACTTATTTTAGTCTCTGGACTGTGGGGAGATGCCCAAGTTTGACCTGGGGGTGGCATATCCCTTTAAAATTAACCTGCCCTACATGATCCTGGTGTTTTTATTTTGCTATTTTGTCTGTTAATAAATTCCTGTTCCTAATATTGAGCTTGGTTTATAACTGCTAGCCTTGTGAGCTTCATTTGACTGAAGCTGAAGCCTACCGTTGACGTCACACTCCTTTAGTCCACTTGTGGTCACGTGGTTGAGTGGTTGTCAGTCACCAAAAGGGCCCTGGTGTTGTGATCAATGTTTTTAGGTGATACACAAAGCCTAATGTGCTTGCAATAATCAGTAATATTGATCGTGAGGTCAGTTAGTGTGGTGCATGTGCAGAATGTGCTTCTCTCTCCCAAAATGGCATCCACCTCTGACGATAATTAATGGTAGTGGGTTGGTGATTAGTTCGAGAGTCTCTTGGAGTTTGTCAGTCAAGCTTTCCTCCACTCTGCCTTTCCTCAGGCCCTTTGAGAAGGAGCTGCCCCAGTCTGATAAGTGCAGCTCTCACATGATGTTTAATGCATGGATGCCTGATTTTCCGGAGAAGGAAGTGACAAATTTTATGAAAAACGCCCAAATCCACAGTCCTCCAAAAAGAAGCAATTAGTGAACCAAATGTGATTCTTAAACAGCTAATATTTCAGTGAACTGAACTGACAAAGACAACCCTTATATTATGACAAGAAAGCGAAACCTTACAACACCAGACTCACAATTTAGCTTCGCTTTAAAGGTACACTGTGTTACTTTTCTGGTGGCTTGTTCACCAGATTTAAAAGTCCTGTATTACACAAAATTGAAAAAAATAAAATAAAATTTACGTTTTACGTCATGTTATAATGTTGTTACCTCCTCAAAAACAGACCTGGAGTTTTTTGTTTTGTTTTGTTTCATTCCCACATATTTGAGTAATTTTCAGTCTGTCTTCATCTCCAAAGCTCAAAATACTCTGTTCCACCATGTGATGTCATGAAGCGGTAGTTTTCAGATTAACAGCTCCATTTTATCGTTAATTTAGTAAAGATTGGCAATTCCAGGACTGAAATTTTCCAAATAATTCCAGTGAAGGTGTATGGAGTTTTAAAATAGATTCAAGATTCAAGATTCAAGATTGTTTATTTGTCATATGCAGAATCAACACAAGGTCAACAATGCAATGAAATGCTTAGGATTAGTAGAACCGTTGACTCGCTAAGATAGTCAAGAATTACTAATAACATACAATAATAGTACATGGTAAAAAAAAGTGTTGCAAAAGTGCAGGGGAAGAAGTAAACGATATAATAAACAATATAATAAAATATGTAATAAAATGTAATAAAAAATACAAGGTACAAGGTGCAGGTAGGATTAAATCAAAGATCAAATAAGGTGTAAGTATTTCACAGATTCCACATAATATGGTGTGGTATAGGTGTTGCATGTTGATTTCGTATTGCACATAGTATGGTATAAATATTGCACATAGGTAATTGCACTGATTATTGCACAGGTAACAGTACAGGTAACAGTACAGGTAACAGGTAAATACAGTGGAGCACTTCCTGTATTACCACTTGACACAACTCCAGGTATGTTTTTGAGGAGAAAACAGCATTATAATATACAGTAGATCAGAAAATAGCATAATATGGGCCCTTTAAATATGATGATTTCGGAAAGGAAGTTTAACACTGCTCCTAATCCTCCTTTCATAAGATTATTAAATACTATTACTACTACTACAGCTCATTTAGAGTTTTCATACCTGTTTTTCTGTATTTTCTGACTCAAACTGCACTGTGACAAATGTATTTATCAGTAGTGTTCCATTTTTTTTTTAATTCTAGTGACATCTTGACATCTTACAATAAAGGTAGTTGATTTTTACTTTTACATTGTGGTTTAATTTCAAATGTGTGAGCTTTTCTTCCACTATGAAACCACTCACAGTTTATTTCTGTAAGAAGACTGTATTTTCTGCAGTCCCTTGCTCACTTAGTTTCGCAGCCCTCTCCACGTCTACCTCCTGCTTTCCTTCACAGCCCCGTGGCGTTTTGGCACAGATTTTCATTACCTAAGAAGTGCTGCCATTTACCAGTAACAGGCTTTGGAGCTGTGGACAAGTCTTTGTTGAAAAGTACACTTTGTCAAGCTGTTTTTAGTGTGTTGAAATGGTAGTGGTGACAGGTCGACTTCTGAGACTGGTGTGAGTGCTTTTACCGGTCACAGCCAGGACAATAGTGGTTTTATCCTGAGTACAGCGGTACCTCACCTTACGAAATTAATTCGTTCCAGAAGTGGAACGAATTAATTTCGTGAATTTTTTCGTAAGTTGAGTAGCTATTTCAATGGAAAAGGCCTGATCCGTTCAAAGGTTTTTTTTTATAGTGTAACTTTTTTTTATAGTGTAACATTTGTGTTCTGCATCCTGATTGGAATAAACCAGGTCTAGACCAGAACTAAACCAGGTCTAAACCTGGACTGGACCTGGACTAAACCAGGATTATCCCGGGACATGGCAGTGCGGTTGGAGGAGCGCGGTGCTCCTGTCTCCGCGCTCCTTGCGCGTTCCGCGCTAGAGCTAAGAGGCCGAGAAAGACGCTCTTTCAGCGGGGCTCTTTAAGAGCGGGGCGGGGTCTGGTTCTATCTGACCTCCAGAGCCTGGGGGCTGACACTGTGAGCTAACAGGCCGAGAAAGGTGCTCTAGACCGCGGGGTCTCGCTCGGGGCGGGCTCTGGTTCTATGTGACTTCCAGAGCCGGGGGGCTGACACTGTGAGCTGTGAGCCGCGCGGGCCCGCGGCCCCGAGGGGGAGGCACGGCCCGGGCGCCGCGGCGCCGTGTCGACGTCGCTTTTTGATCCTTCGATGTCGGCTCTTCCTATCATTGTGAAGCAGAATTCACCAAGCGTTGGATTGTTCACTCACTAAGGGAACGTGAGCTGGGTTTAGACCGTCGTGAGACAGGTGAGTTTTACCCTGCTGATGATGTGTTGTTGCGATAGTAGGCTAATCCTGTGTCTCCGCTCCCCTCGCGCGTTCGGCGCTATATTGAGCCGTGCCCCCCCCACGCTTTACTATCAACACATTCCATTGAAAATCTATGAAAGTTCGAGTGTTCAAACGAGAGAGAAATGCGAGAAAAGCCCAACTCCAGTCTGAGAAAAGCGTAGAATGTGTGTGGTGAGGCATTTACAGCCCTAAAACATGTAGAACAATTGCAAAATACAAAGTTGTCTTACCTCGTGGACCTCTCCCACCGCGGGCCACCTCTGGAACCTAACCCCGTGTGTGTTGATAAAGTGTATTTACGTTTCGGGGCGTGCATCTGAGCGCGCATTAATTGAATTTTTGAGATTTTGCGTTTCGTAACTTGAATTTTCTTTCGTATCTAGAGACCAAAATTTACCGTGAAGGCGTTTCGTAACTTGAAATTTTCGCTTGTTGGGTCATTCGTAAGGTGAGGTACCACTGTACATGCACCTGGCGTTTAAAGCTGTTTTTAGCACTTCTGTCAAGAGTAGATGTATGGAAAATGTAATAATTATGTTTCAAATTGTTAATTGATACTTTGCAGTGGCGTGACGCTGGGGGTGTTCTATATAACACATGTATTGGCGTAATGTTCACCAGTTACCATGGAGACAATTCAAAGTGCTTTCTGAAAAGATCGTCTGAAAACTTGAGATTAGAAAAAATACAAAATGGATTAAAACAGCACATTTTCAGGAGCTGCTGATCAATAAGAGCGTTTCTGGTGCTGTTTAGGAGTTTGAATTTCAGCAAAAAGTTGAGAGTGACTAAAAGAAAACCTGTTTGCTAATGGTGGCTAGTGAGACTGAAATGTTATTTGAGAGGGACTTGTTTAAAAGCACAAACCATCTCATCTGTTGTAGTTCCAACAAAGTCAGTTCTTTATAGTCAGATTAAATAATTGCGTTAAAATAAAGCTCTGATTAAAGTCTAACAAAATTTCAGACAGAGCAGAGCCTACAGCTGGCATGACACCCTCAGGGATTGTTGACGACATCAGCTGCAAAGTATCAATTACTTCCTGTCTTAAAATGCCAATGAAAAATGTCAAAAAATTATACTTTATTATAGTATTTGGACATAAAAACTAGTGCTGTCAGGCGATTAAAAAAATTAATCAGTTCGAATCCCGCTCTCGACATAACATCATTGATTGAGCGGTCAGATCCACTGACCCACAGGTTGGTGGCACAATCCCTGCCCCCACAGATGGATGCTGCCATTGTGTCCTTAGGCAAGACACTTAACCAACTCACCCCCACGGTCTGCGTACACTGGTACCCTCCATGACAGAAGATACATCAAGGCCGGTTGGCAGAGCGACGTGTGGCCGTCCTCTCGTGTACCCAAGACCTGCAGGAGGATTCTTGGGGGCTGGTGTGTTGTGTGATCGGGGCGGCAGATCTGTTTGGACTGTTGCCCCCGCGACCCAAACTACAGAAAAAGTGGAAGAAAATTGATGGAATTACAGGATTTGTAATTAATTAATGTAATTACTCACATTTTAATCGAGAGAGAGAACCCAAATTCTGCAAGTGTGGTTTGGTGGTTTGGTGGTTTGGTGAAGTGCGCTCACGCTCGCTCTATCACCAGTAACGATGGAACTTGTCCAGACGTGTTTATCGTTAAAATGATCCGTCAGGCTGGAGCAGCTTCGGTGATCGAAAAATTCTTTTTGACAAAAGCTCCAAATCACTGCGTTCTTGTTGATCGTCCCGTCTTCGTTCTTTTTATAAATAAACTCGCCGTTCAAAGGTTCGAGCAGTGATTCGCTCCTCGCCCCCTGAGTCGAGTCCATGTCAGTTTTCTCCAGGCTTTATTTGTTTGATTAGCGACGCAGGTGGAAGTGACGCCACTGCCAAGTCGCCTACAGGTCCTTCAGTGGGACAAATTTAAAATGCGCACATTGAATTGCCACTCATAATTAATTGTGTTAATTTTTATTTATATATAATAGTTATATTTTTAATTTGCAATGTAATTAATTCATCTAATTAATGCATTAAACTGACAGCCCTAGTAAAAACCATGTAATAGGCTGGTCAATATGATGATCAATCTGAATAGAAAAATAAAAAGTATAGAAAAATAAAAGTGTGATAAAATTCAAATTGTGATCTGGCTCTGAGAAATTCACTATTTTATTTTTATTTATTTTTTTGCTATATCAACCACCCCCCATCTTAAGCTTTTAACCATGTTTCCTCATTAAACATACCTGGATTTGTATTTACATCATTCATTAATCTTTCAACTAGCACTAAGTAATTACTTCTCCCAATTGTAATAGATGAGAAAACTAAAAGTCATCTTCAGTTTTCAAATCAATGAACCCTCATCTGACTTGTGAATTCATTATTCAAATTGCTGTCACTGCAAACACATGGAGATATTAGCGTGACAGCTTTTTTGCTAAAAGGCTGCTAAAAGTCTTGTTTTTCATGATTCATTCCCATCGCTGACAGTAGAGGGAGCTCTAATGCAAATCGAATTGCTTGGAAATGGGACCTTGCTTATTATTAAGTGTGTTTCTAAATGTAAGTATTATTTTAAAACATGAACGACAAAAGCCAAGGAAACCAAAATCATGTTTAAAAGCCAAAACAGTGAATCAGCTTTAAAAGTAATTTCCTCCTTGTTTGTAACAATCAAAAGTCAACCTGAGATTCAGTTAGCTGTTACAGACTGTTTTGGAGCTTATTTCAAACTGGTTTTAATTGTAGGACCAGCAATGCATTAGGGCTGGGTGGTATACCGGTTCATACCGAATACCGGTGTGTGTGTTTTTTTTTTTAATTGATATGAATTTTATTTACCGCAATACGAGTGAGTGTGTGTGTACAAAACATCGGGAACACAGAGCGGGGAACTGTTTTGCAGTGGCATGAGAGCGGTGGAAGCGTAAGCTGTGTCCCAATTCGAGGGCTGCAGCCTCCGTTGCTCTTTTGGCTTCTTTTTCGGCAGCTCCGAAGGCTGCAAAAGCTGCAGCGCTCGAACTACCCTCCGCAGACTGCAAGGCCATTGCCAAAATGGGACAGGTCCACGGAGCTGCTCGCAGCACCCAGACATACTGCTAACGCTAATGCTAACAACACGCACCACGCAAATTACGCATACGGATCAATAGTCCTTGAATTGGGACACGGCTACAGTGTGTGTTGAGCGGTGAACAATATGAACGTTGTTGTTAGAAACAGAGGAACTTATACTGAAAAGAGGAGCCATGTCAGTCATGTGGAAGTACTTCGGTTTTAAAAAAAAATGTGGCGCTGATCAAACAAACACATTCTGTAATGTCGGGCTAAAGTTGTAGCGACTCAGCGTTTGCTAAGGGGACTGCCTACGACAAGAAAAGCAAACGGTGGAAAGATATTACCAACGCTGTTACTGTCCATTTAGGCATGGAACCATTTAGTCCTGTTGAGAAAGGAGCTTCAAGGAGATGATTAAAGCACTGGACCCAGATATTTTTTACCAAGTCGAATTTACTGCAGTAATTATTCTCTAAATTATTATGAAATGGGGTTAACACCGAGTCATGCATGAAAAATAAAATAAAATACTGTCAAATACCGTGATACTGATATAATTTTGAAAAATACCATGGAATACATTTTTGGTCATACCTCCCAGCTCTACAATGCATGGTGAAAAATGCATTCTTGTGTTCCAGTGTTAGCAGCACATGGGCTCAAATGTAAAAGTCATTTGTCTAACATGGTTTGAGGTGGAGCAGGAGTCAGCTGGAGGGGTGCCACTTGTTAAACATATGCTGGGAGCAGAAGGCAGCAGCTCTGAGCCTGTCTGTGTGTCTGAGGGAGAGTGGATCACAGACAGGTGTGATAGGGCTGCACTAGATCAATACACGCTGCACACAAAAGCTCTGATAGAAGAGATTTGAAAATGTCATTCTGCTCTGACATCTGCATTACCTGATTTTCTAACCGTTAAAGAAGAATAATGTATGTATGTAAATCTACAGCTCTGGAAAAAATAAGAGATTACTGCAAAATGAGCAGTTTTTCTGATTTTACTACTTATAGGTATGTGTTTGGGCAAAAGGAACATTTTTGTTTGAGTCTATAAACTACTGAAACCATTTCCCCAAATTCCAAATAAAAATATTATCGTTTAGAGCATTTATTTGCAGAAAATGACAAATGGTCAAAATAACAAAAAAAGATGCATGTTTTCAGACCTCAAATAATGCAAAGAAACAAGATCAAATTCATTTTAAAACAACATAATACTAATGTTTACACTTAACCCTCTCCAGGCCAAATTAATAATACCTGTAGGAAAAATCTGATATTTGGTGAAAATAATTCCTGGGGTATGAAATTAGCGATTTTTCTGATTTTTTTAAATGAGACCATTATGTGCAGTGCATTCTGGGATGTTGCATATTTGCAACATTGGCCGAGATGGATAATTAAATAGTGGACAAAACAGATCTTTGGAAATATGAATTTATCTTATTTATTAAAAATGGCTGAACTCAACTTTTGCCATCAAACAGCATATGAATAAAACAGGAAGAGTGACATAATAACAATTAAATAATAACAATACTGAACAGGTGAGATGCGTTGTACCAGGTGCATGTGCAGGTGTTTGAGGCGTGATAGACCAGCCCCCGAGCAAGTTTCCCGTAAACTGTCCAATTAGAACTCTGCAACAGAGTTCTGCTCTTGCACTAAAAAAATAAACACTCTAAAAAATGCAAATGCTGGCAAACAGCTAAGTGACAATTAGCTGTTGCAAATTTGCTATGCGGGCTCGGAAAGGGTTAAGAAGAGTTCAGAAATCAATATTTGGTGCAATAACCCTTATTTTTAATCACAGCTTTCATGCGTCTTGGCATGCTCTCCACAAGTCTTTCATATTGTTCTTGGGTGACTTTATTCCACTCCTGGTGCAAGAACTGAAGTAGCTCAGCTTTGTGTTTGTGTTGGAATTCAACAGACGCTGGAATGGAATGGCTGTAATACATGTAGAGATGCTGATTTCAGAAAAAAATGCAGTGGTCTCTTATTTTTTTCCAGAGTTGTATGTATTTAAATCTTTGTAACTGGTCTCTAGTTCTCACAAAAGCTTGCTGTTGCGAGTATTCACAGGCATGGATTTTCGGACATGTGCACAGCGTTAGAATCGCTCCTCAGACAGTGAAATAAAGCAGGGTGGACAGCCAGTATAGTTTCATGTTTCTGGGCAACGAGGACCAGAACTAAAAGTGAACTGTAGCTGGCACTTACGCCTCACAGTAAGAAGGTTCCGGGTTCGATCCCCAGGTCGCCGGGGCCTTTCTGTGTGGAGTTTGCATGTTCTTTTTTTAAAATCTTTTAATATTAAAGTAAAATTTTTAAAAACCGTAATAACATTCACAAAAGTACTCAGAAGACACATTGGGGGATGTGGGCACGGGAACAAACACTACTGGGTACAAGGGCTATGGGACTTGAAGGGGGTGGGTTGGGGCAAGCAGGTACCTGGGGGAAATACAAGGTGGGCCGAGAAAAAAACGGGGAGTGAAGAGGTCCAAAAGGATTATTCCAGGCAAAGAAAGGGAGTCTGGCGGAAAACAAGGTCCCGTGTCTGGGTGGGTTTCCTCCCCCATCAACCCAAAAACATGCTGGGCTAACAGGCCTAGCAATAAGATCATGAAGATGGGTCCCCGGGCGCCTGAAAGATGTGCTGCCCACTGCTCCTGAAGGATGGGTCAAATGCAGAGAATAATTTCCGTACAGGAATAAGGATAATAGGATAATGATAACAATTTTTTTTAAAAAGGCAAGGCAAGTTTATTTGTACAGCACAGTTTGTACACAAAGTAATTCAAAGTGTTTTACAGAATAAGTAATACACTAAAATCAAAATACAGACAAACCAAAACATAATTAATCATCATAAAATTAAAAAAGAGAAAGCAACATTAAATGAGAGAGAGGAAGAGTGAAGAATGAAAACCTTTCAGTCAGTCAGTAGGTAGTCCAAGTAAGTCCAATTTGGCCCTCAATTAGCATGATTTGAAGTATTTTTAATAAATCAGTTTTTCTTTTAACATAGTTTACTCTATTATCTTGTCATTAGGCCAAGTGTGCCATTTGTTTTGCCTGATCTTCCAGCCTAATCCAGTTGGTTAAAACCTCAAGTGCTAAAATCAGTGCTAGTGCAGCCTGGAGAATTCTGGAGGTTTTGAACTTTCACATGAGGCATGGCCTGTCCATTACTGACTATGAGAAAACATGTATGTGTATCAAACACTGTATTAAGCAGAGATAGTTGTTCAAAAGAGTTTTTTGATACTTTGATAACTGTAGTGTGCAGTACATTTTTATACCAGTAAGATCGCAGGCTGCATACCCTCCGAGCTACATTACACTGATACTGTGTTTGAACCTGAGCCTTCAGTGCACTGCCTGTTTGTGTATGCTACAGATCAGTCTCCCTCACAAAATGACAGCATGTTTTTTTTCTGCCTGTCAGAACCCCACTCTTCTCCCTCTGACAGCTCTGCCCTCTTTTCCTGGAAAGGCACTGATTATGAATAAATCATGCCTCCGACATTAAAAACCACACCAAACACCGCTATCAACTGTCTTTTTTATCGCCCCCCAGGGTCTGCTGCTGTTTCAGGCCTACAACCCCTCCACATTTGACCTGGAGAAGATCCCTTGTCGCCGGTTCGAAGCCATGGACTATTTCGCCAAGTGCTTTCTGATCCTGAAGCTAGAAGGCAGCAGAGTGCAGGGCGGAGTGGAGGGGGACAGAGGCTGGAGGGCGGTGAGGGTGGACCTGGTCTCTCCTCCAATCGAACGCTTTGCCTTCGCACAGCTGGGATGGACTGGCTCACGGGTAAGAGACTGATTAAAGAAGACTATAGCCGTTTCCCAATTCAGCGAGTGCACGGTTCGGAGCGTGCTTGGAGGGGGATGTGCGTCATATCTGGCGCGACAACTGCTATTCCATTTCGTTTTTGTCCCATGCACAGTTAATACGCGGTCCAAACAGCGCAGTTGTTTCCATGGAAATCGAGGCATGGACCAAGTGTGCAAACATGCACGCTTCGCACACTTAAAAGCCCCAGCATGCACAGGGCGGCAGGATATATGACTACAAAGATGGACTCGCCAGCAACATCGCCATGTGACAGTTGCGACTTCACTATAAAATGTGTGTACTGGTTCACCTCACCTACAACTATGCTACATGAAACTCTTCATAAACTACGCTAAACATCTGTGACGGTAGCCGTAACAACATAGTTCACGGCACCTGTATTACCGTTCACATACTTTTCCCTTACACTTCTATATTTCCTTTGCTGTTGTAATGCTGGATATTCTACAGTGTAACCATGTCCCAATTGGAAGTATTACTAGTCGCAATAGAATCATATTTTTGTCTTTAGGGAACAAGGAGCAGACCACCCGGCTCATTGAGCTGAGGCGGGACCTGTTCCATTTCGCAGACGGCCATGCGGTCCACGGACTGCACTCAGGGCTGAGCGAGTATGCACCGCCTCGACTGCAGGCTGAGACCACGCTCCAAACCGTGCATTCGCTGAATTGGGAAACGGCTAGAATGCTTTTTCTGATATTTAAAGGACCCATGTTATGTTATTTTCTCATCTCTGTTATAATGTTGTTACCTCATCACAAGTATACCTGGAGTTAGGGTTGCTGCGATAGATAATATCGCATGTACAGACTCTGTACAGAGCAGTGCTCATGTGCATTATAAGTTTCTTGAGCCGCTGTACAAAGCGTTACTGACCACTGCAGCCAAGAGAGCAGCACATATACGAGACATACGGCTGCTCCACTGTCACAGCCCGGAACGATCAGTGAATGTGTGATCTCTAAGTCTGCTGTCGGCTCTGTGCAGTTATGTACGGTTCTGATGGTAGCATATCTACTGGTGACTAACTTTATAAATAAACTAACCAAACCAAATAAACTAACCAAACCGGCACAATGTGAATATTTTGGTCACAAAATTAAATGGAGCTGATGACACAAGGGTACGAGAATGTGAGAAAATCCGACATCGCAGAATTAGCACCGCAGACAGTGTAAGAAAACACACTTTAGGAGAGCGCTGTGAACAGCCTCATGTGAATTAGCAGCTTTAATACAGTTCCAGATCAAACCGAACTGTAGAGCAGTGCTAAGCCGATAGAGGAAGCAGGCGAGAGGCCATGATCTGCTGCGGGAGGGCATCTGGACCAGCATTTATCATCCTAATATATTTCCAAATAAAAGAAGTCTTGAGCATGTTACACATTGTTTTTCAGAGTATCATTTTTATTATTTTGATATTTATTTTTACAATTCTAGCAATTAACTGAACACGCCAAACCACTCCCTCAGTCCGCTCCACCCCTGATATCATCGTCCATATGATGATTCACTGTAAACATGTTTTCATTCATTCACACGTTTAACCCACAAATCCTCCTGCATATTTACACTGAATTCTTCTCTCAAACTGAAAACACTCCACCTTGTTCCTTGGAATACAGGAAGCGCTCCACTGTGTTTTAGAATAATTTCGATAATTTCTGCCCTGGAATTGCCAAACCCTACTGAACCAAAGCTAAAATGCAGCTGTTCACTTAAAAACTATCACTACATGACATCAGAGAATTTTGAGCTTTGGAGATGTAGACAGACTAATAATAAAGGATTATTCAGATATGTGTGAATGAAAAAGCATAACTCCAGGTCTGTTTTTGCTGAGGTAAAAACATTTGAACACGACTAAAAGCTCACAGGAATCCATTTTGCGTAACATATTACCTTTAAAACTATTGTAGACAAAGCAGTAACCTCAGTGGAGACATGCAGGTGGTGGAATCCAGCCAGAAATGTCCCATAGTGCAGAATGAGAAAGAATGCTTTTACTGCATAACAAACCATCCACCATCTCTGTTCGGAATGCACCAAACCAGTACTGAATATTGGGTTTCAGAGGTAATCACAACATTCTATAGGCCAATATTATTTAATACAGGTGAGGGCCGCTAAAATTAATCTTGTTAAACTGCAGATTTTTTTTGGAATATAGCATGGGTTCCACATTTGGGAGTTTACCTTGGCGATGTTTCATGGCAGAGTACAATGTAATCAATAGGGAAAACTGTCTCTTGCACCCCATCTGGAAGTATGACAAGCACCAATGCCTGCTGTGGGACTCATTCATAATATGGCCATGATAGAAGACACTGATCCCAGCTGTCTGTGCTGTCACATGGCATTTACCTCCAGCAGTGAGCGAAAGTATTTAATAGTGAAATGTGGAGAGTAAAGCTAACTGCACATTCACAGCTTTCTAACCAGACCACATCACATACAGCTCTGGAAAAAAATAAGAAACCAATGCATTTTTTTTTGTGAAATCAGCATCTCTACATGTATTACAGCCATTCCATTCCAGCGTCTGTTGAATTCCAACACAAACACAAAGCTGAGCTACTTCAGTTCATGAATTTGATCTTGTTTCTTTGCATTGTTTGAGGTCTGAAAACATGTATCTTTTTTGTTATTTTGACCATTTATCATTTTCTGCAAATAAATGCTCTAAACAATAATATTTTTATTTGGAATTTGGGGGAAATGTTGTCAGTAGTTTATAGACTCAAACGAAAATGTTCCTTTTGCCCAAACACATACCTATAAGTAGTAAAATCAGAAAAACTGATAATTTTGCAGTGGTCTCTTATTTTTTACAGAGCTCTGTGTTATTTTTTACATCAGATAACACACAAAGAGTAGGGTGTGCATTACCTTGGCATTATGGTACATATCATGATATATCTGTGATGATTCAATACACAGCATCACGATACATCCCGATGCTAAAACAAAGGATGATGTATTGTAATTTATCAATAATTATGTATAACAACAAAACCACAAATAGAACTGGATGAAATCCAGTTTATTTCATTTTTAAGATCCCATGACATGGTACTTCTTGATGCTTTTATATGGCTCCTTAATGGTTCCCTAATACTTTAAATGAATCCTTTTTCAAAATCAACACTCACTGCATGAGAAACAGAGATAAGATGAGAAAGAGTCATAAATATCTCTCTCAAACTCTTTCTTCTGGGCGTTGTTGCTTGAATGCAAATGAGGAGAAAAGAGCTGGCCAATAATAGAGGGTGGGGGCGTGGCCAAACTCTCCGCTCAGAGCTCAGAGCCCACAGCTGATCCATTTCCTTGTTTTTGCACGAGGGAGAGATTTGAAGCGTTCCATTGAAAAATAAACACATTTCCACAGAAAATAAAATTAAACCACTGCTGTTCAAAGGTCCAGAGGCTCAGATAAAGGACTTCCGAGCCTAGAAACACTCGGACGTGCCTCCAGGCAAATAAAAAAACGCATTTCGCATTGCCTAGCGCATTCTCAGTCCAAACTCTCTGGGCGTGATTTACAGAGACGCTGAGTTGAGACAGACGGGGGTGGAACTGCATTTGCATTTCTTTTTTCGATCTGACGTCAATAAGGTGCCTTGTTCAAACTCGCCCGTTTGAGCTCCGATTTTTTGTAACGCAGAAAAGGATCGCAAATGCTCAGTTTATGTATTTTTCACAAAAAACATGACTGGAATAATCTAAACTGACTAAAAAATCGATCTGGAAGCATTTTGAATCGATACAAGGATTGCACAATGACATATCGCAATATATCACTGAATTGATTTTATTCATACAGATTCATGTGTCAGTGTCAATGGCAATGTCACAATATCAAATAAAAAAAATATGTCATCGAAATTGTTGCGTGAGGAAATATTTGTTTTATAATTATTCACAATTATTGATACCAAGACCAAACAAACAGTGAAACTCTTCATTTATTTTATGTTTATCAAGATTTCATGGACTCAAACCTTGATAAACAATGTTGATATGATATGATCTCATATTGGTATTTTATTTTTTTGCTTCTGAAACAATTTATTTGAGTTTTTAGTTCTTACGATTATATTTTGACCTGTATAATCATGGTTAAAGGTGCAATGTGTAACTTTTTGGTTAGGGGTCCGTCATCTGCTGTTTCTATGGATACGTCATTTCTCTGCCTGGAATGTTCCACAGTATGACATTAAACAGCTCTACTTTACATTTTTTCAGTTACAAGTGGTTTTATAGCTCAAAAATACCTACAAAAACTACATTCTGGCCTCTCTACAGAACTGACCTGTAACTTTTTGGTTTGGTCTTCATAATGATAGAAAGTTTAATGCCATACTGTGAAACATTCCAGACAAAGCAATGACATCTCCATGTGTTTGATGGACCCTCCACCAGAAAAGTTACACAACACTTTTAACACAAGGGCAGAGCAATGAAAAAAAAAAAAAAATCATGACTTTTTTCCCCCCATATTGATCGATGTTGATTTTTGATTCGATCTTCTTCCATTTTATTGAAAACAAAGCCATAAAGAGGCGTTGGGATCACTACAGTTTTTATTTCATGTTGTTAGGACCAATAATTCTGGGGAAGTCCACATTAAAATTTTGGAATGAGTTGGAACAAAATATTACGCCTAAATGCATGCGCGCACTACTGTTATCAGCAGAAACACACGCGACGCCTGTGCACTAAATAAGGTCTAATAAGTTGCACTCATAAACTGTGAGAAAATAGCCGTTTACTTTCTGCATCTTGGGCTATAATGATAAGAAGCACCAGAGGAGAGAAACAAGAGAAAAGTGTTGAGCTGGATCAGAGAGTGAGAGGGGGAGTTCAGACTGCACTGCACACAGAGGGAAGCACAAACCTGTTAAAATGCACTTTATCATCCAGATCGAAGTCTAGACCTCTCTTTCGATTTTTGGTAAAGTAAAACCTATCCTGACATCTCTAAATATAATTACTTGCAATTTATACAATTAAGTTTTGCATAAAATTTCAAATCCAGTTGTTTTGATTAAATGACACTGACACTGCTGCTTAAATGACACTTAAATTACACTGCTGCTTAAAAAGACACTTACATGACACTGACACTGCTGCTTAAATTACACTTAATGACACTGCTGCTTAAAAAGACACTTAAATGACACTGGCACTGCTGCATAAAAGACACTTAATTTACACTGACAGTGCTGCATAAATGACACTTAAAGGACACTGACACTGCTGATTAAAGACACTTAAATGACACCGACACTGCTGCTTAAAAAGACACTTAAATTACATTGACACTGCCGCTTAAAAGCCACTTAAATGACACTGACACTCCTGCTTAAAAAGACACTTAAATTACACTGACACTGCTGCTTAAAAGACACTTAAATTACACTGACACTGCTGCATAAATTACACTTAAATGACACTGACTGTAAGAGCCCTTTTGTACATTCTGTGTGTGGGAGCCATTTTGGTTCTAAATATTCTGTTTTCAAAATGGCTTCCTGTCCCGCCTTGATGTTCAGGAAATGCATTCTGATTGGTTCACTTTGATCTTTATTCTTTGTTCTTTTATCATTGATGCTATCTACTATAAGTTCACCACACACAGACAGAGGTCTCAGTCACGAAGAGAGAAGACGGAAGGAGCGCACGGAAGACACCACACCAAGACACATATACACACACAAGGGGAAACGACTACGCTACGTAGGTAGTGTGGATAAGAAGCCGCGGTCTGGTGGCCAGGAGGATACCCCGAGACCATAGAGTATCGGATGAGCCGAGATGACAGGGTATTAGGACGTCCTGGACCACAGAAGCTACACAGTCTTTTGACCGTCACGTGAGGACGTCACGTAGGGAAGTCAAGAACGACGTTAGGTAGCGCATGAGGACGTCATGAGGTCGTCATGTAACGCCGCATAATAGTACGTAAGAGTGTAACATCGGACGTCTCCCGGGTGACAGACGGGATACGCACCGCTACAAGGCACATACGGACAGCAAGGAAGGACGTCGAATAGCATCGTCAACAACGCAACATAGGGTGAGTCCTGTCGGGAGCCAAGAAGTACAAGGAAGCCCGGTCTCCCAGTGACAGGCAGGAGCTCACTTCTATACGACACGCAAAGACGTCAAGAAGGACATCACAACACATACAGAGCCTAACACAACACGCATAGGAAAACCACAAGCCTCAGAAATTCATCTTTCCATCTCCCTCTTTATTCACCTTATTTGTATCCACTCTGTATGACCTTCACTTTAGTAAAGATAGAAAAGACAAACCTTTTGATTCAAGACTCTTTATTTACATTACGTTACGCGTCGGAAAGAAACTTCAATAAACACTGAGGCCGAGGCTAGTGAGGCGGTTCGCCGCACTCACACTGACACTGCTGCTTAAAAAGACACTTAAATGACACTTAAATGTGTTTATTGTCTTGTTTATCAGATGTTTTATGTTCACTGTGGGCCTAGGGGGCGCTGCAAATCCTGTGTGTACAACCTCTACATATGGTTTTTGACAGTAAAGCTGATTTCGAACTTTGAAACTTTAGCGTTTTGCTTATTTGGCACAATGATTTTCAAATGCAATAAACATGTCCTATGTGTGGCTTCAGCGACAGATTTTGGTCATTATTATGCCAAAAATCCCATTCCCCAAACTTACAAATGGAGCACCTTGAGCCTGGCCTGAAAGTCGCCGCGAAGAATCGCATAATAAAATTTCAGTAATGTCTCGTGAAAAACTTTGCAACCTTGACATAAATAGTGGTAGTTCTCCATAGGAAATGCTTTTAAGCTTCACTATTTCCTTTCAGAGCTATAAAAGTCAAATAAATCAGGCGTATTTGATTTCGCTCCATTGATTCTTTGTGCCTTTGCAGCAGTTTGAGAGAGACCTCCGGAGGTTCGCACGCGTCGAAAGAAACATGATTTTGGACAACCATGCCCTGTACGACAAAACCAAGGTAGGAACCAATCTATACAAGAAATATTGGAATTCAAGCTTCATTCGTTTGAGCCACGGTCAATACTTGTTGTTTTGGGAGGGTGAGATCACTGACAAAAGTAAAAATAATCCATGTGTTATTGTTGGGAATGGAGAAATATTTCAGTGAATTATGCCCACTGAAAAGCAATGTGATAGGATGTGATAAAGTTCTTTAAAGAAGACGTATTGTCCTTGTGTCTGCTATAACTATAATCTATGACCCCTGTTAATTATTATGTTATATTTGCACATTTTAAATTTAAAATGACTTGATAAAAGAAACAAATCTGCTGAGTTCTACATTAGAAAACTGAGATGATGTCATCACATAGTCATCACAACAAAGAGCAGTGAGTTTTGTCAGTACCTCCAACAGCTGCAAATCACACCAACGAGCAGCAGATTTTTTTTTCATTTGTACCGAAATGACTAAGCAACGGTGCTGAATCCTATGTGTTTCACTGAAAAATATTTGACAGAAAATCTTTCTTTTCATCATTGTCTCATACTTCAGGAATATAATATCTTAAGTTTTGAAAATGTTAGAAAATTTAAACTCGCCCGCTCAGTGTATAAGGTCTTAAATGGACTCGCCCCGCCACCTTTGGGTGAGTTCATTTTGCCCAAATTCAGCAACAAGAGACGCACAACACCTTATAGACACACAACACCTTATAGACGCACAACACCTTATAGATACACAACACCTTATAGACGCACAACACCTAATAGATGCATAACACCTTATAGACACACAACACCGTATAGACGCACAATACCTAATAGATGCACAACACCTTATAGACGCACAACACCTTATAGATGCACAACACCTTATAGACGCACAACACCTAATAGATGCATAACACCTTATAGACGCACAACACCGTATAGACGCACAACACAACACCTTATAGACGCACAACACCGTATAGACGCACAATACCTAACAGATGCACAACACCTTATAGACGCACAACACCTTATAGATGCATAACACAACACCTTATAGACGCACAACACCGTATAGACGCACAATACCTAATAGATGCACAACACCGTATAGACGCACAACGCCTTATAGACGCACAACGCCTTATAGACGCACAACGCCTTATAGACGCACAACATTCAGTCTCAGGTGTTTTCAGTCGAGGTTCAGAAATCTGGAACAACATCCAGCTGCAATAAGAGACTCGACCACATTCAGAACATTTAAAACCTGAAATCTGAAATGAATCAGATCTGTGATCAATAATGTGATCAATAATGTTCTGCTTCTGTGTAAATGTCAGTGTTGTGTGTCATGATTGTGTCGTATTGTGTGTTTCTATCATGTTTGCCCTGTGAGTTTGTCGATTGTGTGAAGTTGTTTTTTGTTGTTTTTATCTCTGACCTGCTCGGGACAACAGACGTAAAGAACCTTCGGGCTAATTCTGGCGTATTTACAAGTTTATGTTCATGAATATGCACTGTCCCTTTAAAATAAAACGAATTAAAAAAAAAAAAAAAACTTTTTAAAGGTACAGTGTGTAGGATTCGTGGCGCATAGGTGGATATCGCTATTCCACTTCCTCTTTTGGCTACGGCAGACCTCGAGGGTCACCCGGGCGCGCCGTACCGCAGACAGCTCGCGTTGTTGCGCGCACCCGGCGCTGTGCGAACTACGATATAAATAAAACGCGGCCCGGCGGTCACTTTTTTTTTTTCTTTTCGCATGAAAACACACATTCCTGATCGTCTACCATGACACTCTACACATCAAATGAAACCTTACAGTCTCCTCTTTTTGACTATGCAATTCATTTCCCTGCACAACAATCAGTCCCCGAGCACATGGGGCTTTTATACGGAAAAGCACAAAACGAGGTTAGCTTACCTTAGAATGCTTTGCACAGGTCAAACTCTGTATTTCACCATAAACTTGCTCTCAATTTGTCCGTAAGGATCCAGCGAATAAAATCCAGTAAAACAATTTAGTCCAAAACATGTGTTAGATCCATTACGACGTCTGATCCGGCAGCATGCTTGTCAAAACCACGAGGCTCCCCCGTTCCCCCTCCCCTTCCCCTTCTCTCCTCTCCTCCACTCCCTCAGGCGCGCTGCCTGAGGGAGTGGGAGTTGCTAGCCTCCTGCTAGCAGCGGCTGAGCAGCTGCTAGCAGGAGGCTAGGCGAAGGATGAGCCCAAATGTCCTTCTGCGGCTCTCGTATTCAAAATGGCTGCCTCTATATGGGGAAGATCCCCCTTTTATGTGACTATATCTAAGTCCAAAATAATATTTTGATTTCATGATGGAAGTGAAAAGGCTTGGAAGACAATGTATTTTTGAATGGGTATCTTCAATTTCAGTAATTAATGGGTAAAAATCTTACACACTGTCCCTTTAAGAAAATATGTAAATACAGAGCAGTGGGCTTATGCTGGTGCTGGTGAAACCGGGAGTTGATCGGCATTATGGGAATGAGCAATTATTTCCATGGGGGCCACATGAGAAACAAAATATTGTGGAGGGCCGGGCCAAAATGCTTAACTCAATTCTGCATAATATTAATTTTATTTCTTTATAAAAAGCAGTAAATATCATTGTTTTGACACTCTGGTAAGGCTGATAAGGGTTTATTTTATGACTAAGCAATGAAAAAATGAGGCTGCCTTACAAAAAATGTCATTAACTTTAGCCCATGTATGAGGTAAAATGATAAAATATGTTCATTTTGAAATTCCAAATTCAAATTGGCTTAAACGAGCCTGTCAGGGTCAACCAAAGGGCCGTATGTGGCCAGGGAGCTGCACAATGCCCAGGTCTGACTGAGATTAACAGCGAGGAACTGATTTTTGGCACCCGAAGCCATAAAGACAAACAACAACACAAAAAATATATAAAAACAATTTATTGCAGTTACACAATCTTGGCTTGTTGAGCCCAGTTTGAGTGACAGGGGAGAGGGTCAGATATAAACAGCTGATGTTCCAGAATGTCCTCACCTTTGACCTTGACAGACGTGAGTTGTCATAGTGATGGGAAGGAGCAGACGTTGAGATACACAGCAGCCTTCAGCAGTAACAGCAGAGTTATACCACAATAACAGTGCCTTGGTGATGCTCATGGGTTTGCTATTTTAACCAAATAAAAGCTTGGGTAGTTCTCCATAGTTGGTTAGTTATAGATTATGCCACCATTAAATGTCCATATTACACACATAAACCATGTTATAATAACCTCAGAGTTGCATTCACCCAAACTCAAAATGATCTGTTCAGGCCTGGACTGGTAATCGGACATATCGGGCATTTTTTCTGGTGGGTCGACAGTCCTAGGGGCCGATGCTGTTTTTCAAATTTTAAATTTTTTTTAACTTAGAGACCCACAATTTAGAGGAGGCGGTCCCACCCCTTTCTCTGCACTGATCCCCGCCAGTTTCAGTGTTGAGCGTGGAAACATGGAGAAGTGGCAGAAAGGGGGTTTGGAGAAGTTATGGGCTAAAAGATTAAAAAATCTCACTATAGACGTTGCAAAATGTTCTAAAATAACAGACATATTCTCTGGAGAGGCTGCTGGAGCCTCCACGTCCTCTGCAGCCCAGGCTGAAGGTGGACAGGGAGAGGAGCAGCCAGAGACTGTGGACAGGGAACCCGAGGTAACCCGAGAGAACCCGAGAGAACCCGAGAGAACCCGAGAGAACCCGAGGAAACCCGAGGGAACCCGAGGGAACCCGAGAGAACCCGAGGAAACCCGAGGAAACCCGAGAGAACCTGAGGGAACCCGAGGGAACCCGAGGGACAGAGTGACCAAGAAGTGTAGCACAGACACAGCAGGTCAGCAGGTAGTAATGTTAGGATAATACCGGGACTTTTAGGTGATGGACAGGCATGAAAATCACTCACCTTTCGGCAAAAATCACCGTTTTGAAGCCAAAACAGGTGACCTACGTGAATCGTGTAGATTCGATGAGAAAAGGGTTTTTAATTTTTATTTAATTTATTTATTTATTTATTTATTGGTACACAGCAGTTTCCACAGGGCGTAATTCAAATGTTAGGCCTTGTGTGCAGGATGAGGGGCCGGGCTAAGCCAAAAATGCCAGGGCTGTTTTTTTTTTTTGTCCCAGTCCAGCCCTTGCTCTATTCCACTACTTTGTCATGTAGTTCTAGTTAACAATTAACAGCTACCTTTTACCTTTAGTTCAGTAGAAATTGGTGATTCCAGTGCTGCATGATTCTAATAAAGAGGTATGGAGTTTAAAAACACAGTGAAGCACAAGGTGGAGGGTTTGTGAGTTAAACATTTGTGAATGAAACAAAACACAACTCCAGGTATATTTCTGATGAGGAAACATAGCATAAATCATAAAATAGTGTAATATATTCTCTTTAATTAAACTGAATTAACTCAGAACTAGCAAAGTTACCAATTAAAATGGTCTTACAGTTGGTGAATATTTTATGTGTAATACTGCTCGCTTTGAAACTTTTAATGAAGCAACAGCTCAGTGGATTAAGCCACTAAGGTTGGCAGTTAAATCCCTTAAAACAGTTTATGGTTGCAATAAACGTCCTGATTGAGGTGAGTGAACAAATAAGGTAATAAATTGCAGCAATATGAATGTAACTTTTGTTCATTTGTTAATTTCAACTTTTTGGACAAGTTTTGCATTTAGATGCTGTTGTATAGAGTTGTGTTTAATGTTTTCAAGTTAACAGCGCCTTTTAACCATTTGTTTAGTAGAGATTGGCAATTCCAGGGCTGAAATTATCTAAGATTATCCATGATTTTAGTGAAGGTGTATGGAGTTTTAAAAGTGAATCTTTCAGTATTATTACGACATTACAAGGTGGAAAAGAGTGTTTTCCGTTTGAGAGAAGATAGAAATATGTAGGATCTCTGTGAAAAAACAAGGATGTTTTTGATGAGGAAACCACATTATAACATATAGATCAGAAGAATAAAGAATAAATTAGCATTCAAAATGTTATAGAACCTATATTTGATTTGAATATATTTACCTGATATCTGGGGAAACAGAAGTCGTGTTTTTACAATCAAATTTACAATCAGAATCTTACATGAGGTTCCTTTAAATTAAGAAGTGACTTTATTGATCTCACACAGGAGAAATTTTTCTCTGCATTCAACCCATCCTGTTATTAGGAGCAGTGGGCAGCACATTACTGCGCCCTGGGACCATCTCCATGATCTTCTTGCTTCAGTTTGGTCAGGACCTCAGCTGGAGGATTTTACCTGGTGCATGTTTTTGGTTGATGGTGGAAAACTGGAGTGCCCGGAGGAAACCCACCCAGACACAGGAAGAACATGCAAACTCCACACAGAAGGCTCGAGCGACCCGGGGATCGAACCCGGAAGCTAGCCACTCAGGCGCTTTGATTTTAGTTGTGACATCAAAATTAAATTTTTTCTGATCTATGTTATAATGTTTATTTCATTCATTTCACACACAAACCCTGCGTATTTAGACTGAGTGAGTTCTTCTCTCACACTGAAAACACGCTGTTCCACTTTGTGATGTCATGTTTTTAACTCCATGGAGCAGCCCCGTCAAAACCCACGCTGCCACTTACCGGTTTAATTCATTCCACTGTTTTCCGTGTCCCGCTTCCCATCTGTCCGCTCTGTTCTCCGCTATATTTACCGTCCGTTCACCACCACAGTCGTCTTGGTGCACAAGTCCACTGTTAAATCATCCACGTCCACATAACTTTGTTTTCCAACTAACTTCAAACCAGGATCCATCTCCTGCTCACAAATCCCACTGCCAAACCGAGCGCCTATCGTACTTCCTGTTTCTATCGTCACGAGCGGGACATTGACGTCTGACGACATAGTGACGTCATCACAAAATATCAGTAAATGTTCAATATTATTTTTCCTGATTCTGCTACAGGCGCAGAGACATGGCCGTGTTATCAAATGTATTTTCCTGTATTTATATATATTTTTGTTATTATTGTTAATTGGGTTTTAGCAGTTAAACAGTATTTTTATCTTAATTGGCTTGGGGGAGGAGTCCCTCAGTCAGTCTGGACCAGAACTTGTACATGGAAGCACTCTTCAAACTTTCTTTTCTTTTTGGAAACGTCATTAATTAAACAGGCATGAAAATCCCTCACCTTTGTGTTTGCGCCTGTTCGCTGATCAGCTGTGAGCGAGCCTCGTGAATAATGTACGCAGCATTTCATGAAACTGGAGAAAATCCTTAACTTGCTACGTAAATGCTACATAAGCAGGAACTCTCGCCTTGGGTCATGGGATACGTTCAGGATATGTCCGTTTCTCCGGAGCTCCGGATAATTAAAGTCCGTGGAGATACGCGACACGCGCACGCTGGGACTAAACCAGGATTAAAACAGGACTAAACTGGGACTAAACCAGGACTAAACCAGGTCTAAATCAGGTCTAAACCGGGACTAAACCAGGTCTAAACCAGGTCCAAACCAGGACTAAACTGGGTCTAAACCAGGGTTAGGGTTAGGGTTAGTGCACCCTTCTCACCTTTTTCACCCCTGACCCGTTTTCATGCCTGATTAAACAATCGAAAACATCCTTCTGACTACGCCATCGTAATTACACAGGGATAGACCCCGCCGTCACACACCTTCACACACCTTCACACAATCATTTGGTTAATTTCAGCCCTGGAATTTTCTATCTCTATTGAACAAAAGGTAAAAGGAGCTGTTAACCTGAAAACTACCGCTTCATGACATCACAAGGTGAAACAGAGCATTTTGAGCTTTGGAGATGTAGACAGACTAATAGCAATGGATTACTCAGACATGTGTGAATGAAATAAAACACAACTCCAGGTTTGTTTTTGAAGAGGTAACAACATTCCAACACGACTTAAAGCTCACAAGAGTCAATTTTGCGTAACATAGGACCTTTAAAGTGTTTATTTTGATCCAGTGTATTGCCCCAAGCCTGTACAAATCTGTCTCTAATCTCTCCACATTGTAAATTCATTATAATGTACCTCATGTTATAACAGACAGGTGTGCGCGCAGCGCGCCGTGAAGTGCCCGACATAAAACAACGGTGAAAGGCCATCCAGAACGCCACTGAAACTATCTCAGGGATTTGTGCAATATGGAGCTCTGTGTGTGCTCATGAATACAGGCGGAGAATTATGGGTAGAGCAGTCGTCTCTGGAGATAGGAGCAGGGGATTTCGCTTCAGCTTTCTCCAGATTATCTGCTATTATTGCTCTAAATACACCGGAAAAGTTCACAGCCGTGGGAATATTTTTAATCATGTTGCTTAGCGGGACTCTACACAAACTTCTCCTCTTTTCTCCAATATAAGGTGAGTAATTTGTCAAGTTAAGTGAGCGAAATGTATCTTAATGCTAGGTTTATGCTAGGCTTGTTTAATTGCGTTGTGGTCCCTGGGTTCATTTGCACTTTTCCAAATAAAATAAAAAGCATCGCTGTAACTTTAATCTGTTTTGCATATACTGTTGCGATGGTAAATAGAGGATAGAGAGTTTGCATAGAAATGGGTGACACTGAATATTCAGTTAACACTTAATACTCTACGAAGCTAAAGCTAATTGGCTTTTGTGCGGTAATTTACACAGTGAGTGAATATAGCATATTTTATAATAAAAAAGCTGTGAAATACAGAATAAATACAGTGTGAATTTTATCTTTACGCTTATAGTTGGATAACTACGTAGTGTGAATTTACAGGAAGAGGTGATGTGCTCATAGCTTATGAAAATCTTGAAACTTCGAAAAGGAACTTCTAAGATTAATTTGAAGCCTGATGTTATTGCTTTGTCTGGAATGTTTCACAGTTTGGTATTAAACCTTTCTATCTTCATGGAGACCAAACCAGACCAAGTTACAGGTCAGATCTCCGGAGAGGCGACCCCGCTCACAGTCAGAATGTTGTCTTTCTAGGTATTTTTGAGCAGCAAAACCAACTGTAATTGAGTAAATGTAAGGTAGAGCTGTTTAATGTCACACTGTGGAACATTCCAAGCAGAGTAATGACATATCCATAAAAATAAGCAGGTGATGGACCCCCAACCACAAAGTTACAGTGCACATTTAAATATAAACCAGACAAAACAATCATAGCTTCTTACATGACAAAATTATACAAAATGTAAGCTTTTAGCTGTATTTTTGAATAGTTGCTTATAAAAAACATACACAGCTCTGGAAAAAAATAAGAGATCACTGCATTTTTTTCTGAAATCAGCATCTCTACATGTATTACAGCCATTCCATTCCAGCGTCTGTTGAATTCCAACACAAACACAAAGCTGAGCTACTTCAGTTCTTGCACCAGGAGTGGAATAAAGTCACCCAAGAACAATGTGAAAGACTTGTGGAGAGCATGCCAAGACGCATGAAAGCTGTGATTAAAAATAAGGGTTATTGCACCAAATATTGATTTCTGAACTCTTCTTAAGTGTAAACATTAGTATTATGTTATTTTAAAATGAATTTGATCTTGTTTCTTTGCATTGTTTGAGGTCTGAAAACATGTATCTTTTTTGTTATTTTGACCATTTGTCATTTTTTGCAAATAAATGCTCTAAACCAGGGGTGCCCAACCAGTCGATCACGTATGGATACATTCAGACTGCAGGGCTTAATGCTCAATTTTTGCCGATTTTTTTTTTTGCGAGGTCCTTCACATTTACAATTAAATGCGACTTGTATGTGATCTCCAGTGTGAACTTTAAACACACCAAAAGTGTCCCGCATGCGCCTTGGAGGACACGACGACATGCGCAGCGAGCGTGCTCAATGTTTACAGAAGACGCCTAAAGTTGCTGTCGTACCGGAGCCAAAACATGTACAACTTATTTGTTTTAAGGAGGAGAAGGAGAAGGACAAGGTTTTTGGCCACGGCGTTTTGTGGGGCAGTGGCAACCCCCCCCCCCCCTCCCCCCTCCCCTTCTCCCCCTCCCCTTCTCCCCCCTCTTGGTAGATCTCGGCACACCATCAACCTCAAAAGTAGATCTCGGTTAAAAAAAAAAAAAAGGTTGAGCACCCCTGCTCTAAATGATAATATTTTTATTTGGAATTTGGGGGAAATGTCAGTAGTTTACAGACTCTAACAAAAATGTTCTTTTGATGTTGATTTACCTGAAATGTTCCACATTAGGACATTAAATTCATCTACAGGCAAGTGAGGCCACAAGGATCAGATCTGGGGAGAGGCGTTCCTGCTCATAGTAACAATCAAGTAACAATATCATTTCCATGGAGACGAGAAGATGGTAGAATCCAACCAGAGAAGTTATACTGAAACTTTCCATAATTTTGAGGGAAATTTCTTGTATGACTTCTCATGTGTAATACCCTGAGGAGGCTGATGGTTTCGCTGCTGTGATGAAGATGGGAGAGTGAGTGCATTTATATGAAGTACTATGAAACACGATTGGTTGAGTGACAAAGAAAGCAGGCTGTGACTGGCTGACAGCAACAGACAGGTGATAAGAAATGGGCTGGTTGAAATTATGCTTCAGAAATACTCCTTCCTCTATATATTTTGCCTACAGGAGTCTTATTTCTTATTTATTTCCCAGACAGCTCCTCACTAGAAACAGCATACGCCTCAAGTGTAGCTTAAAATGAGATTGACGTGTCTTCTCCTCTCAAGTGCTCGTATTTTCAGGGGAGGAAACTTTATTGCTCTGACAGCAGGACAACAAAAGACCCAGAGACGCATCAATCCCAGTGTCAGGAGTGTGGGAAACCCTTGTTTATCCTCTCCCCCGTATGACGCCTGTCTCATTTCTGATGCATGGTCCTCCTACAGTACAACAGGGGGACAGGGGCCGATCGGGGGACGACGACACCCTGTCAGAAGGAAGACAGAAGTGAAGGGGCTGGAGAGAGGTGAGTGGGAGAGAGGCGAGTGGAGGTCAGACAAGTGGGTAGCAATTCATTGGTAGATTTTATTCAGCACTTGAAGCACTCAAAGTATCTGTAGAAGGTTGTCACAAGAAGAAAAAAAGTGACAATATTCAAGCTCTAATAGATCATGGTGAGACAAGACACTTTCCCCAAGAAGAGATGAGACCATAGACCAAGGGAGGGTGGGCAAACTTCGGTCCAGGGTCCATATGCGGTAATCTTTTTAATCCGACTCCACCGAACTTGAATAAATGATAATAATAAACCTTTTTACTGTACTTTTCAGACTATAAGCCGCTACTTTTTTCTCACACTACGGACCCTGCGGCTTATAATCAGGTGCGGCTTATGTAGGGATTAATGCTTTATCAAGACAGTGAATGTGGCGCGCAAGCGTAGCTCCACTGCATGTATCAGCGTTTTCCGCTCTATTGCTGCAATTGAAAGGACCCGTTCGGTATTTATACCACTTACAACTACATATTACAGTGACGGTGGAACCGTGATGATGTGTTTAAGGTATTACATTATTTTATTTTGCCGGGATATTTCTTCCTACGATGTTAAAAATTTGTACAGTTTGAAATAAAACAAATATATCTGTATTTTATATTTGTTTGCGACAACTGAATAAAGCACTGCCTTATGGGAAATTCCCAAGGCCGGAGAATTGACCAATCACGGCACTAGTTGCGTTTCTCATGAAAGTTAATCACTTTCACCTTCTGCTGCCGGGGGGCGAAACATGTGTGCAACCTGGACACAGATGACGTTATTGATCGGGTTGCGGACTCGCGGGTTGCGGACTCGCGGGTTGCTGACTCGCGGGTTGCGGATCGCACTTTGCATGAAAGTAAGACACTTTTTGTTTTTAATTATGGCTGGGTTGAGCATTGATTTCCATGATTTTAATGCAGTTGTTTAATGCATGGGACTGACATCTGCCGCTGTTACCTGATGTGCTTTGTGTGTGTAGCCCGCTGTTTTGGTATTTTATTCTGCGCGGTTCTGTGCTGGTATGAGGCTACAGGCTGGCCATTTTACAGTTGCTTTACTGCGTGTTTCTGCTGTGTTTCTGCCGTTATGTTTCTGCCTGTTACTGCCGTGTTTCTGCCTTTGTGTTTCTGCTGTGTTTCTGCCGTAGGTGCTGTTCGAACGTACTGGTATTTACGTTAATTAAAATAAAATTTAAAAAAATTTTCTACCATCTTTCTGTGTAAATATCTCAAGTTACAATGTGGACACTTGCGGCTTATAGTCAGGTGCGGCTTATATATGTACAAATCTTTTTTTTTTTATTTGGTTGGTGCGGCTTATAGTCAGGTGCACTCTATACAAAAAGTACGGTAATGTTTTATTTTCCCTGCAATTCCAGCGTTTCCCAATCGATGGCGCACTTTAGATACATTGACCTTTGTTGAGTTCATTCAGATTATTCTCCACTGACACCTCAAATCTTCTGTAAAGATGAGCAGAGTTAAAAAAAAGAAAAAAAGTGGACAGAGAATGCCGGGTGTTTAATAGGAGTGGACAACTAAATATTTTATTACTCAACACCGATCAGCTGCTTTATGCCTGATATGCAAAGAGGCTGTAGCAGTTTCTAAAGAATATAATGTCAGCCGTCACTTTACCACAAAACATGCCAACTGTGCTGTCAAGCAGTCAGAGAAAGAACGGGAAGCTACTGCTCAGAGGTTGGTAGCTAATTTACAGGCTCAACAAATTTTTTTTCATCATCAAACTGCCATTCAAGAGTCAAGTACCAAGGCGAGTTTTATGTTGGCATTCAAATTAGCAAAGACCAGCAAGCCTCTGTCGCCTCTGAAGGCGAGTTTTTAAAAGAATGTATGGTGGAGACAGCAAGTGTCCAGAGACCAAAGAAAAATGTGAAAAAATCAGTTTATCACGCAAGACAGTGACTCGCCATGTGGAACTGATAGACGAAGAGCTAACCAGAAACTTAAATAAAAAGGTGGAGTCGTTCGTCGTTTCGCATTTTTATCAGAGGAATTAATGATATTTTTGAAATAAAGGAGGAGTTTTTTGTTTTTTTTTTACAATGGAGTCTCTGAAAGGAACAACACGGGGTCAGGACTTGTATGACCAGGTGTCTGCTGTCATCGAAAATATGAAGCTCCCTTGCAGTAAACTTATCAGCGTCACCACAGATGGATCTCCAAATTTAACGGGGAAAAATGTTGGCCTGCTGAGGAGAATCCAGAATAAACTGAAAGATGAAAATCCTGACCAGAATGTTATTTTCCTTCACTGCATCATCCACCAGGAATCTCTGTGTAAATTGGTATTACAGCTGAATCATGTTGTGAATCCTGTCGTAAAACTTGTCAACTTTATACGTGCAAGGGGACTTCAGCACCGTCAGTTCATCACTTTCCTGGAGGAAACTGATGCAGATCACCAGAACCTACTTTATCACTCCCGTATCCGCCGGCTAAGCTTGGGCAAAGTGTTTCAACGAGTGTGGGAGCTCAGAGGAGATCGGTGCATTTTTTGGAGATACTGACGAAGGCTGATGGATTTCCTGAGTTGAGCAACAAGAACTGGCTTTGTGACTTTGTGTTTGCTGTGGATACACATGAACGAGCTGAACGTGAACATACAGGAGAAAGATGGGTTTGGGCATGACATGTACACAAACGTGACAGCCTTGTTGAGCCGCATTTTATAATAACAGTGCATTTTGTAATAAACGTCCAAAATGTAATAACTTTTTCATTTCATTTTGTAATAAAGCCGCATTTTGTAATAAACTGCCCCAACGCATTTTGTAATAAATTTAGCCGCATTATGTAATAAGTTATTACATATTGAGAAGATTATTACAAAATGCATTTGCAACTTTTTTATTCTCTAGGAAATGTAATAACATGGTGCATTATGTAATCACAATTCTAAAGCATAGTTTATTTGTTTGTTAATTGTATTTGATTTTACTTTAAAGTATTTGTAAAAGCTAGGCCTATTATTAGTATCACTGTATTAGCCTAGTAGCAGTACTTAGCAATTACTATCAGTACACTATTCAAAGGTTGCATTAACAGAGAATATTCTGTAAATTCCAGATTTTCTTTATTGGAAACCAAAACCACATCAAGAATAGTTATAAACATCCAACAAACCTTATTATGCTTCTTGTAATACAGAACAAAACTCTGGGTATCAAAATTTAATCATTTCGTAAACATTAACATATGCACATACAAAATAGAAACGCTGATGAATAGGTAAAGAACAATTTTATTTATGCATTTATAGAACCTTTCTACAACAATAAATGCAACCAACACATGCAGGCTTGCAGCCAATTTAAAATAATAATGAACCAATGAATATAAGTTCTACCTTAAACAACGTAAGTGTCTTCTGCTTGTTTAGAGAGAGCTGCTGTGACCAGCAAATTTCTCCACTAAGATTAATTTTAAACAAATATGAAATTGCCTCAAAAGGCTAAACAAACAACAAAATTTCTATTTCCAAAATATATCCGTAATTTCAAATTGTCCATGTCTAATATGTTTAATTACCAGCCAAGCCATAAACCACTTGGAATGTTTCCCAAACAGCTCCTTGAGTTTTAATGCCACACCACCACCTGCTGCTTTGTACAACCTTTGTACACTAATTGTGTGCTTTCCAACGACGTCCAACCCAAGGCTTCGGCTTAATGTTTCCCTTAGATAGATTGATGGATGGAATCGATCTGCAATGTCTTTAAAATGTTGAGACACTCTGTTAAACGTCCCAAGCATTGACATGTCATCCTCAAGGGTCATTTTGATAATAGACTGAAAAATTTCAGTTGGTAGGACAGGCTGAACAGGGGGTGTAGTCAGAACAGGGTCCTGACTCAGGTGGGTCAGACTCATCTGGTGAGGCAGGCTGCAGTGGTGAAAGTGTGTTGTTGTCATATGACTGTCCTGCTTGAGCATCCAAAACATGCTCTATAAATGGTGTGACTGGTCCCTCCAAACTCAGATAATGTTCTCCATGCCCCTCTGCCACATGACCAAGTACTAGCACTGGATTGTTGTGACAATATATGTTTGACTCTGATACAATAGTTGAGGCATTGATTCCCAGAGAGGAAATTACAAGAAACTGGACCTGGAAAATTTTAGATGCTCTTTGCACTGTAATGTGGTCACCATAGGTTCCAGTTTGGGCCATTCTTTCCAAGTATCCATCCCAGTCATTGCCCTCGACAAAGTTGAACAAGAGTGTTCCATTTCCATTGTATGGATAATTCCTGAGGTCTTGGACAATTTCATCTCTTAAGGTTTCTGGTGATCTAAATATTCCAAGGGTGGATAGCTGGCCAGCCATGGCTGCAAACTGACAATTTCCATCTGGGTCAGGGTCATAGCGAATGCTTAACTCCATGGAGATAAATTCCTCTAGTCTGTCTGTGTGTGTGTACTGAAACAAAAGTGGGTTTAGGCCTCTCTTTGATGGTGCTGTCTTGGCTTTTTTAGAGTGTGTCTTTTTTCGCAGCCGGGTCGCACTAGTTATATCCGACACTTTCTTGCTCCAGAACCCTTAGTATCATCTAGACCCTTTTTAACAACACAATCAACATTAGACTGTAGCATGACTGGCTTGCCGGCACACAGCAGTGTCTGCCCATCCTCACTGAGAGAATAGACCCCTTGATTTCTCCAGAGACGCACCAAGGCATTTTGTTGAATTCTTGTGCGTTCAGAAACTGGAACATGAAACTCTCCTCTCAACTTGCGAACTATGACATTGTACATTTCCTCTGTCATTGCTTGCTTTTGTCCATGGCCTACAATGAGCCCCAGCAGGGTGCAGGTCAGGGTTATAATTAGCAGACCTACAAGGGTGACAAAAGAGGGAAAATGTTTAACTCCCAAAACTAAACTGCATTTTGTGCCTTTTTTTGCACTTTTATTTTATTTGTGGAATTTCATTTCAAGTACTAAAATATTTTATCTTGAATTAATATTTAAAGGGACAGTGTGTAAGATTTTTACCTGTTAATTACTGAAATTGAAGATACCCATTCAAAAATACATTGTTTTCCAAGCCTTTTCACTTCCATCAGGAAATCAAAGTATTCTTTTGGACTTAGATATAGTCACATAAAAGGGGGATCTTCCCCATATAGAGGCAGCCATTTTGAATACGAGAGCCGCAGAAGGACATTTGGGCTCCTGCTAGCAGCTGCTCATGTGGGAGCGGAGGAGCGAAGGAGAGAAGGGGAAGGGGAGGGGGGAAGGGGGGAGCCTCGTGTAAACAAGCATGCTACTGTATCACACTCGTAATGGATATAACACGTATTTTGGACTAAATTGTTTTACTGGATTTTATTCGCTGGATCCTTATGGACAGATTGAGACCAAGTTTATGGTGAAATACAGAGTTTGACCTGTGCAAAGCATTCTAAGGTAAGCTAACCTTGTTTTGTGCTTTTCCGTATAAAAGCCCCATGTGCTCGGGGAGTGTTTGTTGTGCAGGGAAATGAATTGCATAGTCAAAAAGAGGAGACTGTAAGGTTTCATTTGATGTGTAGATTGTCACGAATCATGATCGGGATTGTGTGTTTTCATGCGAAAAGAAAAAAAAAAGTGAACGGGGGACCGTTTTATGTATACAGCGGCTCGTGCGCGGGCACGCGAGCTGTCGGCGCTACGGCGCGCCCGGGTGACCCTCGAGGTCTGCCATAGCCAAAAGAGGAAGTGGAATAGCTACTAACCACCTATGCGCCACGAATCCTACACACTGTACCTTTAAGAAGGTATTTTAATTATTACAATTTTGATAACCCACCACCACCTGCGGCATCACAGTACCATAATTTAAATTGCTTTATGAATGTTGATCTTATGTTATAGCCCTAGATTTGTCTCAATAAAGGATGCTATCATTAAAGATGACGCTGCTTTTGTAGGAATACTGAAAAACAAGGTTTTTCACAAATTTATTGTTTTCACACCTGTTATCATTTTTAGCCTTTTAATAGCTATTTCGATGCTTACTATTTATGACTTCACACAGGGAAGGTATTGCTCTCTTATCCAACATTCTCCATATGGCTAAACTAGGAAGAAGTGAATTAGTAAGTTAAACTACGTAATTAGACTTACAGTGAAGGGTGAAGCACAACTATCAAAGCTGTTGTTCACAATGAAGATCTACCCACAGAATAAGACATGAGAGGGGTGAACAGAGAGGCAAGCTTTGAAACAGCTTGGAACTGTAAAGTTTGGCATTCATCTTAAACCATTTTAGAGCAAAACAGCAAGTTATTTGTTATCCAAATTAATTAAGATCTGCAAAGTACAGTTTATGTTCTTACAATGAGAAAAAAAGTTCAATTCCAAAGTTTTATTGGCATTTAAAATATCAATGGTTCATAACTTTTCATTCCTCCTGTTAAAAAACCCTATAATGTACACTAGTCTACTCAAAATAATTTAAAAAAATGAAGGGTTCCACCCAGTGTAAGACCATATGCTGGTGCAGTGGGCCCTTCCTTCTGATGCACATAGTATTTTGTTTCCAACTCATTCCACCATGTAAATAATATACATTATTAACCAGAATGCCTCATTCATTGTGATCTGGGATGTGTTGTTTAAATGTTCACTTTATTTTTTGAGCAGTGTACTTTTGTGTGTGTGTGTGTGTAGTTTTTTTTGCACATGCACAGTTTTCCTTCAAATTTGTCCTGTTTAAGTTATTAACTTTTAATATATACTTAGAGGCATAGATTTTACTTAAAGTTTTACTTTACAAACTGTTTTTAATGCAGTGAGCATAACTTTCTGTGCAGCACTTTGGAAACGCTTTTAGTTTATGAAATGTGCTATATAAATAAAGTGGATTGGATTGGATTGGAACTTGGACAATGCAGGTCATATAATTTCTTATCAAGGGCAAAACATCTACATAACTTTAGATCAACTGCAAAATGCCTTTATACTTCCATATATTCAATTACACAGATAATATTTGGCACAGTTTTTTCATACCTGGCATCATGTTGAACTCTGTTTGCTGTCTCAATTAAGCATGCAAGCAGCACATGATCTTTGTAGAACTGATGCAGCAGCCAATCAGATTACAGCCCGCCCTACCCTCCCTGGCTGAGTGACAGACCATGTAGAGCTTTGAATTTGGCCACAAGTTATTGGCCTATATAATTCCAAACTTCAAATAGGCAACTAAAGTTATATTTGGAGTATTCTGTCATACATAGATTTATTAGGCTACATAGCTCTAAGGGAAATTGCATAAAAAACAACAAAAGTCACTCTTGTATAAATTCATTGTTTAACAAACAACAACAATAATAGGTATTATTACATAATGCACCATGTTATTACATTTCCTAGCGAATAAAAAAGTTGCAAGTGCATTTTGTAATAATCTTCCCAAAATGTAATAACTTATTACATAATGCGGCAAAATTTATGACAAATAAATTTTGAAAATGTGAAGAAATACAGCGAGTCATTTGAATTTTGACCTCACTTTTCTGATTTTTAAAAAAATGACACTTCAGTTGACACTTCAGTTGGTGGCGTGTCCCCTCTCACAGGACCCTGAAACAGCACCAGATGGTGATAATAATCCTGAAGGATAACAGAACTTTCAGTGCTTTTAAAAAAAAATTTTAATCTGTATGGCTTCCCCTTCAACAGTGTTGTGAGATTAACACCGATTTACCCATGACAGCGTGATCTGGTCCCGGTTCTCCTCCGGTAATGTAGCTCGTAAATGTAGTTCCGGTAAATTCACGGGTACATTTAATAAAGCTTGTTTTTTTTCTCAAATTAAAACATTTGTCAGAAAGGTGATATATTTGCGTCCCAAACAGTTGTCCGCAAAAAAATCCAGCAGCGTATTTTACATTTGCATATTTTCTCTCTAGATTCGTATCAATGCACCCACGTTAGCTCTATTAGCCTGTTAATTTGTAAACATCCGTTTACGGGGGATGTCGCCGTACCGCATCCGCCGTACACTTCCGCCGTACACTTCCGTTACCGGAACACGCTAATGCAGCTAATATGCGCGCAGTGATACAAATCGAGACGAAATAGGCAAATGCGAAATACACTGCTGGATTTTTAGTGGACAACTGTTTGGGATGCAAATATATCACCTTTCGGACAAATGTTGTTTTGAGAAGAAAAACAAGCTTTATTAAATGTACCCGCAAACTTACCAGAACTACATTTACGAGCTACGTTACCAGAGGTGAACCGGGACCACATCTCTGTCATGGGTAAGTCAATGTTTATCTTAGGACACTGTTAAAGGGGACGTCATACAGATTCACATTTAAAAAAACGCACTATCTCTTTAAGCAAAAAGTAGATTAAATACTGACTTTAACCTTTTGCCATAAAACGTACCTGTGCGCTGAGGGATTACACAGGCAATGAACTACTGAAGAAGTCAATTAAATATAACAGATGAATTCATTATGTACCAAGCTCTTTAAAATACAAAGACATATATGTGTCCCACCATGGAATCTGAGCCCGCAAGTCATCTCGGAGACGTTTGGAGTTATTCACAGATTCTGAAAGGACAGGTTCTAAGCTTTCCAATGATGTCTTAGATGTGAAAATCTGACCATATTTTAAAAAGTTGTCTCTGTTTGAAAGCAGCCATACCACATTTTCTAAATCCGAGAAAATCCTTCTCGAAGTTTGGTCTCTTCAGCCCTCCTTGCCTAACAAGCATTTTTGAAATTAAAAATGTATGTTTTTAACATCACTAATGCTGTTACCTGAAACATGGAGAGGCTTCTTCATGATCTCAACTAGCACATTATGCAAAAAAACGAAAATCACAAATTTTGAAAAAACAAAACAAAACAAAAAATGCATTTCCTGAGAATCTGTAATGCCGACATGCGCCCTCAGCTTCCGTGGTGGAACACATATTACTGTATTTTCTCATCTTTGTTAAAGGTCCCATTGCATGACATTTTCACTTTCTGAGGTTTTTGAACGTTAAAGTGAGCTCCCCTACCCTGTTTAGCCCCCCCCCCCCATGGCTAAAAGTTGCGAAATGTGTAAACTGAGCATTTGCGATCCTTTTCCGTGTTTGAAAAAACACAGCCCAAACGGGCGATTCTGAACAAGGAAACTATGTGACGTCACACTGAAGCAAAAATGCAAATGCAGTTCCACCGCCCATCTGTATTTCTACCCACACTCTTTGTAAATCATGCCCAGAGAGTTTGGACCGCGAACGAGCTATGCAATGCGAGATGCGTTTTCTTATTTGCCTGGAGGCACGTGAGAGTGTTTCCAGGCTCGGATGTCCTTTATCCGACCCTCCGAACCTCTGAAACAGCAGTGGTTTAATTTGATTTTCTGTGGAAATGTGTTTATTTTTCAATGGAAATCGTCTCATCTCTTTCTCTGCACAAAAACGCAGAAGTGGGGCCAGCGCACATCGCACCGCTAAAGAGGAAAAAGCGGAGAGTTTGGCCACGCCCCACCCGCTGCACTGGCCTATCTCTGTCCTCCTCATTTGCATTCAAGCAACAACGCCCATAATAAAGTGTTTGAGAGACATATTTTTGACTCTGACTGTGTTCATGAGGCTTTCTCATGCACTGAGTCTTGATTTTGAAGAAGGATTCATTTACAGTATTAGGGAACCATTAAGGCGCCATATAAAAGCATCAAGAAGTACCATGTCATGGGATCTTTAAAATATTGTGTCCTCATCATAAACATATCTGGAGTTATATTTATTTTATTCACACGTTTAACAAATAGGCAAATGTTTTTCTCTCAGATGTAATGTGGTAATACAGGATGTGTTCCACTTTCTTTTTAAACTTCCAACACTTTCACTAGAATAATTTGGATAATTTCAGCCTTGGAATTGCCAATCTCTACTGAATTTAGAGTAAAAGGGAGCTGTTAACTTGCTGTTAAAACTAGCATTTTGAGCTTTAGAGATATAATCTAATAAGAAAGGATTGCTCAAAACGTGTGAATGAAACAAAACAAAACACCAGGTCTGTTTCTGAGGAGGTAACAACATTCTAACATGGCTTACAGCTCCCAAGAGTCACTTTTTTGCGCAATATCTGACTTTTAAGCCATATTTTTTACCCTGTGCTGCTGTCATTCACTGCACAAATCACAAGACTTTATCTGGCTCGAAATGAAGGACAGTAAAAGGCGTGGGGGCAGGATGGGCATGGAGGGGGGCAGAGGTCAGTGTCCCGGGAGCATGGCAGGTCTTTGGCACATTTTCTGCAGCACATCATCTGATCCAGAGGCTGTTTATTCAGATGAAGGGCAGAGCCGGGGCCATAGCTGACAGAGCATCCAGCCGTGACCTGCAGCGGACAGGCCGGATCACAAAAAAACATGGACAGAAGAGAAGATGGTGCATGTGGTGGACACGGGCTGATGGGTAACAAGAGGATGAGGGGTAGAGGAGAAGACAGGAGACGAGAGAGGGAAGAAACTGTAGAAGATAAATCTATGTGGCATCATGTTTGAGAGGCATGTTTGCTGATTCTGAGAAGTTGTAATGTGCTCAGTTGTCTATAGCAGTTAACAATTCAAAACAAAATGATCTGTGTTACTGTATTGTCTGGAAAGGGGAAGAGGGCAGATAACATTACTCTTCTTTCTACTCCCTTTCATTCAGTTTTTTGTGTTATCACACTGTTGAAGTCTTTTTATACTTTATGAATGAAATTTAAAAAAAAATACTTTTCAATTATCAAAAGTCCTCAAAATGTCACCTTTAAACAGAAAGCAGAAATCCATGAATAATAATAAAAAATCTATTTGGGTATAATGTTTGAGAGACATGCTTATTCTGTTATAATTAGTTTTCAAAGTCATTAAAAAGTGCTAAAAATAAGCACCATAGCCATGCAAAAAATTAAATCCTCAAAATGTAAAAGAAAGGAAAAAGGAAGGGGATTGCGGTGTTGCACAGTGGCAGAAGCTCAAATCATTTGACACTGCATTATTCACTCACATCTCAGTCACACTCGATGCTGTGATGCTATACTGACAGTACTGACAGAAATTTGGCTGTCAGAAGTATAAAAAATTAGATCCTAATCAATACTAAAACTAGTGCTGAAACTAGATTCTCATTTGAGCAGATATTTTACTCAAAAAGGCGCATTCACAGGACAGAAATTAACCTTCACTGAATAGTTTTAGACTCACTGCGTGCACATGGTAGGATCGGATTGGATTTCTCCAAATCCGATCCCGTTACTTGGCGGGTGGTCTGTCCTTCAATCTGAGTGCACATGAAAGTCGTGTAATCGGATAATGGGCAGCGACCTGGCCGGCTCCGCTACGCTATGTGGCGCTGTAGTCCAACTACTTCCGGGTGATGGCTACTCAATAAAAACACAACAAACTATGTGGCGGTATACAAAGATGGCGCTCGAGGAGTTTGATGGAGCAGCATTGGTGTACGTGTTGTGCATTCTTTCTTTGCAGCCATGATTTCGTCTGACTTTTCCGGCAACAATCGCTACTTATGACGGCGTCGGCGCCTCCTGCCACTTCCGGGTGAAATCCCTGTCGAAAATTTCCGCACATGCGTAGTACGCCAATCCGATCCGATATCGTGCACAAGGCGACTCCAAGCGGATTATTATTGGCCTAAGCCAGAGGTTCCAATCGGATTTGGGAAACCAATCCCTATACGATCCTTAGCCTGTGCACATGAATTCAATACGATCCCAATCCAATTGCAATCGGATTACACTCGTCCATGTGTACGCAGTGAATGATCTTGAGCTGTATCCGAACAAGTATAAGAGCACAAAGACTAGTGTTAGAGCCATTTTTTATGTTTTGATTAAAAATTTGATTAGTTAGATTTAATATTTATATTGATAGGTTTTATAATGTAAGTCAATTTCAGAATTACAGAATAATATTTGTTTGCATCTTAGTGTCAAAAGCATGAGGACGCATGAAAGACAGCAGAAGCCTCCATCCATAGGGGCACCACAGTCTTTTGACCGTCACGTAGGGTTTAGAAGTTCTAGGAATTAATCTTTTGTTTTGTATGATTTTACGTTTATTAAAGATACAGACATCAAAGCTTGGATTCAAGACTTTATTTTCTACTACGTGTCACGTGTGAAAGAACTTCGAGGCTCAAGGCTAGTGAGTCAGCGCGCTGCACTCACAACTAGTATACGCCAACTGACCACTGTGGAACCTACCTGGACCACTGAGGGACTACACAGAAGACCACATGAGAATATAAAAGAAAGTACTATGATTTAATATTGAAAACCACATTCTATTGTAATAATAATACTACATCGTACTTGTATAGCACTTTACATGACACTGAAAGGCGCTTCACATAAATCCAAACACACAAACACAAATGAAAGAAATAAACAGGAGATTAAACAGTTATTTAAAGGCTATTTTGAACAGGTGAGTTCTTAGGGCTTTTTTGAAGATGGGGAGTAGGGATGAGTCTCTGATGTGATTGGGCAGGGAGTTCCAGAGGGTGGTTGCAGCAGGAGAAGGCCCTGTCCCCCCAGGTCTTGTGTTTAGTCCTGGTGAACGTCAGCTGATCGGAGGGTACGGGCGGGGGTGTGGTAGTGGTGGAGGAGCTCAGAGAGGTTGGTAGGGGCCAGGTTATGGAGGGACTTATTCGCAATGGTGAGGAGTTTGAATTGGATGTGCTGAGGGATGGGGAGCCAGTGGAGATCTTTGAGGACAGGGGAGCCAGAGGAGATCTTTGAGGACAAGGGGGGCAGTGGAGATCTTTGAGGACCGGGGAACCAGTTGAGATCTTTGAGGACAGCGGAGCCAGTGGAGATCTTTGAGGACCGGGGAACCAGTTGAGATCTTTGAGGACAGGGGAGCCAGTGGAGATTTTTGAGGACAGGGGAGCCAGAGGAGATCTTTGAGGACAAGGGGGCCAGTGGAGATCTTTGAGGACAGGGGAGCCAGTGGAGATCTTTGAGGACAGGGGAGCCACTGGAGATCTTTGAGGACAGGGGAGCCAGAGGAGATCTTTGAGGACAAGGGAGCCAGTGATGATCTTTGAGGACAGGGGAGCCAGAGGAGATCTTTGAGGACAGGGGTGATGTGTTCACGGGAGGAGGTGCGAGTGAGGAGGCGGGCAGCAGAGTTCTGGATGTACTGGAGTCTGTGGAGGAGTTTGGAGGGTGAACCGTAGCGCAGGCTGTTGCAGTAGTCGAGGCGGGAGGTGACGAAGACGTGGATGAGGGTTTCGGCAGACTGAGGGGAGAGGGATGGACAGAGGCGAGCGATGTTGCGGAGGTGATAGAAGGCGGTTTTGGTGATGTGTCTGATCAAAGGTGATGCAGAGATTACTGAGGTGGGAGGAGGAGGAGACTGAGGAGCTGTCGATGGAGAGGGCGAGGTTATTGTCTAAAGAAAGAGTGTTTTTCATTATTATCATGATATCAAAATGAGTAATGGTATCGAGTGTATTCCTTACCATTGAAATCGACTGAAATTTTAGTATCATGACACTAGACTCCACACTATCTCTGCACTTCACTCATGCATTTCAGAAATTGACTTGAACACCAAATTGTGTAGCTGTCACTCACAGCTATCAATCACTCCCAGAACAGAAGAGAATAGTCATCCCATTTTATTTTTACCCTTAAACACGTCGCTGATATGAATGACCGCAGTCCAGTGGGGTCGGTGTTGTCCAGTGCTGCTCTCATTGTCCCTTGTGTGACATTGTTGTTTGTTCACATTATTTATGCACAGAGCTGCTTAGTCAGACAGTGCCCTGACTTCTTGAGTGCTGTCGTTTGAAAGTCAGAAGAAAGAGAGAAATAAATGAAGGGAGCGAGTGGAGAAGAGTGACCCGTATTTCATCCTCGCTCCACATCGCAACATAATTAACCTAATGAAGATCAATTAAGAGCTTGTGTCTGCTCGGTCAGGCCGTCACAGGGCACAGCTCCTCCTCTGTCGCTGTCTCCAGTGTGGCCCACAGCAGCAGAGGAGTATGGACCAAACCAGCTAAACATTATGACCACCTGCCTACCCCTGGGGCTTTCTTTGAGTTTGCATGTTCTTCTTGTGCCTAGGTTGATTTCCTCTGGGTATTTCGGTTTCCTCCATCAACCAGAAACATGTTCCTGATATGTGGTCAATGTGGTCTACTCCATTCAGTGTAGTGAAGACTGCAGTGAGCGCTACACTGGAGAAACAAAACAGCCACTTCACAAGAGGATGGACCAACACAGACAAGAGAGCCAGAGTGGACCTCAGTACATCTCCCCCTAAAAGGACCTCAGTCTGCCGTACATCTCCACCTAAAAGCCACGGGCCACTCCTTTGAGGACAGTGAGGTACAGATCTTGGCCAGAGAAAAGAACTGGGAGTTAAAGAGGCTATTTTTGTCAAGAAAGAGAATCCTTCCTTGAACAGAAATGGAGGTCTCAGACATCATTTGTCTCCCATCTATAACTCTATCCTCAAACCTAAATCAAAACAAACAAAGAAAACAATAGTGCAGCAGGTCAGGTCCAGAGGTGTGAAAACACCCATTATGGCCCTGAATGGTTCTGCCACCCACACTCCACTCCCACTGCAGATCTGATAGGCCCACCTAACCAACAGAACCTGTAAACAAATAGGTGTGGTAGATTCAAAGTAAATTCATTGTAGTTAGCTCCTCCCTACAGGCAATTATAAGCAGTGTCCACCAGCACTCTAGCCAGAACTGAAGAAGCACCAAAGTTTTGTCCAGTTGACAATTTGAATTTCTCCTTTTGCCATGTTCTTTATAGATAGGCTAAATGCAGAGGTCAGATCCATCCATCTATCCATTTTCTTCAGCTTATCCTGGGCCGGGTCGCGGAGCCAACAGTCTAAGCAGGGACTCCCAGACTTCCTTCACCCCAGACACTTCCTCCAGCTCCTCCAAGGGGACCCCAAGGCGTTCCCAGGCCAGCCGGGAGACATGGTCACTCCCGCGTCTCCTGGGTCTTCCCGGGGGCCTCCTCCCAGTGACAAAGAGTAAACAATAAATAAAGTAGGTGTATTAGTTTCGGAGTAGTTTCAGTGTAGTTACCTTCTCCCTTTAGGCAGATTCAAGACAATGTCCACCAGCGTCTGACCAGAACTGAAGAAGCAGCTTGCATGAGCCACAAAACGTCTTCACTAAAAAAACTTTTGAATGTGTGTGGGAATGGGTAAGTAGTTCCTAAAGAACTTTCAGTGCCTTGATGGTGGAAAAGCGCTATATAAATATGTAACCATTTACCAATCTTCATTTTATTAAACTTTACAGTAATATGCTATGGCAGAGATATGATGAGACATTATATTAGAAGAAAAAGCTACCAATTTATGTGTATATTACCAACACTGCATTACGTTAAAATGTTTAATAATAAAATACATTATAACTAGGGCTGTCAGTTTAACTAATTAGCTTAATTAATTACACTGATAATTAATGCGTTATAAAAATTAACGTTATTAATTATGAGCGGCAATTGAATGCGCGCACATTTTAATTTGGCATGCGGGGCCTTTGAACAGCAAGTTTATTTATAAAAATGTGACGGAGCGTTGTCCCCGAGGAGAGCACGTGAAGACGTGTGCGCCTCTTTCCATATCTGCTGTTCCACGCGCCAAACAGTTTCATTATCAACCATAAACTGTGTTCTGCCGCGACTAAGGGTGCATACTTAGAAGCACCAGTTTTGCCCATCCAAATCATGCTAAACCCGTGGCGTGATCTACCTGGACACATCTGTGCCGGTAGTTTAAATCCTTCAGTTTGAATGAGTAATTTGCACGGGCAATTATTTGTATCTGTATATTTGAAGCTTTGTATATTATTTATTGACGTTGCATGAAAGCTACTGTATGCGCTCACCTTTTGGCACCAGAAATATTCACCATTTAATAGTGGAATGGTGTAAATGAGCTTTCGAATGAATGTTATGTAATGTGGGAGGAGGAATGGGGGTATATAGGTGCACTCTGCAGGTCTCAGTCTTGTCTTGGTTACAGTGGAGGTAACATGTACGGAGAGAAAGAGTGAGCCAAAGACTTAAAGGGGAAGTCTGCAGTCATTTCACTGTACCACTGTAAATTGCACGTTTGACCCCTTTTCGCACTGTGGGAGAGCACAATAAACCACCTAAAAAATTAATTAAAATGCGATTAATTAGATTAATTGATTACAAATCCTGTAATTAATTCGATTATTTCTTGTTAATCGCCTGACAGCACTAATAATAACTGTGGGTGACTTTTGCCATTACAGATATAGACAAACAAAGCGTTTCCTACTAATTGGCTCAATGTGAGGTCATATGTGTTGGAGAACGTGTGATAATTCTAATTGGCGTGTGGTCCTGCTGCAGTTGCCAGGCGTGCATCACAGCGGTATCACAGGGACTGGGTGTGGAGACAAGGGCTCACGTGCACTGATTAAACAGTCCAGAAAAGACTGCAGCGGATGTCATTTAGCGGACTTTAATATTGTGTTTTCCCTCAGTGGATAGAGGCCAGTTTCCATTTTATTATCCAATGCTTAAAAAAGATTACCAGACCTGCTGGAGATAATGATGTCTCCACACAATTTAGGAAAGGCTCTGGGGAGGAGCTTGGACAAAGTTAGGTCAAAAACACAACACATTGCATCTGTAAAGCTGCTGGGGAATCTATGCAAAAACACACACATAAAGCTTATAGAGTACTGATTTTTCTATTAATCATTAGTTGAATCAAATCTTGAGACATCCAGGAATAAGATATTATCACAAAGTTAATCAAAACCACTAAACTTTTGCAGGCAACCAGGTAGCTTCAGTCAGAGAAGTTTTAAAGTCACTTCCTTAATATAAACATAATTCTTCATCCCATCATATTTTTGTCCATGAGACCAGATCCAGATACACCACAAAACACAGCTCTGGAAAAAAATAACGAGACCACTGCAAAATGATCAGTTTTTCTTATTTTACTACTTATAGGTATGTGTTTGGGCAAAAGGAACATTTTTATTTTAGTCTATAAACTACTGACAACATTTCCCCCAAATTCAAAATAAAAATATTATCGTTTTGAGCAGGGGTGCCCAACACGTTGATTGCGATCTACCAGTTGATCGCCAAGGTAGTGTGGGTAGATCGCAGTGTCGTAGTACTCGACACCGTTCTTGGTCTCGAGATGAGTGCGATCATATTTCATTACGGCCGCTTCGCAACAGCGTGCACCTTTGCGTGCCAGCGTGTATCACAGGGCAGGTTAAACTTTATAGAACATCCTACCTGTCCGTCCACTCTATCCATTCGAAAATGTTCTAGAATGCAAGAAATCACATCGCACCATCAACCTCAAAAGTAGATCTTGGCTAAAAAAGGTTGAGCACCCCTGGTTTAGAGCATTTATTTGCAGAAAATGACAAATGGTGAAAATAACAAAAAAGATCCATGTTTTCAGACCTCAAACAATGCAAAGAAACAAGATCAAATTCATTTTAAAACAACATAATACTAATGTTTACACTTAAGAAGAGTTCAGAAATCAATATTTGGTGCAGTAACCCTTATTTTTAATCACAGCTTTCATGCATCTTGGCATGCTCTCCACAAGTCTTTCACATTGTTCTTGGGTCCTCGTTTAGACCTGGTTTAGTCTTGGTTCAGACCTGGTTTAGTCCTAGTTTAGACCTGGTTTAGTCTTGGTTCAGATCTGGTTTAGTCCTAGTTTAGACCTGGTTTAATCTTGGTTCAGATCTGGTTTAGTCCAAGTCTTTCACATTGTTCTTGGGTGACTTTATTCCACTCCTGGTGCAAGAACTGAGGTAGGTCAGCTTTGTGTTTGTGTTGGAATTCAACAGACGCTGGAATGGAATGGCTGTAATACATGTAGAGATGCTGTCTTATTTTTTTCCAGAGCTGTATGCTGTGATAATTTAATATCAAAAGAAATCATGATAACAGCTGCTCACCTCAGCGTTGTATGAATAATATTATGGAGCGCTAATTATGGTCAGGATTTAATTGTGTAATGTAAACATCACTTATTAAAAATATATTTCCTCACAGCGTACACGGTTCTTAATTATATATTCAAAATACTCGATATCACACTTAACAAAATGTACATAAATTTAATATCAAAAGCCAACATGATAACAGCTGCTCTCTTCAGCTCTACGAGGAGTTTGGGGATTGCTAATTATGGTCATGATTTGAAGAGGGAGTGTGCAGCCTCTGGGGGAGTTCTGAGAGCGTAGCTGAGCAGTGCTACGTGTGTCGGGGTGCTCTGTGTCCTCTGCTGTTCTTCTGAAGGTTTTTCATAATTAATATGTTTAATATGAGAGGAGGACGTGATGAATGAGGACAGGTGGAGGATCCAGCTCACCCAGACTCCTCTGTGGGCTACAGACTCCCACGACCTGCCTCCCAGACCTCCAACACTGAAAAATACACCTTAAAGATCCCATGACATGGTACTTCTTGATGCTTTTATATGGCTCCTTAATGGTTCCCTAATACTGTAAATGAATCCTTCTTCAAAATCAACACTCAGTGCATGAGAAACAGAGATAAGATGAGAAAGAGTAATTTTTCTCCCTCAGAACAGGTCATAATGGGCGTTGTTGCTTGAATGAAAATGAGGAGAAAAGAGCTGGGCAATAGTAGAGGGTGGGGCCGTGGCCAAACGCTCCGCTCTCCGCTGTAGCTCACAGCTGATCCATTTCCTTGTTTTTGCACGGGGGGAGAGATTTGAAGCGTTCCATTGAAAAATAAACACATTTCCACAGAAAATAAAATTAAACCACTGCTGTTCAAAGATCCAGAGGCTCAGATAAAGGACTTCCAAGCCTAGAAACACTCGGACGTGCCTCCAGGCAAATAAAAAAACGCATTTCGCATTGCCTAGCGCATTCGCAGTCCAAACTCTCTGGGCGTGATTTACAGAGACGCTGAGTACAGACAGACGGGGGTGGAACTGCATTTGCATTTCTTTTTTCGATTTGACGTCAATAAGGTGCCTTGTTCAAAATCGCCCGTTTGAGCTCAGATTTTTTGTAAAGCAGAAAAGGATCGCAAATGCTCAGTTTAGACATTTCGCAACTTTTAACCATGGGGGGGGGGGCTAAACAGGGTAGGGGAGCTCACATTAACATTCAAAAACCTCAGAAAGTGAAAATTTCATGCCATGGGACCTTTAAAATATGGTTGTTAATCATGTTTAGAAAAACTTGAGTCGATAGTCAACATAATAATTTCTATACACTACTTACAAACTGTCAATATAAATGGCAGTCATCATAATTTTCCAAGTCACAATTCGAATATTATTGAACAAACCTCCCAAAGATAACAGTATTTGTTTCAAAAATAAAAACTTAAAATGCACTGTTCCAAATTATTCTGCATAACAGAGTTTCAAACCATGTTATTGTTGTAAAGAACTGATTTTTTTTTTTTTTCTTCCACCCAGTTAGAAGCATTAGCATATTACTGAAATCAAAAGCTGTTTCAGTCAAAACATCTGAACAGGTCAAGCTACATTTGAACATAGAAGCCCTTATTTGACAGTAGCTTCACAATTCTGCATCCATTGAACTTGTGAGTTTGTGGAGAGTTTCTGCTTGAATTTCTCTGCAGGATGTCAGAATAGGGGTGGGATTCAATAAGTTTTCTTCTTCCCACTCCTTTTTGAGCAAAAAAAAAAAGTGAACGTATTAGACTGTATTTTGGTTACATGTATTTATTTCTTTGTGCTGACCTGCTCGAAATGAATAAATAAATTAAATGAATGAAATGAAGAATAGCCTCTCAGAGCTGCTGCTTGAATGTGAACTGCCTCCTGCCCTCAGATCTTTCACTTGAGCTCCAAAAGGTTCTCAATAGGGTTCAGGTCAGGGGAGGATGGGGCCACACCATGAGATTCTCTTATTTTATGTCCATAGCAGCCAATGATGCAGAGGTGTTCCTTGAGCATGAAATGGAGCATTGTCATGCATGAAGATGATTTTGCTACAGAAAGCACAGTTCTTCTTTTTGTACCATGGAAGAAAGTGCTCAGTCAGAAACTCCACATACTTATAGAGGTCATTTTCACACCTTCCCCTAAAGTGGCTGACCAGCTCTCTCCCTGTGATTCCGGCCCAAAACATGACCACCTCCTCGCTGTCGCAGCCTTGTTGGGGCATGGTGGCCGTCCACCAACCATCCACCACACCATCCAGGGTTGCACGACACTCAGTGAACAAGACTGTTCGAAAATGAATCTTCATGTATTTCTGGGCCCACTGGAGCAGTTTCTGCTTGTGACCATTGTTTAATCCTGAATAGAAGGTTTCTGCAGAACTGCAAGCCTCTGGAGGATCCTACACCTTAACTTTTCACGAAATATCTAAGGTTTTCATACCCTGTCCAAGGTATTCAACTCTTTCACCCTTTTCAGCACTAAAGAGATTATTTTTCTTTCCCATATTGCTTGAAAATGTTGCTCTGCCTAATAATGTTGAACGTCCTTAAGTTGTTTTTCCTTTAATTGGACGCACCTGAAAACTCAAAACATTTTACCTTTATGTCACTTAAACATAATTTGAATAATAATTTGAACGCGGTATATACTGTATCTGTTGCATTGTCCAGTCTTATGCAACTCCATTATGTGACTGGTTTCAATATATCTGGCTGGTGTTGACTTATGCAGATCACAGTATGGCAATAAGCACATCTATCGTAGGTGTTTTAATTGCTCAAAAGTGCCTGGAAAATTTATACTGTACAACAATCCAGGCAAAGCAACAAAAAACAAAACAAAATAAAAAACAAGAAGTTAATGGTTTAACTTCATTTCACTTTTGGCAGAAGAAGTTACAGTGGATAATTAACTCCAGATTAACATGTGCAGCACTCTGAACTGTGTGGATAATTAATGATTACAAAAAACAGTGAAAGTTAAGGTAATCACATATCAAGAAGAGTAATGTGACCTTTTGGATATTTCAGTGTAATAAATGGGAAAAACTGTCTCTTTCCCTCCACCTGGGAGTATGACATCATCACATTAGAAACTGAAAACCACCAATAGCCTTATGGGAAATGCAGCGTTCCTGGTTGTATGTATGCCTCAGGTTCATTAAGTGTGTTACAGAGTGTGTGTGTGTGTGTGTGTGTGTGTGTGTGAGGGGAGGTGATTAGTCTGTGTCTGTGTGTGTGATTTATGAGGCTGTGGTCAGAAAGCTCAAGAGGAGATGTCCTGGCTCTGGGCCGGCTGCACCTCAACTGATATGAAAGCTCCATTCACATTCAGAGAGAGGGAGGGAATTAGGGGAAGGGAAAGAGGGATGGGGGGAAAGAGATTGAGGGGGTGGCGTAGAAGAGGGAGAGTGAGAAAATAAGTAAAGTCAACTTTACACTGTAGAATCTAATAAGTAAACCTTTCTTGAAAAAATGAAAAATGAAACCCATTGCCTTGAAAAATCTGACTAACGTGAACTGTGAATTTAAAGCTGTTACAGTTATGGGAAAATAAATAAGGTTCAATAAAAACATAAAGGCTAAATCATGGCTATGATACTAAAAGTCTTTGTTAAACCACTTCTTGTGCAAAGTTCATATGAAACACAAATATTTTAATCATCAAAACACTGACACTCACTGCGTGCACATGGTAGGATCGGATTGGATTTCTCCAAATCCGATCCCTTACTCTGCGGGTGGTCTGTTCTTAGATCCAAGTACACATGAAACTCGTGTAATCGGATAATGGTCAGCGACCTGGCCGGCTCCGCTACGCTATGTGGCGCTGTGGTCCAACTACTTCCGGGTGATGGCTACTCAATAAAAACACAACAAACTATGTGGCGGTATACAAAAATGGCGCTCGAGGAGTTTGACGGAGCAGCATTGGTGTACGTGTTGTGCATTCTTTCTTCGCAGCCATGATTTCATCTGACTTTTCCGGCAACAATCGCTACTTATGACGGCGTTGGCGCCTCCTGCCACTTCCTGGTGAAATCCCTGGTGAAAATTCCCGCACATGCGCAGTACGCCAATCCGATCCGATATCGTGCACAAGGCGGCACCAAGCGAATTACTATCAGCCTAAGCCAGGGGTTCCAAACGGATTCGGGAAACCAATCCCTATACGATCCTTAGCCTGTGCACATGAATTCGAGACGATCCCAATCCGTTTGCAATCGGATTACACTCGTCCATGTGCACGCAGTGAATGCCAAATGTGTTGCATAAATGAGTTTCCTTCCTTTGAACAAACAAAACTGTAGCGCTGTAACAAAATAATTTAGTAAAATATACCAAAAAAATACTCTTGGTGACATATTGATACAGAAGCCCACAATATCGATACTGTAGTATCACATTAGGCGATAAGATATTTTAATATTTTTGCACACCATTGGGGATTTTGCTGTTATAGGGATATAACAGTATCCAAATCTCTAGGTACAATATTTGTTGCGATATAACAGAATTGTGAAAATTCTACTTTAAAGGTGCATTTTGTAACTTTCCCAGTGGAGGGTCCATCACCTTCTTGTTTCTATGGATATGTCGTTGCTCTGCCTGGAATGTTCCACAGTATGACATTAAACAGCTCTATTTTATATTTATTCAATTACAGGTGGTTTTATAGCTCAAAAATGCCACACACAAAAAAAAAAAACGGGGTCGCCTCTCCACAGAGCTGACCGTGTACAGTAAATTTTTCTTTCATCTAACTAGGCAGAGTAAGTTATATGTACCTTAGTGTCCGTTCATATAACTCATGTTGTGAAGCTGTGCCAACGAATCAGTCAATGTGTGCACATGGATGAGTGTAATCCGATTGTAAACAGATTGGGATCGTATCGAATTCATGTACACAGGCTATGGATCGTATAGGGATTGGTTTCCCGAATCAGATTGGAACCCCTGGCTTAAGCCGATAGTAATCCGCTTGGAGTCGCCTTGTGCACGATATCGGATCGGATTGGCGTACTACGCATGTGCGGAAATTTTCGCCAGGGATTTCACCCAGAAGTGGCAGGAGGCACCGACGCCGTCATAAGTAGCAATTGTTGCCGGAAAAGTCAGACGAAATCATGGCTGCGAAGAAAGAATGCACAACACGTACACCAATGCTGCTCCATCAAACTCCTCGAGCACCATCTTTGTATACCGCCACATAGTTTGTTGTGTTTTTATTGAGTAGCCATCACCCGGAAGTAGTTGGACTACAGCGCCACATAGCGTAGCGGAGCCGGCCAGGTCGCTGAGTAGAAGTAGAAACCTTTACTTTAAGAGTTGGTTAAACCATGGAAACCGATTGCCTTGAACTGAGAAAGTAACTGTTACTTATAGACACAAGTTAGAGTAAAAACAGGTTCTATTCTACAATAATGCCATTTGCATCAGGTACACAAGGATTTGAATATGTATTAGTCTTTGAAAAAAAAAGTAACAAACCAGATAAATTTCAAAAAACATCGTAATATGTGAAACAATAAAATAATATCGCTCGGGTATTCCATGTGAACTCAACCAAGGCCTCACACTTAGAGCTCCAAAACATTCTGGAAGAACCAAAACAGGTGCACAGGTGTAATCTGGCACAGACTGAATGAACAGAAGGAGTGTACAGAGACCGTCCTGGGATGATCAGGGAATGAGCGACAGCTGTAGGAAAAAACAGGGAGGAAGCAAAAGGAGGATGGGAACAGACTGGGAAGTGGAGCTGGACTCTTGGCAATAAAACGTCACTGTTGAAGTTACTCGTCTCATTCAAGTTGACCTTAGTCTAATTGACAAGTAATGTGCTTTTTTTGACCCTGAAAGTGAGTGTTACTTTACCACAATCATTATGAGCCACAAATTCATAGCTGTGAGGAAGCAAACTGAATGCAAATTAACCCTAGTGTTAAATTTTACATTGTACAAACAGGAATATACAGTGAAAGTTTGAATTAACCACTTTCTTAATCGTGTATATAGTGTTTTAATAGCATTATCTACTGTTCCTGGTCAGATTTGGCAACTTCAGTCCAAACTAGATAAATCTGCAGCTTTCTAAATCTAAGGTTTCTCAGTCACTGTTCCTCATGTGTCCAGATCCTGCACCTCCTCCCCTCACTCTCCCCTTTAGTCCAGTTTAGTCCAGGTACTGTCGAGTTTAGCAGCTCTATTTAAAATGTTATTGTGGGCAAGTGTAGTTGTTTAGTCCCACTTTAAAAATGTAATTACAGCATCACATTTTAAGATTGCGTGTTACCTTTTATTGTTTTGCTATATTTGTAGAAAACATCAAAATGTTTAATTAGGTTCAGTTTTGTTGTTTCTTTTGTACTACAGTGAAGCCGTTTCTCTGTCACGCCTGCTTTATTCATGTTTCATGCTGCGTTTGGCTCTGGAATGTTAGAATCAGCTGCACCACTGGAAGCTCTCATCACTTAAGTTTTATCGCTTTCAAACCAATTTCCATCTGTAGGAATTAACTGTACAGTATACGATGTACAATACTCAATATAGAATCTGATAATTAAACTCTTTGAAATGTGATTTTTAGCATTAATGTGACTATGAATGTGACTTTTTAGTATCTGTGCAAATAAGTATTTAGTTTCTATACTAGTTTTAGTATCAATTAGTGTCTGATTTTCAGTACTGTTGACAAAGTAAAGTAGATAATGTCCACAGCAGGGTTGTCAAAAATTTCTAAAATCAGATACTAAATGATACTAAAACTAGTATGGAAACTAAATACTCAGTTGAGCAGATATCAATACAAAAAAGTCAGATTCACAGCACAGAAGTGAACCTTTCCTGACGAGCTTTAACATGATCTTGAGCTGTATCAGAACATGTGTAAGATCACATAGACTAGTATACGCCCATGGACCACTAAGGAACACACTGTGATGTTATTGAGGTTATAATGTTAAGTTAAAGTTGTGGTAAGTTGTGGGCCAACAAAAATTGGTCTGAGGGCCGCATTTAGCCCCCAGGCCATAGTTTGAACACTCCTGGATTACACAAATATAAGACCGCATAGTAATATAAAACAAAGTACTATGATGTGCATGGAGTTTTGTACTATGATTTAATATTGAAACTCATTCTATGGTCTAAAAAAATAGTGTTTTTAATTAGGGCTGTCAATTTAACGCGTTAATTAGATAAATTAATTACACTGCAAATTAACGCGTTATATAAAAATTAACGCAATTAATTATGAGTGGCAATTCAATGTGCACACATTTTAAATTTGGCGTGCGGTGAGCAAATGCCAGGGCCTTTGAACGGCAAGTTTATTTATAAAAAGAACGAAGACGGGATCAACAAGAACGCCGTGATTTGAAGCTTTTGTCAAAAATAATTTTCTGATCACTGAAGCTGTTCCAGCCTGACAGATCATTTGAACGATAAACACGTCCGGACAAGTTCCATCGTTACCGGTGACCGAGCGTGCGTGAGCGCACTTCAACAAACCATCCAACCATCAAACGACGCTCACAGAATTTGGGAAACGAATGAGCAAAGCGCTCACTTGAAAACTGACAAACTCAATCGCAAAGTGGGTTCGTTCCTTCGTTCGCTTGATCGCTCACTCACAATCTCTCTCTCCCTCTCAATCTCTCTCTCACACTCTTATAATGCGATTAATTAGATCAACTAATTACAAATCCTGTAATTAATTAGATTATTTTTTTTAATTGCCTGACAGCACTATTTTTAATTATCATTTTGGTTTCAGAATCAGCGCTGAGCACCGAGTCTATTCCCAGTGTCTTTTCCCAGAGTTTGAAGTACAGTATTACCAGTTTGAAGTACTGATGCTGAGGAGTGAATGAATAAAGAATAATGTAAAGCTCTATGAGAGACTTATGAAGCAAAGCCCAAATTTTATCTGGGCCATTATTTGAAATTCTGACATAAATGATAGAAGAAGAATAGGTCTGATCTTTACTGGACTGAGCAGAGCAGGTGACATTAGAACAACTTAACAGCCACAGTACAGCGATAATATCACATCATACAAAACCAAAAGTTTTTACGTAATAAAAATAAACAAAAATCTTCAGGACTATTCACTTCTATTTTTCATCGGAGAGTATTACGGTCCTTCTCATTTTCCCACTGAGATGAGCTAAAGATGTTTAAAAATTCATATGCGAAACAGTAAATACTCTTTTGAAAGCTTTATGTACTTTGAATAATGTCTTTTGGGATCGCTGTTTATACTTTAGCACTAGTAACGAAAGAAAACTTAGCTCCCACAAGCTCTTAACGGCCGATTGTTAAAGTTAGTGCTCCGCTTCCATTACCTTTATGACAATTTTGCATTTTTAAAAAGGTGACACAAGACTGTTGGGGAAGTTGCAGAAGCTGGAGCTTGCATATTCATCCCTGTGACAAAGTTTACCCTATAGCGCGCCGCTCAGTGGGCCCATAACTGCTAATATCCAAAATATAACATCTAATTAGCGCGCGACATGGCAGAGGAGCTAAATGCAGAACACTACGAGCTGCCAGGTTATGGAAAATGCTCCACAAACCAGCGGAATCAGCCCTGCTCTAGTTCTGTCATCAGAGAACACGACATTATTAAAGCACTATTTAAAGCATGTACATGGCGTTTATTATCTTTCATTTGTTCGGCTTGTTTTAGCGTCAAATAAGCAGAACAAGCAGTGGATCTAAAAGTGTTAAATGGACACTTCATAGTTCTCAGTGTACGTCAGTGACTGTACATACAGGTGCCAAGTTAGAATGTGTTTTTCTTTGCCAGACATGTGAAGCATTAGAGGACAATGCAGGTGTGAGAGGAGGAGGGTAGGTTAGATGAGGTAAAGCTTTCGATACTGATACTGGAATCAAACATCACTAGCAAAACCAAAAAACAAAAATGCTGGATCGGGTAGTGGTTCCATGATATCGGTTAAGTAGGCTACGTTCACACTGCAGCCTGAAGTGACCCAAATCCATTTTTTTTTTGCCTCTATGCGACCTGTATCTGATCTTCTATTGACAGTCTGAACGACACAGATCCGATTTTTTCAAATGCGACCCAGGCCACTTGGATATGTGGTCCTAAAACCGATACATATCCGATCTTTGACATGCGACTTCAGTCTAAACGGCCAAGTTGCTTTCATCCGACCTGCCTGTTTCCTCCCATGAGAGTGGTACAAGTCGGCATTCACAAATGTACATAAATGTTCCTCTTGTCATATGAAAATTTTGTATGAACTCCGTGTCAGTGAAGCGGCGGACTGCAACTTTAAAAAAGCCAGATGATCACTCATAGCGTCCATGTTTACTTCCGTAAACACTGAGCACGCTCGCTGTGTTTGACGTCATCGTGTCCTCCAAGGCGCATGCGGGACACTTTTGGGGTGTTTAAAGTTCACACTGGAGGTCACATACAAGCCGCATCTAATTGGAAATGTGCAGAAAAATTGGATTTCACAAATAAATCAGAATTGAGCATTCAGCCCTGCAGTGTGAACGTAGCCGTAGATAGGGTCTGAATACTTACGACCATGTGATATTTCAGTTTTTCTTTTTTAATAAATCTGCAAAAACGTAAACAATTCTGTTTTTTTCTATCAATATGGGGTGCTGTGTGAACATTAATGAGAAAAAAATGAACTTAAAGGTACAGTGTGTAGGATTCGTGGCGCATAGGTGGATGGTGGCTATTGCACTTCCTGTTTTAGCTACGGCAGACCTCGAGGGTCACCCGGGCGCGTCGTAACGCGGACAGCTCGCGCACCCGCGCATGAACCGCGCGCCGCTACTGTATAAATACGCGGTCCCGTTCACTGTTTTTTTTTTCTTTCCCCATGAGAGCACACATTCCCGATCGTGTACCATGACAATCTACACATCAAATGAAACCTTACAGTCTCCTCTTTTTGACTATGCAATTCATTTCCCGGCACAACAATCACTCCCCGAGCACATGGGGCTTTTATACGGAAAAGCACAAAACGAGGTTTGTTACTTAGCTTACCTTTGAAGGACAGGTCAAACTCTGTATTTCACCATAAACTTGGTCTCAATCTGTCCGTAAGGATCTAGCGAATAAAATCCAGTAAAACAATTTAGTCCAAAACACGTGTTAGATCCATTACGACGTGTGATCCGGCAACATGCTTGTCGTTGTTTACCCAAAACCACGAGCCTTGCCGAAGGCGGAGCCCAAATGTCCTTCTGCGGCTCTCGTAATCAAAATGGCTGCCTCTATATGGGGACGATCCCCCTTTTATGCAGGTATATCTAAGTCCAACAGAATACTTTGATTTCATGATGGAAATGAAAAGGCTTGGAAAACAATGTATATTTGAATGGGTATCTTCAATTTCTGTAATTAACGGGTAAAAATCTTACACACTGTCCCTTTAAATGATTTTAGCAAATGGCTGCAGTATAACAAAGGGGTCTGAATACTTTCTGTACCCTTTCTGTGTTGGTTGGGCCTTAATTGCTTGTAAAAAAAAAAAAAAACTATTTACAGGCTCATTTAGGCCGAAAACATCTAGGTGCACTGTGTAACATTTCAGTTGGGGGTCCGTCACCTGCTTGTTTCCATGGATATGTCATTGCTCTGTCTGGAATATTCCACAGTATGACATTAAACAGCTCTACTTTACATTTATTTAATTACAGTTTTATACCTCAGAAATATTTAGAAAAACAGGGACTTTAACTGAGCTGGTCGCCTCTCCACAAATCTGACCTGTAGCTTGGTCTGGTTTAGTCTCAATGAAGATACAAAGGTTTAATGCCATACTGTGAAACATTCCAGACACAGAAATAGTTATTTGAAGAATCAATAACAGCTGAATTACACAGTTTGATCTCTTGTGGGATAAATTAACTGTGGTTTAAGGAAATAAGTGACCATCTCTACACTGATATCTGTTAATATTAAGAATATTAAGTATCAATACCAGTATTGGAAGTGAAAAAAAAATGGGTTGGTGCATCCATACAGTCAAAAACCCTCCTGATCCTTGCTTAGACCAAGTGCATATTATTGTTGCATCTCTTGGTAAGAATATGAACGTGTGTGTGAGATTGATGGTGGTTAGGTGTCAAAGGCGCAGATTGGCGCAGATTGGCAGCCTTTCTTCTGTCTTTATACCCAGGGCAGCTGTGGCTACAGAAGTATACAGGTCTGGAAAAAAATAAGAGACCACTGCAAAATTATCAGTTTTCCTGATTTTACCACTTATAGGTATTAGGGATGTCAACAATTAATCGATTAACGATTAATTGTCGATTAAGACGTTGGTCGAACAAAATGCATTAATTGTAATTAATCGCTAATCGCGGACACTCGCACCCGCGTGGTCACGAAACAAGGCAACCGCACACCGCGCTGCGCCAAGCTCGACTCACAGCCGGGCGCAGGCGCCAACGGCACTGCTCAGCAGCCCCGGGTGTACGCGTTTTTAACATAGTTCATGGTGGAGAATAGTTGCTCGCATGCATATGTGGATCCGAAGATCGACAGGACTCCAAATGCATATTTCTATTTGTAGGTGTCGGGGATGGCATTCCATGTCTCAAACACGAGTTTGTCCGGTCTTGGAAGGTTCTCAATATCACTCCATTTGTGATTCTGAGCAAGAGCGGCCTTCTGACGAGAAACATCTTCAAGATCATCTGTCAGGCGTTTAAACTTAGACACCCATATATCTTTGTCAGCTATGTCAGCCAGCTCCAGCTCAAGATCAGGTTGACTTACACCTGCAAATGCAGTCACATTTAACAGGGATGGGTCGATGGTCAGGGGGAGTGATAGGGAAAGACAATGGCTTTTTCCTCTCTGAACTCACGGAATCGTTTCCCAAACGAAGCTTGCATTGTGGTGATTGCAGACTCCAAATACTGTGAATTTATCACCTTGTGAGCTTGTTTGAACTCCCTTAAGGACGGGAAGTGAGACAGTGTTCCTCTCTGTAAATCTCTCGAAAACACAGTCAGCTTTCGCTCAAACGCTAACACCTCTTCCAGCATGTGTAGCGCTGTGCCTCCTCTCCCCTGAAGAGATGTATTCAGCGCGTTCAGGTTTGCTGTCATGTCCACCATGAAATGCAGCTTTTCCAGCCACTCTGGCTGTTCCAGCTCAGGAAAGGTGAGCCCTTTGCTGCTCATGAAAGTCTTCACCTCTCCCAAACATGCTGCAAAGCGTTTCAGCACCTCTCCTCTGGACAGCCACTGCATTCTGTTATGCAGCAGGAGATCAGAGTACGTACTCTCCACCTCATCCAGTAACGAACGGAACTGTCGGTGATTTGAAGCTTTTGCCATTATTTTATTGACAATCTGAATGATAACATTCATTACCTCTGTGCATTCTGGAGGAAAGGTCTGAGCGCACAATGCCTCTTGGTGAAGGATGCAGTGAAACGTCAGAAGCTTTCTATCCAGTGACTTCTACAGTAATGCCACAAAGCCCCTGTTGGCTCCAGTCATACTCGGTGCCCCATCAGTAGCCACTGACACCAGGTGGGTTGTTTTTATTTCTTTGGCTCTTAAACAATCAAGCACAGCCTCACAGATGTCCTCCCCCCGTGTCTGGCCTTTTAGTGGTATCAGCTCAACCATTTCTACCTGTGGTCCATCAAAGTTCATATATCGGCAGAATAGAGCTATTTGTTCAATGTCACTTTTGTCTTTGGACTCATCACAGGCGATCGAGTATGCTGCAGCTGAATTGATGTCTTTGATTTGCTGTTTTGTGATATTTTTTGCCATTTTTATGGTTCTGTCTTTGACAGTCTTCGCAGAGAGAGGCATCTCTGATTTTATGCACAATTTCAGTCTTGTTTTTAAAGTCCGCAAATAGGTGTTCTGAAATCTTAATGAATGACTCTTTCATATATTCTCCGTCTGTGAACGGCTTCCCATGTCTGACTATTTCCCTAGCGGCCACAAAACTTGCATAGGTAGTTGAATTTTCAGACTTCATCCACTTCTTGAACTGATTTTTACTCAGATCAGCCTTCCATATCAGTTCCGAAACAGCTTTTTTTCTGTCTTCTCCCTCCGGATATTTTTCAGCAAAGGCTGCATGTTTATTCTGGAAATGTCTTTCTACATTTGACCTTTTATTGTTGGCCAGTTTTTCGCCACAAATTAGGCATACTGGTAACCCGCTCGTGCCAGAGGTAAATGCAAATGAATCTGTCCAGGCATCATTAACTCATTGACTGCCGGTGACGAGTTTTCTCGTCATGTTGAATCCGAACGTTGAGTGCCGTGACGAATAAACTCGTCAAGGACGTTTTTCAGCGGGGGTTGCTAGGATACGACCTGGAGCAGCTTTGAAGGTGTAATTCACACTTCCCAACCTGTAGGTGGCGATCTTGTATCATTATCTGCCGATCGGAGATGCGGGAGAGGAGAGGAGTGTAGCGTGTGTGTACTGTGGAGTGCGAGTGGAGGCGAATGGAGTAAGATGGTGAGGCGAGTGAACCCGGAAAAGCAGATAACTGTTGATCAGCGCCTACGGAGCGGTTTGATCGCTTTTGGGACCCAAGATCCCGGATCAGAGGATCACAGAGACACGCAGCGATGTTGGGGCAGAGATCTGCTCTGGCTGAGGCAGGGGGCGTGTCCTGATCGCGCTGCGCGGAGCAGGGAGACTCCCTGCTCCGCGCAGCAGAGCAGGGAACTACGACAGTGCCAAAGAAGTTTACTGACTTGGATTCTGCTCTCCAAAGAGGCACGAGATGAGAAGAATTGAGTTTATATGTGTGTGTGTGTGTGCGTGCGTGCGTGTGTGCGTGCGCGTGCGGCGCGCGCGTGTGTGTATGTGCGTGTGTAGCTGTGTGTGTGTAAAGGTTTATGCATGGGCTTGTGTGTATGTACATATACGTATATATGTGTGTGTGTGTGTGTGTGTGTATGTAGGTGCGTGTGTGTGTGTGTGTGTGTGTGTGTGTATATGTGTCTGTACTCTGAGCCTCAATATTGTTGTGAAGTGACAAAGTTCTATTTTATATGAAAAGATATTATATCCTGTAAACTCTTCCTGTCTCTTGGCACAATTGAGTTGAAGGATTCACAGAGCCTTATATTCTTATATTTGTAAATAAAAAATGTACTCCATCCATCCATCCATCCATTTTCTTCCGCTTATCCGGGGCCGGGTCGCGGGGGCAACAGTCTAAGCAGGGACCTCCAGACTTCCTTCACCCCGGACACTTCCTCCAGCTCCTCCGGGGGGACCCCAAGGCGTTCCCAGGCCAGCCGGGAGACATAGTCCCTCCAGCGGGTCCTGGGTCTTCCCCGGGGCCTCCTCCCGGTGGGACATGCCCGGAACACCTCCCGAGGGAGGCGTCCAGGAGGCATCCGGAACAGATGCCCGAGCCACCTCAGCTGGCTCCTCTCCACGTGGAGAAGCAGCGGCTCTACTCCGAGCTCCTCCCGTGTGACCAAGCTCCTCACCCTATCTCTAAGGGTGCGCCCAGCCACTCTGCGGAGGAAACTCATTTCGGCCGCTTGTATCCGCGATCTCGTCCTTTCGGTCATTACCCAAAGCTCATGGCCATAGGTGAGGGTAGGAACGTAGATTGACCGGTAAATTGAGAGCTTCGCCTTTGGCTCAGCTCCCTCTTCACCACAACGGTCCGGTACAACGACCGCATCACTGCCGACGCTGCACCGATCCGCCTGTCAATCTCACGCTCCATCCTCCCCTCACTCGTGAACAAGACCCCGAGATACTTGAACTCCTCCACTTGAGGCAAGGACTCTCCACCCACCCAGAGAGGGCAAACCACCTTTTCCGGTCGAGAACCATGGCCTCGGATTTGGAGGAGCTGATCTTCATCCCAGCCGCTTCACACTCGGCTGCGAACCGCCCCAGTGCACATTGGAGGTCCCGGTTTGATGAAGCCATCAGGACAACATCATCCGCAAACAGCAGAGATGAGATCCTGTGGTTCCCAAACCGGATCCCCTCCGGCCCCTGACTGCGCCTAGAAATTCTGTCCATAAATATAATGAACAGAACCGGTGACAAAGGGCAGCCCTGGCGGAGTCCAACATGCACCGGAAACAGGTCCGACTTACTACCGGCAATGCGAACACAGCTCCTGCTCCGGTCATACAGGGATCGAACAGCCCTTAACAAAGGGCCCCCGAACCCCGTACTCCCAGAGCACCCTCCACAGGACCCCACAAGGGACACGGTCGAATGCCTTCTCCAGATCCACAAAGCACATGTGGACTGGTTGGGCAAACTCCCATGCACCCTCGAGCACCCGATGGAGAGTATAGAGCTGGTCCAGTGTTCCCCGGCCGGGACGAAAACCACACTGCTCCTCCTGAATCCGAGGTTCGACTATCGGTCGAATTCTCCTCTCCAGCACCCTGGAATAGACCTTACCGGGAAGGCTGAGGAGTGTGATTCCCCGATAGTTGGAACACACCCTCCGGTCCCCCTTCTTAAACAGAGGGACCACCACCCCGGTCTGCCAGTCCAGAGGTACTGTCCCCGACCGCCACGCGATGTTGCAGAGACGTGTCAGCCAAGACAGCCCCACAACATCCAGAGACTTGAGACACCCAGGACGGATCCCATCCACCCCCGGGGCCTTGCCACCGAGGAGCTCCCCAACCACCTCAGCGACTTCAGCCAGGGTGACGAGTGAGTCCGACCCCGAGTCCCCAGCCTCTGCTTCCTCCTCGGAAGACATGACGGCGGGATTGAGGAGATCCTCAAAGTATTCCTTCCACCGTCCGACAACATCCCCAGTCGAGGTCAACAGCTCCCCACCCACACTGTAAACAGTGTTTGTGGAGCACTGCTTCCCCCTCCTGAGGCGCCGGACGGTTTGCCAGAATTTCTTTGAGGCCGTCCGATAGTCCTCCTCCATGGCCTCTCCGAACTCCTCCCAACTCCGAGTTTTTGCCTCTGCCACCGCCCGGGCTGCAGCACGCTTAGCCCGCCGGTACCCGTCGGCTGCCTCCGGAGTCCCACGAGCCAACAAGGCCCGATAGGACTCCTTCTTCAGCCTGACGGCATCCCTTACTTCCGGTGTCCACCACCGGGTTCGGGGATTGCCGCCGCGACAGGCACCACAGGCCTTACGACCACAGCTACGGGCGGCCGCATCGACAATAGAGGCCGAGAACAGAGCCCATTCGGACTCTATGTCCCCAGCCTCCCCCGGAATCTGGGAGAAGCTCTCCCGGAGGTGCGAGTTGAAGGTGCCCCTGACAGAGGGCTCTGCCAGACGTTCCCAACAGACCTTCACTACGCGCTTGGGCCTGCCAGGTCTTTCCGGCTTCCTCCCCTGCCAGCGGACCCAACTCACCACCAGGTGGTGATCGGTTGACAGCTCTGCCCCTCTCTTCACCCGAGTGTCCAAGACACGCGGCCGGAGGTCAGATGACACGACAACAAAGTCGATCATCGACCTCCGTCCTAGGGTGTCCTGGTGCCACGTGCACTGATGGACACCCTTGTGCTCGAACATGGTGTTCGTTATGGACAAACTGTGGCTAGCACAGAAGTCCAATAACAGAACACCACTCGGGTTCAGATCAGGGAGGCCGTTCCTCCCAATCACCCCTCTCCAGGTGTCACTGTCGTTGCCCACGTGGGCAAAATGTACTTTGTCATCAAAAATCTCTTTCTCTGTTATTTTAGATGTTTGAGGTGTCACTAAATCGATAAATATTGATGTCAAAGTCACTGATCTGCTCGAAATCCTTCTCTGAACTAAACGTTCGTTTTCTCCATTTCTTGCTCAAAAACCAGTGTTTTTGCTGAAACTTCCCTATGTTCTACTATCAGTTATTTGAGAACCGAAAAGGTTAGAAACATAATTTTTTTTCCAGGTGAAAGAAGAGAGTCGACACTTTATTTTGATGTGTCCCATGTTTATATAGTCAAAGAACTCAGTATTCTGTGGGTCTTGGAAAATCAGTGAAATTCTACTGAAACCTGTGGCACACTGGGGTTAGAATTCTGAAAACAGGCCGGCAGTGAATGAGTTAAATGTTCTATTTTCCTCAGCTATTTTTCTTTTCTTAGATTTCTCCATCTTAGCCTACCTGGGGTTGAAAGTCTTGATGAATGTGAGTCGCTTTGGCAGGCAGTCGGAGAGTGTGACGCATTTTCTGAGGGACGAAAAATAATACAAAATATAATATATAATTTTATTTTAATATTTCGAGATCACAGTAATCTTACAATTTACAACTACAATTAAACAAATGAACAAACACAAATAAAATACTTTGTTCAGATATTGTGCAGTTTTAGTGTCGTAATTTATTTTTCCAAGCCATGCAGAGTAAGGATCAAAGAGCCTCATGCGGCTCCGGAGCCGCAGGTTGCTGATCCCTGCTCTAGCCCTTGATCAAAAACCAAGGGGTAGGAGTAAGACAGAGAAATGGTTATTAATACCTAATTGACAGAAGCAGACTAGGAACTGTGTATGTTTTATCCGTCATAATTCTGCAGGAATGACCCGTCTAGTTCAGTCTTTGTTGATGCGGACACGTCTGTTTGTGTTGTGATCTGTGCCATCGTAAAGTTCTCCCTAAAATGAAACCATCACAGGCTTGAATGATCAATACTGCCATTATGTTAAGTTTTTGTCTCTGGCCCGGTAATGTGTGCAGTGTTAAGTCTCCTGCCTCTTTTTACAGCTCTGACATCGGGTTTTGACCAATCAAACCGGCAATTTATTCTGTTCGTTTAATGTAAAATGACTCATGTGGTCATACGTATTTTTTATGTTTCATCTTATTACAGTCTGCAAACTCATTTAAAAAAATAAATCAAATCTATAACCAGCCAGCTTTTACAGCAATCAATAAATAGACGTGTATTCACAAATAACAGCCACTTTTAATCCACCATCCTGTCCAAATAAATCCTTATTGACCTTTTAAAATATCAAAGCTGTGATTAAGTGGCTGTGTAAATGTCCTGTGCGGTAACAGTCGCACTAATGGGCACAACAGTAACTCATGCTATGCCACAATAATAAAACGAATAAAATAATGATAATTTTTCTTGCTTATTGCCTGAAAACCATAGAATGTTTAAAGAAGTGGAATAAGGCAGTGTGACGTCACTTAAAGCATTCGGCTCCAGTCAAATGAAGCTCACCGGGGCCACCAGTTATCGAAGCAATTTTGAAGGCGAGTTCCATATTAGGAATAGAAATGAATTTACAGATGGAATAGTGAAATAAAAACTAGTCCTGTCAGGCAATTAAAAAAAAAAATCAAATTAATTACAGGATTTGTAATTACAGGATTTGTAATTAATTAATCAAATTAATCGTATTTTAATCCCGTGTGTGTGAGAGAGAAAGAGGGAGAAGGAGAGGCAACCTACTTTGCGATTGAGTTTTTCAGTTTTTCTGTGGTCGATTTGCTCATTCGTTTCCCAAATTCCTCAAGCGTGGTTTGTTGAAGGTCGCTCACACTCGCTCTATCACCTGTAATGATGGAACTTGTTCGGATGTGTTTATCGTTCAAATGATCTGTCAGACTTTTACAAAAGCTCCAAATCACTGCGTTCTTGTTGATCGTAAACTCGCCGCTCAAAGGTTCGAGCAGCGATTCGCTCCTCGCCCCCTGAGTCGAGTCCATGTCAGTTTCCTCCAGGATTTATTTGTTTGATTAGCAACGCAGTGACGCCACTGCCAATTACACCAGACATTAACACCGATAGTCAACTAAGAACACGCACGTACATATGGTGAGCTCCGCTGGAGCGGTCCTTGCTTGGTGTTTTCTTCGTTTCTTTCTTTGAATTTTTTGGATTATTTTGGCTTCTCTCCTTCTCTCGATTGTTGGTTCACCTCCTCCCAGCGTCCCGGCTGAGGGGGAGACGATTTCTCTTTACCCCGCGAGCTTGCGGGCGGATAGCGCAATGTCGGCCCCCACGGGGCCCCAGGCCGCGGCGGAGAAGCCGACTGAGAAGGCGGGTGGTAGCACGGAGGGAACTACGAAGAAGAATGATGGCGACGTGAGGGAAAATAGGAATGTGGGATACCAAAAAGAGCTGGTGGTCTTTTTGGAGCTGGAGGGTGGGGCAGGTCTGTCCCCTATGGCCTTAATGAAGGCTATGCAGGAGGTGTGTGGGTCTGTACTTGGCTGCCGCATGGTGACCAAGGATAAGTACGAGATAGCAGTGGCTTCCCAGGCAGCCAAGGAAAAGCAGCTTGATGGGTTCCGGATCGGCGAGACCAGGGTCCACGGGTGAGACATCAGCAGAGACGAGGTGGTGGTCTCTTTCATGGGCCTGCCGCTGTATATCCAGGAAGAGGAAATTTTGCAGAAGCTCTACTCCTGGGGAGTCTCCGCTGTTTTCGAGGTGAGGTGGAGAGTGTGGCCGGGGACTGGCATCACTGACGGCACCAGGTTTGTCAGGGTACGCTTCACTGCCGCTGTCACGTCTCTGCCGTATTCTGCCAGGTTCAACCCTACGGAGGGGCCCGCGTACTTTAGGGTCATACATGACAGGCAGGTGAAGGTGTGCAGGGGATGTCTCCAGCCGGGCCATGTGTTGCGTGAGTGCCCTGGCTTCCTGTGCTGGAAGTGCGTTGGTCAGGGGCATTACGCCCGGGAGTGCTCGGGCCGCCGTAGCTCTGGCCCAGGGGAGCGGAGCACGGGAGGAGGCGGTGGTGACAGCCCTGCGGCTGGAGCTGGCTCCACCCCCTCCCCCACCGCCTCGAGTCTGGACAGTGGGACTGTCCAAGATGCTGCGATTGCACGGGCACTCGTGGCGGAGGAGGGCGAGGGGCTGCTTTCTCGCGCCTCCTCTTTGCGTGAGGGTGTGGCCGAGGGGGGCTTCCACCCTGAGGCTGTGGTGGCGGGGGCTGAACCGGGGAGAGGGACAGATACTGCTGCGATCCCGTGTCTGGCCCCCGGGGCGGGGGGTGCGGCGCCGCCTGAGGTCAAGACCCCCGGGCCTTGCCGCTCTGGGACCACCCGGAGGGCGGCCAGGACGAAGCTCAGATCTCCCCAGAAGAAGGGTGGTCCGGGCCCGCTACCACGAGTGCGAACGCGGTCGGAGTGCGGATGGTCTTCAGCAGTGGCGATACTGAAGCGGAACTTGTTGATGATGCAAGAGGCGTTAAAAGGCTCCGGGGGTGCCCCGACACTCCGAGTCGCGTTTGATAAGTCCCTTCCCCTCCTCTTTTCTTTATGGCGCTCTCCCTGGTCTCGCTTAACGTGTGTGGTCTGAGGAGCAGGGTCCGGATGCAGAGTGCGATCCACAACGCTACCTGGGAGGTACTGTGCATTCAGGAAACTGGGTGGGGAGACGAGCACGCGCGCAGAGTGGAGGCGATGCGCGTCGGCGAGGTGTACCGTGCTCTGGGCTCCGTACACTCCCGGGGTGTGGCTGTTTTGGTCAAGCCGGGGGTGCTGGGGGAGTCCGCGCTGGTTTACGCGGACCCATTCGGTCGCTTTTTAGTGATTGATTTTGTGCGCGGCCCTCTTGAGTTCCGCCTTATAAATATCCACGCGCCGAATGATGAGATGGAGAGGAGGAGGTTCTTCGTCAGCGTTTTTTCCTTCGTTACCGAATCCACTATTATAATAGGGGATTTTAATGTTGTCCTCTCCAAAAATGATCTTGGACAAAATAATGTTTTTAGGAACGACGCGAGCAGAACCGCACTTTTTGATTTGGCCGGTAATCATGACCTATCTGAGGTCTGGAGAGGCCTTCACCACAGAGCCAGGGAGTTCTCTCGGCCCCAGGGGGTGAGGGGGGTCCTCCGCCAGTCGCGTTTGGACATGTGCTTTGTTTCGTCTACGATATGGAGGTTTATCAGCGGGGCCACGTGCTTGGGCTGGACCGATCACTCCCTTCTCTTGGTCGGCCTTGACTTCTCAGGTGGGAAACGGAACGGGGGAGGCTGGGTGTTCAATAGCTCTCTCCTGGACGATCCCAGTTTCGTTAAGAGGATGGAGAGGCTATGCGACTGTTTTGACACTGAAATTGAAGTGTATGATTCTCTAATAGATTGGTGGGATGGGGCGAAGGCCCGGATCAAAAAACTGGCGATCAGCCACAGCAAGCGGAGGAGGTGGGAGCAGGCTGCGCGGGAGCGTGCGGTGCGTGACCACCTCCAAGTGCTGGCTGTGACGTCTCTGGCGGGCCCTGTGGACCCAGAGTACCTGGAACTGCAGGCTGAGCTCTGCGTTTTACAGGAAAATCGAGCTAAGGGTGCCATCCTCCGGGCCAAGGCTCAGTACGTGGTGGAGGGGGAGCGCTCGACCGCTTACTTCTATGGTCTGGAGAAGGCAAAGAAAGTTGTATATAGACGGCCTGGTGGATGATACAGGCAGGTTAGTGAATGGCACGAGTGAGATTTTAGAGGTTGCGGGCAAGTTTTATTCGGATTTATTTGACAGTGAGGGGAGGCTTAGCACTAGTGACGCAGACTTGTGTGATGAGCCCGTCTCATTAGATGAAGTTTTTGCGGCCATCAAGGGGCTCAATAAATGTAAGAGTCCCGGGGAGGATGGCCTGACCGCTGAGTTTTACCGGGCATTTGCTCACCTATTCTCCACACGCTGTTTCATGATATCGAGAGGGAGGGGAGGTGCTCGCACTCCTTCACTCTTGGTATCGTGACCCTAGTCTTCAAGAAGGGTGCTCAAGAGAGCCTGGCCAACTACAGGCCTATAAGTCTCCTCAACACCGACTACAAAATCCTGTCTCGCATTCTGACAGGTAGGTTAAAGCGCGTCATAGGCGTGACAGTCGCAGACAGGCAGGCGTACGGGATCCCGGGGCGTGACATCTCAGACACAATACTTTCTTTAAAGTACCTGTTGAGGGAGATACACGCCACGGGTGGCATCCACGTCTCTGTTGATTTCAACAAGACGTTCGATAGAGTAGAGCACAGCTTTCTCTATCGAGTTCTGGGAAGGTTTGGCTTCAAAGATAGGTTCATCAATTGGATCCGCTTATACTCGAACGTGGTCAGTCGCGTGAAATGCAACGGCCTCCTCTCTGACCCCTTCCCTTTGCGGAGGTCGGTCAGACAGGGGTGCCCGCTAAGCGCGCTTCTCTACAGCATAGTGGCTGAACCCCTCGCTGCTGTGCTGCTGTGCTGCACGAGCCCCTCAGGTACCGAATACAAAATGTTTCAATTCGCGGACGACACAAATCTTATCCTTCGGGACTTGCAGAGCCTCGACGCGGCTCTCCACGTGCTCAATGGCTACTGCCTGGCTTCAGGCGCCAAAGTCAATCTCGACAAGTCCTCGCAACCGCCCAGAACACCTGGGGCCTCAGGAACGCAGCAGACCTTTACAGGGTCCTCGGCGTCCCACTGGGGAAAGATGAGGCAGCCTGTAGAGACAATTTGTGGACAGGTTTGTACAACAGTGTTAACGCTTGCATGAATTTATGGCGGCTTCGTGATTTAAAAATCAAGGGAAAGGTTTTGGTCGTCAATGCCTTGTGCCTGTCCAAGCTCGTACATGCCCTCACCGTGTACGACTTGCCGGACGCAGTGGCAAATAACATCAGCAATGCAATGAATAGGTTTATTTGGAGAAGAGAACGTGGGCTGATTGCACACAATGTTATGATAGGTGAGTACAACCAAGGGGGACTTAAACTCATTGATTTGGTTGCTAAAAAGCGCGCGTTGTGTCTTAAAGTAATCAAGAAGTTCCTTGACACCGGCTTCACGGCCGCGTGGAAGGACTTCTTTGCGGTTCAGGTAGATCACCTGGGTGGCCACGGTTTATTTAACCTGTGCATGCTCCCCCGCCGAGTCACCCTTGAGCGGTTCCCCCCTTTCGAGAGGGAGGTGTTTGAGGCCTGGGCTGCGCTGAGGCCGTGCGCTGAGGCCATGCACTGTGGCGGCACCGCGTTTCCTGTGGCAACTGGGGCAGATGCCTCTGCGTTTCAACCCTGACATGCTCTCCGACCCTCCAGGGAGGAGGGAGAGCATGTTCAGTGGGTTTCTGGAGAGCATGGGGATTAATCAGGTAGGACAGCTTGTAGATGCCTCAGGCAGGTTTGAAATAGAGGAAATCAGGCGCAGGTTTATGAGGACTACGGTTGGGTTTAGGAGAGCCAAAATTCTCAGGAAGGCAAGTGTGATCCAGTCCTCTGTCCTGGTGAAGTGGGGTGACCTGTTTGAGACAGGCCCCCCTGACCTGAGAGAGGTGAATAGGGGAGAAGAGGGCGAGGGTTCTCTGGATTTTGATATTGTAAGGGGGAGGGGGATGTCGAGGCTGACGGAGACGAAGACACACACCTTCTACCGGCTGTTGGTGGCGGGGGTTACTCGGCGCCCTTCTGCAGAACACAGATGGTCACAGACATTTCCCACACATGACACTACCTCCATCTGGGCCCACATATAATTGGTACACCCCACCCCAAGTCAGTAATTTTGACTTTAAGTTGAGACACAGGATCATCTACACCTGCACCAGGTTGCACGCAATACACCCTGACAGGTACGGCTGTGACTGTCCGGTGTGCGGTGAGGCGCCTGAAGACCTCCTCCATCTGGCCGCCCGGTGTCCTGTCGTGCGGCAGTTCTGGACCAGACTGGTGGACCTCCTCGCTCGGAGGCTGGCGTTGAGGCTCCCACCGCCGGCGGCCCATGGGATCGATGACCCCGAGCTATGGTTCTGCCTCTTCGGTCCTGTCCGACAGGTCCGACCTCAGGGGCCGGACGCTGCCATGGTCAACTGGGACGCCGCCTGCCTCGTCCTGTCCATGGCCAGATATTCTATCTTCGTGGCATGAAACCACCACCTCCACGGCGGCCCCGCAGCAGAGCACTGGCCCCTCTTCACACCGCTCCTTCGCGCCCACGTCCGCCACCTCCACTCCGCAAGAGAAACTGAGTTTTGCAACACCTTCAACCCAGAAAATACGCTTTTCTCCGTCTCCCGAACTGGCTCCCCTCGGTTGGACTTCTGATCCCGTGCCCACATCCCCCGATGTGTCTTCTGAGTGCTTTGCGAATGTTATTGTGGTGGTAAAATATGTATTATTATGTACCTCAAGTATGTGTTATTATGTACCTTGAAATAAAAAAAAATCGCCTACCGGTCCTTCAATGGGACAAATTTAAAATGCGCACATTGAATTGCCGCTCATAATTAATTGTGTTTATTTTTATAACATGTTAATTTGTAGTGTAAGTAATTAATCTAATTAACGCGTTAAACTGACAGCCCTAATAAAAACCCTAGGATCACGTAGAGCAGGTAAATGTGAACATTATAAAACCAAAATGACAAGTCTGACAGCCTTGGTCAAAACCCGATGTTGTGTTTGAAATATTGATGTTAAATTGAATTATGTGTAATTTTCCCATGTAAAATCTACTTCATAATCCATAATCTCATTCTCTCAGTGAGGTAAAAGGTGCATTATGTAACTTTTCTGGTGAAGGGTCCACTCCTGCTTGTCTCCATGGAGATGTATCATTTTGCTTGGTATGTTCCACAGTAGGACATTTCCATATGTTTATGTGCAATTATTTTTTTTCCATGGGGCCTCATGAGAAACAGAAATTAGTTTTGGTAACAGAATTAGTATTTTAACATGTCCTAAAGTATGTTGTGTCAAAGTTTAGAGGCACTTTACTCACCCCATAAGAAAGAGAATTGTGTTCCTGCAAACATCATCGGGGACACTTACATTTGTCGGGGGCTTTCTACTGGATTTGGTCATGTCCGATGTAACTACTGTTTGCCTCGTTGTCCGATAATTCGCTTATCCACGTTCTTTCAGCAGCTAAAGTATCCGATCGCATTCTGTACATGAGCTCCTGAGAAAGGACGTTTCCCAAACGTGTCCCGAGGAGAGTTTTCCTTCCTTCTTACATAGCATTTACAGACAAAGTTACGAATTTTCTTCATTTTCACTGTCCTTATCCTGTTTAAATGCAGCGTACATATTCACGAGGTGCTCACAGCTGATAGGCGGAAAAAGAAAACAAAAGAGCACCAATCGTCACATGAATGGCCTGTAATGCCTGTATGGTAATTAGACTTAGACTTAGACAAACTTTATTGATCCACCAGGGAAATTGTTTTGGTTACAGTAGCTCACTCATCAAATATAATATATGATGTATAATTATGGTAATTTACACGCCCCGATGCTTTTCCAAAAACTAGCCAGTTTCAAAGACAAAATGTATGCTTTTAAAGCAACCAATGCTGCAATCTGAAACATGGAGTGGCTTCTTCATGATCTCAACTAGCACATTCTGCAAAAAAACAAAAATCACAAATTTTGAAAAAAAAAAAAAAAAAAATGCTTCTAACACGATTTTCTCGTGTTCGCTCTGAGCGACTTGTGACGGGTTTAGCCGTGGCAGGTCACATATTGTGGAGGGCTGGGCCAAAATGCTGAAAGGGATAGTGCTTTTTTTTTTTATATTAATCTGTATGGCTTCCCCTTCAGCAGTGTCCTGAGATTAACACTGACTTACCCATGACAGCGCGATGTGGTCCCGGTTCTCCTCCATTAACGTGGCTCATAAACATAGTTCCGGTAAGTTCATGGGGACAATTTAATAAAGCTTGTTTTTCTTCTCAAAACAACATTTGTCCGTAAAGTGATATATTTGCATCACAAACAGTTGTTCGCTAAAAATTCAGCAGCCTAATTCACATTTGCATATTTTCTCTCAATTCGTATCACTGCGCGCATATTAGCTGTATTAGCCTGTTAGCGGAAGTGTACGGCGGATGTTTACAAGTGAACAGGCTAATAGAGCTAACGTGGACACATTGGGGGTGGGGCCCAGATCACGCTCTCATGGGTATCCATGCATTAGGTAAAATTATAAAATATGTTTATTTTGTAATTCCAAAAGGTCTTAAAGGGCCGGTCAGAGTCAACCAGAGTCCAGTATGTGGCCCTGGAGCTGTACAAGGTCTACTCAGGTCTGATGTAATGCAAACAAACTGTGCCTAAAATAAAAGAAACCATGGCAACAAGCAGGAGTCAACACCAGGTCAAATTACAGGAGACAAAAACACGTTTTTGGTAAGAATGCATGTTTTTAAGGATTTTTTTTTGCAGTAACACCTGTAATTAAAAGTACAGTAGAGCCTTTATGTTTAATCCCATACTACGAAAGCTATAACATCTCCATGGAGACAAGCAGGTGGTCAAAAAGCTTCACAGTGTATCTTTAACAATGCATTGAAATGTCTCTCCTCTTTATAAGATTACAGAGCAGTGTGTGTGCGATGTGGCCTCTCTGGCCTCGTGAGCAGGTGCGAGTGAAGAGTGGATGAGTGGACAGTAACGGGACAATTGCACTGGGCTTTGGGGACTCTGCAAACTGGACCCGTCTGTGCACACTTAAAAAGACAGGACTTGTACTGTAAAAAAAAAAATACTATGGAAGGTATGGCTCTCAGCACATGAAGTATTTCTGTTCTAAATGCACATAACCCCTCTAGAATCATTATCGTAATAGGTTAGTGAAATTAACATAACATCTCTCAGAATCAGGGTCATAGTAGGTTTTATTGCCATCGCCAATTAACAAAATTCATTTAATAAGTGCATGGCCAGTCGTCGCACATATAAAGAATTCTTGATTCCATGTGAACTGTTTTTTTTTTACACTGAATATACAATTTGAATTATAATAGGTTTTATTTCCATTGTCAGTGAACAAATTAGTATTAGAGAGGCACTCTAATATGGCCTCTTTTTTTTAGCACATATAAAACATTTTTATAGCACATCTGGCCTCTGATTCCATATGAAGTATTTTTTTTTACAGCAAATACATCTCAGAATCAGGATCACAATAGGTTTTATTGCCATTGCCAATTAACAAAATTCATTTATTAACGTTTTAAGGCTACATATAAAGCATTCTTGATTCCATGTGAAGTATTTTTTTTACACTATATATATGTATCCCCTCTCAAAATTTGAAATATAATAGGTTTTATTTCCATTGTCTAAACTTGAATGTTTATCCTTTCTGGACCTGGCTGGTTGAAGATGTGGTGATGGGGCAGATTTATGAAGCTTTTGGAGAAAACGCAAAACATTTCCACCAAGGTTATAATAGTTTTGTATTTTTCATTATAGTTTAGTTATAGTTAGTTTTGACTTTTTTCCCCCCTCTAATTCAGTTAGTTTTAATTCATTTTTCGAGTGGCTCTGATAGCTTTAGTTAGTTTTTGTTTTTTCTAACAGCTCGGTTTTAGTTTAGTTTTTATTAGTTTTAGTTTTTGGGTTATACTTTGGGTTATTTGTCAAGTGCAGAATTAAAAAATAAAGTTTTGTGTTATCAAACTTACAACAAACAAATACAATTTTAAAACATTTATTCAGCTTTACCCCCACAACAACCAAAGCCGTCCACAAGCTGCAGCCTTAAGTGCAAAAACAAATAAAAAATACACACCAAAACTTCCACATTTACCAACTCCAAAATATGTAAATGAAGTAGCAGCAAAGCTAAATAAATTGTAAGTAAATAAGTTAAATTAAGTGAATAAATTAACAAAGATGAAAATGAAGAGTGATTTATCTATAATTTCAGTTAGTTTTACACACAATACAGTTTCAGTTATCATATCTTTTTTATTTCAGTTAACAAAAATAATTTTTCAATTTTAGTTTTCATTTTTTCATTCATTTTTGTTAACTGTAATAACCTTGATTTCCACATACATTTTGCCATAGAAAACCATTAACCAGTTGTTCCACAACACTTCAGAATCTATAGGTTTTATTGCCATTTTCAGTGAACACATTCATGTAAGTATTTTTTTTTACAGTGCCTGGCCACTCTCAGCACATATAAAGCAGTTTTCGAGTGCACCTGTGAAGGGACAAGGTTTAATTTAGCGGATGGCAGCACATGGAGCTCTGGGCGTCGCCTGACAGACAGAGACAGAGGAGGGTGTGGTCCTTGTCCTCTATAACGCTCCGTCCAGCTGCTCCAATACCACGCCATATGAGACACACTCCTGCCAGTCATGAGCCAAATGCTCTGATATACTCTAGTACTTTAAGGGCCATTCCAGAATTGAAGGACATTTGGGCTTTAAAATTCTTGAAAAATAAACCTTCACTTTTCTGATTTTCTGCTACATATTCATCAATAATAGGTAATAAACTATCAAATACTTGATTAACTCAGCTTACGGATCAATGGTACAATTTTTAGTACATGATTTATTTGTTTTATTTATTTATTTACTCTAATCACAGTCAAACAGGGTTGCAAGTAACAGAGTTGCAAATCCGCACTAATGTTTGCTTTATCTCAGGAGGAGAAGCTCGCTGTTTAGCTGTTACTGCTAATCAAGAGGAAAAAACTTATTTTTGTAAATAAGTAAAGGGGAAAAAAATGAGTTGCATGAGGTAGAGTGAGACATTCAAGATTCAAGATGTTTATTTGTCATATACAGGATCAACACAAGGTCAACAATGCAATGAAATGCTTAGGATCAGAGGAACCGTTGACTCGCTAAGATAGTCAAGAAGTACTAATAGCAGCAATAATAGTACATGGTAAAAAAAAGTGTTGCAGAAAGTGCAGGGGAAGAAGTAAACAATATGATTAAAAAAATGTAATAAAATACATTTTTATTACAAGGCTAACCTATTATAAAAATATGAAAAATAGAATAGCCTTCTACCAGGCTAAAAATGTTCTGGTAACAGGGTTGGTGCATTTGAAATATTATGTCTATTAAAACAAATGTTCCCACAGTTACAAGAGATGGCAATGAAACAAATAATACAAAAACAAAATGAAATTTAAAATTAATTTTAACTGTTTTATTTGAGATTCAGTTTGGCCATTAGAGGGGTGGGACAGGAGGAAAATGGCATTTTGGGGGGTACTCCAGACATATTTGGTATTTTAAAAACTATTTTCAAGCATTCTTTTCTCTTAGTTTTTTTTAGATTTGGTCTCAGGACAAGTAAATTCACTCAGAAACTGTATCTTTTAGTATTTTGGATGTGGATTATTTAATATTTGATGGGTGGGACGTAAAATGTCCTCCAATTCTGGAATGACCCTTAAATATCCAGGCTTTATTTGGTCTACATACTAATTTCATGTTGTATTATAGGCTATCTGTGTGTCAAAAATTACAAACAAAATGGAAATGCTTGAAAATGTTGGTGTGTAAGTATTTTAGGCACATTTAAATTTAAATAAATTTATAGAAATGTGAATAATAGGAAAACCCAATACTCTGTTGACATGTTTGTATTCAGCCTTGTCACAGCTCGTTGGCCACCGCCGCACCGCCCCATTGTGTGGTCTGTGGAGGGTTCACTCACAAAGGTGGCATTGACTCTGTTGATCCGAGCCCGGGCCAGTCCCTTTTTAAGTTTATTTATTTATTTATTTATTATCCCTCTAGGTAAATTTGTCCTCTGCATTTCACCCATTTTTTTCTCAGGAGCAGTGGGCAGCACATGAAGGCGCCCGGGGACCCATCTCCATGATCTCACCGTTAGGCTTAATCAGGCCCTCAGCATTTAGAATAAAAACGTTAATGTGGCTAAAATCTGATAGTACTTAATGCTATGTCGGCTTATCATGTTCATATCTAAACTATTACTTTACTTACAGTATTTATTCCAACAATAACAAAACAAAATACAACTTTAATAATGGAGAAATTCCCTTGGAGCAGTTTTTATTAGTGCACTTTTCTGGTTTACTACCTGCTGTTTCCATGGAGATATTATAGCTTTATAATGTCCCCACTATGACATTTTAGATTTAGACAAACTTTATTGATCCACAAGGGAAATTATTTGGGTACAGTAGCTCACTCATCAAATATAATATATAAAAGAGGGTGACAAAAAATAGATGGAATAGCAAAAAAAAAGAGCAAGAGATCAGAGTCAAATGAGACATAATTATAAAATATATATATATAGCTGCAAGCAGCAATGTGGGGCCAAGCACATGTAGACAAAATGTCCCTCAAATTTTGACCTGTTGGTGGCGCTAGAGGGTTTGAGCTGGGGCCCTGTAATTTGTGGGGAATCCTGGGAAGGACGCGAACATCTGTGAAAAGTTTGAAAATAATCCCATGAAGGGTTCCCGAGATATGAGCTCACTTCGGCTAGATCAAAGACACATCAAAGACAGATCAAAGGCGTTGCTAGGCCACGCAGAAAATTCCTGAAAATTCCTGCAACTTTGACCTGCTGGTGGCACTAGACGGTTGGGGGTGGAGGGCTATAAATTGCTGTGGGTAATGAGGAGACTGGCTGGAATGTGCATGAAAAATTTCACAACTTTTTACCAGACGGTTCTAGGGGTTGCCATAGACTCCCAGAGGTGGAAGAATAATGTATAATAATAAGAAGAATCAGTAGAAACACTATGGTGCCAAGCACCTTTGGTGCTTGGCCCCAATAATAAATGTATATGTACAAATCAGAATAAAATAGAAAAATAAGTAATAAAATATAAAACACAATATCAAATAAGATATCCAGTCAATCAATTTTACTTATCTATCTCCATGGAGACAAGCAAACAACACCGCCAGGCTAAGTTACATCTTAGATCTGTGGAGAGGTGAACCCACTCACAGTAAAAATGCTAAAGCAACACTGTCATGTTGTGGAATATTCCAGGTTAAGTAATGTCCATAGAGACAAACAAGTTACGTAATGTATCTTTAAATTTACACTCAAGGGCAGGAAATAGGGTTGCCAAAACTATTGAAAAGCAGATACTAATCAATACCAAAACAGTATTAATATTTTGTGCTGTCAGACGATTAAGTGCAGGATTTGTAATTAATTAATGTAATTAATTGCATTTTAATACATTTTTAGGTGGTTTATTGTGCTCTCCCACAGTGCAAAAAAGGTGTCAAACGTGTGATTTATAGTGGTACAGTGAAAAGACTGCAGACTTCCCCTTTAAGTCTTTAAGTTTTTCAGTCTTTGGCTCACTCTCTTTCTCTCTGTGCACACAAGACAAGACTGCTGGCAGACCTGCAGAGTGCACCTATACACCCCCATCCCCCTCCCACATTACATAACATTCATTCGAAAGCTCATTTACACCATTCCGCTATTAAGCCGAATATTTCTGGTGCCAAAAGGTGAGCACGTACAGTAGCTTTCATGCAACGTCAATAAATAATACAAAGCTTCAAATATACAGAGAATACAAATAACTGCCCGAAATAATTGCCCGTGCAAATTACTCATGGCTTACATGACCTCCGGAACCCACGGGTTTGCCAGATCGCACCAGATCGCACCGCGGGAGGAGGGAGAAGGCGGCCGCATGCGGGTGAGTGAACGATCGGGCTTAGCGATCTGGATGGGCAAAACTGGCGTTTCTAAGTGTGCAGCCTTAGTCACGACAGAACACGCTGGAGAGGTTATGGGGACTTGAAACGGGTTCGGCGCGCAGAGCGCAGCAGATACGGAGACAGGCGCGTGCGTCTTCACGTGCTCTCCCCGGGGACAGCAGGCTTAGGAACGGACCTGCTCCCTCACATTTTTATAAATAAACTTGCCGTTCAAAGGCCCCGCACGCCAAATTTAAAATGCGGCGCATTGAATTGCCGCTCATAATTAATTGCGTTAATTTTTATAACGCGTGAAAAGTCCCTCAGTCGTCCAGGTAGAATCCATGATCAAAGGAGAAGTTCAATTTGTCCACTGGACAAAGTTTGTTTGGTTGAAAACGTTTCGCCGCTCATCCGTGAGCTGACGAAGCCTCTCGGATGAGCGGCGAAACGTTTTCAACCAAACAAACTTTGTCCAGTGGACAAATTGAACTTCTCCTTTGATTAATTTTTATAACGCATTAATTTGCGGTGTAATTAATTAATCTAATTAATGCGTTAAACTGACAGCCCTATTAATATTCTTTACTGAAATAATCTCATAAACATGACAAAATATGACCTTACTTGAACAGTAATCTTGAACTTTATCAATTCCAGTATATATCCACATGGTAACATAAAAAGCACTATACATTGCTGAAAATTATGTTCCTTGTAATTACATTTTTTTTATACCTCACTGTTGTATCTTAATTGGTATAGTGTGTTTTCAGAGACTCAAAAAATCCGACCATGACCCGGATGTGCGGCCATGTTGGGGATATCGCTCACTCAAAGTAAACACGCTTATAAAGCAACCATGCAGAAAGAAAAAAAAATCAAAATTTCGAGATAAAGTTTCCACATCGGAATCCAAGACTTCTGATACAGTTGACCAGTTGTATAGAGATAAGTTGGATGCCAAAGAAAAGGAGCATTATATGAACAAACTCAAATTAATTGGGCAAGAAGATCCATATGAGATGGATTCAAGTTTGTTCAGTGACGGTGGCGATTTGTCGATTCTGCTGCTGTAAGCGATCCCGATATTGTCGACTACCTGGTCTTCTCCCCAAGTCCTGATACAGCACAAGACCTTCAGAGCTCTAAAGGTCTGGAGGAACAACCACTTTGTGGCTGGTACGAGAGCGCAAAGTGCAGAAAATTGCAGACAAGCATATTGTGATGGCAAAGGTCGGCATACTTGTATTACATGTGTAACGTGTTTAAGTACGAGTATATTGCTTTTTATTATTATTCACGTTTTGTGAAGATTAAAATATGAACATTGTCTTTCCGCCTCTGTCGCCTCGTCTGTCGCCTCCTTTCCTTTGATAATCGCTCTGTCTGTTCACCCTGGTCGGTCACTATAGATAGAACAATAGAACTGCAGGTGCTTTTCTCTGTCCGATCTATTGCCGAGGACCCGACAATAGTTGACCATTTTGCTTTTTTTTAAACTTGGCGGCATAAGTGCAATGTTCATTTTGTTTCCAATATCTCCAAAATGGCCGACTTCTGGATTATGACGTCACGTGAAAACACACTATAGAATATCAGGCATTTTCCTTAGTATCGAAATCAAAATTAAAATGTTGGTATTGTGACAACACTTGTAGGTAGTAAGAAAAATCCAATAGTACTGGGATTTTTTATTTTATTTTTATTTATTTTTTTTACTTGAGTACCATATTGGAGTATTCTACCAACGTTCACTTAGTTTCATTTGCATATTCTTTGTTCTTGACCTTGATGGCACTTCTGCTCATATAAATTCTAATTAACACTGTGCTTGAATAGACCTGTGTTTGAAATAGAAGGATGAGCCGTGATCAAACCACAAGGTCAAAATGTCTCAGTTTTCTCCTTTTTAAGTCTCGGTTTGCAGCCATTAGCTTTCCATTCCTTTTTATTGATTTATATAGCGTGCACTCACTCGACAGTTATTGAGCTATCTTATTTCAAAAGGTGATTCATAGGACAGTCATTAGACATAAAATCATAAAATGGTAAACATAAAACCTAGTAAGAGCAATGTGGCATGTTTTTTTAGTCTGATGTCCAAAAATGACTGCTAGTTGCAACAAAAGCAAAAAAAAATCTTTTAACAAGTCGAAATGGGACGGATCAATAAATAACGTGCTAGTGGTGAAGATTTTCTAGTGATCTTGAAGTTCAGAACTCATGACACAGATACAGCTCTGGAAAAAAAATAAGAGACCACTGCAAAATTATCAGTTTTTCTGATTTTTATTACTTATAGATATGTGTTTGGGCAAAAGGAGCATTTTTTGTTTGAGTCTTTAAACTACTGACAACATTTCCCCCAAATTCCAAATAAAAATATTATTGTTTAGAGCATTTATTTGCAGAAAATGACAAATGGTCAAAATAACAAAAAAGGTACATGTTTTCAGACCTCAAATAATGCAAAGAAACATGAACAAATTCATTTTAAAACAACATAATACTAATGTTTACACTTAAGAAGAGTTCAGAAATCAATATTTGGTGCAATAACCCTTATTTTTAATCACAGCTTTCATGCGTCTTGGCATGCTCTCCACAAGTCTTTCACATTGTTCTTGGGTGACTTTATTCCACTCCTGGTGCAAGAACTGAAGTAGCTCAGCTTTGTGTTTGTGTTGGAATTCAACATGCGCTGGAATGGAATGGCTGTAATACATGTAGAGATGCTGATTTCAGAAAAAAAATGCTGTGATCTCTTATTTGTTTCCAAAGCTGTATAGCCTTGGCTCACTGCTTAGACTGTGCATCCACAAACCTGATAATTGATGGTCCGAATTGGTCCGTGATTTCCGTTTTGATTAAAAAATAAATAAATTTAATGTCAATACATAGAAAACAGAAGACAACTTATATCCTGTTGTTCTTCTTAAAATCTAAAAAACAAAAATAGGAAATGGTTCTTCACTTGACTTTAGGTGCTCTGGTGCTTTTCTTAAATAAAAAAATACAGGCTGTTTTATGTTTTTCTTTTTTTTCTTTTTTTAAAAAATCAAAATGGAAATCGAATGGCCGCGATGTACAGTGAACCCTCGCTGTATCGCGGTTCACTCTTCGCGGCCTCGCTGTTTCGCGGATTTTTTTTTCCAATTTTTTTTTTTTTTTTTTTCAATTTTTTTTATAGTGTAACTTTTTTTTTACAGTGTAACATTCTGTCCTGCGCCCTGATTAGCTAAGAGACTAGACCAGGACTAAACCAGGTCTAAAGCAGGTCTAAACCAGGACTAAAGCAGGTCTAAACCAGGACTAAACCAGGTCTAGACCAGGGATGGTAGGGACAGAGTCTCAGATTTCCTTCACGAGAGCGCCTGGGTGACAGGGGGTGTGGCCTTTGTTTACTTGCACGAGCCATGGAAGAGAGTGCGAGCCGGACCATGGAAGAGCCAAGAATCAACATGGACTCTTCCAAGAATCAACATGGACGGGCCCGCTGCGGCGTCCGGGGGAGCCGCAGCGGGGGGAGGACACTCGCGCGCACTGTGGAGACAGTGGCTCTTCCCCGTGAGAGGACGAGAGGATGAACCCCGACCCCGTCCTAGAGAGCTGTGGAGTATTGGCGACGCATTGATAGCGGTCTGATTTTGGAGCCGGGGTGAAATGCAACCAACTCTTGTGAGCGCAGGTTAGTCTTACCTGGTCTTGTGGTGCTCAGAGGCGTCTGTTAGCGGTTCGGCACTGTTAGCAGTGGCTTGAGTCTTGCCCAAAATGATATCCAGGTCGCTTTCCACTCGACTTTCGCACATGGCATGGATATGTGGTACCAAAACAAACGCACGTGTCCGCGCGCACGTGCCCGCGCGCACGTGCCCGCGTGTCACGTGCCCCCGCCCCACTATTAATATATTTTAATGAAAATCTACAAAAGTTTGAGTGTTTAAACAAGAGAAAAATATGAGAAAATGTTAATACCAGTCTCAGAAAGGTGTATAATGTGTCTGGTGAAGCGTTTTCAGCCTTAAAACATGTAGAATAATTGTAAAATATAAAATTGTCCTACTTCGCGGATTTCACTTATTGCGGGCTATTTCTGGAACCTAACCCCCGCGATAAACGAGGGTTCACTGTACACGGACCCGAACCCCACCCGTATAAACAGAATGTCATTGTGTACTTGCGTTAGACCTTTCACTTGGGTTGGGATGATTCTGTGGGGCTGGGGCTGGGACAGACTGAGGCTCACTGCAGCCTAAAGTCTATTAGCCCCAATCGATTACATGCTCAATAAAACTCTTCATGATTATTGGATCACATAGCCATATGTTTATAGGAACTAATTTACAAAAAATATATAACTTGCAATCATGGAGGAATTAGAATTTTTAGTTGCATTATCAGAGTAATAATGTTCTAAAACTGTAGAATTCTTGTTCTTACTAGTGCTCTGTAAGATTTGTTCTTCCAGGAGAACATTTTCAATTTCAGTCCTCAAAATGTTCATAATAAGGCCTTAAGTACAAATTTGTTTGTAAGAACGTTTCATGAATGAGGCCCAATAATATTTACATTGGATTGAATTGTTACTATACTTTTAAAGGTGGACTATGTAATATTTTGTTTTCAGGTCCCTCACCTGCTTGTTTCTATGGATATGTCATTGATTTGCCTGGAATGTTCCACAGTGTGACAATAAACAGCTCTACCTTACATTTATTCAATTACAGGTGGTTTTATGGCTCAAAATGCCTTGAAAAACAGGCATTCTGCGTGTAACAGCTCAGATCTAGGCTACGTTCAGACTGCAGGGCTTAAAGCTCAATGCCGTTCACATTTCCAATTAAATGCGACTTGTATGTGAACGTTAAACGCCCGAAAGTGTCCCGCATGCACCTTAGAGGACACGACGACGTCACATGCAGTGAGCGTGCTCAATATTTACGGAAGTTGCTGTCGTACAGGAGCCAAAACATGTACAGCTTATTTGTTTTAAGGAGGAGATGGAGAAAGAGAGGGACAAGGTTTTTGGGCATGGCGTTTTGTGGGGCAGTGGCAGCAGCGCAGCAAATTACCGTGTTGGTGCGGACTTGCAGACAAGAGTGGTGGGATTGCCACGTGCTTCGCCGCTTCACTGACACGGAGTTCATATACTATTTTCGCATGACAAGAAGAACGTTTGTGTACATTTGTGAGCGCCTATTTGTACCACTCTTGCTGGAGAAAACACGCCCAGGTCAAATGAATGCGACTTGGCCGTTCAGACTGAAGTCGCATGCCAAAAGTTCGGATATGTATCGGTTTTAGGACCACATATCCAAGTGGCCTGGATCGCATTTGAAAAACTCGGATCTGTGTCGTTCAGACTGTCATTAGAAGATCAGATACAGGTCGCATAGAGGCGAAAAAATCGGATTTGGGTCACTTCAGGCTGCAGTCTGAACGTAGCCCTAGTTTCGTCTCCGTAAAGATATAAACGTTTAATACCATACTCAAACATTCCAGATGAAGCAATTACGTCTCCACCAGAAAAGCTTTTCACTGAGCCTCCACCAGAAAAGTGACATCTTTTAATAGAATTTATTTATGTCATTCATCTCTTTGTTCTTTTTCCACTTTAATCCACTCTACATTCAGTGGCATAGACAAACCCTGTTACAGTATTAGTATGCCTGGTTCACATAATGCTTTAGAAAACGTGAGGACATGGTAGAGTCTCTGTGTACTTGTGAAGAAAAACAGTGAAGCAGGGTTTTGTTGGTCGGTGTTAAATGTCTGGAGCAAAAGGTCGAGGTGCTTACTTAAGCGTGTGGTGAAACAATGGTGAACGAACCTGCTCACAGCCTCAGGGTCAGGATGGACACGCGTTGAAGTGGACAAGTGTCACTGTGCTTGGTCCATTTACACAAACGTACGAAAGCGCGCTGTACTGTGAGGTCAAACTACACTGTATAGGTCCGATTATAGAGACGCATGCTCTCTGCTTTTGACCAGTGCCAAGAGGTGGTCAGTAAATGATTAGTTTCCTACTTCTAGCAGAGTAGGTGTATCGCACAATGGACAGTTAGTACTTCGTTGACTTCACGCTGGGGGCGTTATGGATGTATGTGTATGGCAGAATGTTCAGCAGCCACCATGGTGAAACAACCAGGGATGAAAGAGTTCCGCTTTTTAGCGGATCTCCGCTTTTTTTTTTAGCCGCGTGGTAATTTTTTTTTTTTTTTTTTTTCAAATACGTTGAAATTTTGGGTGTGTATTATATATGTATAATTGTGTTTAGGGTTGCCAACCGTCCGTTGAAAAATGTAATCGTCCCGTATTCAGAAACAAAAGTACATGTCTCGTATTAAACTTGTACATGTGTGATGTGTGCGGAGCCGCGTGAGCTTGTGTGCTCTTCTGGTGCTGCGGACCCTGCACGCCCCGAGCTGCGCCGTGAGTGCGCTCTCTCGGCTCGTTATCAGACTTTGATGTCGCAAAATCGGGGTCAGTGCCGTGTTTTGATATCAACTTTCAAATAAAAACCACTACAATTGTTTAAAAATGTGTTTTATCGCTATTTATTAAAGTTATTAAAGGGGGAGGGGGTGACTTTCCGCTTTTTTCATGATTGGCCACTTTCATCCCTGAACAACGCACACATTAAACACAACCAAAAGAAATTAGGGTTAGGGGTTAAGGTTAGGGTTAGAAGGGTTAGGGTTAGAAAACTCAACAAAAAACGCAATTACAGGAGCTGTGATCAGTGGTTCTGTTTAGTTGTTTGATTTTCGACTAAAAGGTGAGAGTGACTAACTGAAAAACTGTTGGCTGACTGTAGTTTTATGTGGAATAGACTTTTTTAACAGCATATATCACATGTAGCTTCAACTAAACCAGCTCTTTTTGTTCAGATTGTTTTCAGATTCAGATTAAAGGGATAGTGGGTTTTTTTAAAAATATGAATCTGTATGGCGTCCCCTTCAGCAGTGTCATCCATTAACACTGACTTACTGCTGACTGTGTCCTCTGAGCCCAGTTTTTCTTCGATTTTTGTCGATTCGTATCACTGGGCGCCTATTAGTATTATTAGCCTGTTCACTTGTAAACATCCACATTTTCATGTGCAACTGTTTTGTGACGCAGATATATTACTTTTTGGACAAATATTGTTTTGAGAAGAAAAACAAGCTTTATTAACTGTCCCCAATAACTTGCCGGACCTACTTTCGTCAGCTACAGAACCGGGGCAGAACTTGGCTCAGAGGACACGGTCAGCACTAAGTGTTAATGGACGACACTGCTGAAGGGGATGCCATACAGATTCACATAAAATAAAACACACCATCCCTTTAAAGTCTAACAAGCCTTAGATAGAGCAGTGCTTACAGTTAGCATCACACTCCCAAGTAATGTTGATGGCCTCAGCTGCAAAAGTATCAAAAATTGAACTCTTTACTCATTCAGTTGAAAGAAGAGGCAAACTGGGTCCTTTTTAAACAAAGGGATATGCCACCCCCAGGTCAAATTTGGGCATCTCCCCACAGTCCAGATACTAAAATAAGTGGTGGAAAGCGTTTTCCTGGTGTCCCAGCCATTGTCCGAGTCTGTCAGCACTGACCGCCGCGGTATCTGCAGCTACTCCGCGTTAGACTGGAGTCTAACGGCGCCAGAGAAAGATTTCGGCCAAAAGGAATTAAAAGGAATTTGCTCGATGCGTTTCCCAATTACTTTCTGTGTAGTGCGCATTCATATCGAGTGCAAATAAATGTACAAATAAACACGGAGAGCTTGCCTTGGTCATTTTGGGTGGGAACTATTTTTCAGTGCAGAAAAAGAAAGCCGAATCACGCAGCACGCTGCCAGGGGAATCCCTGTTACGCACCAGGAAGGGAGTTCCCCTGTTGCGCAGCGTGGTGCGTGCTTCGGCTTTATTTTATTTTAGTCTCTGGACTGTGGGGAGATGCCCAAATTTGACCTGGGGGTGGCATATCCCTTTAAACTATAATGTATTTGTATTGCGTTGTCTTTTATTGTGTTGTGTTCATGTTTTTAATTCCATAAACCATAACAAGACTCGTTCTGAGCATTTCTGCACTCAAATTACATCCACTACAAATATTAGCATGAGGTTTTGGTGCTAAATGGTGATTAAAAGGCTGTTTTTTTCATGTTAGGCACGGTAACAAACATCGACTTGCCAGCAAATTCTTGGTATTGAGGCATTTTTCCAATATTTGAAGCTCTTTGACACAAAAATGCTGGTCTTTTATTGACTGATGAGTCTTTCATTGATTGAAATTCTCACTATTACAGCTGGTTCAATCAGCAGTTCTGTGAAGTCTTGTGAGGTGACTGCTCTCTGGAAAAAAAGACAAATTGAATAGAACGCTAATGTGAAATGATGATTAGATTAGATATACAGTGGTACCTCACCTTACGAAATTAATTCGTTCCAGAAGTGGTTTCGTAACGTGAATAACGTAATGAGTAGCTATTTCAATGGAAAAGGTCTGATCCTTTCCAAGGTTGTTTTTTTTTTTAATAGTGTAACATTTTTTTTATAGTGTAACATTTGTGTTCTGCGTCCTGATTGCCAGGACTAAACGTGGAATAAACCAGGTCTAGACCAGAACTAAACCAGGTCTAGACCAGAACTAAACCAGGTCTAGACCAGGTCTAGACCAGGTCTAAACCAGGTCTAAACCAGGTCTAAACCTGGACTGGACCTGGACTAAACCAGGACCGGACCAGGTCCAGACCCGGACCAAACCGGGACCAGACCAGGATTAAATCACCCTGTGCTCGGCCCGCGCATGCTCAGCCCCGAGGGGGAGGCACAGCCCGGGCGCCGCGGCTTCATCCCGCGCCAGCAGGCCTGGTGTAAGCGCGGCCTTGCGCCGTGTCGACGTCGCTTTTTGATCCTTCGATGTCGGCTCTTCCTATCATTGTGAAGCAGAATTCACCAAGCGTTGGATTGTTCACTCACTAATAGGGAACGTGAGCGGGGTTTAGACCGTCGTGAGACAGGTGAGTTTTACCATACTGATGATGTGTTGTTGATAGTAATCCTGTGTCTCCGCTCCCCTCGCACGTTTAGCGCTATATTGAGCCGTGTCTACCCCCACGCTTCACTATCAACACATTCCATTGAAAATCTATGAAAATTTGAGTGTTCAAACGAGAGAGAAATGCGAGAAAAGCCCAACTCCAGTCTGAGAAAAGCGTAGAATGTGTGTGGTGAGGCATTTACAGCCCTAAAACATGTAGAACAATTGCAAAATACAAAGTTGTTCTACCTCGTGGACCTCTCCCACCGCGGGCCACCTCTGGAACCTAACCCCATGTGTGTTGATAAAGTGTATTTACGTTTCGGGGCATGCATCTGAGCGCGCATTAATTTAATTTTTGAGATTTTGCATTTTGTAACTTGAATTTTCTTTTGTATCTAGAGACCAAAATTTAACGTGAAGGCGTTTCGTAACTTGGATTTTTCGTTTGTAGAGTCTTTCGTAAGGTGAGGTACCACTGTACTTTATTATCCCGGTTGGTGGTGCTGTGCAGGAGGTGGTGGTGCTGTGCAGGAGGTGGTGGTGGTGTGCAGGGGGTGGTGGTGGTGGTGTGCAGGGGGTGGTGGTGCTATGCAGGGGTTGGTGGTGCTGTGTAGAGGTTGTGGTGCTGTGCAGGGGGTTGTAGTGCTGTGCGGGGGGTGGTGGTGCTGTGCAGGGGGTGGTGATGCTGTGCAGGGGGTGGTGGTGCTTGCAGGGGGTGGTGGTGCTGTGCAGGGGGTGGTGGTGCTTGCAGGGGGTGGTGGTGCTTTGCAGGGGGTGGTGGGGGTTATTGAAGATGGACAGGAGCTTGTTTAGGCCCCTCTTCTCAGCTACAGATGTGAGTGAGTCGAGCTCTGTGTCCACTACAGATTGTGCCTTCCTCTGAAGCTTATTGAACAGCAAAGCGCTCTTCTTCTTGAGGCGTCCTCCCCATCAAACCACAGCATTGAAGAGCACACTGGAGATGATGTTGATGTTAGAGGAATTCAGCCTTCTGAGAAAGTACAACCTGCTCTGTCCCTTTCTGTATTTACTGTTAAAATGTTTTGTTGACAAATAGTGAGTTCCAGGGTGTAGTCACTATAGAAACGATCAGGCTCTGAAATGTTTTTGCCAAATCTGCACCATGAACTGAATCGAAATTAAGATTTCCAGAGAACCCCAAGCAACCGCGTCCAAGCACGGCACGGCCCAAAAGTTACAGTGCTGACGATTCAAGGGACAAAAATGTGCGATTATATATAGTAAATAAATAAATAAATATATATAAATGTATATATATATATATATATATATATATATTTTTTTTTTTTTTTATTGAAGGGTTTTGGTCTGAACCAGTTCTAAACCAGGTCTATAATAGGACTAAAATAGGACTGAACCAGGTCTAATTCAGGTCTACACCCAGACTAAACCAAGGCAGACTAAACTAATTTAATCTAATCTGACCAGATCTAAACCAGGTCTAAAATAGGTCTAAATTCGTACTCCTTCTCTGGTCAAGGGGTCTTTACTTCCTGGTTTCTCTTTGTCAGGTCTGATCCTCTGCTCCGCTCACTCCATCCTCCTTCCTCTCCTCTGCTGGAATCTTGAGTTTGTGCACCTTTTCCAGGATGCATTTCTGTTCCTCCTCCTCTTTTCTCATCCCTCTCTCCATCTGCGTTCTGTTTTGATGCCACTTTTCCTCCGGACGCTCCAGCTGGATCACTGGTCACTTTCTCTTTGAATCAGAGCATTTCCTGTCTATCTTTCTTTCTTCAGCATTTCATTTTCGCTGTGTTCCTCGTACAGAAGAGTGAGATTGTAATCAAAACATTCTTTCATCTTTTGGAAATCTTTGTCTTGGTTTTCCAGCTGTGCCTCCATTTTAAGAACCTGGTTCTGGAGTTTGCCGTTCTTGGTTTGCTCCTCCTCTTTCTTCGTGAGCTTTTCAGACAGATCCTGTGTGAGTCTAGAAAGTTTCTCCAGTTGACTCACTTTTTCTTGGAAATCTCTTGTGAGTTTTACATTAGTCTTTTCCAGGAGTTTATTGTCTCTTTGATGGTCCACGATAGTTTTTAATAAAATTCTTCAAAGTTACTGATATATACTCTGGATTTCTTCCAATCCTTGCATCAATTCGCCGTTGGCCTGACTTTTGGATGGTAGAATGAGACACAGAAAAAAGGGCTGTAATTGCACTGTCCACACAATGGGACTTTTTTAATAACTGGGCAAAGAAGAGCAGATTAATACTACGCCCTTTTATTTAGGCTACCTTACAGTCAATGGGAAAGACAAAACATTGTCTGTGATACTCACAGCAGCGAGTACGAAGTGAGCACTTTTCACCACGGCCGTTTTGCGACGCAGTGGCAGACACTGGACTTGTCCGTCCACCTTTCACGAAAATGAGAAAATGGCTTTCCGAGCAGACCAACCATTGCTTTGTTTTTCAACCAAATAATTAGTTATTATTAATGGGCCGCTACACGTGTGTCGCTGTGTTTTCACTGGCCCGCTCGGACAACAAGGCAGAGACCACTTGACCGGACAAAACTTTTAATTGCCCCGGGCCAGCGGATAACTGTTAATGTCGAGCCCAGCACAAACGCACAGACGCACACACAGAGACGCACACACAGACGCACACACAGAGACGCACAAACAGACGCACACACATAGAGGCAGAGGGAGAGAAACTGGACATTTAGTCAAATTGTGAACCAGCAGTATTACTCAGTAGAGATTTGCAATTCCAGGTCTGAAATCATCCAAATGAATCTTGTGAAGGTGTTTGGAGTTTAAAAACACAGTGGAGCACTTCCTGTTTTACCACATGACATCACAAATCACAAGGTGGAAGTGTTTTCTGTTTGAGAGAAGAACTCACCCTAAATATGCAGGTTTGTGTATTAAACATGTAAATGAAACAAAACACAGGAGGAAGCCACATTATGACATCGATCAGAAAACTGCCATGGTATAGGTACAAATTTGATGAGGAAAAAAAATTAAAACATGGTAAAATTGTGTAATATTTTTGCTTTAATTAACACAAACATTGCTCAGTTATGCAACAAGTGTCTCTTTTTTCCCTCTTTACACCAACCAACAAACCTACCTTTCATTAAACACAAGTGGATCAGAAGTGGAGCCATTCTGACTGTTTTTCAGCAACACTACACAGGTGAATGCTGCTTTCTTCCACTAAATCGAATTCTAAGTTCCTGTTTACCACGGTTTTCCCATGTAGACGCCCTGTGCTGTTACACCAATGTTGAGCTAATTCCGCCGGCCATATTGGATGGTTGTCCTTAGCTGTTAACCCCCATTTGGCGCGATTATGGACAAAACTCAACTCATTACGAGCTATTAAGGTGGGACATTAAGAAGGCAATGCAATCAGGAAATCAACCTTTTGTGATCCCTGCAGAGAAATCCAATCTGTTCACTGAAGAAGAAAAAACATGTTAAAGCAATATAAGAGGATCATTACTGCTAATTGTGCTCATGCTGGAGAATGGGATTGCGTCGTGTTACATTTATAGTTGGAGCATTCCAGCAGCTGTGAGATTGTAATGCTGTTTGAAACTGTAGAGTTAAGTGTTTGTTTTTTTTTGTCTCTATAATGCTCAGTTGTGTTATTTTTTTTGTTGATTTATTATTTGTGTGCTGTGTGTAAGTCATAGACTGCATATATAAATGGACATAGCTGACCCGCTTGCCGCTGAGTTCCAAATCTGAAGCGAGCACGAGGGTTCCTATAACTGCCACCCTCAATGAGCTTCATTTGACTGGAGCTTAACGCTATGGGTTACGTCACACACAGTCTATAGTGTAAATGTTCTGCAGGTTTCAGAACATTGGAGATGTTACTGTTTTACCTAGAACGTTCCACAGTATGACATAAAATCTATGTACAGCTCTGGAAAAAAAATAAGAGACCACTGCAAAATGATCAGTTTTTCTGATTTTAGAAGAAGAAGTGACTTTATTGATCTCACACAGGAGAAATTCTTCTCTGCATTTAACCCATCCTGTTATTAGGAGCAGTGGGACCATCTCCATGATCTTCTTGCTTCAGTTTGGTCAGGACCTCAGCTGGAGGATTTTACCTGGTGCATGTTCGGATGAACGGGCACTCAAGACAGACACGGGGAGAACATGCAAACTCCACACAGAAACGCCATACCAACGTGCCACATGGGGGATCGAACCCAGAGCTTTCTTGCTGTGAAGCATGAGCGCTAGCCACTCAGCCACCATGCCACCTATACTACTTATAGGTATGTGTTTGGGCAAAAGGAACATTTTTGTTTGAGTCTATAAGCTACTGACAACATTTCCCCCAAATTCCAAATGAAAACATTATCGTTTAGAGCAGACCCGGCCATTTCAAGGCCCAGGGGCCAAATATGGCCCGTGAGCTGACTCTGACCGGCCCGCGAAAGGTTGCTTGGAATTAAGAAAATAAAACCTATTTTCAAAATTGTACTGATGCATTTGTACTGATGATCATCTGTCGGACTTCACATCTCCACATCAAACATGAACCTGACTTTGATGCACTTGTTAAAGCTCAACAGAGGCGAGATTTCTCTCACTGATCAAGAAAAAAAAACACTAAAACATGCTAACTTTGACTTTTTTTCTACACAGTTTGGCAGTTGGACAAAAAAAATGTGACATTTCTTGTATTATATTATTTGGCAAACAAAGACATTGTGGTGTCTTAATACAAAGTTAAGAAAGTTAAACTCAGAAAACATTGTGGGGTTAATGTGACTGAAAAAGAGTTTTTCACATTTACCATTGTTTTGAATTATTTTACTGAATAAATAATTTTTTTGTAAAACCTCACTCTTTCATTACTTAATAATAACACAGAACAAATGCCAATGCCATAAACAATGCCATTTACTAATTTCAACGTAAAAATAAAATTAATAACCAGAGTAGACTTCAAACTTTTGGCCCTCCACAATATTTTCTGCTTCTCATTTGGCCCCTGGGGAAAAATAATTGCCCACCCCTGGTTTAGAGCATTTATTTGCAGAAAATGACAACATAACAAAACAGCATAATACTAATGTTTACACTTAAAGGGATATGCCACCCCCAGGTCAAATTTGGGCATCTCCCCACAGTCCAGAGACTAAAATAAGTGATGGAAAGCGTTTTCCTGCTCACCCAGCCATTGTCCGAGTCTGTCGCCACTGACCGCCGCGGTATCTGCAGCTACTCCGCCTTAGACTGGAGTCTAACGTCGCCAGAGAAAGATTTCAGCCAAAAGGAATTAATTTGCTCGATGCGTTTCCCAATTACTTTCTGTGTAGTGCGCATTCATATCGAGTGCAAATAAATGTGCAAATCAACACGGAGAGCTTGCCTTGGTCATTTTGGGTGGGAACTATTTTTCAGTGCGGAAGGACATGGCCGAATCACGCAGCACGCTGCCAGGGGAATCCCAGTTACGCACCGGGAAGGGAGTTCCCCTGTTGCACAACGTGGTGTGAATACAGTCGAATCACGCACCACGTTGTGCAACAGGGGAACTCCCATCCTTGCACATTTATTTGCACTCGATATGAATGCGCACTACACATAAAGTAATTGGGAAACGCATCGAGCAAATTAATTCCTTTTGGCCGAAATCTTTCTCTGGCGACGTTAGACTCCAGTCTAAGGCGGAGGAGCTGCAGATACCGCGGCGGTCAGTGGCGACAGACTCGGACAATGGCTGGGTGAGCAGGAAAACGCTTTCCACCACTTATTTTAGTCTCTGGACTGTGGGGAGATGCCCAAATTTGCCCTGGGGGTGGCATATCCCTTTCAAGAAGAGTTCACAAATCAATATTTGGTGCAATAACCCTTATTTTTAATCACAGCTTTCATGCGTCTTGGCATGCTCTCCACAAGTCTTTCACATTGTTCTTGGGTGACTTTATTCCACTCCTGGTGCAAGAACTGAAGTAGCTCAGCTTTGTGTTTGTGTTGGAATTCAACAGACGCTGGAATGGAATGGCTGTAATACATGTAGAGATGCTGATTTCAGAAAAAAATGCAGTGGTCTCTTATTTTTTTCCAGTGCCGTATTTTGGTGATGGCATCTGAACCAATCTGTGACCACTGTGGCATTTAAAATCACTGCCAGCGTGGGTAATGTCTGGAATATTTGCCTCATTACCAGGCAGCAAAGAAGGGTGTGGGGAAAAACATGGATGGCTGTAATCCATTTCAGAAACAAATGCAGTGGTCTCTTATTTTTTCCAAAGCTGTGTATGAAGACAAGCAAGTTGCATTTTTTCCCCCCAAATTTGTCATGTTTCATTTTTTAACTGTTTAAGAAGCAACTTTATTGATCTCACATTGGAGAAATTCGTCTCTGCATTTGACCCATCCTGTTATTAGGAGCAGTGGGCAGCACATACCATCTCGGGGACCATCTCCATGATCTTCTTGCTTCGGTTTGGTCAGGACCTCAGCTGGAGGATTTTACCTATGGTGCATGTTTTGGGTTGATGGGGGAAACCGGAGTGCCTGGAGGAAACCCACCCAGACACGGGGAGAACATGCAAACTCCACACAGTAAGGCCCGGGTGACCCGGGGATCAAACCCAGAACCTTCTTGCTGTGAAGCATGAGCGCTAGCCACTCAGCTACCGTGCCGCCAATATATATTTATATATTTAATAGCATACTGTAGAATATCCCAAGGAATGCAATGGTCCCTTTAAAAATGTGTAAACAAAAACATTTTAAATCCCGTAATGGAGGCAACCAGAGGCAAATGTGAACAACATAATCTGATTTTAATGGGGAAACTGGCATTAATCACAAAATATGAAAAATCAGTAGGAATTTGTGAGATGAAAACCACTCAAACACATTTTTTAAAAACATTTACAATTGTGTTTTACATTATTTAACGTTAACAAAAGGAAAAATCCAGTATTTACTCGGACCCTTAGAGAAAAGTTTAACCCACTACAGTTTGTTACTTCATCTACAGATATATTGCACATTTCATCATAAATTATACTTTTTGTGAAGCTCACACAATTTTGAAGTTAGAAACTTGTATTTTTTCATCCTCCTTAACTAAGCTTAAACAAATTAATATGCGTACTTTGGAAATTCAAAATTGTTGTTTATTTTTTGTTATAATGTCATAGCACCATTAGTTTTTCGCTCTCTTAATCAGTTAATCACATAGATTATGTTTTCTTCGCTTTACCTCTAATTGCTTCATTCCAAAACTTTGAACTTTGAAAGGCTCTCTAAAATGTCAGTGGATAAAAGTGTGTGGTTACTAAGTGCACCTTCTAATACACTTCCATGCACTCAAAATGGGCAATTATCTGTTATCTTTTAAGGTTAGGCATGACGTCCAACTCTTATTTTTTAAAAGCTAAAAAATAACTATGTGCATGTGTCAAACTCAGACTGTCACTGAGGCACTGTCTCCATCTACCAACCTGAGAGTCATGTGACACTGTAGTACGCTGTAGTACTCTGTAGTATACTTTGGGATAAGAACTGATCAGGACTATTTTTACTAGGGTTCATAATGATAGTGGTAATGATTTTGGGATATTGTAAATTATTACCGTACTTTTTGTACGATAGAGCGCACCTGACTATAAGCCGCACCAACCAAATCTTTTAAAAAATTAAGATTTGTACATATATAAGCCTCACCTGAGTGTAAGCTGCAGACGTCCACATTGTAACTTGAGATATTTACACAAAAAGATGGTACACAAAAGGATTTTTTTATTTTTTTATTTTAATTAACGTAAATACCTTTATGTGCTTTTGAGCAGAGCCCACGACAGTAACACGGCAGACACGCAGCAGTAAAACAACTGTAAAATGTCCAGCCTGTAGCCTCTGGAAGCCTTAAAATAAAGTTTCAAGTTTAACTTTAAGAGTAAACCCCCTGAACTCAATCTCACGGAACTGTTGATACCTGTAGGAGACTTTTAAGTCGCTTAAACAAGGCTTCATTAATTCATGAACTCTCCTCACTTATTTACCGTAGGTATTTTCACCTACCAGAAGTGGAGCTCGGGTTACGCGCTACATTCGCTGTCTTGATAAAGAATTAATCCATACATAAGCCGCACCTGACTATAAGCCGCAGGATCTGAAGTGTGAGAAAAAAGTAGCGGCTTATAGTCCGAAAAGTACGGTATTTGTTTTTATAGATGTTCAGTCACTTCACCCAAGGACCTCAGGAAGATAGCTAGATAGATAGATAATAGTTTATTTTCAGATCATCTATCCATCCATCTTCTTCCGCTTCTCCATTTCTGGGTCGCGGGGGCCCAGATCAATGATCTGAAATTTGTTTTGCAGGTTCAGCAGCTCCAAAACAACTACAATGACATTACAAAAAACACAATACATTTGACAAAATATGAGACAAAAGACAAAATTAGACAAATGTCCACTCACCAGATTCTATGGGATAAGCTCATTTAGTTTCAGGATGGACTGATGGACAAAAGAGTTTTTCTGTCTCACTCTATTGAAGCGTGGCACAGAGTGCTGACGCCTTGATGGTAGCAGCACATATTCAGAGTTTATAACATGGCTGTGGTCAGAGGTGATGTCCAGCCGCAGAGTGTTGTTATGATATGCGGCGTCGTACTGTCCATCCAGGGGCTGCCCCACAATCTTTGAAGAGATTTTAATCAGTTGTCTCAGTCCAGATTTAGCAGTGACTGACAGACAGCTGTACCACACGGCATTACAATACTGCAGGACACTGAAGATGACGGATGTAAAAAACAAAAGCAATACCGAGATACCAAAAGCAATGAGGAGAAGCTCCGAAAGAGCACAGGCGACGTAGAAAAGAAGTCCTACATTATACAAAAATGACTCTTGTGAGCTTTGGACCATGTTATAATTGAAGTTGTGTTTTGTTTTTCATTTACACATGTTTGAGTAATCTTTTCTCTTTAATATTATTCTGTCTACATCTCCAAAGCTCAAAATGTTCTGTACCACCTTGTGATGTCATGTAGTGGTTATTTTCAAATGAACAGCTAGCTTTTACCTTTTGTTCAGTAGAAATTGTCAATTCAGGGTTGACATCATCTATGTGATGCTAGTGAAGGTGTATGGAGTTTAAAAACACAGTGGGGCATTTCCTGTATTACCACATGACATCACAAGGTGGAACAGGCGGTTTTTAGTTTGAGAGAAGAGCACAGCCTAAGTATGCAGAGTTTGTGTGTTAAACATGTGTGAATGAAACAACACAATTGCAGGAATGTTTGTGATGAAGAAACGGCATTAGAGAGAAATATGGGGACCCAGTTAATGGTGATCTTAAACCAAACTAAGGCTACGTTTATATGATTAAATGATATAAAAGTGGCGTTGCGTCTTCACTTTTTATTCCGCGTTTTTGGGAGGAAATCTGCGTGCCTACAGAGACGCAAAAGTGTTTGGAATTGGATTGGGTATGCATGCCAGGCGGCTATTTGGCACTGTGATACATTATCACTATGTCTGTGCGCATGCGTAGGATCTTCCTTCTTCTGTGACGTAAATGCGTATGCGACGTCAGCAGATTTGACCAGAGTTTTGCGTCTTGGGCAGTGTAAAGAAAAACGAAGAAGATGGAGCGTATTCAAGTTTTTCACTTTGGAGGGCGGTTTAAGTTTTTTGCGTTTTTAAGCCCCCAAAATGCCGTCACGGTCTAAACGAAAGGCACTTCTGATAAAATATTTTGTCGTTTTTACTCATAAGCGTTCTTGTGTAAACAGGCCCTAAAAGACCCTTAGTACACACACAGACACCAGAAGTTATATGCTTTTTTCCTAGTCCTAAATATGTTCATAAGTTCTTAAAATATGAAGACATAACTATTTGCACCTTATACGCATTGCTGCTCTATAAATGATCTAAAATCAGTGCAGATTTCATGTTAGATGGATTATCACAAATATTCAAAGTTGTTTTTAAAGGCTTATACTCTTCACAGGAAATAAACACAGCATCAAACCAGAACTGGCTGCCGCTCTTTCCCATTATAAAGCAATGTATCTAAACTGCCAGAGTGATTTTGTGTCCCACGCTGTATCCTGCACATCTTATCCACGGGAGAGGAAGCAATAACGCCATCTTCGCTCGGAGCTGTAGTTATAAAAGTCTGCTCGGCTGCTCTTAATGTCATCTCCACAGGTAGAAACTGCGTCTGCCTCACCACTGGCCCAGTTTACCTGTCACATTTCATAACACGCATGGACATTTCACTGAATGAACAAACAAAAACTCAAAAGTGACTGTCAGGGAGAGAAAATGGAGCCATAATACCATGACATTTGAAGCAGCTGGTTAGAGGTTGGAGCTAAGCTAGAACAAATCTCCTGTTTACAAACCCCCTGTGAGAGACTTTGAGGCTGAAATCTTAGCAGACAGGATCAACTTTGTGAATAGAAAAACTGATTTAGCACTAGACGATGATATAAATGTTGGTAGTTATGGTTTCGTTAAGAGGGGTATCATGCAAAATGTACTTCTTTGAGCTTTCTTCCATGTTATAAAAATACATACCAAAACTTCCACATTTACTCCAAAAATGGCTTGTAAATAAATCGACAAAGAGAAAAACGAAGCGCAATTTATCTATAATTTCAGTTCGTTTTGTAAACACACAATACAGTTTCAGTTATGTTTTTTTTTTGTTGTTGTTGTAATTTTCATTTATTTCAGTTAACAAAAATATTTTTTTGTTCTCGTTAACTATAATAACCTTGCTAGTTTGTGCTAAAATTGTCGAGAAATGACTTGGAACAGAAGATAATGCTATTAAAACACCATATACACAGCTCTACCCATCCCTGGTCAAATCTTCTAAAAATATATATTGGAAACAAAAAAATTTATTCAGAATTCAGGACATTTTGGTGTATTTTTTGATCTAGAAAACCCAGTGAAAACATTTTGAATACCTGGCAGAAGTAGCTAGACTCTAAGATGCAGGTCCAACATACAGTATGTATCTCAGATTAACAGACCTCCTGCTGAAGATTTGTGGGCCAAACCTTGTCTTAACCTCAGCAGGGCGGGAAGTCTTTGGCTGAGAGATAGGAGAAGGAAATTGCAGAATACAAGTGTCACTGGGATTTGTCAACAGGATTAGGTGAAATATGTGTTGGTAAATGTCGCCAACATGCACATCCTCATGATATGTGGAGAGAGCATGGGGCCAGCTGGAGCAGGGACACTGAAATGTCACAGTGGAATGGCTGGAGAGAGAGAGGTGAGGTTTATAAGGTTAAGATGGATGTTATTGTTCCAGATAGAGAAATGTTCCCTCCTATATCACATGTCAGGAGCTCAAGCTACTAGTTAGATTTGAGCTAGCACTGTCACCACTATAAAAAAAAACGTATGATAGGCTGTGGGCATCACCAACTGCTCACTAACCATTCACTAGTACATACAGCTCTGGAAAAAAATAAGAGACCACTGCATTTTTTTTTCTGAAATCAGCATCTCTACATGTACAGTGGTCCCTCATTTATCGCGGAGGTTACGTTCTAAAAATAACCCGGAATAAGCGAAATCCGTAGGATAACTTTATATTTTACAATTTTTCTACATGTTTTAAGGCTGTAAATGCCCACCACACACATTCTACACTTTTCTTAGACTAGAATTAACATTTCTCTCTCGTTTAAAGGTCCCATGACATGGTACTTCTTGATGCTTTTATATGGCTCCTTAATGGTTCCCTAATACTGTAAATGAATCCTTCTTCAAAATCAAGACTCAGTGCATGAGAAAGAGAGATAAGATGAGAAAGAGTCATAAATATCTCTCTGGAACAGTCCATTATGGGCGTTGTTGCTTGAATGCAAATGTGGAGGACAGAGATGGCCTATAGTAGCGGGTGGGGGCGTGGCCAAACTCTCCACTCTCTCCTCTTCAGCTGTGCGCTCTGCGCTGTCACCCACTTCCACGTTTTTGCGTGGAGGGATAGATAAGAAGCGTTCCATTGAAAAATAAACACATTTCCACAGAAAATAAAATTAAACCACTGCTGTTTCAGAGGTCCAGAGGGTCGGGTAAAGGACTTCCAAGCCTAGAAACGCTCGCACGTGCCTCCAGGCAAATAAAAAAACGCATTTCGCATTGCGTAGCTCCTCCGCAGTCCAAACTCTCTGGGCGTGATATACAGAGATGCTGAGTAGAGACAGACGGGGGTGGAGCTGCATTTGTCGCTGTTACGTAACAAAGTTGCCTTGTTCAGAATCGCCCGTTTGAGCTCTGTTTTTTTCTAACACAGAAAATGACCGCAAATGCACAGTTTAGACATTTCGCAACTTTTAGCCATGGGGGAGGGGGGCCCTAAACAGGGTAGGGGAGCTCACATTAACGTTCAAAAACCTCAGAAAGTGAAAATTTCATGCCATGAAACCTTTAAACACTCAAACTTTCGTAGATTTTCAACAAAAAAATTTATTAATAGTGACTCACGCGTAGAGTTGGGCGGTATCCAAATTTTGATACCATTAAACCGTGTCCACATTTTCCCGGGGTATACGGTATTACCGTTACTAAGGCTAAAATTTTTTTTTAAAAAACACTTCCTAGCACTACAGTGGAGTCGCCTCGCCAAATGGCAGCTTGCACCTATACCGTTCAGAAACAGAATAGCAAGCATTACATAGGCCTAATGATACTGAAAACATAACAAAACATGTACAAAATTAGTAATTTTTATTAACAAATGTTTAAAGTGCAAATACAGCAGCCAACCGACGGAACGAAATAACAAATTGTCTGTGGGCTAAAGCTAACAAACCAACAGGAATCAAACAAATAAAATACTTGATCTTATCAAATAAGAAAATCTGAACAATAAATAACAAGACATAACCGGAAATGTGCATATATAACCCTGTCCTGAGAACGCAGTGGAAAATACTGCTCGTTTATATATTTTTAAAATGTATTAACATGAATCAAATAAATTAACAACTATACAACATCCCGGACCGTTTTCGTCCGTCAGAAAAAGCTACTCCTTATTGAAAATAAAAAAATTAAGCTATTGAATGCAAAACCAGCATGTTCACTTTTTCCGGCTTGAGTAGGGCACGTTGTGGATTGACAACTTTGCCCGCGGTGCTGAAGACCTTACCTGGCCAGCCAAATGATATCTCTCTGTATTTCCTATACAGCGCGATACCATTTGGACACCCTCGCTCCACCCTCGCTCTTCCGGTTAAAAACGGACTCCGCGATTCTGATTCGTTCAAAGATGGTGACGTCAGTGCACCCGCCTTTGCCCGCAAAGTCACTCATAGGCAGCGGAAGTTCCTCCTCAGTTTTGAATCAAGATGGCGCAATCTCTGATTGGTTCACTTAGCTGTCTGTCTACGCGCAACTGCAGCGCGTTCTGGACCAAGCGTTACCAGACTCACCGCTGGTACAGCAATGAGTCATGGATTCTTCCAGGCAACTGAAGACCTGTTCCGATGGAGAGCTTGTGGCACAAACGCACAGGTATTTTTGGGCAACCCTCGACATCAGAGGAAAGCGCCTGACTCCATTGGATTTCCACCAAAGAAGGGGGTCTTCATCTCCCAGAATAACAGCCTCGTGTGGAAGTTGTGTTTGTAATAAGAAACCCGAAAACTTCTCACATTTGAGACTCAAAAACAGTGAGTCGTTTTTTTTAACACGCAAGAATATCGGAAAGGGTGCTGCGCTAGAACACAAAAGCAGCGTGTCAAACGTCACGCCTTTCTTAAAGGGACCGCAACTATTATCAGAAGCAGTGACTTTATAACCAAGTGCTTAACCAAGAACTGAGCAAAACCCGCATGGCAAAGCTGTAACAACACAGTTAAGAAGGTGAATTATGCATACATTCACGAGTGCACTACACTCGCGACAATATGCAGTTGCCTCTGCTTCTGCTCGCTCTTCTTCAGTGCCGCCACCGTCTTCATGCACATTTTACACACAGCCTCGTTGACATTAGCCGGCTCTCCCTTGTCGTTTGGCCGAAATCCGAAATGCTTCCAAATTGCAGACGTTGTGTTTTTCTTTGGGAGCAACTCAGCGCGGCCTGTCATGTTGTCTTCTCCTTCTCCCTTATGAACGGTAATGTCACGTGACGATGCAACATCCAGGAACTTCATCGAACGTCATCTCTCCGATAGTAATATTAGTTTTAAACTGTAATAGTATTAAATTAACAAACACAACCACACATACATAAGTGCTGGACAAACACTCTTTATTTAGGCACTAAATTAATTATAGTTAATATTATACTAGGGCAAGATTTTTTTTTTTTTTAATGACGGCAATGAATCTGATACCGTTGCTATTTTTAGATACCGCAGTACAGGGGGTCCTCGGGTTACGACGGTCTCGACTTACGACGTTTCGTGGTTACGAACGCGCCCCCATTAAAAAATTTTTTATAATATTACGCGTCATTCCGTCTTACGCGGTTTAGCGTTGTAAGCGACGTAAACAAACGCGAACGGCGCACGGCGCACGGTGGAAGAATACGCTTTGTTGTGGTTGTAGGGCGAAGAAGACGGCCTCGTGTGCGTGCCCAATGTGGGCGGAAGTACCTGATGTGGGCTCTGATCTGCTCCTATGAAAGCGGCAGTGATAACCAAGCAGCGTAGTGGTCTAATTATTGAGATGGAAAAGTTATTGGTGCTTTGGTTGGAAGATCAAAGTCAAAATCCGACTTAAGACGAAATTCGGGTCACGACGCGTCTTAAGAACGGACCCCCTGTATACCATATTACCGTATTACCGCCCAACCCTACTCACGCGTGTATTTCACAGTTCCTCTGACCGTTCCTCAGACAATTATATTTAAGAACGTTTCGTCAACATTGTGGGTTTTGCCGGGGAGAAAACTTGCAAAAAACAGCACTTCAGGGTCACACTGCGATCGAACATTTATATAAATTTGGCAAACTGAACACATTCTGTACTGTACAGGAGAAACGGAGGAGAATGACGGACAAATCGGCAACGGTCTACAGCCCCTTAGCCAATCAGGACGCAGAACACAATGCGCGTTGATGCACTATAAAAAAAATTGGAATTAAAAAAAAAAAAAATCTGCTTAACAGTGAGGCCGCGAAAGGTGAACCGCATTATAGTGAGGGACCACTGTATTACAGCCATTCCATTGCAGCGTCTGTTGAATTCCAACACAAACACAAAGCTGAGCTATTTCAGTTCTTGCACCAGGAGTGGAATAAAGTCACCCAAGAACAATGTGAAAGACTTGTGGAGAGCATGCCAAGACGCATGAAAGCTGTGATTAAAAATAAGGGTTATTGCACCAAATATTGATTTCTGAACTCTTTTTAAGTGTAAACATTAGTATTATGTTGTTTTAAAATGAATTTGATCTTGTTTCTTTGCATTGTTTGAGGTCTGAAAACATGTATCTTTTTTGTTATTTTGATCATTTGTCATTTTCTGCAAATAAATGCTCTAAATGATAATATTTTTATTTGGAATTTGGGGGAAATGTTGTCAGTAGTTTATAGACTTACAACAAAAATGTTCTTTTTGCCCGAACACATACCTATAAGTAGTAAAATCAGAAAAATTGATAATTTTGCAGTGGTTTCTTATTTTTTTCCAGAGCTGTATTCATAGTGGAGGGCTGTAGAGCTGGTACGTACAGTGACACTTTCAGATAGATGCATTTTATATGAGTATGATGGAGCCACTACACCCTTAAAAGTACTAGAATCAGGGATGAAAGAGATCCGTCTTTTAGCGGATCTCCGCTTTTTTTTCAGCCGCGGGGTAATTTTTTAAATATATATATATATATCTGGGCCGTGACTTTCCGCTTTTTTCATGATTGGCCACTTTCATCCCTGTAGAATGCGAATTTTAGGTCTGTATCGTAATGCAATGAGCTGTTTTTGAGTTTGCAGTGATCAAGATACTGGAATTTGAAGTAAAAAGTACTGCTCAGTGGCTCTATGATCACTTGGGCCAATTCAGCAGGATCCCTGGCGGCCAGCAAAAATTGGACAGAGGGCCAGATTTGACCCCTGGGCCATAGTTTGGACACCCCTGCATTAGAATGTTCAGTTCTGTCTCACTCGGACTGCCCCTGGTGCAGCTGTGACTACAGTGTTCGAGTGGCTTAGGTGTGGTGTGAGCAGTGCTCTACTTTACAGCTTTGTCACCATCTTTAAAGCTGCACACACCAGACCATGTGTTCATGTGATTATTATTTATTCATTAAGAGAAAAGGCTTGTGGTGGGCTCTGGTGTCCTACAAAAATGTACTCCCAGTGGAATGAATCTGGAGCACTGCTGCACCTACACCTACACCAAACCCGAGCACAGCGTGTGGTTTGAGTAGAAGGTGCAGATTGATAGCATTTACATCGCGTTCAGTGGGGATTTTAAGATGCTACACTTAAACTTTGCATTCATATAATGTGAAGTGTTTTTTTTATTTAAAAGGGACAGTGCATATTCATGAACATAAACTTGTAAATACGCCAGAATTAGCCGAAGGTTCTTTACATCTGTCGTCCCGAGCAGGTCAGAGATAAAAACAAGAAACAACTTCACACAATAGACAAACTCACAGGACAAACATGATAGAAACACACAATACGACACCATCATCACACACCACACTGACATTTACACAGAAGCAGAACATTATTGATCACATTATTGATCACATATCTGATTCGGTTCAGATTTCTGCTCCTCGACTGAAAACACCTGCAGACTGAATGTTGTGCGTCTATAAGGTGTTGTGCGTCTATAAGGTGTTGTGCGTCTATAAGGTGTTGTGCGTCTATAAGGTGTTGTGCGTCTATAAGGTGTTGTGCGTCTATAAGGTGTTGTGCGTCTATAAGGTGTTGTGCGTCTATAAGGTGTTGTGCGTCTATAAGGTGTTGTGTGTCTATAAGGTGTTGTGCGTCTCTTGTTGCTGAATTTGGGCAAAATGAACTCACCCAAAGGTGGTGGAGCGAGTCCATTTAAGACTTTATGTACTGAGCAGGCTAGTTTAAATTTTGTGACATTTTTTTACATTATATAGTGATAATTTGATTCTACCAGTGACAGTTTTGTTTTTGTGGTTTATGTGGTTTGTTTTCTGGTTTATTCCAGTAAAAGTTGCTTTTAGACGTTTCACCCAAAGCTCAGTATCTCTTCGCTGTGGCGTTATACCCTCACTATAAACATGAATCACTGACTATTGGTTTATCGCAGTGGTTGGTTGGTCTCTTTGCTCAGCAGGGCCATAGAGTTGTTTTCAGTGGTGGAATTTAACAAAGTACAAAAGTAAAAGATGTGTAGAATCCCTCAGTTGTCCAGGTAGAATCCAGGGAGAAATTCTCCTATTGCCATACAAACTTAAAAGTACAATAGTATCTGTACTTTACATTTTAAAGAGGATACTTTTTAACTTTACTTCACTACATTTGATGACATGTATCTGTACTTTCTGCTCCACTACATTTTAGATCTGGACTGAAAAGTAAAACATACTTTTTTGAGACCATTTCATTTGAGTTAATGTCCCAACTTAAAGCCAAACAAATATACAAAAACAGCTAGAAAAATCAGATCAATTGAATCCCTTTAAATCAGCAAAATTCTTCATTTGATCACTACATTTCAGTTGTTCTAAAAAAAGTTTCTGCAAAATACTCTTAAAGTACATTTTTAAACAGGTACTTGTTCATTGTTTCGTGTGATACCTTCACTTCTGTAATCTTTTGCCCCTGTATCTGTAATTGAGTTGTTTTCCAGGTAAAATGGTCTCAGCTTGTGTTTTGCTTTTTCTAATTTCCTTTCTGCAGATACCACAGAAACATTTACAAACAGAACTCCGCCTCCTGCAGTGAATCCGATGCCCTGTCTCTGTAACAGCTGTGAACGGGAACTTTTAATGGGCCCTTTATTAACACTGTGCTGAACTCTGCTTTTCAACTCAAACCAGATTAAACATCTCCTGAAGTCAATATTATGTGTGTTTTTGTCTGTTTGTAGTGTCAAATTGTTTATTTTACTGCATGACACATTCAAATAAAATGCTCTGAAAAGTGGAGGAATCAAGAAATAATGCACTCAGCGTTCGACTTCACTTTGATATTATAGGGACAAGATATAGGTCTGATCTATGGAGAAGCAAGCTCGCTCACCAGGACAAGAATAAATGTGAGTGTTTTCCATGTGTTTGAACAAAATAGGTCCTTCCCGTAGTACAGATATATTGCATAAACCGGTCGTGAGGTCAAAATAAGTCAGCTGTTTACTGTCTGCATCAAATTATATCCTCCTCAGACACGGCCCATTATTTTGTGTCCTTTATAGTGGACATTGAGTTAACCAGTCGATCTTTTAAGTGTTTAGAGATACACTCTAGTTTGTGGCTGCGCTATGATAAATAAATAAATAAATACATAAATAAACAAACCAGGTCTCAACTAGGACTAAATCAGGACTAAATCAGAACCAAATCAGGAATAAACCAAGACAAAACAGGACTAAACCAGGTCTAAGTCAGGTATAAACCATGACTAAAAGAGGTCTAAACCAGGTCTGAACCAAATATAAACCAGGTCTAAACCATGACTAAAAGAGGTCTAAACCAGGTCTGAACCAAATATAAACCAGATATAAACCAGGTCTAAACCATGACTAAAAGAGGTCTAAATCAGGTCTAAACCAAATTTGAGTCAGGTCTAAACCAGGTGTAAACCAGATATAAACCAGATCTAAACCAGGTCTAAATCATGACTAAAAGAGGTCTAAATCAGGTCTAAACCAGATCTAAACCAGATATAAACCAGATCTAAACCAGGTCTAAACCATGACTAAAAGAGGTCTAAATCAGGTCTAAACCAGATATAAACCAGATATAAACCAGGACTAAAAGAGGTCTAAATCAGGTCTGAACCAGGTCTAAATCAGGTCTAAACCAGATAAATACATAAATAATAATAATAAATAAATAAATAAATAAGAAATTAATAGGGAGCCTAAAAAGTTTTTGAGGCGACTGTAGAAGCTTGTCAGAGATGTTGGTCATCAAAAAAAAAATTTTTTTTTTGTTAACTTCACATGGATTTAACACTATTACAGTCCATTACAGAGGACATGTTACAATATTATGAATAAAAATAAAATTAAGTAAATATAAATGCTAAGGTGATCATTTACCTCCAAATAGAAAATCACAAAAAAAATAAAAAAATTTAAATACACGTTTTTCCTTCGAGTCCCAGGAGGATATAGCATTTTATTGTCTGATTATCAAGATGTGCACGTTTGCATTACATGATGGCAAAACTCTATGAAAAGCACTTATAAGCTCATCATGGTGAATAATTAGGAAGCTCTGAATGCATTTTTACATGAGGAAGAACTTTGGAAACATTTTACTATGAACTATTTCAGTTTTTCAAATTTTTAAGACTAAAAGTAAAGCAGGTACAGCGACGTTAATGCCATACTGTGGAGCATATTAAGAAATGCTACCAATATGGCTACGATTTTACAGTAGTTTTGCTTCGTAGTTTGGTATAACAATTATATGTCAGTGGGAATAATTGACACGTCTGAAGTAGAATTCCAGCTGACTTAGAAAGCCACGGATTTATCTCAGTTTCACTTGGTTCTGCTGAGCTCCTGGTTTTGTTTGGTTTTTCTTTGACTTGTGTTTCAGTGTTTGGGCTCAGACTGCACAGAGGAGCACTGCCAGGTTAAGTCCTCCGCTGCTGGGGAAAGCACAGATCACAATGAAGGAGCTTGATAGACATGGGAAGAGATTTCAAGCTAGGGTTACTCAAAGTGCGTTTGACAGGTTTGAATGTGTTTCTTTCTAATACTTTCTAGCACCTGTGATAAATATTCATCATAGTTTTACATCATTTAGGTGGAAGTGTGTGGGAAAAGAGTTCAGAAGAAAAGTACAAAAACACAGTAAGAAATGGTGTGTACAATAATAGAATGAAAGATTATTTGAGGGAGTTGGTTAGGTCCTTTATTCGATTAATCGGTCGATGGCGTTAGTCGACCAAAGTTTGTATAGTCGACTAATTATTTTCTTTAGATTATAAGGATTAATATTAAAGGGATAGTGTATTTTTTATGTTAAACTGTATGGGTTTCCTTCTAAAAGTTTTGTGTGTTAACACTGACTTACCTCTGACAGTCTCCGCTCAGCCCGGTTCGGCTCGCGTTCTGGAGCTCATGTAAGTAGGTCCGGAAAGTTCGCCGGAACATGAAATAAAACTTGTTTTTCTTTTCTCCAAACAAAACATTTGTCCGAAAGGTGATATATTTGCGTCCCAAACAGTTGTCCACAAAAAATCCAGCAGCGTAGTTGGCATTCGCATATTGTCTCTCTCGATTCGTATCACTGCACCCACGTTAGCTCATTAGCCTGTTCACTTGTAAACTTCCGCTTGCGGCGGACCACATCCGCCATACACATCCGCTAAAAGTGAACAGGCTAATGAGCTAACGTAGGCACAGTGATACGAATCGAGAAAGATGCACCAATATTTCTTAAAAATGTTGGGTAGTGAGGAGTATTGTGTGACGTTAGTGGTGATTTTGGTGACTTCTTGTGACTTTTGGCATTTGTTTCATTTTCAATGGCATCTACAAGTGGGAAAAAAAGCGATCTGTTCCCATCCATCCATTTGGGAACTTCCCAAATCATGGGTTGTGTGTTGGTTTGCAAAGGTTAAATTTGTCCATTAGAGGTCAGTGTTTCTCTGAGGCTTCAGACACGTCAAACCATTTGACACAATATTGTGACTGAGACTGAAACATGATTAAAAAAAAAAAAAAGTCTGGGGTCGCCAGAAATGTGTGATGTCAAAATGGGGTCACAGGCCAAAAAAGGTTGGGAACCACTGCGTTAGGGCATCTCTTCTGAATACCTCCTGGATATCTCCCTGGAGAGATGTTCAGGGCATGTCCCACCGGGAGGAGGCCCCAGGAAAGACCCAGGACACAGTGAAGGGACGATGTCTCTTGGCTGGTCTGGGAAGGCACTGGGGTCCCACCGGAGGAGCTGGAGCAAGTGTCCAGGGTGAGGGGAGTCTGTGAGTCTCTGCCGTCAAGACTCAGCTCTGAATAAAGTGGAAGAAAAGGGATGGATTGATTTAATATGTAAACCAGCTGAAAGGAAAGGGTATCGAGCTCGGCTAGCTGAAGATTTTGGAGTGAATCATGAGTTCAGTCTGCCTTTTTTTTTTAAATATAAATACAACATTCCCTGGTACTTTTCTGTTTAAATTGTGTTTTTTTGCATGAACTCCTGTGCTGTTGCTGTATTTAGAGCCAAATACCTGGCCAGATCATCAATACTTGAACGTTTTAAGAGCTTTTGCCACACTCCCTTTTAGTCGAATGATCAATCAACAGGACATCTTTAGCTGACCAAGGATTTCATCAGTCGACTACAGCCCTAGAGTTGGTTTAATTGGTCGTGTTTACAGTATTCTCGAATTTTTGGTCATATTTTTAGATAGTGTAGGGGCTTTTATAGCCATATGGGAGATTTACTGTTTATGTAAGAAATCTCTGAAATTGGATCCCCAGGGCAGCTGTGGCTACAATAGTAACTTATAGTGAATAATACGACTTTGAGCATCTGGAAAAGTGCTATATAAGACTATTATATGTATAATTATATAAGACATTAATATTACTTTAATTTGGGCTTGAATAATGGCTCTACTTTTAAAGCTATTGGGGGGAAATGCATTTACTTTGTTGATTAAAGGTTGTATGGAGGATTTTTTTTTTATTTCAAATTGTCAATAAAAGTTCAAAATAGCATTATAGAGATGCAGCAGCCTTGCAATAATCAATTCAAGAAAAATAAATGAAAATCCATCAACTGTGGACATGGTCGGGCCAGATAAACAGTAGCCAATAGAAAATGAGGCTACCTCGTTACCTATTGGTTGTTGTCAGTCAAACTCCCTACGTTTCTAGTGTAGCTGACTCGCCGGTGCACTGGGATTAAGTGCTTTAGGTTTGCCTCTCACACATTCTCAACCAAAGCCGCGGTCCTTAGCGGCTTTTAACAACTGTAGCTTCCTTGTAGTTTGGGCAAAATTTGTTGCAATGGCGAACAAGAATTCACTATCAGTTAGCCGCAAAAGAAAGTCTGTTTTTGAGGTCGCTGAAAGAAGACGACAAAGGAAAAAGGAGCGAAGCCAAACTAAGGTGATTCTCTGAGATTCCTTCCAGCGATGGTGTGCACTGAAGCAGAGGGTCTAAAGATTGACGCGTTGGTCGCTGAATGACTTATGGAAATAGTCACTGTATTTCTCTTTCCTTGGAAAATCCTTTATACAACTTTTAATGCCAACAGAGGAGTCACTTCATGCCAGATTTAGTTTTGTGTGCATATTCCCAGTAATTACAGACATATCAAACATAAATATACCATTCTTCCATAAGATTGACCAGTCCTCTAACTCATTGTCAGACTGTGACATAAAGTCTTATTTACACATTTCTCAATTTCAAATGACGTTTCAGATATCTAACCTTGTATAAATGTATTTTTAAATGATACTGTCCACTTATTTATAGCTATAATAGATGAAGGTGTGAACGTAACAGCCAATTAGTGCTTTGGTAATGATGTTCAGGGCTGTGTGTTATAATCCACTTTTTTCTTTCAGTTGTCTCTTACTGGATAAACAAACGCCTGGAATTGGTTTGCTTTATCTGCTTGTATCCATGGTGATGTTATTGCTTTGTCTCGAAGGTTCTAGCTTGGTATTACATCTGTCATTTTGCCTTTATCTGAGTATAAATGCAAAATGGTGGCAAGGATATCATAATCCTTGGCCCTTCGAACACTGTCGGATTTTTCATCTACTTTCATTTGCCATGAAAATACCGTAGAATCAGTGTAACAATGCTGCTCCAGTCTGTAACATCAGCGCATGGTCCAATCTGAAAACAACAGTGTCCATTTTAAACTGTTAAGCCCGTGTTGGCAGAGGACGCAATCTCAGGTATCGCTCTATAGGCTGCAAACTGCCAATATGCTTCTTTCTACAGATTATGATCGAAGCATGAATCCAAAACCAACTCTCTCACCTAAGCCTGCTATCGCTTCACCACGCGGCAGGCCTATTTCCAAAGCCATGAGAGCCTATCTTCATGCCTGACACCACAATAAAAAGCAGGAGGAGGTCTGTATATGAGGAAGAATAGGGATTTTCAATATGTCAGCTTGAATTTCAGCGTGGTCTTCAAAAGGCTATTGCGGGATAGGTTTTGTGGAATAGCTGTGATGTGTAAAATGAAGCTGGAACTGAAGCTTGAAAATAGATAGGTCACAACATGTCCATAAAATATTAGGGCTGTGTAATTTGAGGATATTTTTAAAAGTAATTATATATTCTTCTGTCATGATGTCAGCGCTGAATCTTGTATTATTTTTATGAGGAAAAACGACATGCGACAGTATCTGATTTCTTAAGCATAAGGATTTACAGACTCATGGCATAAAAGGGCAGATTTTTTCTTTTTTTTATGATCTTTGCAGCTGATGTCATCAATATTCTCTGGGGATGTGGTGCTAACTGAAAACACTGCGCTGTTAGAAGCTCTTTTACTCAAATTAGACTTAATCTGAGCTTTATTTTAACACATTCTGTCCACAAAGAACTACAACAGGTGTGCGTTTAAACAAGTCTCTCACATGTAAAATTACAGCAAGCTGACAGGCTAAAGGAGAAATTCAATTTGTCAACTGAACAAAAGTTTATTTGGTCAAATACGTTTCTCAGCTCATCCAAGCTGCTTCTTCAGTTCTGGTCAGACGCTGGTGGACACTGCCTATATCTGCCTGAAGGGGGCGCGAACTACAATGAAACTAAGACTGCCGCACCTGAGATTGGTTTAAGAGGGGAGTTAAAGAGGCTATTTTTGTCAAGAAAGAGAATCCTTCCTTGAACAGAAATGGAGGTCTCAGACATCATTTGTCTCCATCTATAACTCTATCCTCAAACCTAAATCAAAACAAACAAAGAAAACAATAGAGCAGCAGGTCAGGTCCAGAGGTGTGAAAACACCATTATGGTCCTGAATGGTTCTGCTAACAAGACCCACACTCCACTCCCACTGCAGATCTAATAGGCCCACCTAACTAACACAAACTGTAAACAAGAAGGTGTGGTAGTTTCAGAGTAATTTCATTGTAGTTAGTGCCCCCTTTAGGCAGTGTCTACCAGCATCTGACCAGAACTGAAGAAGCAGCTTGGATGAGCTGAGAAATGTATTCGACCAAATAAACTTTGGTTGGATTCTACCTGGACGACTGAGGGATTCTACACGCAGCTAGCTAATAGATTTTTTTCAGTTACTCACTCTTACCTTTTTTGTTGAAAAATCAAACACCTAAGCAGGACCCTGCACACTTGTGAAGGACCATGAACACTATTGATCACTCCTGAAAATGTGGTGTTTAAGTGCATTTTGTAGTTTTTCTTGTGTCTTCAAACTATATTGAAACATTTTTGGTACATTTTGCTAACGTGAGCATTGGGTCACCATGGTAACTGTTGAACATTCCGCCAATAGAGATACATGTAGTACACCCCCGGCGTGATGTCACTGCTGTGCGTCAATAAACATTAAAACATTTTACTAAGGTTATTAAATGTGTTACTAAGAAACGACATTGCTTTGTTCCAGGATATAGCTTTAAAGTTTTCTATTTTGGAGTTATTTATTTACAGATGTTTTTATTAGTAAAACATTCATCCTTGTGAGCATGCTCGCCTCTTCATAGATCTAATACCAAACTGTGAAACAATACAGGGAAAAACAAGCAGGTCATGGACCCTCCATCCTAGTTCCCCCTTAAGTGAAAATGTTGATTGTGCTCTTCAAATATTCCGTTTGCATTAAATTAACTACAGGTTTAGAAATGTCATATTATTGTTGAAGTAAATTCTTATTTTTAATGTTTTTCTTTGGTTTCTAAATACTTTTATTTTTGTTTATTTGTTTATTTAAGGATCCCCATTAGTCTCTACAAATGCAGAGACTAGTCTTCCTGGGGTCCAATTTAAAATACAATACATTTTAATACATTTTAAGCACCATCAAAACAGCCAAATCAAAGTTACATTATCAAAAACACATACCAAACACTTAAAATATGTTACAGTCAACTTATAGCATTTTCAAATAGTAATTTCTTAACACATTTTTTTAAAAACAGCATGATTTTGTATGAACATTCTGTGTTGTGGCAGCACATTCCAGTGAGAAATGGTTCTATAGAGAAACGTTGCTTTCAGTGCATTAGTTCTTGGTTTTGATAAAGTGAAAACTGTGTTTGAGGCTCGTCTTATTCTCCTCCCTAGCTTGTGAATTTCATCCCTTTATGACAGCAGGAGTCCTCTGCTTTTTATGATCTATATATTTTAGATAATATTTATATTTGTATTTTTAATAACCAAAATCAAGTTGAATAAATTATCCTACAAATACATTTTCCTTGGACAAATACAATATCTGTGCAGTCACAGACAACAAAAAGACCTCCCGTATTAGATACGTGACTACAGCCGTGAAGAGCTTTCATTTCATCAATCCATCACCATTATTTCCCAAATTGTTCCTATTTTAAGAACAAACCTCCTCCATTCAGCGTGGTACGGGAATCATTTAAATGCAAAACAGTTGTAAAAATGCTCCTTCTCCTCCGTTTAGCCCCTGATGTGGCTTTATCAGCGGGACACGCATCTAATCATGCTTCACAGTGGGACCGCCCCATCACTTAGCGTCAACTCTAAATCATATTGGCAGCAAACGACGGAACAGGGACAGCGGCCATGTCGGAAAAATGAATGAAATCAAGGGGAATTAAGTGAGCACAATGATCGTGATGGACTCAGTCAGGGGTACGGGAGATTTTGAAAAGATGAAAAGCACATTGGAGATAGCTGGCTGTGTGAAAATGTTGTGCTTGAGTTGTCGCCTACTGCGCAGTCGCCCACTCAGTATAAAAAATATATTCATAAATTCAATTGTGTTTTGATTGAATCACTTAGAAAAAGTACAAAGCCTGATAATTGTGTTTTTGAATAGTGATGAAATTAGTTTGCGGCAGAATGATAATGTTGAAGAAAAGAAGAAGAAGAAGTCAGGGTTATTTTTTATCATTTATTAAAAGTAATTACTATGGACAGTATTTCAAGAAAAGAATTAGGACTTATATTTATCTTTATAGTTGAATGTTCAGCAGTTACCACGGAGATGCAATGCACACATTCATTTTAAAATAGTCTGAAAACTAAAGATAAAACGCAAAATGGATTTAAACAACACATTTTGTGACTTTAATTTTATGTGTGACATACTTGTTGTAACAGCACAAATCATTTCTCCTGTTACCTCTAGACAAGTCATTTCTTTCTATTCTGATTGTGTGAACAACCCCAGGTAATGTTGATGACATCAGCTGCAAATTATCAATAGTATACATTAGAGCTGGGCAATATCACGGTATAGAGAAAAATTACTGCAGTAAATTTGACTTGGTAAAACATATCTGGGTCCATATCTGGGTCATCTCCTTGAAGCTCCTTTCTTAACAGGACTAAGTGGTACCATGTCTTTGGCGAAGTGGACAGTAACAGCGTTGGTAATATCGTTCCACCGTTTGCTTTTCTTGTCGTAGGCGGTCCCCTTAGCAAACGCGTCTTTGAGTGACGTCTGAGTGGCGTTTTGTGTCGCGGCGCCAACTTGAACGTTCCCTGCAGTCGTGGAAGAGGATGCAGATCTTAGTTTCGTGCGTTCTTCATATTCCAGGACGTGTTTGTGACTGAGGTGGTGAAGCAGATCGCTCGTGTCGCCTCCTGCGGCTACATTTTTAGCCCGACAACATTTATTTACAGAATACGGTTGTTTGATCAGCGTCAGCCGAAGTTCTTCCACACAACTGACACGGCTCCTCTTTTCGGTATAAGTTCCTCTGTGTCTGTAACATTTTCTCCGTCCATGTTGTTCACCGCTCAACACACACTGAGCTTCCACCGCTCTCACACCACTACAAAACAGTCCCCCTCTCAAACAATGTCATACAGTGTCACGCTCCGCCGCTCTGTGTTCCCGACGTTTTGTACGCAGTCACCGGTATTGGGATATATGAAAAATTCATATAATTAAAAAAAAACGTTTTTTGGTATGAACCAGTGTACCGCTCAGCCCTAGTATACACAAAAAATGTAATAATACAAAAAAACAACACAATAATTAGTTAGTAATTAGTAGTGATTAAACACTTTTACATATAAAAGTACATTATAACTTGAATTCGGTGAAAGGTCTGGTCTCTATAACATCTCCATGGAGACGAGATTACAGATCAGACCTGTGAAGAAACAACCCCACGTACCGTACGAATATCTGTTTTTCACATATTTTTGAGCAACAAAAACACCTGTAATTGAGTAATGCAATGTATTTTGTTGAACATTCCAGGCAAAACAATAACATCTCCATGGAGACGAGCAAATGGCCGACGTTCCCCTCTTCCTGAAAAGTTCCATAGTGCCCCTTTAGTGTAATACATCATTCTCTGAGGTGACACCAGGCATGCCATTACTGAAGCCCCATAATGGAATACGTGATCTGCATCCATGTTTTATGCACAACGCTCGTCTCCATATTGAAAAGTCAAATAGCCCTGGAACATTGTATTCTCATTATTTCTCATTGCTGTTAAGAGCGCTGCCGTACCTGCAGTCCGGTGCACATGTCTGTCGTGGTTAATGGCACGTGTTTCTATGACGATTCACCGTGTTCTTTTGCCCTCTTTAACATAATGTCCAGGGCTTATATCAGGCATGCAATTAGACTGAATATAATTGCTACTTTAGTTTAGTTTGTGTACATTCCCTGACACACACATGCTATAACTGCCTATACCCAGATTACCTCGATCGTAAAACCTGTTCTGTATGTGGTGTGTGATGGTGAACTGAAAAACTAGTAATATTTGTGTTTTAAAGGTCCTACATTACGCAAAATTGACTCTTGTGAGCTTTGGACAATGTTGTTAACTCATCAAAAACATACCCAAAGTTGTGTTTTGCTCATCCACACATGTTTGAGTAATCATTTATAATTAGTTTGTCTACATTTCCAAAGCTGAAAATGCTCTGTTCTGCCTTGTGAAGTTAGTTCATAGTTAGCTTTATTGTCGAAAAAAACATATGTACAGGACACATAGTGAATCGAAAATTAAGGCAAAATGACAAATTCAATTTGTCAACTGGACAAAAGTTTATTTGGTTGAGTAAGTTTCGCAGCTCATCCAAGCTGCTTCTTCAGTTCTGGTCAGATGCTGGTGGACACTGCCTATATCTGCCTGAAGGGGGCGCTAACTACATTGAAATGACTCTGAGACTACCACACCTACTTGTTTACAGTTTGTGTTAGTTAGGTGGGCCTATTGGATCTGCAGTGGGAGTGGAGTGTGGGTCTTGTTAGCAGGACCATTCAGGGCCATAATGGCGTTTTCACACCTCTGGACCTGACTTGCTGCACTATTGTTTTCGTTTGTTTTTATTTAGGTTTGAGGATAGAGTTATAGATGGAGACAAATGATGTCTGAGACCTCCATTTCTGTTCAAGGAAGGATTCTCTTTCTTGACAAAAAATAGCCTCTTTAACTCCCCTCTCAAACCAGTTCTTTTCTCGGGCCAAGATCTGTACCTCACTGTCCTCAAAGGAGTGGCCCGTGGCTTTTTAGGTTGAGATGTACGGCAGACTGAGGTCCTTTTAGGTCGAGATGTACGGCAGACTGAGGTCCTTTTAGGTGGAGATGTACGGCAGAATGAGGTCCTTTTAGGTGGAAATGCGCGGCAGACTGAGGTCCACTCTGGCTCCCCCGTCTGTGTTGGTGCATCCTCTTGTGAAGTGGCTGTAATGACCAAAATGATTCCAGTGAATGTGTATGGAATTAAAAACACAGTGGAGCACTTCCTGTATAACCACCTCTCTGCTAAACAAAAGGTAAAGGAAGTTTTTAACTTGAAAACTACCGCTTCATGACATCACAAGGTGGAACTGAGCAGGTTGAGCTTTGGAGATGTAATAAAGTGTTACTCAAACTTGTGTGAATGAACAAAACACACCTTTGGGCATGTTTTTGATGAGTTAACAACATTCTAACATGACCTTAAGCTCACAAGAGTCAAATTTGCATAACTTAGGACCTTTAAAACACAAATATTACAAGTTTTTCAGTTGACACCATCACGCACCACATAGATGTTGGAGATGTAGACAGACTAATAATAAAGTGTTACTCAAACGTGTGAATGAAAAAGAAACACAACTCCAGATCTGTTTTTAAGGTGAAAACAACATTAGAGCACGATTTAAAGCTCACAAGAGTCAGTTTTGTGCACTTTAGGAGCTGTAATAGTACATCTCTATATGTTTTTAACTCTCTGTGTGAGCTGAATCAAAGTGTCAGATTTTATTGCCAGTCAAAATGTCCAATCAGTCTGTTTGGTGTTGAGGCCAGTTCGAAATGTGCCCTTGTTTTTGTGCTCCCTGATCCCGACTCCAGCTGCAGCGTGGGCCTCTGACAGATCTATTTTGGTCCGTTCCTCTCACCTCTCCTTCTCCTCCCTCTCTCTCTCTCTCTCTGTCTCTTTCGCTCATCCCTTAACTGCCGTTCTCTTCTTCCTCTCTCGCTCTTTTCCACACTCTCTCTTTCTCTCCCTACGTCCATCCTTCATTTTCTCAACTTCTCTCTCTCATCCCCTTACCTCCCTCCATCTCTCCTTCTCTTCCTTGCTTTTCCCCTCTACCCTTCTCTCTCCATCTCTCTCTCCATGTCTCTTCTCCAGTCCCCTTCTCTCTTCCCCTCTCTCCTTCCATTTCTTGCCTTCTCCCTGTACCCTCCTTCTCTCTCTATTTCCATCCCTCTTCCCCCTTCCTCTCCCACTCTTTCCCTTCTTTCCTCCCTCCCTCCCTCCCTCATTCTCTAATCCTCTCTCCCACCCCTCTATCTCTCTCCCTCCCTCTCTTCTGACCCTCCCTCTCCCACTCTCCCTCCTACCCTTTCTCTCCCTTCCTCTCCACCCCCTCCCACTTTCTCTCTCTCCATTTCTTCCACTTCTCTCTCTATCTCTCTCCCTCCCTCTCTCTCTTCCTCTTCTTCTCTGTGTCCCTCTCCACTCTTCCCCCTTCTCTCTCTCTCTCTCCCTCTTCTCTCTCTCCTCCTCTCTCTCCATTTCTTCCACCGCTCTCTCTCTCTCCCTCCGTCCCTCCCTCTCTCTCTCTCCCTCCCTCTCTCCCTTCCTCCGTCCCTCTCTCTCCCTCTCTCTATCTCCCCCGTCCCTCTCTCTCTTCCTCTTCTTCTCTACATCTCTCTCCACTCGTCCTCCCTTTCTCTCTCTCCCCCTTCTCTCTCATTTCTTCCACTGCTCTCTCTCTCTCTCTCCCTGTCCCTCTCCCTCCCTCCCTCCCTCTGTCCTTCCCTCCTTCCTTCTCTCCCTCCTTCTCTCCCTCTCTCTATCTCTCTCCCTCCCACTCTCCCCCTTTTGTCTCCCTTCCTCTTCACCCCCCCACTTTCTCTCTCTCCTCTCTCTCCATTTCTTCTACTGCTCTCTCTATCTCTCTCCCTCCTTCCCTCCCTCTTCCCCCCTCCCCTCTCTCTCGCTCCCCCCCTTCCCGATCTTAGTGCTGTTGTATTAATCAGGTGTGTGTGCGTCACCTCGCTCGTCACCTCGCTGGGCTCTTGTTCAGAGCCTTTTAGCCCCGGCACTCCTCGTGTCCGCCTCTGTCAGAGAACAATGCACCTGTGCTCCTTTAATGGCTCATAAGTGTACGGCGGCTCCATTACGACGGTGGAGGTGGAAATTGACCACGTGACCTCTTAAATCATATATTTTCAAACAGTTCGTGATTTGATGAGATGCACTGACCTCTATTAACAGTGGCACCTTAATCCTGTATAATTAACGGTGATGGAGGTAACTTTGTGCTGTTTTTGGGAGACTTTATGATCCAAAGATTGAATAGTTCTCCAGCAGAGATTTAGATTTAGAACAGAGATTCATGGAGGTGAAGGGGGGGGGTATTATATTGAATCGATCTTTTTGGACCTTCCTTCCATGTTATAATGTTGTTCCCTCATAACAAACATGCCTGACGTGGTTTTATATCATCCATGCAGGTTATCGTTCAGTCTCAGTAGGTGTGTGCAAAAATGTGAGCGAGCGCGGCAATATAGGACACAAGTCGTCCCAGGGGCATTTTGACTTATTCACAAATTCTGAAAGTATAGATTCCAAGCTTTCCATTGATGTCATACGCATGAAAATCTGACAATATTTGAAGAAGTTGTCGCTATTTCAGCCTGCCCCAGGGCAGCTGTGGCTACAGAAAGTAGCTTACCACCACCAAGTGTGGAGTGAATGAACGGTGAACTGTGGAGCGCTTTGGGATGAAAAGGCATATCATGAAAGGCGCTATACAAATCCAAAAAAATGCACATCAGATTTTGCTAAGGGGTGAAAACAGCTCCTAAACTTTTCTCACTATAGCCCCTGCTTGCCTCATTTGCATGACATTAAGCTAACCCCTCCCCCATTTATTTGTCATACGCAGGATCAACACAAGCTCAATAATGCAATGAAATACTTAAGATCAAGAAGATCCGTTGACTCGCCAAGATAGTCAGGAAGTACTAATAGCAAAGCAAAGTAACCAATATAATTTTTAAAAAATGTAATAAAATATGTAATAAAATACCAAGGTACAGGTAGGATTAAACAAGGTATTTAATGAGTATTTCACAGGAGGTAATACTGCTCAAATGAATTTCGTATTGCACATAATATAACATAGTGTAATATACTATGCTATATTAAAAAGTCCATATAATCATTAAATAAAAATCAATAATACACAGGACATGTTAAGTTAAAAATCACCTGTATTAGTTTAATACAATACAAAATAGTATATTATTTAGTCCTGGTTTAGTCCTGTTTTAGTCCTGGTTTATTCCCGGTTTAGTCCTGTTTTACTCCCATTTTAGTCCCGTTTTAGTCCAGTTTTTAACCGGGTTTGCGCAGCTAGCCGCTAGCTAACTAGCGTTTAGTCCTGGTTTAGTCCTTTTTTAGTCCTGTTTTAGCTCTGGTTTAGTCCTGTACACACACGCACATACACACACGTACACACACTAATGTTGACACAAGCCGCTGTTTTTTACCTAATATCTCCATTTGATGCAGCAATAATATGATAATAATATGACTCACCCGGTGTCGCCGTGTTGTCGGACGTGTATACGCGTATCGTGTACAGTGTTGGGCAAGTTACTCAAAAACTGTAATGCACTACTTATTACTTGTTACTGTCATTTTAAAGTAATGCCTTACATTACAATATTACTCTAAATAAAAAGTAAGGCATTACACTAATTTTGCATTACTTTAGTTACTCTCACCAAAATGACTGGAAATAAGGATTTGGCATCTACAGTGCAAATCTTTCATGTGTCATGACTTTCACCTGCATCCAGGAGGTTTTGGGAGCCTGCAGACTGAAAACCAACATGTTCAGTAATTGCTTCTTAGCCGCTTACAATACCAAAAGATAAATCGTCCTTTCCCTTCTTGCCACACCTTACCATGCACTCCAGCACCTGTTCACTGCCATCCTCTTCAATTCTGTAGCAAATGGCATTTTCACATTTGGTATACACATCTGTGAATATAGCCCATATGTATAGTTATTAAGATAGTTCCAGCTGTATTGCCCTCTAGGAGCTAGCACTATCCGATTCTTCTGGTTCTGTCATCCTTTGTCAGTCTGCCAGTTCGAGATGAAGTAAAAGGAAATGGAATGGTCTCTGCGGACTTTTATATCACTAGCTGATCTTGCGGAACTTTGTATGAAATGTAATGTTTTGCGCGGACTTATCAGATTCAGTAGCTGATCTCGCGGTGATCCGCGAACTTTGTATGAAGAAAACGCAAAACCCACAAAAACAAAGCAGGTTAAAAATGCATTGTAATGTGCGTTACTGGCATTGTAACGAGTAATATATTACCGATTTTCTTCCCTGTAATGCGTTACATTACTGTGTTACACCAAAAAGTAATGCATTACAGTAATTAATTACTTTTGTAACGAGTTACTCCCAACACTGATCGTGTATATCCACGGTCTTTCGGAGCTAAATCGCACTCTGTACACGAGCTCCGGAGAAACGGATGTGTCCTGAACCTGTCCCAAAGGTCTCCCGAACGTGTCATGTGTCCAAGTAGAAGTTAAAAGTCCATTTTCATGTCCTATAGTTCCGCTTACATATGCACAAGCTCTTCACAGCTGATAGGCGAACAGGGGAAACCCCTTCAGTGCTTCTCGCAACGGGATTGGCGGGCGCGCGAGCGTGGGAAAATATGTTGATTTCTACATGCCCCGTTTCTTTCCGAAAAACAAGCCAATTTGAAATTAAAAATGTATGTTTTTAACCTCACTAATGCTGTTATCTGAAACATGGAGTGCCTTCTTCATGATCTCAACTAGCACATTCTGCAAAAAAACAAAAATCACAAATTTTGAAAAAAAAAAATACTAAAAACTCGTTTATCTTGAATTCCCTAATCGTGAGTTGTGGACTAATTTGCTGTGTTGGGACACAAATATATATATATATTTTTTTACTAAATTATTTCGTTCCAAAGTTCAAAGTCAGCTTTATTGTCAAAAACTATATGTACAGACTATGGAGGAGCTGGAGGAAGTGTCTGGGGTGAAGGAAGTCTGGGAGTCTCTGCTTAGACTGTTGCCCCTGCGACCTGGCCCCGGAAGCAAAAGGATGGATGGAGAACTCGTAAATAGACAATAAATCTGGAAACAAGATGAATAATCTGATATAAGTTTTAAAATTGTGGCCAAATCAGACAAATTTGCAGTGCAAGACCAAAACAAGTCTGATTCTGGAACCGTCAGAACAATCCTGACAGTCATTGACGATACAGTGACTCGGGTATTAGAGTGGTTGTATTATATTACTGGCTTTCTGTCACTGTGTCCTTAGGCAAGACACTTCTGTCACCGTGCCTGACATAAATGTGGTGAGCGCGGTGTTGTCAGTGGTCAGACATCGATAGCGTCATTCAATCTGCTCTGTTCAATACCTTCGCACTTGTTAGCTCACTCAGCCTTCCTCCTCGATTCAGTGCGAGTGTGTGGGCCCAGTAGCATTTTGTGATCTATTAAACTCCACGGTCTTCTGTAATCGTAGCCCCACGCCTCCTCGCCCATCCAAACACAATACGTTTCAAATGATAACAATAAATTAGCTTTCTCTGCTGGCCCCAAATCCATAAATAATGAATTGTTTTGTAGAGGGGCTGGTTTGCATGTCCAATTTGCTGTTTGCGTTTTGCTGGAGCGATCAGATGTTTCAGTCTCAGCCCTTCTGGTTCAGGCTCAATTAAAACGAAGGACTGGCAAAATATGAGCGTTTGTTTGGGATGTTTTCAGGAACAAGACGGGTGTTTCACAGCATCAATCAACACACCAGTGGAACAGGACTAGATATTTGACCATGCTTTTATTAATTTTTTTGTTTGTTGTTTGGTTTTTTAATAAACCAAGAAGCCCCATTGAGATTCGGACTTAAGAGGTTTTTAAAGAGGTTAATAATGTTGTTACCTCATCATAAACATACTTGAAGTGGTTTTAGATGTCATCCATGCAGGTTTGAGCAATTTAGTGATCTCTCCCGGGCCCTATTCAAACCCTGAGTTGGCTGTAAGATTTGTCCAATGCTCTGCCCACAAGCCTACGTCAACCATGCTCCCACATGACAGTTTTCCGTAAATATACAAAAGCAAATACTACAACTATACTACAACTTCACAAATTCTTTCTTTCTTTTCTTTATTTATTTCATTTGTTAAGACAAATCAAAAAATAACAGATGCAACATACTTGCATCTATACAATTATAACTTAAAGGAGAATTAACGTTTTTTTTTACAATCTGAGACTTATTTCTGTAATAAAACAAGTTGTTTTACTCACCTATAGCACTTTGGTGTCATTTGGAGCATTTCTGGAGATGTTTTAGATTAGCGATATCCGTTAACGTGAGTGGTTGGGGCATGACGTTGCAGTCATCAAAATAACACAAACTTTAGCACTTTTCAAATCATAGAAGCTCAATGTCTTAGTCTACACTTTCGTTTGAGTCAAAAGTGGCCTGTAATCCGAGATTTAGCCATAGTTTCGAGTAGATGAGGAGGACAGTGCGCATGTGCTCAGTCACAGCTGTTTCGCAGATGAGAAGACGCTAATAACTTTTCTGTTGCGAGCGACACATGGCAGAAGATTCGGACTGAAGACTGAAGAGGACTTATTTGAGTATGATGGCCGTCCCTATCATTTTGTACCTGAGTATACGGATGAGGAGACAGAATGGATACGGAAAGAATGAAGTGGAGGCAGTTTTAGGAGCAGCGCACTCCAGAACAGCCATCGGTTTCGCATTACTTCTCAGAATCGTGCGCTGAATCCGCTGGCCTTCTTTCTTCTTCTTTTCCTTTGCTGGTAAAAAATCGTCCTGACTGAAGTGGGTACTGCAAACACGATCTTTGCGTTTCATGTTTGGGTCCCGAGAGCTGAGAGCGAAATCAGCTGTGACTGAGCACATGCGCACTGTCCTCCTCATCTACTCCAAACTATGGATGAATCTACAGGCCACTTTTGACTCAAACGAAAGTGTAGATTAAGACACTGAGCTTCTGTAATTTGAAAAATGCTAAAGTTTGTGTTATTTTGGTGACTGCAACGTCGTGCCCCGAGCACTCACGTTAACGGATATCGCTAATCTAAAACATCTCCGGAAATGCTCCGGGTAAGTAAAACAACTGGTTTTATTAGCGAAATAAGGCTCAGATTGTAAAAAAAACGTTAATTCTCCTTTAAATATGAATGAAAGGGAACAGAAAGAAGCATAAGCTTATAACATCTGCCCCCTTATCAACTCGAAATTATATTACAACTCCAATTAGTTTAACCAAAAAACAAACAAAAAAGTGATAATAAAACATACTCTTTTTACTGAGCAGTATTATATATTTTCATTAATGCTACTTTCACATTTTTCTTAAAAACTTGAATAGACTTTTGAAAAGTTTTAATTTCACGCTCAAGCCTGTTCCATAGACTGACTCCTTGGATTGAGATGTCTTTCCTTTGGTTTTGTTCTGAATACTGGTTTAGAAAAAACATCAGTTCCTCTTAATTTATAACTAGTTTCTCTCTTTTTGAATCTATTTTGCAAGTTGTTTTGAGTAAGTTATATTCTACCAATTCTTTAAATTTGAATGTTTTTAATTGTACAAATATAGGGTTAGTGTGGGCTCTGTATCCACTTCCATTTACCACACCGATAGCGCGTTTCTGTAAAAGGAAGACCGGTTCGATGAGTGTTTTACAGGCGCTTCCCCACACTTCAATACAATAAGTCAGATATGGAATAACCAGTGAGTTATACAAAAGAAACATGGCATTTTTGTTAAAGGTCCCATGGCATGAAATTTTCACTTTCTGAGGTTTTTGAACATTAATGTGAGCTCCCCTACCCTGTTTAGGCCCCCCCCATGGTTAAAAGTTGTGAAATGTCTAAACTGAGCATTTGCGATCCTTTTCAGCGTTACAAAAAATCGGAGCTCAAACGGGCGATTTTGAACAAGGCACCTTATTGACGTCAGATCGAAAAAAGAAATGCAAATGCAGTTCCAGCCCCGTCTGTCTGAACTCAGCGTCTCTGTAAATCACGCCCAGAGAGTTTGGACTGCGAATGCGCTAGGCAATGCGAAATGCGTTTTTTTATTTGCCTTGAGGCACGTCCGAGTGTTTCTAGGCTCGGAAGTCCTTTATCTGAGCCTCTGGACTTTTGAACAGCAGTGGTTTAATTTTATTTTATGTGGAAATGTGTTTATTTTTCAATGGAACACTTCAAATCTCTCCCCCCGTGCAAAAACAAGGAAATGGATCAGCTGAGGGCTCAGAGCCGAGAGCGGAGAGTTTGGCCACGCCCCCACCCTCTACTATAGGCCAGCTCTTTTCTCCTCATTTGCATTCAAGCAACATCGCCCATTATGGAGTGTTCAGAGAGAGAAAAATTACTCTTTCTCATCTTATCTCTGTTTCTCATGCACTGAGTGTTGATTTTGAAGAAGGATTAATTTACAGTATTAGGGAACCATTAAGGAGCCATATAAAAGCATCAAGAAGTACCATGTCATGGGATCTTTAAGACAGTCCTTCACTTTGTGTAATACAGGAATTGTTTGCGATACTTTTGATTTAACTTCCATATCAAATGTTCATCAATCATAACACCTAAAAACTTGATCTCACTTGTCCTTTCAATCTCTAGTCCTTGTATGACCAATCTAGCATCGACGTCTTTTTGCAACTAAAAATCATAAACTTTGTCTTACTAATATTTATAGATAGTTTGTTGGCTTTGAACCATATCAAGATTTTCTGAAACTCTCTCTCTACTATTTGTAAAACCTCATTTATATTTTTTCCTGAGTAAAATAGAGCCGTATCAAATCTGATGCGATGTGCGGTAGTTTCATCAGCGCTTTTTTGTTGTGATAGCGCTCTGAAGGGGGAGTGACTTTTGAGTTACAACGTCAAAAAGGACGAAAGCAAAGCAACATGATCAACACAGTACAATATAATCACAAAATATGACATAATACATTTGTATATCTCAAAACAACTAAAAAAAACACACTTTTAACCATTTTGTTTTGAACTTAAACAGGAGACAAAAGATTTCAATTTAAGATCTTTTTGTGAGTCTGGCAATCCTGAGAGAAGTCAGGACAATATGTTTAAAGGGCCCATATTATGCTATTTTTGTGTTGTGTTTTGTTTCATTCACAGATTTAACCCAAACCCTACATTTTTACGCTCTTCTCTGAAATAGAAAATACTCTGTTCCACCTCGTGATGTGATGTGGTAATACAGGAAGTGTTCCACTGTGTTTTTATACTTCATACACCTTCAGTAGAATCATGTGGATAATTTCAGCCCTGAAATTGCCAGTCTTCACTGAGCAAAAGGTAAAAGGTAGCTGATAAATTTACCGCTTCATGACATCACAAGGTGGAACAGAGCATTTTGAGCTTTGGAGACTGATTCAAAAGGATTACTCAAACATGTGTGAATGAAACAAAACACACTTTCGGGTATGTTTTTGATGAGGTAACAATGTTATAACATGACTTAAAGCTCACAAGAGTCAATTCTGCATAATACAGGGCCTTTTAGGCTTTAAGGTGTAGTTATAATAAAGTGGAATAAAATAAAAACTTGTTTTTTTGGAGAAGCCGCTCAAAAACACTTCTGGTATAGGGGGTGGGGTGGGGCTGGCGTGGTCAAAAAGAACATGCTGTGCTGTAATTTGTCACATTTAGGTTTAACCTTGAGTCAAATCCAGGCCTCTGTGTCCCAGGTCAAACATGTAACTCATCTCCTCACCTCACCTACTTTATGTATGTATGTATGTATGTATGTAGTATGTATGTATGTATGTATGTATGTATGTAGTATGTATGTATGTATGTATGTATGTATGTAGTATGTATGTATGTAGTACGTATGTATTATGTATGTATGTATTGTGTATGTAAGTATTATGTACTGTATTATGTATGTATGTATGTATTATGTATGTATGTATTATGTATGTATGTACATATGTATGTATGTATGTATGTATGTATTATGTGTGTATGTATGTATGTATTATGTATGTATGTATGTATGTATGTATGTATGTATGTGTGTATCATGTATGTATCATGTATGTATGTATGTATGTATGTATGTATTATGTGTGTATGTGTGTATCATGTATGTATCATGTATGTATGTATGTATGTATGTATGTATGTATTATGTGTGTATGTATGTATGTAGTATGTATGTATGTATGTATGTATTATGTATGTAAGTATTATGTACTGTATTATGTATGTATGTATGTATGTATGTATGTATGTGTGTATCATGCATGTATCATGTATGTATGTATGTATGCATGTATGTATATACACACACATGCATCCAGCTCACACACAAACACACATAAGTCCACAATAGTAACAATAAATACAAAAATATAACAGCCTCTGTTTACACACAGGGCATGGGTTCTACATGGGTAAAGGGGACAAGATATTTTTTTTAAACTTGATTTTAAAAGTATTTAAACTAAAAGATACTGAAAGTCATTCCACAGCACTGCACCTTTATGAACATTTTTTTTTTTTTTTGCAACAAACGTCCTACAGAACGGACCCATAAACAATGAACAGTTTTCAAGCTACTCTCAGGAATCAGGAAGGTTTTTTCTACGTAACATTTTAGCAGAGGGTTTGCACCTGCTTGTCTTCATGTAGATGTATTTCTGTGCCTGTTATGTTCCACAATAGGGCATTTGTATATATCTTATCTCCCTGGCAACAAGCAGGAAAAAAATGGAAGACCACTTGTATATGTTTAATGCCATACTGTGGAACCTTCTAGACAAAGCAATAACCTTAGCCTCTATATACTGTATAAATGGACATAGCTAACCTGCTGGCTGCCTCATTCCAAATAGGAAGTGTACATGGGCGTGCTTACGGCTCCATCGATTTTGGCTTCAGTTCACTTTGTACTGAAAAAAACGTTGCCCCTCTCTGTAACTGCTGCTGTCAGGCTCCTTATGAATATTTTAACACCAAAATATGAACCCGCTGTACATGATCCTGGTGTTTATATTTCGCGAGTTTGTCCGTGAATCAGTTTCATTTGACTGGAGCCGAACTCTATGGATGATACTCCCTTTGCTTACTTCTTTATCCAGTCTATGGCAATAACATCTTCATGCAGACAGGCAGCTTCCTCTCCATCTGAAAAATGACATAGTTCAACTTTAAAACTTTTCAATTTCATATTTCTAACAGTTCCTTCTTTCTGATCTGCCCCTTTTGAATTGCCTTAGCAGCTAAATAAGTTCAGTGTACCAATGTTAATCCCTCCGCAGAAGCATGAGGAGATCAGTGCCTGCCTCATTGCTCTGGCTCAGACTCAGTGGGTTGTGCTGGACATGGCACTAAACCCAATGGACTTATATGGACCTGCTGCTTTATGAGGTTTGGGGTAATTGCCGCTGTGATTAGTGTGGAGCTAGTGCCCTGTCTGCTCTGGGACGTCCCGAGCTGAGCGCCGGGGTGGAGGAGAGAGGAGGGAGGAGAGGAAGGTGGGGAGGAGGAGGGGAGGAGGTGAAGGAGGAGGACACATGGGTATAATCTGGTCTATCTGCTGCTGTCTGCCCTCTGCACCAATGCAGTGCAGATGGATGTACTTAGAGCTGAGTTGCTTCTCAGCTTCCTGTTGGCACATCTTTCTTCATTCAAAAGATATAAAGATAGAGCTAACAATAACTAGCATGCTAACATGGCACTTCCATGGCACACAGTGGTTTCAGTTTACCTTTTCAGTCTGCTCCCATCAGGAAGGAGGAGGAGCATCAGGGCAAAGACAGCTTCATTCACCAAGCTCTCAGGATGCTGAACTCTCTCCCTGCCCTCCCTCCCTCCCTCCCACAACAATACTGTTGCTTAAATGACACTGACACTGCTGCTTAAATGACACTTAAATGACACTGACACTGCTGCTTAAATGACACTGACATGCTGCTTAAATGACACTTAAATGACATTGACACTCCTGCTTAAATGGCACTTAAATGACACTGACACTGCTGCTTAAATGGCACTTAACTCATTGGCTGCCGGAGACGTCTATAGACGTTCGGGCGAACCCAACCGTTGATTGCCAGAACGTCTATAGACGTTCAACACGTTTTTCAGCGGGGGTTGCTAGGTTACAGCCTGGAGCAACTTTTGAGGTGTAATTCACATCTCTCAACCTGTAGATGGCGATCTTGTATCATTATTTGCCGATCAGAGCCGGGGAAGAAAGGAGGAGTGCAGTGTGTGTATAGATGTGTGTAAGATGGCGAGGCCAGCGAACCCGGAAAAGCAGATAACTGTTGATCAGCGCCTATGGAGCGATCAGATCGCTCTTGGGACCCAGGATCCTGGATCAGAGGATCGCAGAGACAAGCCGGATCAAGCAGCGAGGTCTGAGCAGAGATCTGCTGTGCCCGAGGAGGGGGGGCGTGTCCTGTGTGCGCTGCGCGGACCAGGGAGTCTCCTCAGAACTACGACAGCTCCAAAGAAGACGTTTACTGACTTGGAGCAGTAATGGTGCTGTATGGTAATTGTAATGAATGAAGTTGTGTGTGTGTGTGTGTGTGTGCGTGCGTGCGTGCGTGCGCGCGTGCGTGCGTGCGCGCGTGCGTGCGTGCGTGCGCGCGTGCGTGTGTAGCTGTGTGTGTGTGTAAAGGTTTATGCATGGGCTTGTGTGTATGTACATATATATATATATGTGTGTGTGTGTGTGTGTGTGTGTAGGTGTGTGTGTGTGTGTGTGTGTGTGTGTATTAGTTTTTATTATGGGTCTGTACTCTGGGCCTCAGACAAAGCCTCAACAAAGTTCTATTTTATATGAAAAGATATTATTATATCCTGTAAACATCTCTTGGCACTATTCACAGAGCCTTATATTCTTATATTTGTAAATAAAAAATGTACTTTGTCATCAAAAATCTCTTTCTCTGTTATTTTAGATGTTTGAGGTGTCACTAAATCAATAAATATTGATGTCAAAGTCACTGATCTGCTCGAAATCCTTCTCTGAACTCAACGCTCGTTTTCTCCATTTCTTGCTCAAAAACCAGTGTTTTTGCTGAAACTTCCCTATGTTCTACTATCAGTTATTTGAGAACCGAAAAGGTTAGAAACATAATTTTTTTTCCAGGTGAAAGAAGAGAGTCTAGGCTTTATTTTGATGTGTGCCATGTTTATATAGTCAAAGAACTCAGTATTCTGTGAGTCTTGTAAAATCAGTGAAAATTCTCTGAATCTCTGGCACTCTACAGGCTTAGATTTTGAAAACAGGCTGGCAGTGAAAGAGTTAAATGACACTGACACTGCTGCTTAAATGACACTTAAATGACACTGACACTGCTGCTTAAATGACTGACATGCTGCTTAAATAACACTTAAATGACATAGGGACTCCTGCTTAAATGGCACTTAAATGACACTGATGCTGCTGCTTAAATGGCACTTAAATGACACTGACACTGCTGCTTAAATGGCACGTAAATGACACAGACACTGCTGCTTAAATGACACCATTTGAGCTTTATTACACTGCACATTGTGTATTTTACCTGTTTGTATTATATACAAGTTTACTGTACTTTTGCTACGGGTATATGTGATGTTTTAGTCTTGGTGTTTATTGTCGTGTTTATCACATGTTTTATGTTCACTGTGGGCCTAGGGGGCGCTGCAATTTCAAATCCTGTGTGTGTGACCTGTACATATGGTTTTTGACAATAAAACTGACTTTGAACTTTGAACTTTAAGAGATGGTTTTACGATATATCTGTATTGGGGCAAAAACAAAAATTATAATTTCCTCAACTACATGAACAAAAATTGGCCTAGGGTCCAGAATACAGACTTGGAGATGAGCATGATTAACGAGTGGATCAGCATCAGGAACACATGTGGTCTGTTTGTACCAAAACAAAGAAAAAAGAAAGAGACTGAAAAACATTACAGAGTTTGACAGAATCTAAATCAAAATTGACTCTCGTGAGGTTTAAAACATGTTTGAATGTTGTTACCTCATCAAAAACATACCTGGAGCTGTGTTTTGTTTCATTTAAGTCACGTTTGAGTAACCCTTATTATTAAACTATTATTAATAGTCTGTCTATCACTTAGCAGTTCCATACCTATTACTTTTTTGTTTAGTGGAGACTGGAAATTCCAAGGCTGAAATTTTCCAAATGAAAACGCGTCTTCAAATCGACTTTATTTTTATGCTATCCAAACTGTACCGAAAAGGCCATCTATATAATAATCATTGAAAGCTTGTGAACAGCTCTTGATGTGATCTCTGCTCTGCCTCCTCTGCTTAGGCTGGACCTTGAGTCTGTAAACGTCCTTAAACATGCTTTGAATACCTCCAGTCCTTTTGAATGTGTGGAGATCAGACCAATGCAGTGTTATGAGCGGTGCATTCAAGTACGACCTCGAGACAGCAGCACTAGACTGACTGAGAATACACTCCTAAAGGCCCTCTGCAGTACCTGATCTTTAAAGGGATATACACATGAAAAAAGAAACTAGTTTTTTTGCAGCAGTCTAAACTATTCCTCTTTACAGTGGTCCCTCATTTATCGTGGTGGTTACGTTCTAAAAATAACCCGCAATAGGCGAAATCTGCAAAGTTGTCAGCTTTATATTTTACAATTACAGGGGGTCCTCGGGTTACGACATTGATCCGTTCTTAAGACGCGTCGTAACCCGAATTTCGTCGTAAGTCGGAATTTGATTTTGATCTTCCAACCAAAGCACCAATAACCTTTCCATCTCAATAATTAGACCACTACGCTGCTTGGTTATCACTGTCGCTTTCATAGGAGCAGATCAGAGCCCACATCAGGTACTTCCGCCCACATTGGGCACGCACACGAGGCCGTCTTCTTCACCCTACAACCACAACAAAGCGTGTTCTTCCGCCGCGCGCGGTGCGCCGTTTGCATTTGTTTACGTCACTTACCATGCTAAACCGCGTAAGACGGAATGACGCGTAATATTTTTTTTATTTTAATGGGGGCGTGTTCGTAACCACGAAACGGCGTAAGTCGAGACCGTCGTAACCCGAGGACCCCCCCTCTACTCTACATGTTTTAAGGCTGTAAACGCCTCACCACACACATTCTACTTTTCTCAGACTGGCATTAACATTTTCTCACATTTCTCTCTTGTTTAAACATGCAAACTTTCATGGATTTTCAACCAAAAAAGCACAGTATTATAGAATGTAACCAAAGATCAAAACCTGTTTTCAGGCCCTAAACATATTTGTTTGAGAAATCAAAACATAAACGTTTTCCTATATAAAAAATAATATGATAGCTTTTAGAAATAACAAATTAAATTTTAATGATAAACCTACAAGCATGGACACATAAGAAATGATTAATAGTGACTCATGTGTATTTCACAGTTCCTCTGACCAGGCCTCTTCGTCCTGGCGCCACTTCGCTGTCGCGGAAGTCACACTGCGATCGAACATTTATATAAATTTTACTGAACGCATTCTGTACTGTACAGGAGACATGGCACAGAGGAGAAGGACTGACAAACCGGCAAAGGTCTACAGTCCAATCACGATGCAGAACACAATGTACATTGATAAAAAATTCGGGAAACAATGAGGCCGTGAAAGGTGAACTGCGTTGTATTCCCCGCAATGAGTTTAAGGGTCCATATTAAACTGGGCGGGAGATCTGCTGCTCCCGCGATCCAGAAATGGAAAAAGCGGAAGAAGATGGATGGATTACACTATTTTCTGATCTGTTTTAATGTTGTCTCCTCATCACAAACATACCTGGAGTTGTGTTTTGTTTCATATTTGGCTTAGTTCTTGTTTCAAACAGGAAACACTCTGTTCTACCTCCAATGTGCTTTTAAACTTTATACAATTTCACTAATCATTTGGATAATTTCAGCCCTGGAATTTCCCATTTCTACTGAACTAAAGGTAAAAGGTTCATTTGAAAACTACCACTTCATGACATCACAAGGTGGAACAGAGTGGTTTGAGCTTTGGAGATGTAGACAGGGTTACTCGAACATGTTTAAATGAAACAAAACACAACTCCAGGTCTGTTTTTGATGATGTGGGAACATACTAAGTTGGCTTAAAGTTCTCAAGAGTCAATCTTGCGTAATATAGGACCTTTAATACCCTCCATAAACTAAAGGCACTGAAAAAAACCTGACAGTATTGCCTCACATTTCTATTTTCTATTTTTGTCCCGGGTTAATTCCGTTAAAATATTTAGCAGGCTGCTGTTTTATAGTGTAAATGTCCGCTCATCATTACTGTTTTATCCCTCAGTTTCATGCACATTTGGCTTGGTTCTGGGCCTGTGCTGCTTTGAACTGCAGCCTGGCGCTCCTCTGTGGGGGATAGGCCAGGTCCCCCCTCCATTTCGCTGCTTTGATGTTTAGATCGGGAGATTGGGCAAGCGGCCATGATTTTTTTTTTTTACGCTTCATTCATCACTGTGTCTGCCCAGGCCTGGGGCAGAGGGGAGCTGACATGAAGCAGAGAGGGGGCAGATGTTTGGGGGAACTGATGTGAGTGTTTGCGTTCAGGGGGGACGTCATTACGAGGCACACACAGAAAGACATAACTGATTAGTGGGTCATTAAGTCAAGGACACTGGCTCAGGCTGAGAGCAGGGAGCAGACGGTCTAATGCATGACCTATTCCAGCGTTTCAGTCTCCTGTATTTTTCTTGTTACGGATGCAATTTTGAGGATTGTTGACCATTCAGAAGGAAACAATAATATTTGAACTGTTAATTGATGTGGTAAAGGCCCTTATTTTCCATCACGTATTCTTAGAGGTCCTAGAAATTATTTTATTTATTCTTTATTTAATAGGGACAGTGCATATTAATGAACATCTACAACATTGCAGTGTAAATACCACTGCAATGCCAGATTATAGCAAAAATGCTCATTTCCATTTGTAGTCCCTGGACAGGAGACACCACAGCAAAAACAACAAAATCAAGTGACAACAGCAGCAGTTAGACATTAAAAGTGTCCAGAAGTCTGATTTTCCTTTAGCTGCTCTTTCAAGTGTGATTTAAAGTGTCCAAATGTCCAAGTGTCCAAATTCCACAAATTCTCCTGGATCTTATGGGGATTTTGGCCAGTCACTCATGTTTTTATCCATGACTTTAGAAATGATTCCACATTTAAGCCATGTGTCCCATCATCTGCAGGGTTTTCTCTTGAGTCGACATGTCTCCATTGTCTTGTGTGGGACAGGTCATGGATAAGTGCAATACGGTTACACACAAATGTATGAAATCGCCTGGTTTGATAATATATTTCTGTACAGATGGTCCAAAAGGTTGACTCTTGGAAGCATGTGTAGCTCTCGTCTCAGCAGCCAGTCAGCTTTCACTGCTAGCTGCTGACAGTTCCAGTCATCGTATGGTGATTTGTTTGATGGGGGCTACTTTGGCTTTTCCAAACACAAAAGCAAGATGGTCGTCACCTCAGTGGTTTGGACATCTGATGTAGCTCGCAGTGCCATAGCCTGATTCACTTGCATCACAGAAATGATGGAGTTCAGCTTTCTGTACAGGGTCAAAGTTTTCAGGTTTTAGACATCTGTCCACATTAAATCCATTCAGCTGGTTTAACTCATCACACCATCTTTGCCAGGGCTTTGAAAACTCATTAGGGATGATTTCAATCAATCAATCAATCAATCAAATCAATTAAACATTATTTATAAAGCGCTTTTCATACAAAAAATGTAACACAAAGCGCCTTACAGTGATTAAAGATTAGAATATTAGAAGATTGATTTTTTTTTTATATTGTTCTCACACAAGAGAAATCGTTCTCTGCATTTGACCCGGGGACCATCTCCATGATTTTGTTGCATCGGCTTAGTCAGGACCCAAGCTGGATGATTTTACCTTTGGTGCATGTTTTGTCATGGAGTGTAAAAACATTCATGTCGCATAAAGGATCTTGCCTGTCTAAAATTCACTAAGGTCGTTTTCACACCTGTCTTGTTTGGTTTTTTTCAAACGAACCAGAGTTCGTTTGCTCCTTTGATTCGGACCTTTTGGGCTGGTGTGAATAAAAAACAAAAATCTCGATCCGGAGCAAACAAGCGAACCGAGACCACCTAAAAAGGTCGGTCTCGGCACGGTTCCATACGAACTCTGGTGCGGTTCGTTTGAGGTGAGAATGCAGACCGGACTCGATCCGACAAAAGTTGGCTTTTTGTACTTAATGAGCTCCCGTCGTATGTCAAGCATTATGGGAAACCGAGGCTGACGAAACGAAACAAAAAGAAATGAAACTAAACGAGGCTTACTTACGTTTTGCGTGAAGAGCAAGAGTCAGAACTTGATGCGCACATGAGCGCTGTCCTCCGTAGCCGTCTTGCCCTGTGACTTTGTCGTTTGGAAATTGATTGTAAAGTGTAAACCTCACGATGCTGCTCAAACATTTGTGCGAAATGTAAAAACTGAGCAAACCATATCGCTAAGACTAGATTGAAAATTGCATTATTCTCCTCCTTCCGGGTTTGGACACGGCGTTTGGACAGGGCTCATTTCTGTCCAGTGGCTGAGCGACCTCAGCACACGTGCTTTTGTTTATAGATGTTAGTTCGCTTGGGGAAAAAGTGCAGCGTGAAAGCAAACCGCACCAAAATAAAAAAAATAAAAAAAATTGGTCCGGACCAAAGCAAGTGAACTATCGGACTTTCCTGGTGTGAAAACGACCTAAGTTAAAATTAACAGTTTTTGCGAGGGGCTTAATGTGTTTCTTAAAAATGTAGATAATTGAATTACTTCATATTAATCTTGCAGTCAAACTTATTCCTCAATTTTCTAATGCACTTATAGCATCCTAATTATTCCCCTCAGTGAGTTAATAAGGGCTTTTCACAAATCTGAGACAAGTTTTGTCGTCACAGTAATGCCAGCAACAACTAGCATCTTAACAGCACACCAACCTTACTTCCTGCTTTGCACACAATATAAACATTTTGTCTCATTTTGATCCTAAGAGTTGGAACAGTCCTTGTTTTCCACCACTGTGAAACTATTAGAGGCTGTAATGGAGTTGTAGCCTGTGGTCTACCTCGATATAGCTTTGCTGGAGTAATAAATGTAATAGTGTATGACTCCAGTAATTCATGTAATAGTGGATTTATTCCGTTAAAAGTTTCTTATGGCAAAGTAAGGGTCATATCTTACCTCCAGTCTTTGCGAGACGTAAACGTATTCCATAATTTGAGGTCCTGTTTGGGATCAAATGCAGTGGACACCTGTGAGACGAGAATGAGAGCGTTAGAGACACGGGACAGGCGGGAGTGGACTGTGCGACCAGGAAGGAGAGAAATATGTGGGTCTGGTGTGGGATGGGGAGTGCACAAGAAAGACATGGATCTGCTGCGTAATGGGAGGTAAAAGAATGGAGCAACGCGGAGAAAACTATGGTTGAAGTGGTCTAAAGGAGACGTGAAAGGAGCACACATGCGTGCAGCCAGTTCTGTGACGGCCCATCCCCATTTATGTCCCAGTGTCATTTATACTTGCCTCGTCTGGCTCCGGAGCTGTTTCTTGTACCCATATATATATATTTGATTTGTTTTGCCCCACACCCTTCTTTGCTGCCTGGTAATGAGGCAAAGATTCCAGACATTACCCACACTGGCAGTGATTTTAAATGCCACAGTGGTCACAGATTGGTTCAGGTGCCATCACCATTTTGCCATTGCAACTGCATTTTTTTCTGAAATCAGCATCTCTACATGTACCCTCACTCCATCCCCACTCATCCGAAACCTTGGCATTCTTTTTGACACCACACTCTCATACCAACAACACATAAACTACATAACCCGGACTGCTTTCTTTCATCTCAAAAACATTGCACGACTCCGCCCATCCCTTTCTTTCTCTGCTGCCGAAACACTCATTCATGCATTCATCACCTCTCGAATCGACTACTGCAATAGCCTTTTCTATGGTCTACCCTCCAAAACTCTCAACAAACTCCAATACATTCAAAACTCTGCTGCCCGCCTCCTCACCCACACCCGCTCCCGAGACCACATCACTCCTGTCCTCCAAAATCTCCACTGGCTCCCCATCCCTCAGCGTATCCAATTCAAAGTCCTCCTCATGACCTACAAAGCCCTCCATAACCTGGCCCCATCATACCTCTCTGACCTTCTGCACCGCCACACCCCATCCCGCTCCCTCCGTTCCTCCGACACCAACCTCCTGTCCCTCCCCTACAGGACCAAGCTCCGAACCTGGGGTGACAGAGCCTTCTCCATTGCTGCCCCCACCCTCTGGAACTCACTCCCACAACCTCTCCGTGACTGCTCTGACCTCCCCACCTTCAAAAAATTGCTCAAGACTCACCTTTTTAAAACTGCTTTTAATGTTTCTTAATGTTTAATGTTTTTCTGATTGTTTATTGTTTTGTTACTTGTTTTATTACTGATTTTACCTCTTGTACAGCGTCTTTGAGTGTCTTGAAAAGCGCTTTATAAATAAAATGTATTATTATTATTATTATTATTATTACAGCCATTCCATTCCAGCGTCTGTTGAATTCCAACACAAACACAAAGCTGAGCTACTTCAGTTCTTGCACCAGGAGTGGAATAAAGTCACCCAAGAACAATGTGAAAGACTTGTGGAGAGCATGCCAAGACACATGAAAGCTGTGATTAAAAATAAGGGTTATTGCACCAAATATTGATTTCTGAGCTCTTCTTAAGTGTAAACATTAGTACTATGTTGTTTTAAAATGAATTTGACCTTGTTTCTTTGCATTGTTTGGGGTCTTTTTTGCTATTTTGACCATTTGTCATTTTCTGCAAATAAATGCTCTAAACGATAATATTTTTATTTGGAATTTGGGGAAAATGTTGTCAGTAGTTTATAGACTCAAACAAAAATGTTCCTATAAGTAGTAAAATCTGAAAAACTGATAATTTTGCAGTGGAACATGCAGGAAGTATTGTAAACATTTTTAGCACTTGTTCAAATAATGCCTGGGATACTAGTACACTCTTCTTCAAGGTGGATTAGCCAATCAGGGACATGCAGGGTCCATCTGTAACAAAAAAACAAACAAACATGGCTGTTTTTCAGGGAAAAAATAAAGAAAACAATATCACAAGGGGACAAAAAACATCACAGATTTCAGCAGAATCAATGAGCAAAACACTAAACTCTTAATATGAGGTTAGAGAAATGTAATTTTGTGTGTAAATGATAGGTGACTAATGAGCTCCTTTATTTCCAATACCTCACTGAAAAAATCTAATCTCACTGCACTATTATGTCTGCGTCTGGCTTGAGGGCGTAGGGACCCGACTGATATAAGAGCTATGATTCAGCATTTGCCACAGAAGTTCAAACGCATTTCACCCCGAGATCATCTTTTGCCAGCTTTTATAGCAATAACACTCTGGATTGTCTTTTAATGTCACAGCCATCAAAAACGGCAGCGTTGCAATCCCCTTTATGGCCTATACAACCCCGTTTTCATATGAACACAAACATCTAAACCCTAAATCAGCCCTGTGCGCACAAATAATCTAACGTACTTTTATATTGAACTCCATTGCACTTGAATGAGACCAACATGAGACCCATTATATCCACTAGCGCTGGCTGTATTTCTGAACGCTCCCATAACTTCTTTTCCGTTTATTGCTATTGCTTTAAAGAATAAAATATAGACAAGAAACTACACCACATCCAGCAATACAAGGGTGATAAAAAAAATATTTAAAAAAGAGATGTATTGGTGGTCGGAGCTTGCGGACAGCTGTGGGTGGTCGTAAAGGTTTATTTGTAACGGGGAATGACACGTTTTATTGCTCAGAGATCCAACTAAAGGAGGACACAGAGAGAGGAGGGAGGAGAGCTTCAGTTTTAGTCTTTGTCCAGAAAACGAAATATTTGCCCGCTCTCCTCATCCTACACCCCCCCTCAGGCTTCCAGGGAACATAGCTTTATTTACTTAGAGCTGCACAATGAGGCCCTTTAAAGATATGAGCCTATATAGAAGTCACGTATCTGCTACGGAGAGCTGTGCCCTGTGGCAAAATATAAGGAAGACAAAATGAGCAATGTTACCTCAAATCGTATAAAAGGCATACAGGGCAATATATTCTAATAATCAAGCTGCTGGGGCAAGAGAAACGCAAACGGTGCAGGTTTTTCTAAGCTTGAGAAGTCACGATTGTTGAGATAGTATACAGTATACCTTCCAGCTGATGTCGTCAACGGCAAAAGGAGAAATTCAATTTGTCAACTGGACAAAAGTTTATTTGGTCGAACACGTTTCGCAGCTCATCCAAGCTGCTTCTTCAGTTTTGGCTAGAATGCTGGTGGACACTGCTTATAATTCCCTGCAGGGAGGAGCTAACTACAGTGAAATTGCTATGAAACTACCACACCTACTTGTTTTCACTTTGTGTTAGTTAGGTGGGCCTATTAGATCTGCAGTGGGAGTGGAGTGTGGGTCTTGTTAGCAGAACTGTTCAGGGCCATAATTGGTGTTTTCACACCTCTGGACCTGAACTGCTGCACTATTGTTTTCTTTGTTTGTTTTGATTTAGGTTTGAGGATAGAGTTATAGATGGGAGACAAATGATGTCTGAAACCTCCATTTCTGTTCAAGGAAGGATTCTCTTTCTTGACAAAAATAGCCTCTTTAACTCCCCTCTCAAACCAGTTCTTTTCTCTGGCCAAGATCTGTGCCTCACTGTCCTCAAAGTAGTGGCCTGTGGTTTCTAGGTGGAAATGTACGGCGGATGATGGTCCACTCTGGCTCGTCTGACAAATAGGTGTGATAGTTTCTTAGTAATTTCATTGTAGTCAGCTCTTCCCTGCAGGGAATTATAAACAGTGTCCACCAGCGTCTGACCAGAACTGAAGAAGCAGCTTGGATGAGTTGCGAAACGTATTCAACCAAATAAACTTTTGTACAGTTGACAAATTGAATTTCTCTTTCTTTTGCCGTGGATTCTACCTGGACGACTGAGAGATTCTACGCACATGATGTCAACGTTTCATGGGGGTGTGATGCTAAGTGTAGGCTCTGTCTGAAGCCCTGTTAGTCAAGTTAGTCAAGTTTTAATCTGAGCTTTGTTTTAATACAATCTGACCAGAAAGAACAAACTTAGCTGGTACTACAAGAGGTGAGCTGATCTGTGCTGGTAAAACAAGTCTCCCACATAAAATTATAATCACAAGATAGTTAGCATTAGCCTAGTGTTTTTCAATTAGTCACGTTGTTTTTGTTAAAAATCACAAATACAGAACCATTAATGCTTGTGTTGATCCAAGGTTATTATTAACGAAAATTAACGAAAAAACGAAAACTAAAATTGAAAAAATATTTTTGTGAACTGAAATAAAAACGACAATTAAATGAAAAAAATATATATAACTAACTGAAACTGTATTGTGGGTTTACAAAACTAACTGAAATTATAGATAAATTTGCTATAAAAAAAATGAACCCGTTGCTCTTGCAGTTTTACGTGAGCTGGTGTCCCCTTACGGCACTTCCTGTCCGTCACTTCCTGTTTACGGTCGTGCACACGTGTGTCGACTGCGGGGGGGGGGGGCGCTTGAATTGCGTGAGAAATGCCGTGTGAGCGTGTGAACATGTCAAATTGCGTGTTGAGAGCCCTGTTTGTCTAAAGAGCAAACTTAAACTACAAAGCAACTAGGGATGTCAACAATTAATCGATTAACGGTTAATTGTCGATTAAGACGTTAGTCGATCAAAATGCATTAATTGTAATTAACCGCTAACCGCGGACACGCGGACACGCGCACCCGAAATAAGGCAACCGCGCTGCGCCAAGCTCGACTCACAGCCGACTGCAGGCGCCAACGGCACTGCTCAGCAGCTCCGGGTGTACGCGCGAGGCGAGATGGAACCCGGAATGCGTGCCGCTGCTGCTGGTCGGGGGGGGGGACACATTACGCACAGACGGAGACACCGGGACCGGAGTCGGTGTGTCTCAGAGGAGACGTGGCACCGGGACTGAGGCTCAGGACGTGCCCGGGGGACGGCGCGTCTGCTCCGGCCTCCGCTCGAACCGTGCGCCCGGAGCAGGGGGAGTTTTTTTCGCTTAAAACGCGCGGAGCCTGCATAAACTAAGCCACACAGACCGATTTTCTGGGCACCAAGAAATCAGCGTGAGAAATGCCATGTGTGAGCGTGTGAACACGTCGAATTGCGTGTGTCACACTCTCAATGCGTGAGACTTGAGAGCCCTGAAGTACATTTACGAACAATTGTATTTGTTTGTTGTAAGTTTGTTAACACAATACTTTCTTTTTGACTCCTGCACTTGACAAATAACCCAACGTATAAAAAACTAAAACTAAAACTAATAAAAACTAAACTAAAACTGAGCAGTTAGAAAAAAACTAAAACTATCAGAGCCGCTCTAAAAACTAATTTAAAAAAAACTGAATTAGAGGAAAAAAGCTATAATGAAAAACTATCACTAAACTATAATGAAACTATTATAACCTTGTATTGATCACAGTCTTCTGAAAATGTGTTATTTAAATTAGGGCTGTCAGTTTAACGCGTTAATTAGATTAATTAATTACACTGCAAATTAATGCGTTATAAAAATGAACGCAATTAATTATGAGTGGCAATTCAATGCGCATTTTAAATTTGCCATGCGGTCAGCGAATCGCTGCCAGGGCCTTTGAACGGCAAGTATATTTATAAAAAGAACGAAGACGGGGCGATCAACAAGAACGCCGTGACTTGTAGCTTTTGTCAAAAAGAATTTTCCGATCACTGAAGCTGCTCCAGCGTGATGGATCATTTGAATGATAAACACGCCCGGACAAGTTCCATCGTTATCGGTGATAGAGCGAGCGTGAGCGCACTTCAACAAACCACCAAACCAACAAACCAATAAACCACGCTCACAGAATTTTGGAAACGAATGAGCAAAGCGAACACATGAAGACTGACGAATTCAATCGCAAAGTGGGTTCGTTCGCTCACTCACTCACAATCTCTCTCTCTCACACACTCTTAAAATGCGATTAAGTAGATTAATTAATTACAAATCCTGTAATTAATTAGATACATTTTTTTAATCGCCTGACAGTACTAATTTAAATCCATTTTGTATTTTTTAAGACAAACTTTAAAACTTTTTGAGCATGAGTCACTCCAAAGTATTAGCTGGTAGCTATTGGGTTTTCAAATGCTTCTTGGAATAAGTAATGTAACCTCTAATGCTAGTAACACGTGTCTTTAAGGATTTTTTTTAGGCTTTTTCTTTTCATTTTAACTGAGTGTATTTGGGCACACAATCTACTCACATTTTCAAGCTTATTCAGGGCATTCAAAGAGAGAGAAAGAAAGAAAGAAAGTGCACTTATTGTCCCTGTTGGAGGATTTGTCCTCTGCATTTGCCTTTAGTGCTGCTGGGGCGTCTCTTCAGGAGCAGTGGTGGTGCAGTCACGTGGACGGGAACCCATCTCCATGACTTTGTTGCTAGTCTTAGTCAGGACTACCTTAGCTGGAGGATTTGACCTACGTACGGTGCAGGTTTTGGGTTGACAGGCGAAACCGGAGTGCCCAGAGGAAACTCAAAATGCCCTGTTCCACCTTGTGATGTCATGAAGTGATAGTTCACATTAACAGCTCCTTTTATCTTTTGTACAGTAGAGATTGGCACTTCCAGGGGTGAAATTATCCAAATGATCCAAAATATTAATTGACTGAGCAAAATCCTTGCATGTTCCAAGGGCCAAACTGCGCTCCAGCTTCCAATCATGTTGCAGCATAATTACCCACCGATCGCGCTCCTGCCAGTCATGACGATTAGCGCTGTTGCGTTTGCGCCTGTTCGTCGATCAGCTGTGAGCGAGCCTAAATCCTTAACTTGCTATGTAAATGCTACGTAAGAAGAATCTCTTGCCTCGGGACACAAAACACGTTCGGGATATGTCCATTTCTCCGGAGCTCTGGATAATTAAAGTCCATGGATATAGGCGATACGCGCATACACGTGGATATGCGAACTATCGGACAACACGCCAAACTGTTAGAACGGAATGGCCGCGTTTTTATAGGGTGAGTTAGATTATCGTATTATTTCTGCATCAAAGGGACATATTAGCTGACAGCAGGGGCCTAAACCGGGACTAAACTGGGACTAAACCAGGACTAAAACAGGACTAAACTGGGACTAAACCAGGACCAAAACTGGACTAAACCAGGACTAAAACAAGACTAAACCAAGTCTAAACCAGGTCTAAACCGGGACTAAACCAGGTCTAAACCAGGACTAAACCGGGTCTAAAACGGGACTAAACCGTGTCTAAACTAAGATTAAACCGGGTCTAAACCGGGACTAAACCAAGACTAAACCAAGACTAAACCAGGTCTAAACCAGGTCTAAATCAGGACTAAACCAGGTCTAAACCAGGTTTAAACCAGGTCTGAACCAGGACTAAGGTGTGTGATAACATATTATCCTGTGTATTATTGAATTCTTCAGATGTTCTCAGATTTTCATGTGTAAGGCATTGTTGGAAAGCTTAGAATCTACACTTTCAGAATCTGTGAATAATTCATTTTCATGCCTGATTGCATGATACAGTGTGTGTGTGTTTGTCTGTGTTTGTATATCTATATAATCCTCACCTTCCTCTCTCTCCCGCAATCCAGCAGCCTATTGATTACATTGTACTTTGCCATGAAATTTCCAAAAGGTAAATTCACAAATGTTGATTCTGGTATTTTCAGTTTTGACTAAATCCAAGAACTCACTGTATAACATAATTACTACTGTCCTATAGAATGCTGTGTTTTTAGCAGCGTCTTAAATATAATGGTCTTCACTGTGCTGTAAGTAAATAAGTAGTCCAACCGGGCATAGTCACTTTAAATACTTGTCCATTTCACATCATGAGTAATCAATCTCATGCCAAATCATAATAAAGGTGCCAATTTCTATTTTCTGTTGCTAGGCAGGTAACACAGAAAAATACTTCTTTGACCCTTACCCAGACAGAAAATTAAACAATCAACTTAATTGTGATTTAAAAAACACTTAAATGATTAAAAGTAGGCCTACTGGTACAAAATCAATCTTCGGTTTAATGAAGCTCATTTCTCCTCATTAGCTCATGTTAATATCCAGCTTGGGTCCTCTACCAGAGGTGTTTCTCTAGTTTCTCGTGTTCCTTTTTCCTGATGTTACCATCGCTTGGTATTGCAATGTCCACCACCACGGCTCTGTTCTGTTGCTTATCCACTGTCACTATGTCTGGTTGGTTCGCCATCACCATTCTGTCAGTCACCGCGTACACATGGACGAATGTAATCCGATTGCAAACGGATTGGGATCGTATCGAATTCATGTGTACAGGCTATGAATCGTATAGGGATTGGTTTCCCGAATCCGATTGGAACCCCTGGCTTAGGCCGATAGTAATCCGCTTAGTGCCGCCTTGTGCACGATATCGGATCGGATTGGTGTACTGCGGTGTATGCGCAGGAATTTTCGCCAGGGATTTCACCCGGAAGTGGCAGGAGGCGCCGATGCCGTCATAAGTAGCGATTGTTGCCAGAAAAGTCAGATGAAATCATGGCTGCGAAGAAAGAATGCACAACACGTACACCAATGCTGCTCCGTCAAACTCCTCGAGCGCCATCTTTGTATACCGCCACATAGTTTGTTGTGTTTTTATTGAGCAGCCATCACCCGGAAGTAGTTGGACTACAGCGCCACATAACGTAGCGGAGCCGGCCAGGTCGCTGAACATTATCCGATTACACTGCTCCATGTGCACTGGGATCTAAGGACAGACCACCCGCCGAGTAACGGGATCGGATTTGGAGAAATCCAATCCGATCCTACCATGTGCACACAGTGAGTCTGTATTTGGAAGTCCCACAGGATCTTGGCTTGGTCATTTTCCACCACCTTTGGATGAGTTTCCCACCTTGACCTTGGGGTCTCCAGCCTGTACTCTGCACAGATGTTTCTGTACACTCTGCCCGCCACTTTGTTATATCGCTCCATGTATGCTTTCCCTGCCAGCATCTTACACCCTGCAGTGCTGGACTGTCTCAGGAGCCTCTTTGCACAGCCTACACCTTGGGTCTGTGGTAGATCTGGGCCTCGATTGCTCAGGTGCTCAAGGCCTGTGTATATATATATATTATATTCTGGTCTACTTTATAAAAATCCCTACAGCTCATATACTTTATCTTCTTTGCTCCACATGAGGCTGAGTTTCACACTTATGTCCAGAAGACATCAGGAGGTGAGTCATTGCGAGCTTCATAGACACAGAACCAGGAGGCCAAGGCGCTAATGGGGCTGTCGTGATGCGTCAAGGAAAACACCGACCAGACAGAGCAGCAATCACTCACAGCGAAGTTCAAAGTGTTTATCACTGAAAAGAAGGTGGACAGTTAACAGCGCCACATTGGCAGAACTGAAGGCTATTGGCAGATTGGAGTGCTGATGCTAACAGTGTTAAAGCTAAAACTATGCATACACAGAGGAATTGGAAGGAGTTAGAAAAAAGGAAAGGAGACAAGCTTGGATTAAAAGATTTCCTAAGAGTCAAAGTGCGTATATAATTAATTTAATGAAAACTTTAAAAAATGTATTATGGTTTTTTCCAGTTTGGCAATATTTTAGGTGTCAAATTTTACTTCCTGGTACAACACAAAAAAAAAATGAACAGAATTGTAAGAAGACACCTTTTATGTTGTCGAAATAATGTTAAAAAAATCAGAGTGAATGAGTTCTCCCTAGCTCGCCCTCGCTAACTCTCTAAAATAGAACTTCCAACTTCCTGTAATTTGCACACATTTTTCACCTTTTCTCTGCACATAGCTTCTTGACTGCTGTAAAACTATAATTTATATTACAAGGGGTTTTCAATCAGACTTTATTTATAAAGCATTTTTCATACAAAAAATATAACACCAAGTGCTTTACAGTAATTAAAAACAATCCCACATTTCCTTCTACCCACCCAACTCCCACAGCTGCCCGACACCACACACACACGCACGTACTAACATGCTAAAATACATAAAACTAGTAAAATGTGAGGCAGAATACAGGCGAACAACTTAAAAAAGTACCATCAGAGGAGCTGTCTACACCAGGAGCTGAGAGCTGTCCACTGTCACCAGGAACCGCCACAGGGCCCAGGGGAGAGATGAGGCCCAAGCACCATCCCTCCACCAGGACATGAGGCCCAAGCACCATCCCTCCACCAGGACAGAAGATCCAAGCACCATCCCCCTCCAGGACACAGGGCTCAGGGGAAAGATTAGGCCCAAGCACCATCCCTCCACCAGGACATGAGATCCAAGCACCATCCCTCCACCAGGACAGAGGCCCGAGCACCATCCCTCCACCA